>CM028357.1:51945789-52545789 GCA_016618105.1 Dendrobium huoshanense | reverse complement strand
CTTTTGGAGGTGTGTCTTTTATGAGTCACGACCCAACCCGACCAGGACGGATCCCGCTTGCATCGGGTCGCGACTAGACTCAAACTGACCAAACTAATTCCAGGATCTGGCTTTGGAATTTGTTTCAGAACTTTCTTTCAAACAGAAACAGACACAAAAAGACATAGAGCTATTATAAACATCAAATGCAGCGGAACAGATCATCTATCTTTTCATTCATCATAAATTACAATCATATACAAATACAGATCATGGCTTTCAAACAGAAAGAACAACAGAACAGAAAAGTCATGACTGTACAAAAATCAAAAGTCCAAAAATACCTATACGGAATCAGACTCTGAACTTCTATTCCTGGACCTCCTTCCCCTTCCCAGAACCTGAAAACCACGCGAAAAATAAGGATGAGCTACAACAGCTCAGCAAGATAACAAACCTCCAATCAAAATCCTCAGAGTCCACATCAAACACATCAGACAGAAGTCTAAACAGAAATCGAAACAGAATCGTATATCAAATCAGAACAGAATCAGAATCGTATAGATCAGATCAAATCAGAATAGAACAGAAATACATCACATCAGAACTGATAGAACGTACCAAAATAAAAAATCAGATTAAATCATATCAGATCAGCATTCATATCAGAACAGACAGAATCGCATGGAAAATCAGCATCGGATCGTATCAGAATCATAATCATACAAATCAGATCGAATTATATCATCCGGAAATCAAAAATCATATCATTTTGGAATAGATCAAAAGACAGAACAGATTCCCTGACACTGACAGAATCTCAACGGATTCTGGCCCCTTATGCCTCCCTTCCCAGACACTGACAGAATCTCTCGGATTCTGGCCCCTTATGCCTCCCTTTGTGCTCATGGCACCAGAACAGATGTGCTTATAGCACCAGAACAGAGCTTATCATCAGATATGGAACTTGTATTCAGAAACATATTTCAGAGCTCATTTCAGATTTTTTCTGACACAGACAGGATCTCACAGGATCCTGACCCCCTTATGACTCCCTTTTAATAGCACACAATCATATCAATTCGTTTAAGAATAAATCCGGACAATTTCAGAAATCGTATGAAAATCCGGCAGCGTAACGACAGTATACAGAATTTACACAAAATTTATAGAATCAGAATTTTACCAAATTAGCACAGAACATTCACAATAATAATATAAGACTTTTATTCTACTACCACAACATTTTTAGACATCGTCAAAAATTGCAGTTGAAAGAAAACACCGCGGAATCAAAATTACCAGATCAAAATTCTCCAGAAAATAATCAAAATGTGCACACTCGGCACCTCAGAAACATATCAAAAGTTACGCGGTAAAAACTGAACCAATATGAAAATACGGACGAAATTCGCTAACAAAAACGAAATCCGGACAGAAAAGTCGTTCAAACTTTACCGTTCTGAAAATTGAGAAAGGCGGAATGTGCCTTACCTTGCGTACACCACTTTCTTGAACTGTCACAACGGACGAAAATGGACGGAAGTCGCCCAAAAATCACTTTTCCTTCTTTTTCCTTCATTTTTCTCTCTCCTGGGCTTTTCCCTCTCTTCAAAATATCTCATTTCTATATATATCCAGACTGATCGTCCCGGACGACCGCAACTTTGTCCCGGGACGAAGTGGCTCTGAACAAATTTCGTTCAGACGAAATTAGTTATCGTCCCTAGACGACTGGGCTCTGGAAAATTTTCGTCCAGACGATCCAAATTTCGTCAAGACGAACCATTCAGCCAAACATGTTTTCCTGCACAACCTGTACCGATCGTCCCGGACGATCCGACTTCGTCCGGATGATCCTGGAAACAAAATGACCTTTACAGGCTTCCTGCTGTAACTTCTCCCTCTACTACCAGCATTCACATTAGCATCAGAAGCCGATTTTGGCATAGACGGGCAAGAGGAAGAAAGATGCATAAGAGACTTACAATGCTCGCAGGGAGTTGGGTGCCATTCGTATTGAACCTGCAAGGTAACAATATCACCGTCTAATGATACTTGAATTACCTCCGGGTATGTAGTAAGATTGTCTGCAAGGACACAAATTCGGGCGAAGGTGAGCCTGGTCTTTTGCTCAGTAAGCTTGTCCGCAGCAACCGGGATCCCAATTTTGCTGGCAATACGTGATATTCCCTCCGAGTTCCAACATGCAAGGGGAAGGAAATGTATTTTCACCCATATAGGAACCGCGGTAAATTCTTCCTTCTTGGGCTTAAACTTTGGATGCCACTTTTGGAGAACAAATGGCTTCCCCATAAAAAATCAGACACCTCACGACTGTGGACCTCCGAAAGAGCACCGCGCAAACGGGCCAATTGGAAGGGACAGATTGGATCGCGCATACGACTGACCATTGAGGATAGAGGCTTTCACCAACACACCTCGATGGGTAGTAATATACAGGACCAAATCACGGGTTTCCCCCATCCGATGCAAGAGCTCGAATGGGGTTTATTAGATGTGGGACCGAGTTTCCCACGGGCGCAAGCCCCCGTGGTTAATTACATCCCAGGCCGGAGCCTGAGAAAACTCTCGATTAAGGATCATACATTATCCTTTCCTAAAATGGGATCGGCACAAGGGTATAGACTAGGAAATCCTACTCAAAGGGAAGAAAGGTCCGAAGGGGCTGAATCAACATGCGTGGCTCATACCAGCATTCGGAGGCTCTAGGGTACTAAAGAGAAACTGGAGAAAATCAAAGTCAAACATCCGATCACATGCGTGAGAGAATGATGGAGGTGGCGTCATCCTGTGACGAAGATAAGCAGGATTTAGGGTCCCTGAAGAGAAGGGACCTACCTACTATTTAAGGCATACTACGAGACCGAATGTAGTAGCCTCGAATCCTAAATCTAGGTTGTACTTAGTGTTCGACACACAATAATGCCAGTGTCCTAGCTAATGCGATGCAAAGATCTGGACTTATCCCGGCCTGGATGGGGGAGCCAGCTAACCACCTAATCGATTTAAAATCATGCTGTCAAGTCAGTTATGAAAGATGGGTGGGTGGTACAGTTATTGGAAGTAGGACCGACATCTAGAGAATTTCCTAAGTGGTCCTGGACTTATGTTGGGTGAATGCCCCTAGCTAATGCAATTAAATCTTAATTAGTTGGTTACTAATGCAATGCATGCTAGTTGAAATGTCAGCTCATGAATGCTTTGGATTTTAAAAACAGGCTTAATATAAAAATAATTTTTAGAAAAAACTGAGTCTCCCTAGGTCCGACACTTCATCCTCATAGGCCAGATTATCCGGACTCTACCCGCAGGCAGGGAGATGTTTTATTAGAAGGAGAGAGAAGATGCAGTAATATGCATGCGACCCCGGACGGTTCCGGCAGTTCCCTAGGTTCGTTAAGTTTCTATGTTATTTAAAACCTAAACTTTTAGGAGTTAGTTATGAGTAGAAGAATTTTTAGTCCTTAGAGAGCCTAACGGAATCCAGGCGAAAACAAGAGCGACATGCAAGAAAGAAACCTAGAAAAAGCAGGTAATTCTACTGCGCAATCAGGTAAACACATCAATATAAATCCAACTAATCAAGTAAATGTCCATAGGCCAACTGCCCTTTAATTACAACCCAGGGTATGCAGAAAAGTAGAGTGGCCGGGCACCACTGCCAACAACCCGGATTTTCTAAGCCTATGACAGACGCCAACAACTTTGAGTGGGATATTGGGTCTTCAAATCTTTAGTCTTCTGGGTATCTTCTCCTTAGGCTTCATGGATCTCTCCTCCTTGGACTCCTTGGATCCGTCGTGGCTTGAATATCCAAACGAAGAAACAATTCCCCCAATGTGGAGGTATTGCTTTTTCTCTTTGGATATCTAAAGCCATCCAGCTCGATCTTCCAAATAGAAGAAGACTCTCCCCTTAGGGATGCCTTCCTCTTTTAGAATTCAAGCTGGATAAGAATATCCCAACTCAAAGGTTGTTTTCACAACTCTTAACAATTATTACATACAAATTTACATTTATTGAAAAAGCAGTAAATTCTAAATCACCTGCAAGGTTATCCTAATAATCATCCCAAGCAGTTTATATGAAAATGAAAATGCTTACACCATTGACCCTGTGCCAAGCCATGCTCTGAGGGCTAAGCAGCTCCATCTGTAGCAATTATAATTATTTAATAATTTTAGCCCTCATTATATCAGGGGGGCTGAGCAAGCACCTGCATCAGACAATATTAGAAATCATAACGGTGCCCCCCCCTTTTTTTTTTTTTAGCTTGAGCATGGCCACCTGCATAGAAGAACAGTATATATATATGACGTTCCTAACCTAGGGGTAAATCTAGCGCTCACATACAGATTGCATGAAAAGTAAACAAACACAGCAATTCAATTTTCAAACAGCATGCAGTGAAAACTACGAAAAGCTCCGGCACACAGCAGAAAATAAAACCCAGCGGCCTAACCTAGATCTAGAAGTGGTGCCCTAGCAAACCATTCTATGTGTGTGTAAGGCTAGTGTGGTTTGGATAGATCCTAAGTGGGATAGTTAGTTGAAATTATCTAGAGTTCAGGTATGTTGGGGGTCTAAAAAGGATGTTTTAATTGAAATTCAAATATTAGTGAATTAGACCCATTTTGGTTATTTTAATTTGTTGATCAGTTTTAAGAACTAAGGGTATTCATATTTGAAGTTTGAATTGTATTAGCCAATTTTGGAAAGTTCTAGGTCCTCCTAGGAACTAGACTAAGGGTCTAAAAAGTCACTATGGGAAAAAGGCTAATTCTGGGTCTCCTATCACCTTAGGAAAATACTAGACCTTAATACGAGTAGTTAGACAGGTAGTAGACTGAAATCGGAGCTTCCTATCCAAAGTTATGAATTTTCTAAGTTTCGGGCCCTAGACTATAGGCTGGGGTTGACCAAAAAGTTGACTTTCTAATCTAGGCCATTTTCTGGAAACCTAAGATTTTCAATAAATACTAGGCCCTAATTGGAGTCTAATGCAAGTGAGTTTGCCTAATTTGGAATTTTCTACAATTAGTTATGAATTTCTAAAGATAGGGTATTTAAGGGAATTTTCTAAATTAACTAGGAAAGGGCCCTTTTTTACTATTTTGATCCAAATGAGCTCCAAACTGATTGGAATTTCTCCCAAAAGTCAGGGATGACCTGAGAAAGTGATCCCAAGTATTTGGAGAAAATTTGGGATTTTTAATAATTTTTAATAATTTATTATGGGCAAAAAGGTAATTTCCACATAGGGTCAAATTGTGGGTCAACCTGAAGTCAAACTAGGGAGCCCTATTTATCTAAGGTCAAGGGTCATATTCTGGTCAATTCAAGGTATTATAGGTAATTTTCTGACCTAATATGTAATTATTGCATTTTTCGGAAGGTCTCGGGGCCTTATTTAACCAGTTAATTAGGGTTAATTAATTAAGGGCTCTAAAAGCTCCTAAAAATTCCTAGAAAATTCTGAGGGGTTTATGATGTCACTAAGTTTAAATGTTGAGGTTTTGGTGTCAATCAGTGATCTATCCTAGCTCCTAGAAAACTTCTAAGTTCGCTAGACGGGTCCTTAATTATTGTCCTTAAGATGTCACTACGTTATGTGGGTTTAAAATGAAGTTCGTACTAACCCTCAAGGTAGTAAATGCATGGAGTACATAAACAAAATAAGCACGCCATGTCCTTAAATCTAGGAGAGCCTAGACTAAGTGCTTGTGGTGCGACAACCTACACATGCAATCTACGAAAGATAAAATGCAAGACACCTAATGAAGGGATTAGTGAATGATTGAGACTCAATCACCCACTAATCCACTCCCCCATGATTGCTCTTCACACATAAGATCCACGTCTAAAATTTCATACGATAGCGGGTCTCCCAAAATTAGAATTTAGGTATAAGTAGTTTTAAAATAATTTGAAATTACTTATAAATATAAATATATTCTTGGAAAATAAGATAATTGAAAATAATTCAATTCATAATACATAAGTATAGGGAGACCCACTGACCACTCTCACACGGTATCAAAAATGATTTAAAAATAATTTGTATCCTGAAAGTAATTATCATAATTAATATTTAATATCGAAAATACCCGAATAATCGAATCCAAATAGTGATATGTCAAAACAGCCAAAATCAAGGGCTGGAAATGGTTTAAAAACATAAAGCTCATCTTGCTGAAAAGAACGAGGGGTTAAACGTCAAAATCCGACTTGAAATGGCGACGATACGAATTTCCGAAGTTTTAAATATAATAAAATAGTATTTTAAAATAGTGTAAATTTACTGTTTTTGTAATAACAGCAAACTCAGATATGCTTTTTATCTGAAAATAGTTTCAAAATATGCAGAATTCAGAGTACATCCAAAACAAGGTATTGTGTGATAAAATCGGGTTAAAAACGAGAAAGATACGAATTTTAGAAGTTTAAAACGATTAAAATGATATTTTAAAATAATTCAAAATGATCGTAATTAAAAATAATTGTTAAAATGAGATAAAATAATTAAAAAAAAAATCTCTGAAATTTAAAATATACTAAAATATATATATATATATGCAAATATAAATATTAGTAATAACTTAATTATTAGTAATATTTTAAATAATTTAACTAATTAAAGTAATTAAATAATGAAAATATATTTTTATATTTAAATAAATATAACAATAACAATAATAATAATAATAATAATAATAAATCATAATTATGATAACATTAAAACAGTAAAACACTAATCTCAATAATAATATAATATAATATTAATAACAATAATAAAATAATAATATAAATAAATTAAAAAAAAAATAAAAGTTATTCTTACTGTTTTTCAAATAACTTAAAATATACTTAACATTTCTAAATAAAAATAATTTTAAAATAAAGAACTCGGGAATACGAGCAATTCGATATATTGCACGTCAAAAACGGAGCAAAATTGGATTTTCTACGAATTTTGGAAGTTAAAATAGCTTTTTAAAATACTTTTAATATTAAATAATCAGAATCTGACACGTGGCGGCCCGGGATTGGATCCCGGGACCGCGGCCAATGATTGCGCCATCACCGCAATCATTGGCGCGTGATTGCGGCGGCGGTCACGCCTTAACCACGTCAGCGTGGCTGGAGAACCGTCGGATCGGGCGCGGTTTGAGTGGATGGCTCTGATCGAGCCGCACCAAACAACAGACCGCGGGATCAAACTCCGCGGTTGGACGGAACCGCGGATCCGCGCGGTTCTGGCCGTTGATCACGGGATCAACGGTCCCGATCCCGTGATTCCAGGCTTAGGGCGAACCCGAAGACCAAAACGAGTTTTGGCTTCGTTCTCCCAAACCACGCGATGGATTTCAATAAAATTTTAAACGCATATAGCATGTATGAAGAGCATTCGTGGGGATCTATTTTCGAGATCTAAAATGAAGAATATAAGAATTTATTTAACTTCGAGTGTTCTAACTAGGCTTTAGATTTTTACCCAAAATACTCGATGAAATCAAGAGATCTCTGGCTTGTTGCACTTGTAGACTGTCCACGCTCCTATTTGAAGAAGAAATCGTGAGCTCTCGACGTCTAGATCTACGGGAAACGGACTTGGAACTCCCTTAGCCTCGGGTCGCCGGAGAACTCGCCGGCGGCGGCCTTGAACGGTCGCGTTTGACGTGGGGAAGGGAGAGGAGCCTCTCTAGAGCTCTCACACGAAATTTCAAGCGTTGAGGCGGTCTCTAGAGAAAGCAAGAGCAAAAAGATCCTATTTCACCCTAATTTTCTCCTATTTAAACCTCTAAGCTCTAGGCTAACGGTCCAGATCTCATCAAGGTCGAATTAGGAGGGAATTTAGAGGGAATTGGCCGTGGTTTGCAATTCAAAACAAAGGGGAGGCTTTAATTGCATTTATTGGCCTTTAATCTCATTAAAATAGGCCAATTTGACCTATTTAAGACTCGATTTGACCAAGTCAAACTTTGACCTGGTCAAATCAGTCAAGAGAGTCAAAGGGGAGGTGAGATCAAGCCATGCGAGGGTTTGGATTTGATTTGAAATCAATTTGAGCTCTAAATGGGCTAAGTGGTCAACCTTGGTTGACTTGGTCAACCGGGTTGACCCCGGGTCCAAGCTCGGGCTCAACAGACTCAACTTGACTCCCTGAACCCAATGGGATGGGTCTTGGGGTCTAGCTTGGTCAAATTTGACCAGGTCAACTCTTTGACCTGGTCTGGGCCAAAAACTAGGTCAACAACGACCAGGCCATGTCAAAATCTTCTTGACAAGAGAAACGGATTAGGAAGAAACCGTCGCTTAGGGAGAGAAGTTGCAGCGAGCCCTTCAAACTCCATATCTTGTTGATTGCCCCCAACAAAGCCTCATAAAAAGGCCTGCGCCCGATCGAATAGCCGACTAGGCATAACTTCCAATCTTCCCCAACCTTGCACAGCTTGTCACCAGAGAAGGGGATAATCTCTGGTTCATACGGATGTTGAGTAAAGTGAAAGGCTTTTGTAGTTGAAGATTCAAGTGCAAACACCTTATTGCAGTTCCTGGGCAAGACATGCGACACTCCACCAGAAGAAGAACCGAGCGGGGAAAAGTTAGACGTAGATAGTGGATCAGCCATAGGAACAGAGAAGAAGGAAGTCCTCCGGCCAAGCCGGAGGAGGAGGAAGAAGTAGAGAAGTCAGAAGGAGGACGGCGTTGGGAGAAGAAAACCCTAGCACACCATCGCCTTTTTAATTGTTGCGAAGTGAAGCTTACTGTGAGATTTAAATTTTTGTGTTTTTTTTTTGTTTTGTTTTGTTATTTTGTTTTTAATCTATTGGACAAATTTAACTCAAATCCGATGTAAATTCGGCCTAAGGGGCTGTTTGGCAACAAGTGTGATTTAAACATATTGGGATTTAATAAATCTTATAAATCCTATTTAGTAAATCCTGAGGGGCTGTTCGGTATTGGATTAGATTTAATTTAATAGGATTTAGTAAATCCTGATTTAGTAAAATATAAGGTTGTTAAATTTTGAAAATTGTTTGGTATTATAAATGTTAAATCCTGAGAAACTGGTTGACAACAAATTGTAGGATTTAAAATAGTTGGATATGCCTCTCAACTGTAAATCCCATAAAATCCACAGAGGAATCTGATTAGGATTGTTGCATCCTAGAGTATTTGCGACGATAGAGAAATATAATGTTTAATGTCTTAACGTTGTACGAAGATCCAACACACACACAGATAAAAGAGATGGTGCATCATTCACTAGAGACACTAAAATTTATACATGGAAAACCCCTGAAAAGGGGAAAAAATCACGAGGCATAGTCCAGTTTGAATGAATTCACTATTATTTGCAGTCGATTACAAATGAGGCCCTTCTTTGGGGGAAGACATTTGCTTGATGTACATCTTATAGAGTACATTACATGGTGGGAATACAAATAATCATCATTAATGTGTTTGTTTGGTCCAAAGGGTTGTAGTCGGTGGGCGACGTAAGCCAGAAGGACCATAGTCGGCGGACAACGAAGATCGGAAGGACTGTAGTTGGTGGACGACGTAAGTCAGAAGGACCGTAGTCGGCAGGCGGCAGAGGTTGGAAGGACTGTAGTTGACAGGCGACGGAGGTCGGAAGAACTGTAGTCGGGGGGCGACGTAAGTCAGAAGAACCGTAGTCGACGGGCGATAAATGTTAGAAGGACTGTAGTCGGTGGGTGATATAAGTCGGAAGAACTATAGTCAACGGGCGACTTAAGGTCAGAATGACTGTCTGGTAGAAGTCTAGTAATGGACAGAAATCCAACATCGAATAGATATCCAACGAAAATCTAACGATGGACAAAAGTCTGGTGTTAGGTAGAAATTTGGCGACGAGCGGGGGTCCGGCGTCGGGTAGAAGTCCGACGTCAGTCAGCGGCCGGGGAGAACTCCGGCGTTAGATGATATTCGGGCAAAAATCCAGAGTCCTGTGGAAGTCGGGCAGAATTCTAATGTCATTTGGAAGTCGGGTGGAATTCCGGCGTCACTTGGAAGTCGGGCGGAATTCCGGTAGTGGTCGAGGAGGAGTTTCTTCCCTCATATCCTTCTCTTCTTCTTCTATTTTTCTTCTACTTCTTGCTTGGGTCCCCCTCTCAAGAGAAATGAATGGTTATTTATAGTTTTTTGAGGATGACAATACCTGTAAATAGGAGGAGGATCAAGGGCAAAGGTGGAGTGGTTCGGATGAACGACCGATATTGAATCCATTGATCGTGGACTGTTCGTTAGACATTTGAATGTCTTAATGATGCCAGAATTCGATGATATTGGGCTCGTTGGATTTGTCTTGTCGAGCTGCTCGATTTAATTATAAGCATGTCATTTTTAGAAACCGTTTGATAATCCAAATTGTGGTTTGAACCTTTCAACAACGCTTTGGGTCTTCGATTTAGACTCATTTGGGCTCATATCGAGTTGAATTTGGTGTCGTTGGGTTCGTATTTCCGAGATGATCAGTTTGACTATAAGTTTGTTGAAATCAGAGTTCAGATGATTCCAGATTTAATTTTTGAAGTTTCCAACTTGATTTTTCCTCGAGATTCATGTCCGATCAAGATAATTTTTTGATGACATATCAAGAATTTATCATGAGTTATATTAATTAGAATAATTATATTAATATTTCATAACTAATTATATTACTAATTATTCAATTAAGTTAAATTAGATACTTAATTTATGCACTAATCTACTATGAATTATTTAATTAATTTACTTAATTATTAATATTTTAAATTATATTAATTAAGTTAATCAATAATAACTTAGGGGCGTTCAGGTTTGCCTTTCATCTTCTCTTTTCGTCGTCGTTGCTGTTCGGCTTCGTTGCTTCGCAGGAGTTGTAGAGATTGCACGCGTCGCTTCTTCGGCTCCTTCGTGGCTGTTCGACTTCGCTCCTTCGACGACTTTCCCTTCCTGTCGGATTACGACATTTTGGTCGGAAGCAACAACGGGAGCTCGCTGGCTGTGAAGGTAACTTTCTACCTTTCGCGCGCTTTTTCGGTCAAATCCCATAAATCCGCCGAAGCGAGGGACTTAGTGAATTCGGGACTTAAGCCGTAATTCCTTAAATCCGGGATTTACCCATCGCCGGGATTTAACCCGCGCACAAAAACCGTTTAGCTGGATTTAGCGTAAATTCGACTTAAATCCCGCTGTAAATCCGATACCAAACAGCCCTAAATCCTGCATTATTAGCGGAGGTGCTTGTGAGCGGAGGTGCTTCCCCTCTATTTCCAGAAGTCCTCTAATAGAGCAAAAAATGGTCAACTTGAACCAGGGAAGTAAGGCATCAAACAAGTATTTGGATAGGTAATAAATTTATCAGACTTCTTTGATGTGGTGTATTCCTCATTCATTTTAAGCAATTCAAAGATTTGATGCATCTAATCGGAGTTTGATTTTAGGAAGCACTCGATTCTTCAGCAAAGGAGATCTCTTCCCATTGCATCAGGTGCGTTTTTAACAGAAAAAAGCAGTGATGTCTGTGTTTATGTTCTTATTTTATGTTTTAAGCGTTCATTCTCATTTGTTTTCAGTGAAGAGAAGACTTGTAGATGAAGTAAGGAAGAATGATACTATAATAATTGTTGGAGAAACAGGAAGCGGAAAGACTACACGTAAACACCTGGCTTTTTCTTCTTTTTCATAATTCATTTTCCTCTATTTATTTGCAGTTTATCACGGGCTTTTGCTTTGTAAAATACTTTATAGGGAGAATTTAAGGGATGAATGGGAGAGTTTTATGATATATGTGAAGTCAATGGTAGATAAATTTTGATTTTCTATAATAGGTTGTCGTACTGGACAAGATGATTGGATTTCCTATTATTATAATATATCATCATTCAGAGTCATTTATTCAATAAATGTATTTAAAAAATATGCTTTAATAATGAAACCCAATACTGAACATTAACTAAAAAATTTTCTCTCCATGATCCTGTTTCTTTTTATGCTATCATGAACTTAAGTTGCTAATATAATTTACTTTTTGAAAGTGCGTCGAATGTTGTTCATTATTTTTTACTATCTACATTTAAAAATCTCTATGAATCCTTATTTCATTCATGATTATTCCTACTTTCTTTGGGTCATAATATGTCTATTGTGTGCTTACTTTTGAGGTAATTCTACAGAATTGCCGCAATATTTATTCAATGCTGGATTTTGTCGTGATGGAAAAGTCATTGGCATTACCCAACCACGACGAGTTGCTGCTGTAACTGTGGCAAAACGTGTTGCAGAAGAATGTGATGTTCAATTAGGTCAAAAGGTTGGTTATGCAATCAGGTTTGAAGATGCAACTTCTACTTCAACAAGGATTAAATTTATGACTGATGGCTTATTGTTGAGGTAAGCTTATTTTATCCATAGCTTGTCTATATTCTTTTTTTTAATGTCATGCTGATTGGTGTCCAACTTTGTGCATACAGAGAGGCATTATTGGATCCCATCCTTTCTAGATATAGCGTCATCATAGTTGATGAAGCTCATGAAAGAACAGTTCATACGGATGTTCTACTGGGGTTGTTGAAAAAGGTTCAAGATGCAAGGTTAAAACAGTTAACGAATGTCACAGCTCAAATATGAAATTTTCTCCGTTGAAGTTGATTATAATGTCTGCTAGCTTAGATGCAAAAGGTTTTTCTGAGTACTTCTGTGGTGCGAAAGCGGTTTACGTCCAAGGGCGTTAGTACCATGTGGATATACTCTATACATACCATCCAGAGCCCGATTACGTTGATGCTACTCTTATTACTATTTTTAAGGTATATAATTTGCTTTTTAGTTTGTTATGTTGTTATTTTCGTAATCCATTCTCTTTATTCATCATGTTTTTTTTTTTATTTTTATTTTCAGCATCCTGATATACTTGAACAATATACTCGAGTTACATAGCAATATTTTGTAGCATAAAGAGATAGAAAGTTCATCTTCTTTTTTTGGGTAATTTATTACCTTTATTATTCTTTCAATTATTCATAACTAAGAGCTTGTGTATGACTATTAATTCATGGTTTAGCTAGTCTTTTACCTGCCCTAAGTTGCCTTTAGTTTGAATTTGGAAAACCCGGATTTTAATAGCTAAAACAACCTATTTACATTGAAGGGATAATTAAAATTGCATGCATGAAATCCTCATTGATGGAAGAAGCCTCATACATTTTGTACGCCCTTTTTTGTTTTAACTAATCTTTCGCCTGCCTCGAACAAATGTATTCCACATATCATTCTTATATTTTGTAGGCTTGTGTGGTTGAATTGCTGCATTGGTGTTGTTTTCATTAACAATTTATCATGTTTGTAGATTATTCTAACTATTTTTCCCATTTTTTTATGTTAGATTCATTTGGATGACAGCCCTGGGGATATCCTTGTTTTTTTGACTGGTCAAGAAGTGATAGAATTAGTAGACATGCTTGTCCATGAGCGTCTTAAACAATTACCTGAGCTTAGTAGGAACATTCTAACTGTTCCCATCTACTCATCCCTTCCTTCAGAGCAGCAAATGAATGTCTTTAGACCAACTCCATCCAATTTTCACAAGGTAGCATGCATTTATCCATTCTATAGCAAAACATCATCTGACAATTTTTCATGCTTTTATCCATTCGAAAATGAAATTATCTTACAAATTCTTTATTATTATTTTTTAGTTGTGAATAACCTTTTCTTGTTATCATCAGTATACACTTTTTATTGATCAATGCACTTTTAAGTACTTGAATTCATTTCTTCACTCGAGATATGTGTTTTTGTCATTTTGAAGCTAATCTTTTTTTGGGCATGCGTTTAAGTTGCACTTTAAAGATCAATTTTTCCATAGAATGACAAATTGACTCTTATGTTTATAGTATGTAATTTTGTGCTTTTTAGTGTTTTTTGTTTATTATTTGGTCTTGGAAGGCAATTGTTCAATGTCTTGGTAATTATACAAAAAAGAACGAACCAAATGTCATGGATGACATATTAACCTTCTATGAAGATACAAGGCTATTATTAGTGGCACTGGTGATTTGCTTTGAAAAACATATCTGACTAAATATTCTTCAGAATAAAACAGATTGCCCTATTTACAGGTCACAATCCTCTTTTTATTAAAAAGACTTTTCATGAAATTAGAAGCTAAAAGAGAAAAAAAGACCTTTAGTTATTGCCTCAAAGTCACACAAATCTTATTAATTGCTTCCATTAATCTACCAAGGTATTTTACCTTCCAAAATTCTTGTTGGGATTCATACAAAAGTAACGAGGACTCTGAAATCCACAAAAATCTGTTGAAATCCTACTATTTTCTTAAAAGTTTGCATATGATAAGTACTGCAAGTTTCATGCATGGAATTGTATCATTTTTGTTGGAACCATGTAATCTGTGACATAATATAATGATCTTGTTGCTCAATTCCCCAAAATACCTAAAAAGATTGCAACCTCATTAAAGCCAACCAACAGAACTCATAGTAGTTGCAAAAACAATGGAATGATAAAGGACGGAGAGGTCATCAATGCATACCCAAGAAGAGAAGATTGTTGAAGTGTCACTGAAGCTACTAAGGGTCTGATCTCAGATCTCAACCTCCGTATCAATTGATCCATAGATTTTCTTCTATTTGAAAGCTTTGTCATTTGGATTCATATTAAATGGGACATTTACATGTAATTTGCTTGCATTACTACCATGCTTTTTGAAGAAGAGGATGTAGTGGTATATAGTTGCAATATATGTTGATAACATGTGCATTCTTCTTGGGGCCAGGCCTAAGTATTCAAATCACATAAACATTCCCTTTACAATGCACGTGTAAACAACACCAAACTCATGTTTTTTTTTTTAAATTCTGAAATGCAATTTTTATAGTTTGTCTTTATCTTGAAATTAGCTAAAACTTGTAATGTCCCAATGATATATTGTTTTTGAATGGTTATGTATGTCATACTAGCAACTAACATTGCCGAAACTTCTGTCACTATCCCTGGTGTCAAATATGTTATAGATCCTGGAGTGATGAAATCTCGTTATTATAACCCTGTGACGGAGATGGAGTCATTAATTATTATGCCAATCTCAAAAGCTCAAGCTCTTCAAAGGAGGTAGGAAATCCTTTATGACCATATATGCCAACTATTGGTGTTGCTTCTCCAATTATTTGCTTTTTCACTTTTTGGTGTTTGGTTGGACACTTGAGTAAAATATATTTCTCACTTTTACTTATTGATATGTTTTCAAAATGATCATGCTGCATGGATTGACATGTACTGCTGCACGGGTTGCCTAAAAGTATAGTTTTATATGTCTGACATGGTCTGCATTTGTGGCGTATTTATGCTAATAGGATTTTTTTGTATGTATAATGTAGTGGTAGAGCTGGGCGTGAGGGTCCTGGAAAATGCTTCCGGTTATATCCAGAAAGTGAATTTTGGAAACTTATAGATTCTACTGTCCCTGAGATCAAAAGGTGCAGCCTGTCAAATGTTGTACTACAACTCAAAGGCCTAGATTTTGATGATATTATTGGGTTTGATTTCATGGACAAGCCTTCAAGGTGAAGTATGCTTCGTTTTTATATGTTTTTTCTTGTTATTTTGCTTACTGGCTTCATAGCATTACTTTCTATAATCCAATAATTAAAATTGCACTTTTAATGTACTTTCAAGAAAAAGGAGAAATGTTCAACTTCATGGGAATGGATGAAAGTCTTTTTTTCTTGCCTAATTTAATTGCATTCCTTCCACCTTCAACTCAAACCTTTCAATACATGTGATTAAACCTTAGGAGTTACTTTTTAGTAACTCTTTGCTTATGTTCATTGTTTGCCGTTCCAGTTATATATATATATATATATATATACCTCTTTTTATTTGGGACTCATAAAACTCATTTAGGTTGTAATTTTACTCTAACTTTACTTTGTTATGTTTGGTCATACATGTGGCGGCCTTTGGCTCAAGTGGTTGTGCTTATTTTGATATTTCAGCCATGATTTAACTTGAAAACAATTGATCTTCATGCTGGGATATGGCAGTGTAAAATAATCCCTCCCTGGAATCCACAATAGTGGGAGTCTGGGATATTCTTGCACTTAATGAGGCTTTTGCTTTTAGTTGATTATGCAAGTTCCACTCAATTTGATATTATATGCTAATTGAATTTGGTGTAGTTTACAAGATGTGAATGGAAAAGTGAGCCTCTTTAGTAGTTTAGCAATGAGGTTTGAATGACATTTGTAAAAGACAACTTAAAATTTTCATCATTATGTTAAACAAGAAGTAATTTTTCTTCTTAACTGTTTTCATATTGCTGCTGCCATTCTTAATTTATGCATTGCATTGGATTTACTTAATCTTAATTCATACCAATGACAGGAGTTCCATTAAACAATCCCTACAGGAGCTGTACCTTTTAGGGGCTTTGACTGATGATTGCAAATTATCTGATCCAGTTGAGATTCAGATGACTAGGTTCCCCTTGGATCCCATATACTCTAAAGCACTCATCTTGTCGGGGGAATTCAAGTGCTTGGAAGAAATGCTGATTGTGGTTGCAATGCTCTCAGTGGAGTCTATTTTTTACTCACCTCGTGAAAAACTTGAAGAGGTACTATACACAATACATCCAAATCTTTTTAAATGACATGTCAAGGCTAGCGCATAGTATTGTATTTTATGGTGGAAATCTCACAATGTGACTATTATACAAATTTATTAATGATAATTGATATTGGTTTCTGCTTGTATTGTTTGTCTACAAAAATAAAAACATTTGAACATATTACGAACCACATTCTCATTCATTCTTCTTGTAGTGCCCAAGGTGTTAACTTTATATTTTTCAATATTTTTTACATTTTCTGGAACAAGTGCTACTCCCATGATATCTTTAGTATAATAATTACACTATCAACTATTCCTATTGATGGCACTTTTTTTTTTACATTCATTTATGCCACACTCAATTAGGCTATTTGTGACTTTTTTATTACTCGTGCATTGATCCCTAGAGTATAGTTAATTTAATCATAGTTTTTATAATTTTATTTTTATTTTTATGATTACATAGTTATCCTAAAGTATTTTATTTGAATTACCAAACCTTGACTTTGGAGGTTTGGTATCCAATATGATTGTGAGATTATTATTACTTTTAATTTCATTTAAATTATATATCATATATATAATTAATATGTTAACCCTTAGTTCGTTATCTTCTGGAAATTTTCTCTTTTGTTAGAACTTGTCATGTATTTCAATAGTGGCCTCATCTATTAAAATTAGAGCAATTACAAATATAATTCATAAGGTATCTCACTTAGAACATCTTTTGTAAACATCTACATGACTAATACGAAAGAGTTACAAACTTGATGCTTTCTTTGATGTAACTACTATACTTGGAAATTTAGATTAGTCCTAGTGTTGTGAATATGCAAAACACAATACCAAGTGTGAAGCTCAACAAAGCGTGCATATTGGTTGATCAAAGTGTGCATCTAACAACTAATGCATCCTAAACTTTCATGTTGAGAAAATATTTTATGGTGTTCTGAATATTCAACATAATCTATGTCAAAATAAAATTGTAAGAGCATTTTTGTCATAGTAAATTAAACATTAACAACAAAGAGAAATGCAAGATCTTAAGCCAGTTGAATTTCAGCCACTAACAATAAAAAGAGGACTCTTGAAAATGTGAGGAACTCGAGGTGGGATCTTAGTGGTAGAAGGTCGTCGACCAGATCGATAACACATGAAGGGGACCCTTGATGAGAAATAAGAGCTAAGAAAAATGTTTTTTTTTTTTTGTTATTTAGGTCAATTAATTAAGGTAAACTTATATATATATATATATATATATATATATATATATATATATATATATATATATATATATATATATATATATATAAGACTTAAACTCAAAACCTATTGGTTAATTGCCAAAGTCCTCAACCAACAGAGCTAAAATAAGGAAGTTGTGATGAGTTCTCATTAAAGATGGACACTTATGAGATTTAATGACATATGAAGAACCTCAACAATGAAGGATATGTGAAAGAGACATGATGGGATCTCATTAGGGGAGAATATAGATAAGATAGATGATGTGTGAAGGAAAAAAAAAAGTTCACCATGACCTGTTGTGATGAGAAGTTAAGAAGAAAACATTTGTGGATGACCTATCACTCTATCCTTCGGCATTGGCATTGCCATCATAGGTAGAGACAGGTCCGCCATATTCACTGGACTTATCACGGTGTTATCCACTATAGCGATAATTTATTTATTTTCCTATCCATAGACGTTTTAGGGAAGAGTTTAGAGTGCAACTTTCAATAAACTGTAGTTGAAAGCTGAAGCAAGGAGTTTCCCAGGTATTGCAGCAACCGTAGCCATGGTGTTTGACAATGTAGCACAACTACTTGTTCCCTTTGTTTCTGCATTTACAACTGGTGATTCATATTGCTGCTACTGATTTTTTGAAAGCAAAATCAGAGAAATAGAGTGGTGTTTGCAGCAATTCAAAGGAGAAATCATCGAATATAATTATTATTATTAGTAAAATGGAACATGAAAACAATACGTGGTTGTTGTCCATGATTTGCTTGGTGTCCATCGAAGGAAAACAATTTTGAGTTTTAAGCAATCCAGGAGAAAAATCCAACCGGTTTGCTGTTTAGTGCAAGAAGATTCAGAAATGAGCGAATTTGCTGTCTACAACAAGAAAGAGGCAACGAATAAGCAAAGGCGACATTTATAACATGAAACGACACTTTAGGTACCTTTAATTGATTGACGGATCATTGAGGAACCTCCATTTTTTTAAAACCTTTTTGGATCACTGTAAATAACTTTGAGAGGTTGGCTATAGATTAATAATAGTCATAGATTAGACCATAGAAATGTTTTTTATGAGAAGGGATAGGTCTTGGAGCATTGCTTGTTTTTTCCCTCTTATTATTTTTGAAGAAAGTTGACCATTCTTTTTTCGTTTGTTTGGTATTCTCCCACATATATTTGTTCTTTTGTCCTATGAGCATCATCATCTTTTTGGCATGGTGGAGATTCGTAATCAAGAATAGGAGTTCATTTGCAATTTTTGCAAGGTTGTTAAAACTAGATTGGATAACAAACAGAGCCATTAAGGGATGTTTCATTGGGATTTCCACACCTGTTTGGCGCTTCAAAGAGCTCATTCACCACCATAGTGACCTTCATTCTATTGGGGTCAACACAAGCAAAATCAGGGCAATTATCTACACACAAAACGTTGCCATGAATAACACTTACCTTCTCGGGGTGACCGGCTTACGCACAATCCCCTCCAAGTTCGTGAAATGGATCCCTGCTAGTGTGTGAATCATCCGAAGTTTCCATTTGTTGTCTGATATTGGGTCCTGTTAGCGATCACATTCGAACAAGGCCTCCTTGTCGTCGCTGGCTGCATCCGACGCAGCTGCAGAATCCAACATTGCATCACACGAGCCCTTCTCATAACGCTCCAGGTCATCCCGATCGCACTCTGTTTGAGGCTCCGAGCCAATAGGGACGAAACCTTCGAAATGTCAAGGAAGAAGAGCTTGGACATGTTCAAATTTACGGCTTCAGGAATCGGGCAATTCTTTCAAAATCGGCTAGTTCGCCGATTTGTCAGTTTAAACTGAATTTCTATAGGTTTTTTCGTGGTTTCCTGCAGGACAATTTTATTATTAGCACCGGACAGGCCGCTGGACCGACTCACGGTTGAATCGGCCAGTCTGATCCAATTTTTTAAACCATGATTTTTTGAGAGTAAAGCACGAAGTGCACTTCATTAGTATCTACACATCCTAAAGATTTACTTTGAAAATGATCGCTCCATTTCTGAATTCCATCATATATTTTTGCATAGACTATCCTTGAAATTTCCTCGTATTGTGCAATTTTTTCCACTGAATCTTGACATAACTCTCATGATAGAATTCTTGAGAAATCAATTGCTTAGACTATCTCTTAGTTTTTTATAATTAATCTCTTTTTAGTGAGCATTCCACCACCAAAAGCATGGAACTAAGTTTTGGTTAAGCAAATGTCACTTTGATATGAGTATCATACCGTTTAAGATGAATTAAGTCTCCTGTTGGTCAATACACGTGTGTAATGTATCGCATCAATTGTCTCGTTACAAAAGGGAATTTTCACCTTTGACTCTCCCTTGAAAGGTCTTTCTCTCATATTTCCATTTTTGATAGCCACATCTTCTTCATCCTTATGTGCACTCATGCCAATAACTTTTGCCTAGTGAGCATTTGTTGTTGCTGCCATAGAAGAAATGAACATATGGCTCATGCAACAAAAATTTGGTGAAGTGCCAGAATATTGCATCTTCATTCACTTTATTATAATATCCATTTCTTTAGAGAATATAGTCGCTTGTTCAACTACATTTTGAGGGGTTTCATCCGCTTTCCATTTTAATCTCTTCCACTTCTATGGGTGTCCAAGGAAATAAGCATTTCTACAAATACTATAATGTCCTCTCTCCCTCTTATTTCTTTCTTGGCTTTCTATGGGTGTCCAAGGAAATAAGCATTTCTACAAATACCTTGATGTCATCTTTTTATTCATACCATAAGCCTAGGAAGTAGGAATGATGTTTTTATAATAATTGGATTCAATGCTGCCCTTTTAATGTTATTGCATAAGCCTGCAATGAGAAGCCATAACAGATATGAAATGATATAGGAATTCCTTTAATAGGCTAGTAATCTAAAATCAAAATATAGGTATGTCAATTTAATTTTCTTGTTGTAGACAGCAAGGCCCTCTTCTTTTCTGAATTATTTTCTCACTGAACAGCTAGCAGAGTGTTTGCTTAAGGAATTTTCTAATTCCCTCCCAATAAAATTAGTCAGTCCATCAATACGCCCCTCACAAAGTGTCACCTTATCCTTAAGGTGGAACGAATGAAACTGGGCCTGAAGCACTTGACTAATAGCACTAGACCGAAAAATGGATTGACATTGGGTCGAATAATCACTGCCACCAACATCTCCCTTATCAATCTCTCGATATCATCCTTCTGAATTTTAGGATAACGGTACAGACGAACATAGATAGGTGAGACTACTTCCTTCAAAATGATAGCATGTTTGTGTTCCTGCATAAGAGGCAACCTGAACTTGTTAGAACACCTCTCGATAATGCTATAGGAGTGGTTGAATCATGTCTAGTGCTTTCATCTTCTCCCCATCTTCTTCACCTTCCAAACTTTGCAGCTCCACCAAAAATCTCATTAATTCACCCTTTCCCCTCTTTGGAAGTGGCTCCAAAATCACATCCATGTCATCTGTCAATGTAACCGGTAATGTTGAGCTGATGGGAACTAGATTCTCCATAGGTGAGGTCATTGAATTCTTGTTTACTTGAGATTGAGAAATTACACATACTTTGGAATCTTGCTCGATATAAACAGGATTTATTAAACAAAACTTTGCATCAAATTCATCTACTATAGCAAATTTGTTCATACTTTGTTGACAATTCTGCTTGATAGGAATTGAATGTCGTTGATGTTGATAATGTCCTTTGACATGAAGATCCAACACCTTTTTCATTCCTTCTAGGTTGAAAAACTTTTCCTCCATTGATGACATCCTATCCTCAAACACCGATTTGAGTTGGCCAACTTTTCCCTTAAGACGCTCTTATAAGGCATCAACTTTTCTTGTCGCCATATGTCTAAAAAAAGTGCTCTGATACCAATTTTAGGAAAAACCTTAGCTGAAATCTGATTTCAACAATTTCAGAAAAACCAACGACAAGAAAACCATAAATAGAACACACAAGAATACTTTTTTTAATTGAAAGTTTTATGAAAGAAAAGACAAGATACAAGTGGATCTTTAATTGGAGAGGAAGATCTGTGATGTGAAACGTAAATGCCATTTACTTGCCTAGGTGGCAAGATTAATTAAATCCCAAATCAATTTGGGGAGAGAGAATGGAAGTCTGAAATTAAATTTCAGATTAAGTGGAATTGGCGGGATGAATTTGAATTTAAACTCAAATTTAATGGGGAGAATTAAATTGGATGAGAGGGAATTGTGGGAGGTAATTATGGAGGCTTAATGAGGGGGCCTATTAATGAGATAGGAGAAAGATGAGAAATTTTAAGTAGGTGGGGATCACAATTAATTAATCAAAATCTGAAATTTAGATTTCAGATTTTAATTATATCATGTAACTCCCTTCTTTAAAGAAAATTGCGAGGGAATTTAAATTTCAAAAAGATTGTAACTCCCCGTAATTAATATCCTAATTTAACTTGACTTAATTAGGAAATTCATTAGGGGAGGAGAATTCAAAATTCGAATAGGTGGGCTAGAGGGAAACCGGCGGCAAGACTTCACGGGTGGCCGGCGGCAAGGACTCCACGGTGGACGGTGGGCCGCTGGGCGGTTTTCTGGCCGGCGGTTGGCTAGGGGAAAGGGGCGGCGGCAAGGATCCAAGGAGGGAGGAAATGGGCAATTCTACTAGGGATTACTATGCCACAGATTTACCTTGATTTCCCACACCAATTGATCACAAAGATAATGGAGAAGAAGGCCTAGAACTCACAAAGAGATCTAGCTCTTCTCAAAACTCACTAAGAGATTTGAGAGAGAGATGCGCTCACAAAGAGAACACAAAGTAGAGAACTCACTAAGAGATCTCAAAAGAAAAAAAGAACTCACTAAGAGATCTAAAAGATGGAACTCACAAAGAGAACGCAAAAAGCAAATTTTCATTAACCATTCATCATCCCATTACATAAGAAAGGGCCTCTATATATAGACCTAAGAAACTAAAACAAGACACATATGCCCCTAAGGCTTACATAGGACGACCCTCTTAAGTGAGGGTAAAAACGAAAAAATTCATAATAAAAAATTTAAAAATTATAAAAAAAATATAAGATAATGTGGGACGATGACAGCCGTTGATCTTCAGCTCCTCGGATAGCCATGGACTGTTGGATGTCCGCATCATTCAAAGAAATTTGAGAATCTCGGAACTCACAAAGAGATCCGCGAAACTCTCCTCAAGAACTCACAAAGAGATCTCGAGAATCTCGGAACTCACAAAGAGATCCGCGAAACTCTCCTCAAGAACTCACAAAGAGATCTTGAGAATCTCGGAACTCACAAAGAGATCCGCGAAACTCTCCTCAAGAACTCACAAAGAGATCTTGGGAAAGTCGGAACTCACAAAGAGATCCTTCTGAACTCACTAAGAGATCAACACTAAAATAAAATTTCCCATTATCAATAATCCATCCCCCAAATACAAGATAAGGGGCCTCTATATATAGGCCTCA
This sequence comes from Dendrobium huoshanense, assembly GCA_016618105.1. Lineage (NCBI taxonomy): Eukaryota > Viridiplantae > Streptophyta > Magnoliopsida > Asparagales > Orchidaceae > Dendrobium > Dendrobium huoshanense. The sequence goes on along the minus strand of CM028357.1, from coordinate 52,522,403 downwards.
AGAGAAATTAAAAGACACATTCGCCCCTTGGGCTTACATAAAACAAGAGGGTAAAATGGGAAATTGCAAAACTAAATTAAAATACACTTAATAAACGAAAATAAAAAGCAAAGTGATCTCGGTCGTCGATCTTCAGCTCCTCGGATTGGCATGGACGGTTGGATGTCCGCATCATTCTCCCGGGGTGGAAAAGACTCGACTCCGTCGAGTTCGCATCCCGGGTGAGCAACCTGGCTCAAGTTGTTCACACTTTGGGACCGTTAGCACTCTCTTCCTACGAAGACTAAGTTGAGCGGCGGAAGATTGTCCAAGCGAGCAAGGAGGTTGCCACTAAGATGGAAGCGCCAACGAACGTCGCCATGGAAGAAGATCTCGGAGGTGGAGGAGGCACGGTAGATCGACCTTCGATACGCCAAGTATAGACGGAAAAGTGTTCGTCAATTGTTTCTATGAGCGTCGGCACGATGCGGGCTAGATAATCTTCGACGGTATCGTCGAAATCAAATCCGACGTCGAAGAATTGGGAACGGAGGATGTCGACCCTTCCGTTGTCGTCGTACTCAAAGCCGTAATTCCACTCTTGCTCATCCATGCATCCTTGGATTGGATCCGGATGGTCGCCGCAAGCAAAATCTTCCCAAGGAGGAGGGGGAGCCGGCGGTTTGGCAAGAGGGAGGAGAGCCGGCGGTAGGGCAAAGGAGAGGGGCGGGTTGTATGAGGGGAAACTGAATTTTGATCTCAGTTTTAGTGAAATTAGGAGGGAATATTTGGGATTTGAAAATTTCAATTAATGCAATAATGACATTAATTGAAATTGTCAATTAGGGGAGAGAAAATAAAGGGGGGCCGGCGGTAGAGGGGAAGAGGAGGAGAGGGAAAAACTGAAATTTGTTTCAGTTTTAGAAGGAAAAAAGGAGGAGAAATAAATTCTAATTTGAATTTTAAATTAGAATTAAGAGGGGGGAATAATTGAGTAATCAAGGGGTTTCCAATAGGGGGAGGCCGGCGGCAATGCTAGAGAGAGAGAGCCATGGGGAGAGAGAGGGGGAGGATTCTAAATAGGATTTGATGACTAGGATAGTTTTATAATAAGTCCAATGAAAATTTTATTTTTTTATTTGAACTTATTCAAAACTTTCCAAAAATAGAATTTCCTATTTTAGAAAATTTTGAAATTTGAAAATCAAATTTCATTGGGGCTTGGCTAGGGCCGGTGGGAAGAGGTGGTGGTGGGGGAAAACTGGCCCGGCGGCAAGATGGGGAGCCGGCGGGATGTGAGTGGCCGGTGGTGGGGTTAGGAGAGAAAGCAAATTCCAAGGGGAGAAGGGGCTTACACGAATTTAACTCCTTCACCGATTGAATCTTGGCTTGTAGTGGATTGGCTAGAGAATACGACGATCGCATGAAACTCGGGTAGAACTCACTAAGAGATCTAAAATGAACTCACTAAGAGATCATGGTTGGAACTCACAAAGAGATCACAAGAGAAAACTGTTAGAGACTACATCTCTGCCTTTGATGACTTCTTGATTCGCTGCAACGGCGAAGAGTCTGCCACCCCAACCCAAATCTTATCCATGTTTAGAGCTGGCCTTAGGGAAGACCTGCGTACAGAACTCTTTGCTCGAGGTATAGACTCTCTAGAAGCAGCCTGTAGCCTAGTTCTCGACCTTGAAGATTCTAGGACCCACTCCCAAACGAGGCACTATGACTCCCGTTCGAATTCGTATAGAACCTCGTCTGGTCAACCCCAAACCCGACCTTCAGGATCGACTACCAACCGAACCCCTGCTAGTTCGGCCCCACCTCGTACGGACCTCAAAGGTAAAGCTCCCGAGCGTGACGCGTCCAAGCCCAATTCGGGAACCAAGTGCTATAGGTGTCAAGGATACGGACACATTGCGTCGCAATGTTCTAGCCCGTACAAAATCACCATAATCGAAGAGGTGGACGAAGAGGAAGAAGAACCTGAGACTGATTTGGTTCACCAAGTGGATGAGGAAGAAGACTCTTTTACCGAAGAAGAACCTGTGACCTTACAAGTTGTTAGGTGCGCCTTGGCCCATCCTAAGTTAAGCGACGATTGGCGTAGAACCTCTATTTTTCATACCTTCATTAAGATCGGAGAAAAGAGCTGCAAGGTTATCGTAGATAGCGGTAGTTGTATCAACGCAGTCTCCTCAGCCATGGTCTCCAAGCTCAATCTGAAGGTGACCCCGCACCCAAATCCGTATAAGGTTTCTTGGATCAACTCGACTACTATAGAGATTAAGGATCGAAGCCTTATTCCAATAGAATTTGTGGGATATCAAGACAAGATTTGGTGCGATGTTCTAACCATGGATGTGGGTCAAATTATCCTTGGGCGCCCTTGGTTATTTGACAACGACGTCCATATTTATGGGAGGACGAACACCTGTGTGTTCGAGCATAATGGAAAGAAGATCAAGTTAATGCCCTCTCAACCAAAACCTCCCAAAACTGAAGCTAAACCTATCCCAGCTAAGCAAAGTAAAGGCCTCCACTTACTGACTGCAAAGGAAGTAGAAACTGAGATCACTCAAGGAGCCCCCATGTATGCCTTAGTGGCTAGAGAAGTAGAGGAAGATCAGAAAGAAACAATCCCCGACGCCGTTAGACCCCTTCTTGAAAACTTTGCGGATGTTTTCCCAGACGATTTGCCTAACCAACTGCCACCCCTGCGAGACATACAGCACGCGATAGATTTAGTACCAGGGGCATCTCTACCCAACCTTCCCCACTATCGTATGAACCCGACTGAACACTCCGAGCTTAAGACACAAGTCGATGAACTCCTACAACGAGGATTCATCAAGGAGAGCCTCAGCCCCTGCGCTGTTCCCGCTCTTCTAACTCCCAAAAAGGACGGCTCGTGGCGAATGTGTGTTGATAGCCGCGCTATCAACAAGATTACCGTCAAGTATAGATTTCCCATCCCTCGACTAGATGACATGCTGGACATGATGACCGGGGCCACTCTTTTTTCCAAGATTGACCTTAAGAGTGGGTATCATCAGATTAGGATCCGTCCCGGGGATGAATGGAAAACGGCTTTCAAAACTAAAGATGGACTTTATGAATGGACTGTTATGCCGTTTGGACTTAGCAACGCCCCTAGTACCTTTATGAGAGTTATGACTCAAGTTCTTAGGCCCTTTTTAGGGAAGTTCGTAGTAGTTTACTTCGATGACATATTAATCTATAGCACTTCGGAAGATCAACATCTCAATCATATAACTCAGGTCTGTGAAGTTTTGAGGAAAGAACAGCTATTCGCCAATCCTGCCAAGTGCAAATTCCTCACCGATAGTGTGACCTTTCTTGGATTTATTATTTCAACTCAAGGGATATCTGCCGATCCTGAGAAAGTGCGAGCAATAAATGAGTGGCCAGAACCTAAGAATATTCGGGATGTTAGAAGTTTTCATGGATTGGCCACCTTCTATCGAAGGTTTATTCGAAATTTCAGCACCATCGTAGCCCCCATAACTGATTGTCTTAAGAAAGGGGAATTTCATTGGACGACTGCCGCTACTAGAGCGTTTGAGGATATTAAGAAAAGAATGGTAGAAGCTCCTGTCATGCGTCTCCCCGATTTTTCTAAAGTATTCGAAGTAACCTGTGACGCTTCCGGAATCGGAATAGGTGGAGTCTTATCACAAGAAGGTCATTTGGTAGCATACTTCAGCGAGAAACTCAATGACATTCGACAGAGATACTCTACCTATGATAAGGAGTTTTATGCAATCATTCAGTCCCTTAGATACTGGAGACACTATTTACTACCCCAGGAGTTTGTAATCTTTTCAGATCATGAGGCTTTGAGATACATCAACTCCCAAAAGAAGCTAAATGCCCGTCATGGTCGTTGGGTCGAGTTCTTACAGGAGTATTCGTATACTATCAGACATAAAGCCGGAACTGAGAATAAAGCGGCCGATGCTTTAAGCCGTAGGATGATGGTCACAAGACAAATGAGAACAGAAGTTGTCGGATTCGAACGCATAAAGGATGACTACCCCGAGTGTGCTGACTTTAAGGAAATATACGCGTTACTCATGGCGGGGGACAAACCTTCCGTAGATGATTTCTTGTTGGAAGATGGTTACCTATTCAAGTCTCAGAAGTTGTGTATTCCCAACACCTCTCTCCGTGAATTTCTTGTGTGGGAGCTACACGCAGGAGGTTTAGCTGGACATTTTGGGCAAGCTAAGACTATCGCAGCCGTTGAATGTAGATTTTTCTGGCCCAGCCTTAAGCGCGATGCCATTAGGCTAGTCAAGCGTTGCCATACCTGCCAATTAGCTAAGCAGAGAAAACAAAACACTGGCCTCTACATGCCACTCCCTGCCCCCAACTGCCCTTGGCAAGACGTTAGTATGGATTTTGTCCTAGGTTTACCAAAAACCTTTAAGAAGCACGATTCCATCTGTGTCGTAGTAGATCGTTTCTCTAAAATGGCCCATTTTCTCCCTTGTGCCAAAACTTTTGACGCCTCTAGGATTGCCAAGCTTTACTTTAATGAGATTGTCCGACTCCATGGACTCCCTAAGACAATTGTGTCGGATCGAGATGTAAAATTTACAAGCTATTTCTGGAAGACTTTATGGATTAAGATGGGCACCAAGTTGAAGTTCTCCACCGCCTTTCACCCCCAAACGGACGGCCAAACGGAAGTAGTTAATAGGAGCCTTGGGAACCTTCTAAGGACTTTAGTGGGAGACAACATTAGGGATTGGGATTCCAAACTACCCATTGCCGAATTTGCCTACAATAATTCTGTCAATCGAACCACCGGTATGAGTGGCAAGACTTCACGGGTGGCCGGCGGCAAGGACTCCACGGTGGACGGTGGGCCGCTGGGCGGTTTTCTGGCCGGCGGTTGGCTAGGGGAAAGGGGCGGCGGCAAGGATCCAAGGAGGGAGGAAATGGGCAATTCTACTATGGATTACTATGCCACAGATTTACCTTGATTTCCCACACCAATTGATCACAAAGATAATGGAGAAGAAGGCCTAGAACTCACAAAGAGATCTAGCTCTTCTCAAAACTCACTAAGAGATTTGAGAGAGAGATGCGCTCACAAAGAGAACACAAAGTAGAGAACTCACTAAGAGATCTCAAAAGAAAAAAAGAACTCACTAAGAGATCTAAAAGATGGAACTCACAAAGAGAACGCAAAAAGCAAATTTTCATTAACCATTCATCATCCCATTACATAAGAAAGGGCCTCTATATATAGACCTAAGAAACTAAAACAAGACACATATGCCCCTAAGGCTTACATAGGACGACCCTCTTAAGTGAGGGTAAAAACGAAAAAATTCATAATAAAAAATTTAAAAATTACAAAAAAAATATAAGATAATGTGGGACGATGACAGCCGTTGATCTTCAGCTCCTCGGATAGCCATGGACTGTTGGATGTCCGCATCATTCTCCCTGGGGTGAAAAAGAGCTCGACTCCGTCGAGTCCGCATCCCAGGTAACCATGCTCTGATACCAAACTGATGTGAAACGTAAATGCCATTTACTTGCCTAGGTGGCAAGATTAATTAAATCCCAAATCAATTTGGGGAGAGAGAATGGAAGTCTGAAATTAAATTTCAGATTAAGTGGAATTGGCGGGATGAATTTGAATTTAAACTCAAATTTAATGGGGAGAATTAAATTGGATGAGAGGGAATTGTGGGAGGTAATTATGGAGGCTTAATGAGGGGGCCTATTAATGAGATAGGAGAAAGATGAGAAATTTTAAGTAGGTGGGGATCACAATTAATTAATCAAAATCTGAAATTTAGATTTCAGATTTTAATTATATCATGTAACTCCCTTCTTTAAAGAAAATTGCGAGGGAATTTAAATTTCAAAAAGATTGTAACTCCCCGTAATTAATATCCTAATTTAACTTGACTTAATTAGGAAATTCATTAGGGGAGGAGAATTCAAAATTCGAATAGGTGGGCTAGAGGGAAACCGGCGGCAAGACTTCACGGGTGGCCGGCGGCAAGGACTCCACGGTGGACGGTGGGCCGCTGGGCGGTTTTCTGGCCGGCGGTTGGCTAGGGGAAAGGGGCGGCGGCAAGGATCCAAGGAGGGAGGAAATGGGCAATTCTACTAGGGATTACTATGCCACAGATTTACCTTGATTTCCCACACCAATTGATCACAAAGATAATGGAGAAGAAGGCCTAGAACTCACAAAGAGATCTAGCTCTTCTCAAAACTCACTAAGAGATTTGAGAGAGAGATGCGCTCACAAAGAGAACACAAAGTAGAGAACTCACTAAGAGATCTCAAAAGAAAAAAAGAACTCACTAAGAGATCTAAAAGATAAAACTCACAAAGAGAACGCAAAAAGCAAATTTTCATTAACCATTCATCATCCCATTACATAAGAAAGGGCCTCTATATATAGACCTAAGAAACTAAAACAAGACACATATGCCCCTAAGGCTTACATAGGACGACCCTCTTAAGTGAGGGTAAAAACGAAAAAATTCATAATAAAAAATTTAAAAATTACAAAAAAAATATAAGATAATGTGGGACGATGACAGCCGTTGATCTTCAGCTCCTCGGATAGCCATGGACTGTTGGATGTCCGCATCATTCAAAGAAATTTGAGAATCTCGGAACTCACAAAGAGATCCGCGAAACTCTCCTCAAGAACTCACAAAGAGATCTCGAGAATCTCGGAACTCACAAAGAGATCCGCGAAACTCTCCTCAAGAACTCACAAAGAGATCTTGAGAATCTCGGAACTCACAAAGAGATCCGCGAAACTCTCCTCAAGAACTCACAAAGAGATCTTGGGAAAGTCGGAACTCACAAAGAGATCCTTCTGAACTCACTAAGAGATCAACACTAAAATAAAATTTCCCATTATCAATAATCCATCCCCCAAATACAAGAGAAGGGGCCTCTATATATAGGCCTCAAGAGAAATTAAAAGACACATTCGCCCCTTGGGCTTACATAAAACAAGAGGGTAAAATGGGAAATTGCAAAACTAAATTAAAATACACTTAATAAACGAAAATAAAGCAAAGTGATATCGGTCGTCGATCTTCAGCTCCTCGGATTGGCATGGACGGTTGGATGTCCGCATCAATCTGACTCTCGGCTGGCTAGAGCCCAAACACCCTAAGAACAATCTAATTTCTGCAAACAACACATACCATTAATCCTACGAAAATCACATACTAAAAGCAAATAATAAACAACAAATATCCAAACAGCCCTCTCCCAATTCCCTCATATTTCCTTAATTATTTTCCTCCCAAATCTGCCCTCAAATTTGCCCTCTTTAATAATAAAGTATTTCATAGTTAATCCCCTCCAAATCAGCCCCAAATCAGTCCTCTTCAATTAGAAAATATTTCATAATTAATTCCCTCTAAATCAGTCCCCAAATATGCTCTCATTAATTAGGCCTCCTAATTAATACCCTTCAATTAAGAACCTTCATAAACAACTCCCTCTTTATTAGAAAACTTTCTAATTCCTCCCAATCAAATCGGCCAGTCTATCAGCTAGCTTGTTGATGGCAAGTGCTGGAAGGCCGAAGGCAACAACTGTCGGTTTTTTGGTTCTAGGTGGTAATGCAAATGGCAGTGAACCTAGAAGACCTTATGGGTTTTGTAGTCAATGGTTTTGGCAGCTAGGAGAAGAGTGGAGAAGATGGGAGGATTTGGGAGGATACATATTGATTTCTATTGCAGAAATTCAAATTTTAAAAGGCAATTATAACAAAATTTTGATTTGAATTTAGTCTTATTCATCCTAAACTTCCTTCCTAAAGGAATAAATAAATTCCATCAAAGAAGCATCCCCTATCTTGAATTTAAAAGTCAAAATACATATTTATCCAAAATAAAAATAAAAAAATCTTTTTCATCTAATTCATGTTGCCTTGATCATCAATTTCTGTGGCGTGATATGAGAATCACCATCATTAAGCATCTTTATCAAGAAACCAAATCATCAAAATTTTAGTGGTCACAAAATTTTTAAATCTAGATAATGGACAGTTTGATTGATCATCATCTTGATTGATCCTCATATCAAAAGCCAAATTGGGTTCATTAATACTTGAATGATTTGGTGTAAGAAACAAACGACGCGGCATCTTTCACTTAGGTTATCGAACAATGCTAACAATGAATATAGTAGCGAGATAGCAACATTAGATGGCATGCATCCACATAAGTTAGAAATTTTATATTAGCATCTAATCTCCTAAAAAAATAGAGGCAAATCAGAGGATAACTTCATATGCATGGTACTTCTTTCTTCTACCAAATATGGGTTTGAAATGCAAAGTGAAATGCGAAAAATAATCTCAAAGTAGAGAAAAAATGGCAGCACACTGTTCATCTCATTTTTGCCAGATATATGGGTCTAAGTTTGTTAAATGTGCAATCAAACATAGGAAAAATTCTCAAAAAAATAGGGACAAATGCTTGAGATTGTTCTGATTTCTGCTAAATGCATGATTTGTTAAATTCTTAACAAAGCAAAGGAAGAATAACATGATATGATAGAGGAACTGAAAAATTGATGAAGAAAATTAGTTGCAGGAGGAAATGGTACATGAAAAGGTCGATGAGTTGCGCAAACAAACTTATGTGGGTGGAGGAATAAAAGTGTGCTTATTAATTGCCAGTAGGAGGAAAGATGAGAGAAAGATGAGAGAAGTTGAGAACATAGTTGAGAGAGATAAGAATACTATAATTTATCTTTAGAGGACTCAAATGTCTTAAGTCGAATAAAAAAGTGAGGAACTGCTTACCTCATATCAAAATGCGTTAAAGACGCTTCTCCTTCCATCTTTCGGATGACATACGAAGCTTGAATTTCCTTGCTTCACATTGCACCGCTTTATAAGCATGAGCTTTGCTGTATGTTTAATAATGTTGATAATTCCATAACTACTTCAAATCCCTATCAATGCTTCTTACATATATTAGTAATTTCAACTTTGGTGTACACAATTTTATTCGTGATGTACTGAAAATTTATTCTTATGGTACTTGGTCATATTCATTCTTAATGCTAATAAGAACATTTGAAAAATCTTCTGATAGGAAACACTTGGATTTCCAAGTGTTTCTCACCAAAACCAAATAGATCCAAGATGAAAACTGCTGTCCACAACAGTAAAACAGCCAAAAACAGTAGAAAACAGGGAAAATCTGAGAGAAAAATGAAGAAACAACTTGTATTTTACTAGTAGATGCAAGGAAAATAGCAAAGATACAAGGATCCTCTATTCGAGAGGAGGATCGCACTCTCCCAATCTCTAGATTTCGATCTAGAGCCCTCACTATCCAAGAAGACAAAAGAAATTATCACAAAACATGACATAACCCTAATTCCTCTCTTTCTCCCTACTTATTGCATTCTAATTCAAAACAAAAGCAAAAGGACATCTCTACCCTTCCTTCTCCCTCCAAAAATACTTCAATTTTGTTTGAATTCCAAGTGGACCCCACTCCCAAGCTCCCCTTCGTTTCCGTCGGCCTGCTGTCCCGCGATCTGCTTCTGCCTGGAGAAGACCTGGACCAGCCAAGCCGGTCCAGGTTGGACCGGCCTAACATTACCCCCCTCCCAAAGTACTACCTTGTCCTCAAGGTGGAAAGCAGGAAACTGCTCTGCAATCCTCTCCTGTGGCTCCCAGGTGGCCTCATATTCTAGGAGGCCGCTCCACCTAATCTTCACCTCCTTTTCCCCTTTCTCATTGATGCGCACTCCTTCTACCGCTAGAGGCTCCAATGTCACTTTCATGTCCTCCCTCAATGTGTTGGGCAGCTCTGGGCTTACTGCATGCTCCCCCACCACTCTCCTCAACTGTGAGACATGAAAAACGGGGTGTATTCTGGCTGTTGGAGGAAGCCTCAATCTATAAGCCACCTCTCCAATTCTCTCCTCCACTTCAAAAGGGCCAAAATATCTTGCTGCAAGCTTCTCATTTCTCCTTTGGGCCATAGTCCTCTGTCGGTATGGTCGGAGCTTCAAGTAGACCTTATCCCCAACTACAAACTGTATTTCTCTCCTTTTGCCATCCGCCTGCTTCTTCATAAGTTGTTGGGCTCTAAGTAAATGCCTCTTGAGCTCTTCCAACACCTGATCTCTCTCCTTCAAATGCTGATCCACTGCAGATACTGGAGTACTACTATGACTGTAGTGTACCAGATGTGGGGGGTCCCTCCCATATAATACCTTAAAAGGTGTCATCTTGGTAGCCGAATGAAAAGAAGTATTGTACCAGTATTCTGCCCAAGCTAGCCATTTGGCCCACTGCTTTGGTGTTTCAGACACAAAACACCTCAAGTATGTCTCCACGCTCCTATTCACCACCTCTGTCTGTCCGTCAGTTTGTGGATGGTAGGCTGTGCTCCTCTTCAGTACTGTTCCCTGCATCCTAAATAGTTCCCTCCAGAAATGGCTCAGGAACACTTTGTCCCTATTAGAAATAATGGACTCTGGTACCCCATGCAGGCGGACTATCTCCCTCACAAATGCTGCTGCTACAGATACTGCTGTGTACGGGTGTCTCAAGGGAATGAAATGAGCATATTTGCTCAGCCTGTCGACCACTACAAGTATAACTGTGTAGCCTTATGATTTTGGGAGCCCATCAATGAAATATATAGTAATCTCCTCCCAAACCTTCTCTGGTAGGGCCAGAGGTTGTAATAATCCCCCTGGTGCCATCGTCAGGTACTTGCTCCGCTGACAGATATCACACTTCGCCACCATCTCCTCTACATCCTTCCTCATCCTCTTCCAGTACAATTCAGCAGCTAACCGGCTATAAGTTTTTTGCACTCCTGAATGCCCTCCTATGACACTCCCATGAAACTCCTGTAGTAGCTGGGGAATGTGGATGGAAGACCTTGGAATCACACTCCTTCCCTGATAGTACAGTCTCTCTCCCACAACTGAGTAGCCTGGGTGGCTGTTCCCATCTAATAACATATCTTCTTTGATTTTCCTTAGCTCCTCATTCTGAATGCTCTCCTCTTTGATGGCTCCCCAATCTATCAGTACTGGTACTGATACAGCAATCCCCTGGAGCTCCCCCATACAACGTGATAAGGCATCCGCTGCCTTATTCTCTAGTCCCGGTCGGTAGTGGATCTCAAAATCATATCCCAGCAGCTTGGACAACCACCTCTGGTGCTCCTCTGTGACCATCCTCTGCTCTAACAAGTACTTCAGGCTCCTCTGATCAGTCCTGACAATAAAGTGTCTGCACAATAAGTAAGGTCTCCACTTCTGAATGGCCAGTACAATAGCCATCAGCTCTCTCTCGTATAGGGCTGCAAACAAACCGAGCCGAGCCGAGTATGTGAGTGTTCATGTTTGTGTTTGTTTAACATTAGCTTGTTCATGTTTGGTTCGTGTTTGATTCGAGCTTTATTATTTGTGTTCATGTTTGGTTCGTTTAATTTAAGGGTGTTCATGTTTGGTTCATGTTCGTTTGTTTAGTGCTTATCGAGCTTTAAACAAGCTATGTTCATGAACATATTTCGCAAACAAACTATTGAACAAGCAAATATTAAATTTGTTCATGAACATTCTAAAAAACAATCTAACAATATTTTATTACTTTAAAATTTATTAATAAAAAATAATTATATTATATTATGGTATAATTAAAGTTTTTATATTTAATCGAACTTGAATCGAGCTTTTTATCGAGCTTGTTCATGAACATCAACTGATATTGTTCGCGAACATAAACGAGCTGAACGCATTAGTGTTCAAGCTTGTTTATTTAAGAATCGAGTATTTAAAATATTGTTCAAGTTTGTTTGTTAGTTAATTAAACGATCACGAACGAGCTTTAATCGAACCGAACAACGAGTAATTCGTCGAACGTTTGGTTCGCTTGCAGCCCTACTCTCGTAGACAGACTTCAGCCTAGCCCAGGACGATAGTACCTGACTGAAGTAAGCTATGGGCCTGTGGTTCTGCATCAACACTGCTCCCAATCCATAGCCTGAAGCATCTGTCTCCATCATAAACACCTGGTTGAAGTCTGGCAGAGCAAGCACTGGCACTGTCGTCATGGCCTTCTTCAGCTTCTCAAAAGCCTCTGAAGCTGCTTCTCCCCATAAAAAATTGTCCTTCTTCAACTGCTCTGTCAGTGGCCACACTATGGTGCTGTATCCCCTCACGAACCTCCTGTAGTAGCCTGTCAATCCCAAGAATCCTCTGAGCCCCTTCAAGGTCTTGGGTTGAGGCCATGCCAGCATTGCCTCAATCTTGGACTGATCTGCAGCAACTCCCTCCTGGGATATCACGTGCCCAAGGTACTCCACCCGTGCCTGAGCGAAGTCACACTTCTTGAAATTGGCCTTTAGCTGATGCTCCCTCAGCACACCCAAAACCACTCTCAGGTGCTCTAGGTGTTCCTCCTCAGTCCCTGCTATAGATTAGAATGTCATAAAAAAATACCAACACAAACCTGCGGAGGTGTGGCTTGAAGATCCGGTTAATCAAGGCCTGGAATGTGGCAGGTGCGTTGGTGAGGCCAAAAGGCATCACCAGAAACTCGTAGTGACCCTCATGAGTTCTGAAGGCCGTCTTCTGCACATCTTCCTTCCTCATCCTAATCTGGTGGTAGCCTGATTTCAGATCGACCTTGGTGAACAAGGCTGCTCCATGTAGCTCATCCATCAACTCGTCAATCATAGGAATAGGAAACTTATCAGGCACAGTCTCTTTGTTGAGAGCTCTATAATCTACACAGAACCTCTAACTCTCATCCTTCTTCTTCACAAGCAGAACTGGACTAGATAAGGGACTCACACTGGGCTGAATGATCCCTCCTTCTAGCATTTCTCCCACCAGCTTCTCAATCTCATCTTTCTGCACCTGAGGGTATCTGTAAGGCCTCACACTGATAGGAGATACTCCCTCTTTCAGGATAATCTGGTGCTCCTGCTTTCTGTCAGGTGGTAGTCCCACCGGGGGTTGGAACACATCCTCAAATTCCTGCAGAAGAGGCTGAACCAACGTGGGAATGATCTTTTCCTCCCCCTCCTCCTGCTCCTCCAGGCTCTGCAGCTCCACAAGGAATCCTCCTCCTTCCTCATGGATGATTTTCGCCATTGCTCTGATCAGTGACACTCCAGCTCTAGACAATCCTAGTTCCCCCTTTAGTTTTACCCTCTTCCCCTCTACAATCAGCTCCATCACCATGGTCCCCCAGTTCACCTTGGTTTCACCCAAGGTCTGTAGCCACTTCATGCCCAGAATGACATCTGTGCTACCCAACTTCAGGGGTAAGAAGTCCTCTACTACCCTGATCTCCTGCAGCCTCATCTCCACCCCTTTGCATATCCCGGTGCTGGACTCAATCTTTCTTGTCCCCATCATCACCCCATAACTGCCTGTCTCAGTAGGCTCCATCCCTAGCTCCTCCGCCACCTGGGTGGATATGAAATTGTGGGTTGCCTCACAGTTAATCAGGACCACTACCTCTCTCCCAAGGATCTTCCCCTTCACCTTCATCGTATGGCTAGGAGTAAATCCCAACACATGATTGAGGGAGACCTCGGCTACCTCCAACTGGGGATCAATCTGCACCTCATCAGAATCATCACACTCTTCAGGCGCCTCGTCTATATAGACGGTGAGAGCGCGAAGGGCGCGATCCTTGCACCTGTGCCCTGGAACAAGCTTCTCCTCACATCTGAAACAAAGGCCCTTGGCCCTCTTCTCTTGCATCTCTTCCTCAGTCAATTTCTCGAAGCTTCCATTAGATCTGGTCACCCCGCTCTTCTCCTTTCCACTCTCCCTAGGGAAGCTAGGGCTTGACCCTTTTAGAGCCAAGTAAGTAGTAGTCGTCCTAGTGGGCCCTCCTGAGTGATTGTTCCTCCAAGTTCGGGCGTTGGTCTTCTGGTTTTCCACCAACTGGGCTAACTCCATTGCCTCCCTCAGGTCTCTTGGTCTCATGACCTTCACCGCATCTCTAATTTCTGGTTTGAGGCCCTTCATAAAATTTCCCCCCAAAGTACTGTTTGAGAGGCCCTCCATGTCTCCCACTAGACTCTCAAATTTCTTCTTGTATTCCTCCACTGTTTCCTCCTGAGTGAGGGCATAGAACTGTTCTGATATCTCCCATGGGCTGCCCCCCTGAATCTCTCCCTGATAGCCTCCTTGAATTCTTTCCAGGTCCTCACCGGTTCCCACTTATCCATGTACTTGAACCATGCAAATGCCGCCCCTTCCAAGCACATATTAGCAGCCATCAATCTCTCCTCCTCCATCAGGCCGTTCACTGCAAAATACCTCTCCACCTTGTGGATCCACTCATCCACATTTCCCTCCTCGAATACTGGCATTTTCAGCTTCCTGGCCCTCGTGTTCACCCCGTATGCCCTATTCCCCCCATGGCCTCCTATGTCCCAAGCTATGGGGTCTTCCCAAGTTCCTCTTTCTCCATATCGGGGCTCATCCTCCCTCCTTGGCCGCCGGTAGCCATCTTCCCCTCGTGCCCCGCCATGGTGGTTATAGATCCCCCACGGCCGGTCCAATGGGTCGGGCCTCCAACGTCGCCAATCATCTTCTCTTCCTTCCCGGAAGTCTCTCTTTCTGTCATGTTCTTCTCGCCTGATGGACTCCCGAGGTGGCATCCTCCCGTTGCTGTTAAGCAGTTCCACCTCCTCTTCCTCTTCTGGATTCACCTTCTCCTTACCCCTGCTCCCACTATCTTCTCCTCTTTCCTCCGCTGGCACCGCCCGTGCTTGCCCTTCCAACAACTTCTTCATCATCTCCTCCAAGGCCATGAATTTTCCTTCCACATTCTCGCTAAATGTGGCCATCTTCTCCTTCAGATCCGCCTTAAGTTGACCCATCTTGGTCTCCAAGACTTCTACCCGCTTAGATGCCATGGGAACCAATGAGATGCCTCCGGATCCACCAAAAATCTGCGAAAAACTGCAGCGAAATAGTGGAAAAAACAGCCCTCCACTGCCCGGATCTCGCTCTGATACCAATTTGATAGGAAACACTTGGATTTCCAAGTGATTTCCAAGTGTTTCTCACCAAAACCAAATAGATCCAAGATGAAAACTGCTGTCCACAACAGTAAAACAGCCAAAAACAGTAGAAAACAGGAAAAATCTGAGAGAAAAATGAAGAAACAACTTATATTTTACTAGTAGATACAAGGAAAATAGCAAAGATACAAGGATCCTCTATTCGAGAGGACGATCGCACTCTCCCAATCTCTAGATTTCGATCTAGAGCCCTCACTATCCAAGAAGACAAAAGAAATTCTCACAAAACATGACATAACCCTAATTCCTCTCTTTCTCCCTACTTAATGCATTCTAATTCAAAACAAAAGCAAAAGGACATCTCTACCCTTCCTTCTCCCTCCAAAAATACTTCAATTTTGTTTGAATTCCAAGTGGACCCCACTCCCAAGCTCCCCTTCGTTTCCGTCGGCCTGCTGTCCCGCGATCCGCTTCCGCCTGGAGAAGACCCGGACCGGCTTGGCCGGTCCAGGTTGGGCCGGTCCAGGTTGGACCGGCCTAACATCTTCTTTTGTTCTTTATATTTTTTTCTTTAATTATCTCATCAAAAAAATTATCTCCATAGTAGATTTACCTTATATAACCATCTCGATCCCCCTGTTTAACATGATTATCTGAAATCCGTGTCATTATCACAACATTAATGTAAAATTCTTTGATGTCAACCTATTTTTGTACAGTTAGTTCATATGTATGTAGATGATTATATGGCATATGATATGCTTATGCATGGGATTGGAATGTTCTTAGGCCCAGCTGGTTCTTGAAGTGTTCATTCATATTTTGAAAAGAATGATAAATTTACTAAATTTTGTCATTTGGTCGGATGTACTTATATAAATAAATGTTAATTTTGGACTCTACAAATACCTTCAAAATCTCCCAAATGTGCTGAGTTTATCTTTACATAAAATGAATGAAAATGATATCATGATTTTCTAAAATAAATTTTCTAATTACAAGCAACCAAATGAGCCCAAAACCCTTTTGGACAAAAATTAATGCATGCAAGATACAACGGGTTTGTATGCAAACTTTTTGCATGCAAATGGCCAGACAGGCTTAATGTAAATGCAATAACATATGCTATAGTTTTTCTTTACAAGTTATGCTCGTATAAGCTTATCTCTTTATAATGGGGAAGATGAGATTCTTTTTTGTAAGAATTTCGAAGGATATTGCTCTCGTTTTTATGATAATTTCACTCATGTAGTGGTGTTGCCCTTCATTGTTCCACAATCTGTTGCTTTTTTTTTTGTGAGACTTAGGTGTTTGGTTTGAAGGAAAGTGAAGAAAATGAAATGAAATTCAAGCAATTTGTGGGTTAATTATTAATCTATGACTACTGATCGGAGCTTTCTAATGATTTGTTCTCATTTTCTTTAATTCAAATTATCAACACCCAAACAGACCCTTATTAACCCTTTCATCATCAGGTTTTTGCTCTATTTTCTAAAAAAAAATGTCAATCTTGTAACTATTATGTATCAATTGCATGCTTATCGCCTTATGATTGATCTTCTCAATTTTGTTGTTATAATCTACGAGATGGCTTTGTTATATTCTTCACCTCCCGTGATTTTCTATTGCAAGGCAAGATCTGCGTGGAAGAAGTTCTCAAGTCCTGATGGTGACCATCTAACGCTTGTTACTATATTTCGTGCTGCTGTTGAGTACCGGGAGAAGATTAGGGCTGCTACTAATAAAGAGAAAGCAATTGACAAAAGTCTAAGTAGGTGGTGCAGGGATAATTTCATCAATAATAGATCGTTAAAGCATGCACTAGATGTTCACAGGTTGGTCTTACCACCTTTCGTCTTCTTTCGGTTGTCTATTGTTACTTTTTTTGTTCTTTATGGCACCAAAGACATGTTCCATCTCCAATATAATTAATTGTTTTCTTTTTAAGTTAAAATATTTTTTCTGCAAGGTTTATTTTCTTATTTAAGGCGCTCAAGTTGTTAGTCCATTTCAAAATACTGAATTATCTATCTATTCTAATGTTGTGAGATGAGTTTTAAGGTGATAACTTACTAGACATCAACATATCCTATTGAATCCTAAGGAAGTACAAAAATATTATGAAACTTGGTCTACAAACATGGCAGAACAATATATAAATTCTGAAGTCAATAAAAGAAGAAATAGAAGCATGCCACACCAGCATTACAAACTGCAAAGGACAACAGCCCAATTCGGCCGAGAGAAGTCTAGACCGCATGGTTTTCAACCCACTTGGTCCATACACATGGGTTTATCTATAAAGCATAAATTTTTCATTACACTGAACTAGTATTTTTTTAATATAGTCTGGTTCTTTATTGTAAAACCAGTTTACCCAAATAGTTTAAATACTCCTAACTTTGTAATGAAAGTTCGATAAATGAATAATTTTAGTTTTTCTGTTCTCCTCTCCTTTTGGAGTCTACAACTCTTCTAAAGATGCCCCTCCTTGGTTTGCAAAGAAGCCTATATCAAATGTTGTGCCTATTGCACTAACCTCAAACCTCCACAAGAACCAACTCTACTGCTGACCAACCTTCAAATCCCTGACTTCAACCAATCTTTTTTGGCTGCTCACGCCTTCAACTACTCTTCTTCAGCTGCAATCTTCCACGCCTTCTGCATCTTCTTCAGCTCCTGGATTACAATTTTCTTTAGCCATCATCTTCGGAAACTAGGCAGCCATCTTCGCTATCATGCCTCCCTCTTTTTCATGCTTTCAGCAACAAGGATGCAATCTCCTTCAACCAATCCTTTTTAGCCACAACCATCAGCATCTAGACAGTGATCTTCTTTATCTTCCAATCGTTCAGCCCTTTAGCACCAATCCAACAACAGCTCTATCACCTTCAACATCAAGCAATCAGTCGACCACCTATTATCACCTACAGCACGCTACTATTCACCATTTATAAATTGCAAATTTTATGTTCTTCTTTTCAAGATTGCATTAGGTTCTTTTTTCCGTTGGTTTTCTTGCCGTTTTCTCATTTGCAAATACACATTTCTACTAGTTTCTTGTGCTATTTGCTTATAAACACCAATTCTTTTTATCAAAGAACACCATCTTGCAATAATTACACCCTTGAACAAATGCAGCTTGAAAAATATTGATTTACTAGAAGCTCTCCAAACAATGCAAACCAATCAAGAATTGCAATTTTTCGAAATCAAAAAATCCTTCTAACAAGCTATCGGTTTGCTTTCATTGACACATCCTTACAACAATTCCATTTTTTTTATGGACTCTGTTAACAAGCGTCTTGATAGTTTGCGCACAAAACACCCACATCCTTCCCTCCATCAAGAACTTTCATCTTCCGCTGGTATCCTTGATTCTGCAGGCCGAATTCCTTCTCAACAG
Organism: Dendrobium huoshanense; assembly: GCA_016618105.1. NCBI lineage: Eukaryota > Viridiplantae > Streptophyta > Magnoliopsida > Asparagales > Orchidaceae > Dendrobium > Dendrobium huoshanense. The sequence goes on along the minus strand of CM028357.1, from coordinate 52,503,959 downwards.
TCCCCACCTTCCCCAACAAAATCTTTTTTCTTTAAATCAATGAAAATCAACTTCTTCTTTTTAATGGATTTGACATCGAAATATAGATCTTTAAAGCACATGAATACTTCAATTTTCATAATACTCCTAGGTATCATCATGTCAAAATTGCTTCATTTCATCTTGAAATTTCTGTAGTTACTTGGTACCAATAATTACGAATGAATCATCTGTTATTTTCTCAACCCGATTTTATCTTATCTTTGTAACAACTTGTTGGTAAATCTACATATGAAAGTTTACATGACATCTTTTTCAAACTAACTCAATAAAATTCAATTCTTAAACACCAAGCTTCATTCAAAAACGTTGCTTTTAAAGTCCTAATTTATTTGAATATGTCCTCCTTAGTTACTTCATCTCCGGACTTAAATAAGAATTATGTTGCGAACTTTTACTTATAAGACATACTTCATATTTGGATGCAATGGGATTAGCTAAGTGTCATAAATCTAAAATCCAATATTTCTTATCTATTCTTTCATCCATTTGGCGCACCCACAAAAATCCAACCCCTAGACTTCCATAAATCTGACCCCTACTTCGCCACAACCTTTCATCAAAATTTCCATCCCCTCTTCCATATTAACCTTTAATAACCCTAAACCTCCAAATATTTCAATCAATAAACTCTCACTAGTTGAAATTCAATTTTGGTTTTTGTTTCAATTGTGATGCTAAATTTGGCCTGCAACATCATTTTCCCAATAAATTCTATCTTTTATTTGGCACAAATGATCAAGCTACCAATGATGTGAACCCAGAGCCTCACCCTGGATTAGCCTCAATGTTTCTGATGAGGACATCAGATTTTGACATGTGTACCGTCGTCGGAGCCGGAGATCTACGGCTACGATCCAGAGTCTTTACTTTTGATATATCTTGTATTTTATTTGTTCTTGCATTTTTCTATTTTTCCTAGTTTACCCCTGTGGGTATTGAGTCACTATTGTAGTCCCGATGGCATTTGTGTCTTTCTACTTTTCTTTCATTTTGGCCTATTTATAGGAGGCCTATTGCATTGTAATGGATGATGATTAGTGAAATGAAAATTCAGCTCTTTATTTTATATCTCTTTGTGAGTTCTTGAGAGGGGAGACCCTAGGCAAGGTAACAAGCAATACCCGTCAACTTTTGGTGGATTCCGAGGTTCGCGGCTCGTCCTTTATCCTTTCTTCTTTCCCCTACACCCTCCACCCTCCACCATCCCCTTCCCCAAACCGAGCCCCCCATTTCCCCCAAATCTCCCAAACCCGAAGGCCCCCTTGGCCGCCCAAACCCCTGGTCAGCTCGCCCAGCAAGCCGCCGGCCACCTCCCCTACCCGCCGGCCGCTGTCCATCACCTGCCACCTGTCCGACCACCCACCCACCCACCGCCGGCACACCTTGCCATCCAATATGAATTCCCCAAATTCAAATTATTTCAAACCTTTCCTAATTTAATTCCTAGTCCTTTAAGAAAGATCTCAAATTGGATTCAATTAATTATTGAATTTGAATTCTTTCCTAAAGCCAAATTCCAAGATAGGAAACCTCATATTTAATTCAAATCTGAAATTAAATTCATATTTGAATTGAAGTAGTTATTCAAATCTTGGGCCCACCTAATTAACACAAATCCCCTCCCTCCTCCCTCTATATGGCCTCCCCCCCTTTAATGTCCCCCTCTCTCCAATTTTCATTAATTGCCCTCAATCAAGACTCTCTAATTACCTACCATAATTCCTCACCTCCCATTAATCCTTTTATTTGAATTGAATTCAAATTCAAATCCTTCCCTCCAATTTCACTAAATCTGAGAATTAACTTCAGATTTTCTACTACTCCTCCCTAATCCCACCACAACCAAGCCGCCCCTTCTTTCCCCTCTCCCCACCACCTCCAACCCGAGCTCTCCTCTCCCCTCTCTCTTCACCTTCTTGACCGCACCTCTCCTAGGTGATGGTTCATCCATCTTACACCACCACGAGGCCGAGATCCTTCCATGATCATGCATGGCCGATCCGGAGCTTGATCACGACTTTGCTTATAATGCTCAAGGAGAGATCGATATCTCCTCTCTCCTTCTACGATTCCGATTGGGAATACGACGAAACGGTGGAAAGATACGTCAAACGAATCCTCTACTGCCTCGCCGAGACGATCGAACTCTAACAACCCCAAGCACCGTGGGTTCTCATCGGACGACCACCCGCTCCAACTCCGGCTCCTTCCCCGATGACTAGTCCCCTCGGCATCACGTGTCTTCTATTGGCATCCCTAAGTTTGCTTGCAACCTTCATCCGCTAAGCCGAGTGATATAAAGAGTGTATGTGAGGGATTCCAAGGTGAATGATCTAGATTTTAAACCATGGATTTTGTTAATGTGCCATTTTCTCTACATATTTGTTGTTGATGTAATTTTGCTAGTCTCCTATTGGTCTTAATTGTAATCAATTGTCATTACTTAGTTCTTCTGTGAAATTTTCTAAAGATCTATCTTGAATATGCTTCATTTATGTTTAACTACGTCAAGTTCGCAATTTATTAATTTCATGCAAGCAATTCTTGTTTCACCACATTGTTTCACATCAGATTCAGCTTGCCATTCAACACGTTCTTTTCGATTAACTGGCTCTAGTAACCATCAAAATGTCCGTATATTAATTGATAACGATAGTATCTCATATTTTGATCCGTACTTGTCAGCTGCGCTTCTGTATAGATCATCCGCAAATGTATTCACCTTGGTTACAATCTCATCAATCCTACCTTGTAGATCACCTGGTACAAGCAAGTTGGTTACTTTGATCCTCTTAGCAGCTAACAAATCTCCAGAGAAATCCCTAAGGTTTTCCACTGTAAAATTTGCCTAACCCACAATATAATCCAATGTATCAAAGGTGCTACTGTGAAACTTTCCCTGACCATTGTACAAAAGAATGCATCCAACAGTGGATGCATCTAATTAAACACATAAAAAATCAATAGCAATTCAATGACCTAACAGAAACCATAAACATCAAAATAAGATATGGAAGAAGAAAATTTCATACATTGCAGCCAAGGTGAAGAACAGGAGCAGTATTAGAGAGATTGCATAAGCCACTCGAGAATAAGAATCTAAAGGGCTGCGACATCAACAATAATAGCAAGCATTAAAGATCAAAATCAATCCAAATATCACAAACCACCTAAGGGCAATGATAAAGAGAGGAGAAGCAGTGAAACCAACTGACTGCAAAAAAAAAAAAAAAAAGAATAAGAATCTCAGAAAAAGAAGAACAAAGAACATGAAGGTTAACTAAGAGATTGAAAAAGCTCATAGCCCAGTAATGGCGATTACTGATATTCCAACCCCTAGTGTAATCTTTGAAGTTGTTCAGAGGATCTCTCCTCTCAATCTTCTTAGAAGCCAAGACAAAGAGCTGTTCACCAACTTAGTAGAAATCTCCCCAACAGACTTCCTAAAGGGAACAAAGCTATGTCTTCCTCTCTCTGCAAAAAAAAAAAAAATCCATCATTCTGTCCCAAACTAATAATTTTATTTAAAAATCCATCTTTTCATAGCAGGAGGCTTCCTTTCTCCAAAAAACACACAAAAAAGAACCAGATTTAAAAACTGAAAAGAGGTGGAACTACAGGCCTTAAGGCGAAGCCGTTCTGGAAGCCGAAGAACACGAGAGGGTTACCAAAGAAGGCAAATGTAGTCGAAGAAGAATGAAGAAGGAGAAGTTCTCGTGGAAGTTGAAGAACACGAGAGGGTGACCGAAGAAAGCGAATGTAGTCGAAGAAGAACGAAGAAGGCGAAGCTCTCATGATAGCCGAAGAACTCAAGAGGGAGACCTGTCGGGTATGAAGTTGTGTGAGAAGGGAAGGAATAGGAATAGTGGAATGGGAATACGAAGAGTTGCAACATCAATAGTTCAGGTAGCGTTACGAAGTGCCATTATCGACGGTTAGATAGCGTTCTAGAAGGATCCGAAGTCACTTTTTAATATAACGGACAAAAACTCAAGCCTTAAGAAGAATTAAAATTAATTTAATATGAGCCATAAGGGGCATTTATATATTGTATAAAATTATTATAGAAACGCTAGCTTTGATGTGTGAAATTAATTTTTTTTTAAATGAGTGAATAAATGTTTTGTATGTAAAAAGTTATGCAAGTGTCTTAAATAAAGAATTTGAAAAGTCATAAATGAACATTTCAGATTATTTTAAAATTTAGAAATGAACGATCAGGATTTGCTAAGAGTGGAATCCCAAGCCACTTTTATATTGTAGTATAGATATAATCATAATTGTAGTTCATGTTGAACTTTCTTATAGTTTATATAGGACAAATTACTTTGTAAATTAATTAGAAACGTTTCAACTTGTTTATGAATGATTATCCCGCTCTTCTGATCATTTTTTTATGAGCATCTCTCAATTTTTTTTCTTTTTATGCTATTAAAGGTTATAGAAGTAATCAAAAAAATATTTTCACATGTTAAATTTAACGTCTCATGCAATATTGGGCAGGAATGAATGAAAATAATAATTCTTAAAATTGACTTGAAATGAAAGGACAATGTTAGTGATACTGATGATGATAGCTTGTTTTAAAACTCTTTGTTTTGCAATAGTAACTTGTTTTCTTCTCTCATACAGTCAGATAAAAGTGTATCTTGAACAAATGGATATGTCTCTGTCTTCATGTGGTGATGATGCGCTTCAGTTTCGCAGATGCCTCACTGCGTCGTTTTTCCTCAATGCAGCAGATAAGCAGCCTGATGGATCATACAGGTATCGAGTTTCTATCATTTTCTAAATAGCTATATTTGAAGAAATTAAAGCCACCCTCGCTTCACCTCTCCTCTCTCTCTCTAAATCCAGATGAGAAAGTAGAAAAACATTTCAAACTAGAGAAGTTTAAAATATCTACTTATTCATGCTCAAGTACTTTTTGGCAGGGTGAAGGCAAATGGTCAGAAGGTGCAGATCCACCCTTCTTCAGTGCTATTTAGAACAAAGCCTGAGTGCATAATATTTACTGAGTTGATCCAAACTAATCAAATTTATGTGCGCAATATTTCTCGGGCATGGATGCCTGAACTTTCTAAGTATTATGATGTAGAAAGCTAGGTTTCTTTCATGTTTTATCTATTTAATGTGAATGGGGTTTTAGCTGGTTGTTGCAGCCACCATTTGTGCCATTAGCCTAAATGATAAGTTGGTTTCTTTCATATAATATTATTCACTTCACACAAAATTTGCCAATTTTTGTATGTGAGTATATAGTAAGCCTAAATGATAAGTATGTTTTTTGGGTTTGCACAAAAGATTCTTTCACAGCCTCAACTTTCTTTCCAATTTCTCTGGATTCTCGACTGCTCTGTTGATTCCCTTGCGGGGGAAAAGTTATTATGTCCGAACAAAAAATCAGAAATCCGGACGAATACCGAGCGATACCGAGTGCTCGGTATCGAGCACCCAGGTGACGTGGCGCTCTGTTATTGGTCTTTGGACGCGTTCGATGTCCGGACACAATAATTACTCATTGCGGGGACCTATTGGTGTTAGTTTCATTTAGGTTTTTTTTGGAATATCTTTTTTAATATAAATTTTTATTGAAAGTACAAAGCAATAGTAGTAAAAAATTATTCTAAATGAACCCTAAATGGGAAGCCTAAACAAGTAGAATTTGATCTCAAATCTTTTATGAAGATTTTAGTGTTATTTGGGGTAATTTTTACTGTTTTCTAAAGCAACTTTTTAGTTATAAAAAATATATATATTAAAAATTATTTTAATAATAGCAAAAAACATGTCCTAAACAAAACTTTAATAGCAATCCCTCTCCATATGGATGTATGCTGAGTAAAATAGTTCTTGGCAAATAGTTATTGTTAAAAATTTAAGTTAAAAATATGGATATATGATTATAACAAAGAACCTTGCTATATTCTTCACTTTGACCTTAAGTAAACACCCACTAGTCACTACTAAGTTCTCTAATGTCCAATTAGATAGTGAGCATTCTAATACTCAAATCTTCATCCTCAACTTTTTTGCCAGGGAGAAAATTTCCCCTCTGATTTTGTGCAAATTATTGCATCCGATCATTGGACGCGGAAAATAGGTTCGGGCATCCAATAAAAATTTGTCATGTCACCTGCGCTTTTGACTTGTGCTTTAGTTGCGCTTTACCTGCGCTTTTAATGTGCTTAATTTAAAATAATATTTTATTAATATTCAGATCTATCTCCTCGTTCGGTGACCGGATGCAATAATTTGCCCCGATTTTGACACTTGAAGAGGAATGTTAAATTTTTTTTATTCTTTAACCTAGGGCAGGGGTGGAACTAGACTTTTATTTTAAGGTGGACAAAATTTTCATATAAATGAACAAATATTTAAAAATAATAAAATGAGGACATGATTCAAAGCAAAATTTTGTATTTTATTATGATAGATAAATTGAAAAATATTACAAGCTAAAATAGGATACTAAACAGGAAAATGGGGTTGCCAAATGCCAAACTTCGATTTTACTGCCTTTCTCAAGATCAAAACACAGATTGCAAGAGATTGGAGGCTTGGAGTTTGATGCAGCGGCAAAACACGAAGAAGAAACCGAAAGGAAAATGCAATGGAACAGTAGAGTTCCTTGCAGTTAACTTGTATTTCTTAGCTGAAAAGTTAATGAAAAAGGTGTCCATCTCCTTTCTTCTACCAAGCTTTAACGAAAAGATTAAACTAACGAAACTAAAAATAGAGGGACAGCTGGAAAGTAAATACTAGTCCTATGCATAACAGAAAGGGTAATTCTCAGGGAATAACAAGTAGTGGTAGTCCTCTTAGCTCAAGTGTTCCGCCAGTCCAGTATAGCATATCCGCGTCTCCATCAGAGTTGGGCACGAATTGTAGATGATTGTAGGCGCTGGGGAACGACCGAACAAGCTTTGCGACTCTAATCGTTTGAACTCAAAATATTTCTTGAGTTGGAAGCTAGACATGACTAACAGGTGCTGGTGAACGTTTGTGACTGCAGGATGAAAAATTTCTACCTTTTGTGGTCTTTTTTTTTTCCTTTTGCTGGGCAAAATATTTCTGCCGTTTCTGCTTTTCATAGCAACTTTCTAATACAAAAAATTTTAAATTCATAATTTTTTACTTAGAAAACAGTAAGAAAACTGTCCCAAATGAAACTTAAATTTGTTGATTTCCAAATCCTTTACTGCTCTCGCTCTCTACTCCCACCCATGCACCTTTGCCACCCACTGCCATTGGTCTTGCCTTGATGTTTGTTGCTTCCTATTGCCGCTTGTGCTCCCCACTACTCTTATCGATAGCCAATATTATAACATTCCTCTTTGGCTATTGATGTCATTACAATCTAAATTTAAATTTCAATATTTTCAAAATATTTTATAATAAAAATTAGTATACTAAAATTTAAAGAATTAAATTAATTTAATATTTTTTAAAGTATATGGATTAAAGTATCATATATTTCCAATCATAGAACTCCAAATTTCATCATATGATGTTTTTGGGCTGGTTGCTTCTCCTAGAACTAGGAACAATTAATCAATTATTAGGTCAGGTGACCTGACGCGGCTCTACGTTTGGACGCCAATAACATGTTGCCACGTGATCTTATTCAATACCGCGCGGCCCGACGACTTGACCCGGGATTACTATGTTCGCGTATTGTTCTAGGTATTGCTCGGTATTGCTAGGTATTGCTTGGCAATAATGAAAAATATCGCTATGTGAAGATCAATACCGATAAATACCGAGCAATACTTTACTCTGTATTGCTCGGTATTGCTCGGTATTTCTCGGTATTGCTCGATATTGTTCGGTATTAATCTTCACATAATGGTATTTCTCGTTATTGTCGAGCAAAATCGACCAATACCGAGCAAATACCGAGTAATACCTAGCAACACGCGAACATAGCAATACCGTCTCCGTTCTGGGTCGGGGTTGTCAGGCCGAGTGGGAAATAGTGTGAACACATGACACTATTTTAATGATATATGAACGTAGAACTACGTCAGGTGACCGGACCAAATAAAAGTTAGGAACTAGACCCCATAAATTCTTATAAACCAGTCACGTGCGGTCCTCGTGCTACAATTAGGCATTTTCCAGGCCCGACTTTTACATCCAACCCGACATCTACACCCAATTTCGTCGACGTCCAGAGCACAGAGTTTCTCGTTTGCTCGTTCCCATTTCCTCTGCAACCTTTGCTGAGTCCGTTCTGTGGCGGGTTCTGTCCGAGCCGGCGAGCCCTAACTCCCTACTCCCAGCTGAAGTAGAACCGAAAATCTCCAGAGATCGAAGATGCCATAGTTAGAATTTTCCTCACGCGGGCATCGATTTCCTCAACTCTTTCAACCATCTTCGGAGGATATATTGGTTATGAACTGCATCGATGGATAGGTTTCCCTTACATTCCGGCGTAGATCCAACTTCTTTTCCTCCTTGAGCCTACTCGGAGCCGGATTCCCTTGCTCCTCGGCCAAGAGGTACACTTGACTTGGCCTGGTTACTTCATTTCATGATTAGTTCAAGTGCATAATCATATAGTAGGTGTTCTTTTTTGTTATGCGAATATTCCCCCCGCCATTTAGCAGATTAGTTTATAAATGAGAGCTTTTGAAGTGCATCGCAGTGTCTGAGCAGCAAGTGTTATTCTAGGGTTGGAGGTTTTATAATAGCTTGCTATTTAGATAACTGGTCTGCTTCTGCCAAAGCTGATGAACTGAGTTCGTTTCATTGTTAGTGGTTGATTTTACAATGTTGATGGGGAAGTAGTTTGGGAATGCTAGCATGTTCTTGACACACAAATACAGGCACGCACACATGAACGCTTACTAAGAGGAAAACAAAAGAGTTTCCATTTTTTGGATTTTCTTGTATAGCTTATTTGCTAGTTGGGATATTCCTATCACCAGGCAGATACATGACCTTGTCATTTTGCTGTTGCTACCGCTTCTTCATGCGTTTTCTTCCAATTTTAAAAGCTTCCATAGTTTTCTGCCTTTATTGTCATTCCTTTGTCGTTTCTCTTTTGCTTGACTCCAAAAACATTGAAAGAAACTATAATATCAACGAGTTCAAGTGTGGTGACCACATTTTTCTTTATGCATTGAACTTCATTTTAAGGACTCAAGAATAATATTTTATTCACAGGCATAATGTAATGGCTGTTACAGAGAAGATATTTTATGCAGAATTTGAGTGACTGTAGTGGAACATGGGTGTTAAGGGAAAATTTACCTTTGCTACTAAGTGTTGTACCTACAGTTGTGTTATAATTGTTATAGTTATGATCGAGAAAGTAGTACCCTTTTGCATTAATTTTTTTTGCTATTCATTAGTGTTCATATGTTGTAGAATGGTATTGCCTCATTTATGAATATATATTCGGCTTTATTTAATCTTCTATAATAATTACTTCTCCATGAAATTATAACCTATGTGCCTGTTATCTTTGCTATTTATTTTAAAAATGATATCATAATTAGTTGGAGTTGCACATATTGAGATAAGCTGATAAGGTAGTGAAAAATAGGCTTAGCATGTTTGCACACACTCAACAACGATAACAAAATCACCAATATGATGGTACGTGAAGTCAATGTAGAAGAAATAGGATAAAAATAGAGATAAGCTGAAGGTACATGGCTAGAAAGGGTGGGAAAAGATTTGTGCAAAATAGATTTAACATCTCAAATATGAATAATGAAGAATAACAATTTATAAAGCTGAGCACAAGTAATTGGGATAAGATCATGATTATGATATTGAATGACTTCATAAATATTGTGTTAGATCTTGAATAGCTTAGCTGAAAGAGGCCTAAATAATATTTTGAGCTATAATAATATGTTCTTTTTTATTTATTGGTTTATTGAGTTTTTGTTTGCTAGTTTTTTACATAAATCTGGAGAAATTGAAGCAAGAAGATATACCTTGATTCATCAGACCTTTATAAATGTAAACTTGAGTACCACTTATAGGGGTTGTTTGGTTGAATATTTTAAAGAGCACACATATTAAAAATGCTAAGTAACTGGAGTGCTTGAATCTTAGAAATGCAAGAGTTTATTTTTTATTTTTGGCTAGATGTGAATAAAATGCATTGATATTTATGTGTTTTTTTAGAATACACTTTAATTATATTAAATTCTCTCTCTTTTCCATATCCGTGGGATCGGTTCGATTGATTTTGTCGGTCATGAGATGGTGTTTGTGAAAAAGTTAGTCAATTATGGGAGAGTTTGGGAGAGGAAGGCAGCAGTTTGGGGATGGGTTGGGTGTGGCATGGAGGGCTTGGGGAGTGATCTAAGGAATTAGGGGGTGTTCAGAGTGGTTCACTGATGAAAAAAGGCTTGGGGGCGGTCATTGTCTATGGGGATACAAATGGGAGTGGTTGGTAGTGGGAAAGGGTGAGGATGGTCTGATTTAGAGGGACTTAGGGGAGGTTATGAGCAACAATAAGTTTTCAGGGGTGGTTACATTGGGTGGGAGGGGGTTTATGGGAGGTCTAGTTATGGGATCAACTTGGGGGAGGTCCCTATCATCGATGATGATGACGGGCGATGAGATTTTGAAATCAAACGATTTTACTGATTTTTAATTGTAGGGTAAGTGGGATGTTTGGATCATTCTGATATCTCAAAATTTTACTTTGCATTTCTTTCACGTTTATCCAAAAACACCCCAGATCTTTAAACCATGATAATACCCTCAGGGAAAATTTGGTTAACTACAATCTGACTTAAGGGAAATGAAATCCTACAGTTACTAAGCGGGATTCATGCATTCGCGCCATTTTTCTTGAGCTAACAAGCACATAACAACAAACATACTATTGAAAGCTAAGTAGGGAACAAACTGCTGGCAAGTAGATGTCAAAACCACTGTCTAGTGTCAAACTATCAAACAACTACACACTTGGACTACTTCTAAGCGAAGCAATAAAACCTGTGTTAGGGAACTTCTAAGTGAATGACCGTAAATCCAAAAAAAAAACTCAAACTCATATGAGCATCTTTTAGCCTAAAGGACTAAGTTGTAAGATCCGCAACCTAGGCTACTTCTAAGCGAAGCAGTAAGACTTGTGTGTCAGGGAACTTTTAAATGAACGACTCTAGATCTAAAAACTCAAAGTCTTATGACCAACCTTGTTTATAAGAACTAGGTTGTAAGACCCACCATCTGACTACTTTCAATGAAAGTCTTAAGTTCGACCTTTAGGGGTAATAGCTAGGAAGCAACCTAAACCTAGATATCTTAATTGAGCATCTTAGCCTATAGGACTAAGTTGTAATACCCGCTATTTGGGCTACTTCTAAGTGAAGCAGTAAGACTCGCACGTTAGGGAACTTCTAAATGAATGACACTATATTCAAATAATTAAACCTCAAATGGGCAGCCTTGTTTATAAGAATTAAGTTATAAGATTCACCACCCGACCACTTCTAATAGAAGTCATAAGTTTGTGGAGGGAAATGTTTAGGTAATAACATAACCCTTGACTCCTCACTTAGGCATCCTAGTTTATAAGGCCAAGTTGTAAGACCCACCTCTACGTGCTACTTAGCTTATAGAGCTAGGTCTTAAGATTCATCGTTAGACAACTTCTAAGGAAGCCATAAGACATATCCAATCAAAATCTTCGGGCTACTTCTAAGGAAATCATAAGACCCACTTATACCCAAAATCTTCAGGGTACTTTTAAGGAAGCCATAAGACCCACTCATACCCAAAATCTTCGGGTTACTTCTAACGAAGCCATAAAATTCACTCATACCCAAAATTCTTTGGGCCACCTCTAATAGAGGCTGTACGACCCACTATTAGGGCTACTCTCAAATGAAGGCTGTAAGCCCTTACCCAAATCCAATTACACATGCAACTTCTAATTGGAGCCATAAGCCCCAAACTAAATAAATTAACGGGCAAATTCTAAGGAAGCCATAAATTCCAACCCAAATTAAATTAAACTAAAATTCACACATCTCCACTTCAATTTACTTGGGATCTCTGAGAGGAGGCAACTCATGGCTGCTAATCAGATTCTCTGGACACTACAATCAATGGTTGTTAGTGTTAGTAGATTGAACCTACGGTATATCCGGGACGACAGAACCATGGGATTTTAATCGGGTGTACCTTCATTCCCCCATAGTTAAGATTAAAACTCTGTTGCACATTCTAACATTCATTGCACGAAGCTAAGTGTATTTCATCCTTAATCGAGAGTGCTCTTCTAATGCATTAGGAGAGGTAATTAACTATGAGGGCTTGCACTCATAGGGTAGAACTCAGATCTAAATAAACCCTGACACTACTCTATGGGAAAATCTGGTTAAATATTAAGCTCAATCTACCTTTGAAAAAAATTAAAGGAAACCCCTAAGTTCGTAAGAGAGAGGTTCAAACTAATTCATTGAAAGCGAGGTTCACACCTTCTGTTTTAAATGATTTTTCCATAACGATCAACCCGTTATGTGGAAAATTGTTCCGTTTGCCAAACTTACAAATGTATGTCTCAAAACACAAGTCTATATCTACCCCTCCCCATTCCGGATTCCATTTGGGAAGATTTGAGCCTTGATTTTGTGTTGGGCCTTCCCCGTACTAAAAGAGGAGTTGACTCGATTGTGGTCATTGTTGATCGTTTATCTAAAATGGCGCATTTCATTGCTTGCAAAAGAAACATTTGATGCCATTAATGTAGCCCGTCTTTTTTTGATGAGATTGTTCGTTTGCATGGCTTTCCTCATAGCCTTACTTCAGATCGTGATGTGAAATTTATTAGTCTTTTTTGGAGGGAGCTTTGGAAAAGATTGAACATAAACATTAAGCTAAGCGCGACATACCATCCTCAAACTAATGGCCAGACTGAGGTCGTCAACCGCATTCTTGGTAATATGCTTCGTTGCCTTGTCCAACAACAACAAAAAAGATGGGAAGAATTCCTTGACCAAGTTGAGTTTGAATATAATTCTATGCATCCACGGGTTTTGTCCTTTTAGCATAGTCTAGACTAAAATGCCTAACCATCTTTTTGATTCAGCAACCCTCCCTAAATGCAGTAGTAGTGCAGCCTTCAAAACAACCACGGAAGTAACTAAATTGCTCAAATCAGTAAAGGATAACCTTCAAACAGCTACTACCAAGTACAAACAAAGAGCTGATCTTCATAAAAGACAGAAATATTCAAGCCTGGCGACCTTGTCATGTTACGCACGCGGAAAGAAAGATTTCCTACTGGTACCTGTTCGAAGTTAAGTCCACAAAAGGTTGGCCCGTTCCCTATTTTTCATCGAATTAACGACAATGTATACGTCGTCGATCTACCTCCTAGTTTTGACACCTCCTCCACCTTCAACGTGGCTGATATTCATGACTACCATCCCCCTGATGATACTCAAATTCAACTCAACTCCCCAGAAGTGAACTCTTCGGAGCCGGGGGAGACCCGATGCGGACTACTTCAACTACATGACCCCGCAGAGCATTATACCACTAGTTCTTCCTCCACTAATATTTCTGCATATTTCCTTTTCTGTTAATACTAGTATAAGTATCTTTTTATTTCTGCATGTTCTCAGACTACCTTATTTAGTAGTTAGGATTAGCTAGGCATACATATACACAAAAATGTATTAGCAAGGGACATACAGATGAAAAATAGTTTTTATCAGTTACTGTTCTATCGTTAGGTCCTGTTTGAACTTCTTCTCTTCTGCAAGCCGCCGCACCAATGCCGCTTGCAGTCTTGCACATATTTCTATAGCAGTCAACATGATCCTTTAAAATGGCAGCACCATGTCTTCAATGTTAAGACAACTTAATACAATCTGAACTTAATACAAGCTGTTACTTGGCTAATTTTAGCATTATTTGATTTTGTTGCGATCATTTTGATTTCCACGTGAACTTATTTGTTATGTTTGTTCTTCAAGAGGTGTATGCTTGGGATAAAAATGCTTCTTGTCCCAGTTTTGCAGCTTTCCCTATGAAATGACGACATCACATCATGTTGAGCTGGATGCAGCCAAGCTTCTTCAGAAACTTATCCAAGATTCAAAGGATGAGCCTGCTAAATTGGCAACAAAGCTTTTTGTGGTATGCTGGAAATGTTTTTATTTATATGTCAATCAATCTTTATGTTTTTACTCCAGATTTAGGCATTGCCATAGTTTGGATTATCACCTGACGTGCATGTTTTCTTCTTTATAATGTTTCAGATATGCCAGCATATGAAATTAAGTGGAAAGGAGCATTCGTTGCCATATCAAGTCATATCAAGGTACGGACATATGCTCAGTTAGAATCACTCACATAATTAATTTCATATTTGCTAATTTCACCACTGTGTTTTGTACTACGTAATTATTTCTGTGTTTGGTCCTTAAATGGATCAACTAACTACCAACATGCTCATTGGGTTAGTCTTAAACTCTTAGGACTTAGGAGTGGTGTAGTTCCAGGATTATAATTCTAATTATGATAATTTATTAATCGCCTTTTTTTAAGTTGATTATGGAAATACTTACAATTGATATTGAAGGTAGGATACCATTGTGTTTATTATTACAATGAGACATCTGCTGTTATAAACGACATGTTAGAGCATTGCAGAAAAATATTATAAAATCAGGGGCATATGATTAGTAGAACAAAGAGTAAGTACATTATATATAATTTTTGTGGGTATTTAATATTTATTTATTATTCAAAATTTCTTGATGATCTAAGGATACTTTGGTGATATCAATTTTTGGATCTATTATAAATTTAACTTTTAAGTTAAGTATGCTTGTTTAAAATGAAGACATGCCTCAAGGTCTCAGTGAAAGAATTTCATGGAGGTGGAGATAAATTTGATTTTACAATTAAACCGGTTGCTTTCTATGGATATGAAAATTAAGCAATACAAAATACCATTATATATGGTAAAATTAGTAAGGATTCATTAAAAAAATGATTATATTAGATGATGATTGGAATAGCAACTTGTAAAACAAAGATAGAAATAGTGTAAAAGTATTTGCACAAAATAGAACAAAGTTGGCAAAGATAGAAATAGTGTAAAAGTATTTGCACAAAATAGATATAACTCCTTATGTAATAGTCAGTATAAATGTAATGATTCATGAAGCCAACTCAAAATTGTTGGGATATGACTAGAAGACACTGATTCCCAACTTTGCTTAATCCCTTGCAGGCTGCACTATTTCAAATAGGGTTGATGAGGTAGAAAACATAGAATGTTGTGTGGTAGTGCCAAAGAGAGAACTTGTAAACAGTAAACAGTCTTGGTATTCCTATTATTATACCTCTTTAAGCACCCCACTATTCTATCATAAACTCTATATCTCTTCTTTAAATATTAAACTAAAGATTATTAGTCTTTTCTAATCGTTAATCTCACCAAAAGGCTACCCATGATTATCACTTTTACTACGATTTCCTTTTTGTTACAACTTCAACAAAACTTAATGACTTGGCTCTAGAATATGATAAAGCACAATCTTCTTTAAACATTAAATTAAATATTCTTAGTCTTTTATAATCATTAATCTCAACAAAATACTACCTACCACTATCACTTTTGTTATAGTTTGTTTTTTGTTACCACTTCAACATACTTACATACATGGTTCGAGAATGTGAGAAAGCACAATCTTATTACTTTGATTTCCAAGATGAAACATTAAAATTATATTTCAGATTAGATTATAGACCTATTTTCCTTTGTAGTTCTTTTTATAACGTTATTGCCAGGATCTTGACCAATAAATTAAAGGAGATTCTTCTCTCCATTATTCATAAATCTCAATATGCTTTTATTTAGAATAGGGAGATTTCTTATAATATTGCATTAATGCATAAGATCACTATCCAATTTAATTTGAATATTGATAATAAGCCTTTTTTTTGTTAAGATGGATCATAGAAATGATTTTTATATGGTTAATCGACACTATTATTCTCAGAGTTGCTCATAAGGGATTCTCTATAGCTAATAATTTGGAAGACTATGAATTAATACTTCTAATTATTATATTATAACTGTGTTATAGCTCTTGTGAAACTAATTCCCATCTATTTTTCTGTTGCTCGATCTTTTTGTGGTTGATTAAGAATTTGATTCCTAATAGAAGCATTTTTCTATTTGAACCTCCTATAAAGGAAGTCTTAAATGCTTCATCGAGCTATGATCAATATGCCATTAATAGACTTTCTCTTCGTATTGCTTTTATTTAGGTTTACGTCATTAGATGAGAGAAATGAAAGGTTTTTTAATGGCAATCATTATTCGAATTTTTCATGGATTGTTATTGTTAAAAACTATTATATAGCTTATAAGTTGCATATGTGGAAGTTGAAGCATTTTGGCTCGCTAAGGTTGAGTTATTTTTTGCACAATGGCTGATGATTTCAAGTAATTTTATTGTTTTCAGTAATTCTTCACATCATTACTTTCCTTGTGAACCTCTTATATGGATATGTACTGTTGAACGGGTGGATTGCAACAAGTTTTCTTTTTTTTTTTTATTGGTATCTTGAAAACATGAAAAGTTTGGGTATAAGCCCAAGTGTTCAGGGATCCTGCAATGCATTTTTGTTTTCTGTTTGGGTCATTCGATGCAAGAATTTTTAATGGCTTTCTATTTTCACTTGGGACTTATGTTGCGGGGCCAGTAATTGGAATTTTGGAGTTATTTCATTTGGTTCCAGGTTTTATGGGCTCTTTTTGCACAATTTTACTATTGTGGATTACTATAAAATTTAGTTTACAGCTCTCTTTTTCCGCATCAAAGTTTTGCCTCTCTATCGAACTTGAGGGTTTTGTCAAGCTTTGGGCAATAATGCAAAATTGATTTTCAATATGGTTGATTGATTATTTGTAGGCTATGTTGCACCGATACACTTATTTATGAAGGCGTGTTGTATCCGATACACGGATACGCCTTCGATACGGCACCGATACATGTCAGATACGTCAAAGCCGTATCCAATTAAAATACTATTTAATTTCAAAAGGACACGCGTATCCAATACGCATGTCTGTTGAAAAACAAAAAAAATATGAAAAAAAGACGTGTCGTATTTACTTCTGCGGCTACGAGCGAGGTTCTCTCATTTCCGAGATGGATTTTGATATTATAAGCTACAAGGCTACAAATGATGTTTTTTTTTTTTTTTGTAATTTCAAATATTATGCTTTGATTGTTTTTTTTTTAATTTTTATGTATGATTTATAAATTATAATGACGTGTCCGCGCCGTACCCATATCCTGTATTTTTAAGAATTGACATGTCCCGTATCCATATCATGTCGTATCCGTGTCGCCGTATCCGCATCAGTTTAACATAAATTGTAGCAATACTGGATACCTTTTAGAGACTAAATCATCTCTATCATGATTGTTGTTGTGTGATGGTGTATGTTTTATCCCTCTTAGATGCCATCGCTTGAGCCTAACATGACCTTGTAGTGGGTGTCTTTGATTTTACAAAGCACTCTTTTTGGCGTATTCTTTTATTTTTTATATTTTTATTAGATAATTCTTTTGTTCCCGCACTTCTATTTTTTTTTACTTAATGAAATTGGGCTAAGCCCTCATCATTTCCAATGAAAACCTACAAAAATAGCAATCACAAAAGAAATCCATAATGATCAGTCAAAGCCCATGCAAGCTAAGGTTCCTGGCTCAACCTATGACAAGTTTAAGGCTCAACCAAGTGCTCCCATTAGCTCAAGCGTAAAAAATAATGAGTGACTTTGGTCTTAACTCATATAAAAATGTTCCTTGTAAATTTTTTTTGTGTGTGGTTTTTGTATTCAAATAATTAAATTTTATTTGGATGGAAATTGTCTCTGAAGCTATGATGCACAAACATAGACATGGCGACACGGACACGGGATACATCAATTATTAAAAATTTAGGACATGGGTTGGACATGGTATTATAATTTTTATATCTTAAAAATAATATATAAAATTTGAAGAAGTAGAATATTAAGAATAATTTAGAAATAATAATTCATTTAATTAGGATTTGTGATTTAAATTATTAATATTAAGATGTCGAGATTTGGGTGTCGATGTTGTGTCAGATATACAGAGGGGAGACGTCAATGTTGTCAAGAGTTGGGCATCGATGTTGAGACAACATCAATCGTTGATTGACACTAGACCCAAACCACGCGATCACGATTTATATGTAGGGTTTTATTAAAATCAGGTTGAAGTCGGGATGTCGTCATGTTTCCGGGTCAACCCGAACCCGACGCAATTTTTAAAACGGGTCAATTTATTAAACCCGATCCCGACCCGGTTGGTAAACAGGTTGACCCGAACCCGGACTTTTCTGGGTCTAGTTTCGGGTCGGGTCAAGTATTGACACCCTTAGAGAGAAGAATAGTTGTAGTCCATCAAGAAAAAGGAGTACGAGCAGTGTTTTTGATTCAATTCATTGTGCAAAGATCAATTACAGTTGTTGAATCCTATTTATAGAAATAGGATTACTATATAAGACTTAAAGGTAGGATCAATCATTCGAATTCAAATCTAATCTTATTTAAATTAAATCTAATTCTTAAAATTAAATTCAGCCTAGAATTTAGCTAAAAAAATCTAATTAAATAAGTAAGAACATCTAAAATTCTAGTATATTCAGGAATATTGAAGATAAACCTAAATTAATTTATTGTGTAGCATGAAATTTTGATTTGATGTATTGTGGAACATTTATTATTTAGCTTTTCCAGATTTCTATAGTTTAAATATTGTTATGCATCACTTCCGGCTATTTAGGTGATCTTACCTGTATCTTTAGCAAATAATCATACTCATCTAATCACTCCTAGATTGAATTTATGTTTAGATGGTGGAAGATACTTTCAGATTTGTTTTAGATTTTGTGGCATGGTTTGGGAGTTTAGCTAAGAAAAGAGAGATGAGAAGTAAACATTTAGTTCAAGTGAAGTGCATTAAGGATGAATATCAAAAAGTGTTTTTCTTAGAAGAAGATATTCAAAATAGGTGAATGAGATATGTTAATAAACTTTTAATGAAGATTGTGAGAATACAATTGACTTTAGCACCCGAAATGAGACATATATTTTTTGTTTTTATTATCGTATTTGTAAAATCAATTTTGGAGGGGTTTTAAAGTAAATAAAATGTGGAGAAGTAGTAGGACTTTATTATAATTCAATAGAAGTGTGGATATGTTTAATATATTAAGAAAAATTCTTGGTTTATTAATATTTTTAATACTTTTTTGAAGACTAAAAAGACGTCAGATGAATTGAGGAGTGTGTGTTGGTTCTTATTTTTAAGAATAAATGTGATGCACAAGAGTGTATGAATTGTAGAGGAATTAAGTTAATGTGTTGTGCATTAAAATCATGGGAGAGAGTAATTGAACATATGTTATGACACAATACTAATATTTCTAAAATTCAATTTGTATTCATGCCGGGTAGATCTACTATGGAAGTTATACCTTTGTTGAGTGGTTTGATGGAGAAGTATAGAGAGAGTAAAGAAGATCTACATATGATATTATTGATTTAGAGAAAGTATATGATAAAGGGTTCAAGAGTAGTGATCTAGAAGTTTCTAGAAAAAAGAGAGTTAATATTATTTATATTCAAGTTATTAAGGATATGTATATAGAGCTATTACTTGTGTTCAAATACAAATACAAGGTAGTTTAACCAAGTATTTATCTATTTTAGTTGGATTACATCAAATCAACTTTAAACCCATATTTTTTTGTTAGTCATAGAAGTTTTTGCCAGACATTTGTAAGAGGATATATGTTGGTGTATGCTTTTTGCTGATGATATTCTTTTTGTTGGTAAGACTAGAGAGAGAGAGTTGATGAAAAACTTGAAATTATATAGGTCAACCTTGGAGTCTAAATATTTTCATTTGAGTACGTCTAAAATTGAATACATGGATGTTGACTGTAACTGCCACCTCACGACCGAAATCACCGACATAGCCGATCGGACATGACGATTCGCCCACCGACTTACCCACCGCCTCATTCACGACATAAAAACAACGCTACCTCTAATTCGGACGGTTACACACACTCATGTTCTCAGAAAGACAGAGAGGAGGAAGGATTTAGGAACCATACCTGCGCTCTCTATCTCCGTCAAGCAAATCGACTGCCTGCAGCCGCCGGCCGACTGCCGACGTCGACTCCAGCCCGTCTCCGCCCTAGCCGACTGACGATCCATTACTCCTGTCGGCCTACACCTCCTCCGGCCAAGCCGACGCCGCCTCCGCCGACGACCGACTTCGACCCTGCGCCCTAACCCGACGCCTGGCTTTTGTCCGTCTCTGCCTCCTTCCCGATTCTTGCCCCCTCTCTTTTTCTAATATATTATATAAGATATTTTATATAATATAATATATAGCATATGATATATGTATATATATAATATAATATAATATTATATATTATATGTATATTATATAATATATTATAATATAAAAAAAAAGAAGAAGAAAGAAGAGTGGAGAAATAATTTTTGAAACAGGTGTCGAAGACCCCGGCCGTTGTACCTTAGGTCCGACCGGGATGGTTTTAAAATTTGAAGACCCCGGCCGTCGCATCTTAGATCCGGCCGGGATGGTTCCAAATTGAAGACCTCACGCAGTCGATCTTAGATCCTGGTGGGATAATTTGAAATCGAAGCCCCTACGCCGTCGACCTTAGGTTCGGGTAGGAAGAATTTTGGCAAATGCCGCCCCGATTTCTCCCTCGGTGGGAAGGAGACGCCGGGAGGCTGTCGAAATTTTCAGTGAACAACAAAGGACTTGGACTAAAAATTGAAAAATTGATTTGAACAAAATTCAAATTTAAAATCAATTTTAAATAAAATTCGATCAAATAATTTTAGACCTAAATTCAGAATGAACTCAGATCTAATTTGATTTGAAATTGACTTGAATATGTGTTACATTCAAATTGAACTTTTCGTTAAGGTCTTGCACTCAATGAAGCAACTAATATATTTAAGCCACTATCAAATCATAAATGATACTGATTTCTATTGAGGTTCAAATAGACTATATTGATATTTGATCATCTTATCAAATATTCAAAATTTTAAATTAACATTGATTTAAAAGCTCTCAAATACATGCTCTCTAAAATGTTATTCAACAAACATCCTTATGAGTTGATAATCCACTTATATTAGTTATATAGGTGACTTTTAATTTCAAAGATGATGCACGCTATACAAAAGTGTTCTATTTATCAAAATCTATAATGATTGGTACTTCAAGCCATTTCCTTCAATTCAAAGGCAAAATACAACACACTATATTCACCTATAAATGGGGGTAAAGGATTTATAGTACCCATTACAATTATACTACAATTCACCTATGAGCAGGAATAGGGAATTCGTAGTGCCCACAATAACTAGCCTATAAACAAAGATAAGGAGCTTGTATTAAACAAATTAGACTATCTATGAGAAAGAATAAGAGAACTTATAGCATGCAAGATAAGTCTCCTACGAACACAATCTCCTAACATCTATCGAGTAAAACTCCTCTAGGAATTGTGTCGAATGACAATAAAGAAGACAAAATTATTTGAAACGTCAAAATACATCTTATCTGAAGCAAAATTCATCGATAGCAACGCCACCGGATCCGCAACATGTGTGCAAGCGGACAGAAGGCGTTCGCAAGCCCTTAAGTGAAATATTGGGCATTTTTCTAAATAAAAATCACTCTCATAATTTGATCATATTTAAATATTTTAAAATGCCCCTTATGTATTAAATATGATCCCTAGTACTAAATACATCCATGCATGTGCTCCGGTCAATATATTAAAATTACAAACATCAATGACCGAGAATGCTGCGTAGGGTCAAATGCTGCAACCCGCATGTGCTCCGATCATCAAATATAAATGTCAAATCCAACGATCCGAGAATGCTGCGCAAGTTAAATATTCAAGTTTCATCCTCCTCCTTGAGAGGACTGGAGTCGACACGACTTGAATTGCAAAATATCTCCCAAAATCCTACAAAAATACAAATAATTTTAAAATCACCCCGATGATGGCCGTGTTGAACGAAGATATCAACCGGAGGGGTCCATTCACAAATATTTTTCAAATATCATTCTTACCAAATTCTTACAAAAATAAAAGTGGCCTCAATGTCACCCCGATGATGGCCGTGTTGATCGAAAATCTCAACCGGAGGGGTCAAATTTCAAATCTCAAATGTCAAATCTCAAATCAAATAAGAGCCCAAATTCTTAAAATCAAATCTATCAACTAAAAACTTAAAACTAAAAAAATCATCCATCTCCCACAACCGTTTGTCGGGGGTGATAAATTTGAAATTAACCTCAGCTCACAAAGAGCGAATGCATGTCGGGTGTATCACTAAGATTCATCCTCAAACAGTCTCTTGCCAACAGGGACGTGGCACGTGCCCTCTGATCGGATGGTTTTGCCTCAAAATGGCACCATTATATTACGATCACGGCCAAAGCCCGTATGTTCCCTAAAGACGTCAAAACCCTTGAGCGATGGATCATAGGGTATATTCGATAGGCATAAAGCCCTCTGTTAGCTAAGGTGGATTCAGATATATCCCCTTAGACAAATATCAACCCAGGTCTACAAGGTATTCTTGGACGAAGCAACCCATGGCTGCCGACAAGTTGCCTTCTGTCAGGTTGGGTCGACTACCTCCTCTGACTAAGTAGACCAGGGATCATGACAGCCCGGGACGACGGAACCATGGGATCTTGATCGGGCTCGTCTTCATTCCCCCCACCACCAGTTTTAAGTTTATGGTGATAAATTCCAAATTCCAAATCTAAACTTCAAAATTCAAATCCAAGATTTAAACCCTAAAATTATTGCTATTATACGATATGTTTATAACCTATTCGACCTCTTTTACGACTAGCCTTAATCGAAAGTTCTCTCTTGTTATCAGGAGGGGTAATTAACTATAGGGGCTTGCGCCTATAGGAAACCAGAACTCAGATCAAAAAGTCCTCACTAAATGAGGGCGAAATCTCTGGGTAGTGTCTTATCTATAAACCCAATCTGCCTTCTGAAAATTCCCCCGGGATCACACATCCCTAAAAAGGAAATTTTCGGAGCCCACAATAGAATATAATTTTAGCAGTAATAGGTGTGACTTTGATATTGGGTGTTCAATTCATTAAAAAGAGTGTACATTTTAGATATGTTGAGTCTATTAGTCATAGCGATGGTGAAATAGATGAGGATATTATTAGTAGAATTTAAGTTGGATGGTTGAAGTAGAGGGATGCATCAGGCCTGTTGTGCAATAGAAAAGTACCTGATGTAAAACATACATGCAAAGATGATATACTTAATGAATTTGCACGCTTAATTTTAGAGAGAACAAATAATTATGTCTTTATGATGAATTGAACGACGAGATAAAACATTAAGAGCGGTAAAACGAGCTTAGGCTAAATCACATGCGTGGAAGTTAAGATTGTAAACTAGTCAATTACCATGACGTTGCAAACATGATTGGTTCCAACAAAAATACCTTTCTTAACAACAAGACTAGTCACTATGAGGAGATCCCTCACTCAACTCTTTTAATTACTGAGCTTTAGCGGTGAAGAGCTTGACATGAGCTTTGTGAATCAAAGTATAACCACAATTGAAAGGTGAATTGGTAAGATATTAGCGTAGGAAGAAAAGTTTACCAAGGAAAGACAAATACGGAGCTCCGGCGTGGTCGCTTGGATGCTTTGGAAATGAATGGACGGAAGTACTATCCTCCTAGCTGACTGGGGACAGCATTTCAGCAATCTGCAGGCCTTGGACAGCAGTCAGAGACCTTTCTAATTGGTGGGGCAGCACAGAAAAGGTGCAGAATCCTTTGGGCAGCAACTCTGACAGCAGGGACAGCAGTTTCGGGCTTATGGGAGAAGCTGGACAGCAGTTTCACAAGCCTCAAAAGTCTGGACAGCAACCGTTACAATTTAGAAAAGCTGCACAGCAGCCCTTGGAGTTCTTTTGACAGCAACCGGAAAGTTTGTAGCAGCGAAACTGTGGAGTTCCCTTTTGCTAATTGATTTCTTAATTAAGGTAGGAAATAATAGGAAAGGGAGAGGGAGAAGGGCCGGTCTAAAGGGGGAAGGAAGTGTAGGATTTAATTCAATTAAATTAGAGGTATTTAAGTGGTGGTGAGGTGGCAATTAGAGAGAGAAACAATGGGGTGAGATGGCCGGCCACATGGAGAGAGAGAGGGGACTTGGTGTTAAGTAAAATGGGGCCCACATAGTCAACAAAGATTTAATAAAAAAAAAAACTGAAATATATTTCAGGTTTTTTTTTTTAAATCAATGAACGTTTCCTAGTATGAGGGTATTAATTAAGATTAATTTGAATTTCAAATTCAAATTGAAACTTAATTAATTTGGAGACCTCAAATCAAGGAACTAAATTAGGAAGGTAGTAATGGGCTTCATGAAATTAAAGACATTCAATTAGATTGATTTCGAATTTCAAATTCGAAATTTAAAATCCAATTAAATTGAAGGCATGATTTAGGGAAGTAATTTAGGAAACAATTAATGGCTCAAGAGGCTCTAGAATTTCAAATTTGAGCAGGTGAAGGGAAAGGGTATGGAAAATTGTAGGGATTCGAGGAGTGAATTCCAATCTTCCACAACGGCTTCCACCCAAACCTTCGTAACGATGACGAGATCAAGAGAAATAAAGAAAAATAGAAGAACAAGAAAAAACCTAGAACTCACAAAGAGATCTAGCTTCTCCAACGAACTCACTAAGAGATCGAGGAGGATTGCACTCACAAAGAGAACATGAAATGTAGAACTCACAAAGAGATCAAAGTAGAAATTTTCATTTGTCAATAATCATCTCCCTTACATGAAGAGGGGGAAGGCTTTAAATAGTCAACGGACTAAATAAAATACAAAGACACAATTGCCCCTAAGGCAAACACATGACGAGGCCCTTAAGCAAGGGCATAAACGGAAAGAAATACAATAGACTCATAAAACGTAAAATAAAATACATCAAATACAATAATAATCAAAAGTAGATCGTGACCGTAGATGATTTATTTTTTGATGTCCTCATAAGTACCCATCTAAATTGAGAGAAAATTTTATAAGATGATGGTGAGACTTGCAATTCTTTATGGTGCATCATGTTGGGCGTTAAAAGATAAGCATAAAATTAAGTGTTTAGAGATGAGGATGCTGATGTGAACGGGTGGCTTTACGCTTAGAGGCATAATGTGAAACGAGTATGTACGTGAAAAGGTCGGAGTAGGTCTGGTGACAGATAAGATTAGAGAGAGTTTACTTAGATGGTTTGGTCGCATAAAACGTCGGCCTTCCGATGGCTCTATTAGGAGAGTAGATATATTAGGTTTGGCCTATGTTACGAAGATAGAGGTAGACCTAAAAATATTTGGTTAGAAAATATAAAAAATGACTTTTTTTTATTTATTAGATTTAAATAAGGATTTGACTCTTAATAGGATACATTGGAGAAAAGAGGTTCATGTAGCCGATCCCATGTAGTGGATAAAGGCTTAGTTGTTGTTTTGTAATTTTCGTCTGAAATGATTATTTGTGGTGATTCGATCAGTATTGCCCAAACTTAAGTTGCTGCTTATAAAAAAGTGAAAAACAGAAAAACCCTTTTCCTGTAATGCTAATAGTTGGTTTGGTGTGCTAATTTTGACTTCTAACAATCTTATGTACTTTGTTCTTTAATACTGAGTAATTTCATATTGAGCATTGCCTAGCAGTCGAATTTATTGTAAAATAATTTCTTGATTGCAGGGCCATGGAAAAAGTTATAAATCAGCATGGGCTTGATATGAATGTTCTAAGTTCATCTCGTCTTCCATTGACTTCTGGGCCTCAAGAAGTTGATGCGGGGCATGGAACAAAGGGTAAGGACGCACTAGATAACCAATTGCCTACTAGTCGAAGTGATTTGTCTCATGGAGGTATTTCTTCTGGAGCATGGCATGGAGCTTCAAGTAGTCAGACAAAAGAAGAAGCTTATAATGGTCCTTTCCAGAATTTTGGGGTGCTGCAGCCATCCAAAGTAGGTCCAGGTGGGTTAGATATGGCCAGACATGAGTTGATTTATCCAAGTAAACCACTGGTAGGGCTTGGTAGGGTTGACAGTATGCCAGTTGATGCTCATCAGGGCTCTTTTTCTCACAGAAGTGGTAAGTCATCTGAGCAGGAAAGTCCTGCTAGTGTTCCAATGGATGACACAAGATCTGCTAATTCACAGGAAATTCATGATTCCATAAAATCAGATAACAAAGCAAACAAGAAAAATATTAAAAAATCTGGTAATAAGCGAAAAAGAGCTGATTCCAAGGCAGCATCTGATGCACATTCAGAGAACCCTCAGCAGTCTGATAATATTAGTACCGGATCCAACTCTAGGAAGGGTAAGCAAGTTAGTAAAGGTGGGTTACAAGGCCAACTTTCTGGAAAATATGATGACCATGCACAAGTAAATCCTGTTCAACATGCTGTCGGTGCTGCATCCCTCATCAGAGCTAAACAAGAAAGTGGTCATTCTTTTTCTGAAAGGATTATGGATGATGTAAAGACCTCAAATCCTTTTTTGGTTTCTCCAAAAAATCATGACGATGGGGAGGTGTCTTCTGTTCAGAGTGCTGGACTTCAGAAAGGTAAAATGCTACCTAGAAGTAACATCTTGGGATCTGCTCCTGTGTGGAGTCAGAACCGGTTTGCTTCATCACAAGTTTCTCAAGGCTCCAATGTTGGGATTATGGAGCCATCTTCTGATATGAACAATGCCTCTCCATACCATGTTAATGAGGTAAAGGGCCTTACACTAGGGTCAAATGATAGCTCAAAGCTTATGAGTTTACCTTCAAATCTTGCTCATGCTAGTGGGAAAGTCTTTGGAACTGCAAGTGCCTTCAGCTCTTTTGCAATGGCAAAGATGGGCTTTCCCTTTCCAGCTCATCAGAGTAGTTCTCCTTTTGAGAATCAATACACAACTTCCAAATTGCAAAATGAAAATTATTTGGGTTCATACTCTGGTTCTCAATTATTGGAGAAGGGAGGAGATGCAAATTCTATTAATGTCAGTGCTGGGTCTCCTGGTTCAGCCAAGCCTACATCTGATGGAATACCTCACATTCCTCAAAAATTTTCAGAAGCTCCAACTAATTCATCCTTGCACGCATCTGAAGCAGGGATTGCTGCTTCTGGAAAATCCTTATTGCAGGAAAAGAGAGGCGGCCTACAAATAGGAGCAAGTTCTTACACTAATCCAATGGTATGTTTTTTCGTGATGAAAAAGTGCATAAAGGAGTGAATGGCACCTTCATATGACAGTGACGTGAGATAGAGATATGCTTTTCTGTATTGTCCATTTTCACCTCTATTATAAATGGTTCGGTTTATTTCAGGTCAGTGGAGTTCAAGATAGGCACTACCTAGATTATGTTTCTTTGGAAAGAAATCGTGATGCATTTTCTAAGCTGAAGACAGGGTCCAACGCGTACGCTGAGCCTTTTAGTAATGTGCAGACAATTGCATCAAGAAATGCAACATCTACTTCTACAAACACACCTTTTAACGATCAGCAACTGAGGCAGCTTAGAGCGCAGTGCCTAGTGTTCCTAGCATTCAGGTATGATTCTGCATGCTCTAGCTCTTTTAGGTATGCCTAAAAATTTCATGTGCTATAAACCCATATAGCTTAATCTGTTTTAACTCGTTTATCTTGTAGAAATAATTTGTTGCCTAGAAAGTTGCATCTAGAAATCGCACTAGGAGTAAACAACACACAAGAAGGTAAAAGTTCAAACTTGTGCAGTGCATGCTGATCGTTGTTGTTTTCTTATATGCTTGCTTGTTTTAATATTTTCCTTTATTTAAATAGGGGGTGGTGCTGAAGGAGCTCCTAGAGTTTTGAATGATTGCAGAGGAACTGATACATCTGCAAGAGAGTCTGTTGACAATCATGAAAGATCTGGTATGTTTGGTAGGGCAAATGATATTACTAAGGGATCAACAACATCTGGTGGAAATATTATGGATAGAGATTCATCATTGAATGCCATGGAGAGTGTGAAGATGAACAGGAAAAATATAGACATGCCCATTGCATATGAAGAAAATAAACATTTTTCTGCTTTTAAGCAAAGAATGGATAATGAAGCAAGGGCATCAGAAATGGCAGAATCATATATAGCATCAAACAAGCAGCAATCTGATTCCTTTGGACATTCTGGAAGAAGTATTCACGATAGCCATCTTGGAAGGGGTGCTACTGCGCTTTCTAACCTACAAGGAGTGCATACAAATCAGGTCCCATCTGTTGTTTGTGTAGACAAGCCTCCCGGTGTAGAGAAAACTGATATGCTGAGGACCAAAAATAGTGTTGAGTTCTTTAAAGAATCAATAGTTTCCATGGTACATCGAGATTCCACACTTGAAGAAACAGAAAATTGTTCAGGCCACTCTCAAATCATGAATGACAGTGATTACACAAGCAGATCACATAGGCCAGGCTCTCCATTGTTGGAAACCACCAAGTCTTCAGATTGGCACCTTTCTTTGCCGTCAAGGGAGTTTATGATGCCAAGTGTTGCAAAAAACAGTGATAACTCGAAGCATGCGATCAACCCTTCAAAAGATGTCAACATGTTCTTTCCCCATGAGGTTCTGAACAATAGGATTCAAACTACTACTGAATTTGCAGTATCTTATCACCCAGATGATACTGCTGAAGGTAGTGATGGGATGGACAATCAGAGAGTCTCTGTAAACCAAAAGCTTGATATTCATGGTCAGTCCACTTCTGATGGGCTCAAGATTTTTACAAACGATGATATACTGAAGTACAGCAATACAGCTTCTGTGGAGTATGACGAAGAAGAGGAGGGATATGAATCATTATCCAATGATGTTCCTACTTCTCCCCCAAAATACACAACCTTCGACAAGTGGATGATGGACTATCAAAAAAGGAAACTTGCTGAAGAACAAAAATGGTTCTTGAAACAAAAGCAGGCTGATGAAAGGATCACGACATGCTTTGCCAAGTTAAAAGTATATTTTCAAGATAGCAAGACACTTGAAAATTATCATTTTCAGATGTCTAAACTTTCCTTTTGAAATTATATTGGCTCCTTTTAGATTATTAGCCTGTTTTCATCTGCAAAGAATTTATAATTTTTTCTATTTTTAGAGTAGGACAGGATATCTTCTTGTTTTAGTAACAAGTAAGGGCAAATTTCGTGTATAACAAACTAAGTTTAATCTTTTCATTAAGTTTTTAAATGAATTGAAATTTGATGTATGAGTGAGGCATATCAATGAAGAAAATATATGAAAATTTAATATTCCGAGAATACACACATTTCAAAATCTTACACAAACACAAGGTCCCAATTTCATCTTTGTGATGTCTATAGTTTGTTGCATAAATGCTAAATGGTGTTAGATAAATTGACTCTTCTAACCAGTTTTCATTATTTCTAAGCCATATATTTTAGTAGATTCCATTGAATATACTATCTAGATTCCATTGAATATACTATAACTAACATTTTCCCTTAATTTTTTTTCGATATATTGCCATTGATGATAGTTCTTATGTTATTTGGACTACTTTTGATTTGCATCCTACGCTTTTTCTTATCTTCCAGAAATATCGAATCATTTCAGTGCATGCATGATATACTGTGATTAGGGCTTTTATTATTATTCTCTTGCAAATGTCCTGAACTTTTTTTTTTCTCGTCAGGAAAATGTAAATTCGTCTGAAGATATATCTGCCAAGACAAAAAGTGTCATTGAGTTAAAAAAACTCCAGCTTCTTAAACTTCAGCAGCGGTTGCGGAGGTGCTTATTTTTGAAAAATTGAATATTAAGCTTCCTTGGTGTTTTCTGTACTCAACTTTATATATTCCTAGCTATTTTGAATCTCAGAGGTTTAAATTCTTAGTTGCATATAGGTTTTACATTTTCAGAACTGCATTCCTTATTCTTTGTTTTCTATTAGCAGCGAATTTCTTGATGATTTTTTCAAACCTATTGCATCCGATATGGATCGTTTGAAATCAATCAAAAAACATAGACATGGTAGACGAGTGAAGCAGCTTGAGAAATTTGAACAGAAGATGAAGGAAGAAAGGCTGAAGCGTATTCGGGAGAGACAAAAAGAGTTCTTTGCTGAAATTGAAGCTCACAGGTAGAGATTTGTATTCAATAGTTTATATTCTAATTTTTACTTGTGCTTTGATATTAGTTTATTGCTTTAATATACTATGCTAAGTTCTATTTTAATTTCAAACTGCAGTATTAGTTTGTTAATTTTGCTAAGATTCTGTATGTGTTATGTAAGTTTTTTCTTGAATAAAGTGCAATTTCATGACTAGTAATGGATTACAGGGAAAAGCTGGAGGATTATTTTAAGGTCAAACGGGAGCGATGGAAAGGTTTTAATAAATATGTAAAGGAGTTCCACAAGAGAAAGGAGCGTATATATCGTGAAAAGATTGACAGAATCCAGCGTGAAAAGATCAATCTTTTGAAAAACAATGACGTGGAGGGATATTTAAGAATGGTTCAGGTCCTAATGGGTTCTTTATTTCCGCCTTTTATCTTCCTTTTCACATGAATCTTCCGAGTCTTGATTATTTAGTGGCTATGCAGGATGCTAAGTCTGATCGTGTTAGGCAACTCCTTAAAGAGACTGAAAAATATCTTCAGAAGTTGGGCTCAAGGTTAAAGGAGGCCAAGGGTATGTCTAGAAGGTTTGAAATGGAAGTGGAGGATTGCCGGCCAGCTGATGTGGATGAGAAGGAGATTGCTGCAATTGATAATGAGGATGAAAGTGATCAAGCTCAGGTAAATATCGATCTGATGATTATTTTCTTAAACTTTTACTTTTTGAATGATACCCAGGCTAGTCAATTCCATATTTTGTATTTTCGTGTTATCCTTGTTTCAGCATTACCTGGAAAGCAATGAGAAGTACTACATGTTGGCCCACAGGTATTTTTTTTCTCCTTTAAATGAGAATTTGGCTCTTAACAACACACAATGGAGAAAAATGATTCATGCAGCCGACCCCACATAATGGGATAAAGACTTGATATTGTTTTTGTTTTCTGATTACTCCATCATAATTGATTGATTTACTTGGCAACAGAATTTCAAATTATTGTATTTGAGTTATTGACTGACCGCATTTGTTATGTAACAAAATTCTCTATGTAAATTTGATTTGCTTTATATGTTACCAGCATAAAAGAGAGCATAAATGAGCAACCGTCTTCTCTTGTAGGTGGAAAGTTGCGTGAGTAAGTAATGTTTTCTCAATGTTCAAACTTTAACCTTTCCTTTAATTGCTATTTCCTTGCTTTCGTCATAGCAATATATTGAATGTAGTTTATGCCGTGGTAAGAAATCTGATGAGCTGTATAATTTCTACTTGGTCCTAGGTACCAGATGAATGGTTTGCGATGGTTAGTTTCATTGTATAATAATCATTTGAATGGTATTCTTGCTGATGAGATGGGTCTTGGCAAAACTGTTCAAGTATGGTTTTCTGCCATATTATTCCTCCCTTATTCAGTTTTTTATAAGTTAAAGCTGTTATTTATGTTTTTTTTAGTGTTGTTGTTCGATGGAGCTGAGGACCTTTATTTTCTGCAGGTTATTGCTTTAATATGCTACCTTATGGAGAAGAAAAATGATAGAGGTCCATTTTTGGTGGTTGTGCCATCTTCAGTTCTTCCTGGATGGGCATCTGAAATTTGTAATTGGGCCCCTAGTATAAATGCCATTTCTTATTCTGGTTCTCCTGAGGAGAGACGCAAACTATACAAGTACTTGTTGAACAGCCCACAATTATCACGTGTTATTTATTTATTTAGTTTTTGGGGGAAGGCAATTGATAATTTCTCTATCTGCAGGGAAAGGATTGTTCATCGAAAATTCAATGTTCTTCTCACTACGTATGAATACTTAATGAATAAGCATGATAAGCCGAAGCTAAGTAAAGTTCAATGGCATTATATTATTATCGATGAAGGTCATAGAATAAAGAATGCATCTTGCAAACTCAATGCTGATTTGAAGCATTATTCAAGCACCCATCGACTGCTTTTAACTGGAACGCCTCTTCAAGTATGTATTGCATACGTTTTTGTATGCCATGTGCACACGTGCAATAATATCAATTTTTTTATTAAATTCATATTGAGTAATGCTGCATTTGGGCTTATTTTTTTCCTTCTGTATCTTTATGTGCAATCAACTTGCTCTAGTTTGCTTCAATTAGTATTATATCTGTCATCTTTGTCTATGATTACACATTGTAGTTTACTATTCAATTATTCTCAAATTACTTTCGGTCACTCGGTTATGCAGAACAATTTGGATGAATTATGGGCCCTCCTGAATTTCTTGTTGCCAAATATTTTCAATTCATCTGAGGATTTCTCTCAGTGGTTTAATAAACCATTTGAGGGCAATGTAGATGCCTCACCTGATGAGGTGAGAGTGTTTATCATCTTTATTATTTTTTCCTTCATTCAGTTTCATATGCCATCATAGTGTCATTTCACATCTTTTATGATTGATGATGGTATAGGCATTACTTACTGAGGAAGAGAATCTTTTGATTATAAACCGTCTTCATCAAGTTCTCAGACCTTTTGTTCTTCGAAGGCTAAAGCACAAGGTATGCTTGTTAATTTGTTGTTTGTGCCGATATCTTTCACCTGCTTTAAAGGTTATCACATAGACCCGCTGTGGTCTTCCTTTTGATGTTTAACTTGCTATATTCATGGTTTAGTTCTTATATGTTCATTTGTATATTATTATGTTATTCACATCAGTTTTCATTTCTAAAATATACTTTGTCAATCCATTTGACTTTAACTGCTGCTGATTTATTTTATGCGTGCCAGTTGTATTTTCTCTTTGTAATTTATTGTTTTATGTTGGCCTGCTGTTCGGTTTGCAAAATAATATTTTTCCATGTAATTGGATACTTACCAATTGGGTAATAAATTTCCTAGCCTTTTAGCAGTAGATTTTAATAAATAGGCCCTTTTAGCAATAGATTTTAATGTTTGGTATTATAAATATGTATTATTTTTATTTTTATTGAATATTACATAAGTCGATTTATACGGCGAGGTGGGCAGCGGTGGAGGTGGCTCGTGACTAGTTGTTGCATCCAGATGGTTGGTTGAAGTGGTTTTCATTAACAGAAAGAAAACACCCAAAATTATCTGAAAGTATTTTTTGAAAAAAACTTGATTTGTTTTTAAAAACAAAAATCAAAGCAGTTAAAGAAACACAAACAAGTTAAAAAATAAATAAATAAATAAATAAACAGAAAAAAATGTTTCAAACAGGCCTCAAGTTATCCCAACCTCAATTTCAAGTTTTACCTACCCTTTGCCAACCACTAACTAAACAACATGGAGATATAGGGAAATATGAATGGCATGTTGATTAGTTTGCAGGGTATCTAGGAGAGTCTGGACACGTTTGTTTCTCCCACACCTCACAAAGACTAGTGTAAAGTTGGGTTTTAAATGATTTGATCTCAATCTTGTTCATTTCTAATTTACGATCATCTTAAACTGAAGCGAGCTGATACGAAAGTAGGAGGACTAGACCGGCCAGTCTAGCAGGAGGGGGTGGAACCTGGAGCTAGGGAGATTTTGGCCCCCTGGGCCCAACAAAACAATAATGCATTATGTTAGGAGGGGAAATAAGGAGGTAATTAATTAGGTAATGATTTCCTAATTAAATTCAAATAGGAGAGAGAAATTAATAAAGAAAGAAGGATGTTTTGGGGAGACTTAGAAGTGCTTATTTAGGGTTGATTCTTGGGGTTATTTTCATTATATATGTTTTTCGTTTTTCTGTAGTTTTTTTTTGAGAGTTCCTAGCAACGTCTAGGTCTTGTGGGAGAGCTTAGGTCTTGTGGGAGAGCCGGTCTACCTCTCTAATTGTACTTCACATGTATCTTGCTTTCACATTAAAGAAATAATACAAAATCAGCCACCGTTTGGGCATTCCTGCAGTTTTCCTAGTGATTGTTTGTTATTTTTACATTGGAGGCATATCGAATTGGTATCAGAGTAGTGTCATGGGCTAAAATATAAGTCCTCATCCCTGATCTTTGCTGCGTTTTTCTTCTTGTCTTGCTAATTTGCACTGTTTGAAGACCAAATTCGTTGATTTTTTGTTACTTTTCGTAGTTTGGAACCTAGATCCGTGAATGTGAGCAAAGAAGATTGATGCATTGGAAGGTGAGATGGAAAAACTCAGGGCCGACACAAAGGAAAAATATTTGGATGTGGAAGGATGGCTCTCTTCCATTGAGAATCGCTTTGAGTAATTGGAGGATATGATGAAGAAGATTGAGATGCAGTTGAAGGCTTCATCAGTGACTCCTTGGGTTGAACCGAAGGGAAAGGAAATTTAGGAGAACGAGGATGAAGGAGAGAGTGTTTTCCCTCAAGGACCACCTTGGGGGTTTCGATGGGAGGTGTATTAATGTGTTCCGAAGAAAGGGCAACAAGAAGTGGGGAGGCTGAACCCTTTTGGAGACCACCCAGGCATTAGGGAAGGTGGACCGGAGAAGGCAATGGTTGGGCTGAGTCATGGGGTCCAAATCTGCCAAGGGAAGAAGGGAGAGAAGCACACCACCACTACACAGGAGGAATCAATGGAGGGAGAAAACATTAGGGTATGGATGAAAGATCAAGAAAATTAAAAATGTTAGTTTTTGAAGGAGTAGATGCTCAGGCTTGGGTGTATCGGGTGGAGCGTTACTTTGCTATCAATGGGCTGACTGAAAGATAAAAGCTCATGGCGGCGGGGCTTTGTGTGGAGGGCAAATCCTTAGCTTGGTTTCAATGCAGGGAGGTATAATACCTAAAATTAAAAAAAAAATGTAAGCATGCATTTTCCCCAAAAATACACCCCATTTTATCATTCCTCAAAGTGTCAAAGTTATTTTCATTAAATTCTATTTTTAATTTTGAACATATATATATATATATATATATATATATATATATATATATATATATATATATATATATATATATATATATATATATATATATATATATATAATTGTGGTGGAAATTATTTTTCATCAAGCATGTTGTTCATGACTGGTGAAATGCGGTGCTTCAGAAGGATACTACATATGTAGGTCACGAACATCTGTTGTTTATGAAAATTAAATGTAAATGAGATAAATAATATATAGGGGATAGACCCGCACAAGTAAAGGAGAGACTTGACGATGTAAGACTTAGGGAGGCCGTATAAAAGGTACCCCCTACATTCTCGCACTTCTAAAAGTTGGGAATTCTGACCCTTGAATGAGAGAGCTGCCCTCTAATTGTAAAAGTTGGAAATATAGACCCAACCTTGAATTAGAGAGTGTATGTGTGCAAAAGTCTATAGTCATCATATGACTTACTTAAAGTATTGAACTGTAAACATAATTGAAAATGTGGAAGGTTATATATACATTGATGTCTTGTACAACTTATGATTATTATAGAACCCCCATATTATTTCACTGCATACATGTTTCTTATTTCTTATACTATGCTTATGCATTATTGTATTTCATTGAGCTCTAGCTCATTAGTAGTAGTTGCACTGCAAGAAAGTGGAAGGAGCCAGTGGGATACTAGGTAAGAGTTTGACTACACTTTTGTATTCATATATTTTGGGTGTACATAGAGGTTAGGATTTTGTACAAAATTTAAGGTATGTAAATGTTATTTGAAAGTTTAGTAAGATATGTATTTCATTCCATATGTTTAAATATGCTTCTAAAATTGAATTATTTGGATAGAATCTTAGGACTTGAAAAACTTGATGGGTTAAAATACTCTTGATACGCTGTTTCATACTAACTTGATCCTTATAAAAGTATTTGAGGATGGGTGTTAGTGAGAGATATGTCTATTCTAATTCTTTTTCTCTGTTACACTCCAGGTTGACTGTAGAGGAGGTCAAAATGGGGTGTGACAGGAGGTTAGGTATCTGATCTACTCATGTGGTGAATTTAATGATTGTTTGTTGGAGACCTGCAATGCTTTTATGGCACAATATGTTGACCATTAAAAGAGAAGCACAAAATTAAGTTAAGTGTTTCAAAGATGAGGATGGTTAGGTGGATTAGTGGCTTTTACACTTAAAGATAAAATACGAAACAAGTATATACATGAAATGGTAGGAGTAGACCCGATGTCAAATAAGATTAGAGGGTCACCTTAGATGGTTTGGTCTCATAAAATGTCGGCCTTCCGATGACCTTGTTAGTAGTAGATGTATTAGATTCAGCCTATGTTAAGAAAAGTTGAGGTAGACCTAAAAAGGCTTGGTTAGAAAATATTAAAAATATCTTTTTTTTATTAGATTTAAATGATAATTTGGCCCTTAATAGGATACAATGGAGAAAGCTGACCCCATGGAGTGGGATAAAGGCTTCTTTTTGTTGATGTTGTATCAAATTTACATCATTCATTATTTTCTTATGCTTGATTTTTAACTAAATAACAATTTTAATAGTTTGTTCCTAGTTATTTCTTACATGCAAAATTAATAATTTTGAGTTTAATTTTAACATATGAATGATAAAAAATTTAAATGTAAGCAAAAAAAAAAAAACCCTCTTGTTTTACTTAAGATGAGACACACACCCTCTCTCTTTATATATATATATATATATATATATATATATATATATATATAATGGACTTTTCTCATAGCAGGAGAATGACAATTCTTCTTTTCAGTTTATTTTTTGAATCTAATGCTTTATATAGGCCTTCAAACTCAAGATCATATCATCATATTACTGATTTTGATCTACAACATAAGAATTTTATTGTGGATAAAGGTTCATTATTATTCTTATTGATTTAAAAATTCATCAAGCATATGAAAAATTTAAGAATGATTATTTGACAATAGTTGTCCTTTTAAAAATCTAGGTTTACCTATCTAAATTATCCAATACATCAAATATATTGTTACGAACCCATTTATTTAAGTTCAAGCCATTTGAATTCACAGTCATCTTTTGATGCAGATAGAGCCATCAATTGTGTAAATTTTGATGTATCCAATTGGCGTTCAAATGATCTTAAATTTTTTGACACCTTACATACCACCAATTTTAACAATGTTAAAGGAAATAGATGGATTTGATCTTTCTTAGACATTTCATCAGACACCTATAGTACCATGGGAAGCATTTCTCATTGTACTAGAATGCCAAAGCTAAAGGCATTGGATTTGTAAGGAGTGTGTTTGATTAAATTTAAGGGAGAAATTTTATACAAAATATAATGTCATGTTTGTAGAAGCAGTAGAGATTTGTAAGAAAATAGATAAATAAAGACTTACATTAGATATAATTTTTCTTCAGATTTATCGTGATCAAATGTACTTACTGATCCCCTATCTCATGGACATCGATTAGGATGTGATCTTTAACTCCTAAGTGCTGCTTATTTCAAAATTTCTTCTGAATTTAAAGCATGTTACAAATGACATGGTGAAGACATCGGCTTTGATACTAATGTAAGGAGGCATGGTGGTGATGAAGTTGATAAGCTTCTTGGTGGACTTAAAGTGAACGCTGATCTGAAGGGAGTTGCTGTGGTCGGGTATTTCATGCAGCTTGTGCAAGTATGGAGTTGAAGGCTACATCGGTTGGCATCAGTTGGGGGGGAGGGAAAAGAACGTCTAGTTATGTGTGAGATTGAGATGAATTGAATAAGTAAAAGCTACTCAGAAGTACGTCTTCAAATGTCGGAACTTGTGATGAAAGAAGGCAGCATGACATTTCATAAAACTTATCTTAGAGGAAGTGTAGGAGTTGCAATTTCACAGACTTGGTAATTTTTTGTTTATTTAATGAGATTATTGTGATGGCATATAATAAATTTAGGCGGAGGGAG
Source organism: Dendrobium huoshanense (assembly GCA_016618105.1). Classification (NCBI taxonomy): domain Eukaryota; kingdom Viridiplantae; phylum Streptophyta; class Magnoliopsida; order Asparagales; family Orchidaceae; genus Dendrobium; species Dendrobium huoshanense. Next base: position 52,465,849 of record CM028357.1, on the reverse strand, counting down.
GGAGAAGAATGGTAGAGAAGAATGAAGGCAAATGAGAGCAAAATAAAAATTGCAGCTCAATCATCGGAGAGTTATGTCCAAAGAAGACGAAGCACAGGTCTTACATATACCAATGTGTTAGAGGAAGTGTATGCGTCCCAATTTCATAAAATTGGTGTTAATTTATTTTATCAGTCTAATGAAATGACAATCAATATTATTAGAATTAATTTTTAAAATGTGAGAATATGAGAAGGTTATGTTTTCATTTAAGAGTAAAATGAAGGCTAGAATTCAATATGAGAAGAATCGCTAGTCTCTTTTATAATAATAATATTATATATCTATTTGAATTTTTGATAATTTTTTCAAGATTATAATTATTACATTATGCTTTATGCGAATGCAAAACTATATTGAATTCAACTCAAAGTTAAGGCTAGCTCACTTAATTTCCGCTTGACTCAGAAACTTTACACTTGAATTGAGACAAGAGTGGGTCAAACTTTTTAGTCTCTATGGATTGTGAGTGGGTGCACAACGGTTTGTTCTTTGGTTGGTGGGATTATGTAAATTGTTGTCATTGGCATCTTCATTTTATGTTATTTGTCACATTCAATTACCCACTTTTTAATCATGGAATTCCACACACTGCACATTTAATTCTATCAATCACATATATTCCAGTCCCATACTGTTCCTTACTTGGGACATGTAAAGCCTTGTAAAGCAGGACGATGGATCTTTAAATCTTAGTAGAGTGCAGTTCATGTTAGGAATCCTTCTACATTCCTGTACTGTTCTTTCTTCCCTTTTTTGGTTTGCTCATTTAAATGGATAAAAGAAAGCTGGATATTGGAAGGATAGTTTATTGCTTTTTTTTTTTTTATTGATTTGTCGATACTGCTTAATTTTTGGAACTTTAGAGTACATCAGTTCTACTGATAACTTGATCCCTTTTTTGTACATGAATTTGATTTGATAGGTTGAGAATGAGTTGCCAGAAAAAATTGAGAGACTTATACGATGCGAGGCTTCGGCATATCAAAAGCTTCTAATGAAGAGGGTGGAAGAAAATCTTGGTTCAATAGGGAATGCAAAGGTTTCAATTTTCTTTCTTGTATGACATATTTTCTGGTTTTCTTTGAAATCATGAGATGATTCTGACATGCTGATAAAAAATCAGGGTCGCTCGGTGCACAACACTGTCATGGAGATGCGTAATATATGCAATCATCCTTATCTCAGTCAAATTAATTCTGAGGAGGCATGCATGAGGACTTATTATTGCTGTTTTTCCCTATTTTTACTTTGAATCTCACTTTTTTCTTACATGGGATTCATTTATATTAACTTCTGCAGATTGATGCTTTATTACCCAAACATTATCTTCCCCCTGTTGTGAGACTTTGTGGTAAGATGGAAATGTTGGACCGTTTGCTGCCCAAGCTGAAGGCAACTGATCATAGGGTATGCAAAATCATATTTGACTTTTTGGTTTTTGATGAATGATGACTATAAAATGTTTGGGTAAGTATTTTTTTTTTTAAATAATGAGTGTCCAAATTAATTGTTATCTTACAGTTCAGTTGATTGTTACTTCATTATTGTGGTTAGTGTTTGTTTAATCCATGCTGGATACTAGCATATCATTTATGCATGCCGTTTGTGCAAAATTAGGGCAAAATAAAGCGCAAACAAACCAAAAGTTGCTTTTGTTAGATCTATAGTTTTGCTGATCTAGATGTCCAGCAAAGCCTTGCTTTGATGAATGGTATATATATATATATATATATATATATATATATATATATATATATATATATATATATATATGCATCAAGTACTGTTCTTAGCAAAGTTTATTTGTTTTTATTAATTTGTTCATTTTATTTGTTTTTCTTTTTTGAGGATATTGCAGTGATGATGGCTAAGAACGGATTATGCTCTTTAATGTTTTGATTTTTTTTCCCTTTAATTTGGTTCTGTGCACTATGTTGGTTGGGTTTGATCTACCACCCAGTTCTCTATTTTTGTTGTTGTGATTTCAGCCTATAGTTTGCTTTGGATGGTTTCCTGTTGTGTTTATTGGGCTTCAAATGTATTATAGATGCTTGGTTCTCTGCTAGCACGAAAATGGAATTTGTTGTGATGGGCCTCAATTGCTTGCAATGTGGCATTGAGCTCTGGTTGTGTTTATTCTCTGCTGTGGCATGAATTGTGGCTGATCCACTTTAGCATGAATTGCGGGTGTTCACCTGTGGCACAAAAAAAAATTAAAAAAGCTTTTCCTGCTATCCTAGCAATGTAGGGTTTGCGGCATTCAATTTTTTCGCTATGGTTAATGGGGATTCATGATTGTTGGTTGCTGTAGAGGATGATGGGACTTGCTTTTGGATCAGTGGAATGGTTTATTCCTGCGATTTGCGTGGGGCCACTGGAATTGCGTTTCTTTATTGCTGTAGCATACATTGAGAGACTCTTTTGAAGCTTATCTACGTGACTCTGAGTTTCACACTGCTATTCCAAGATTCTCCATGTGATCTTACTTTTTGGGCTGCAGTCAATATAATCTACTGTCTTATATATATGTATGATTAGAATGATTTTGAAATATTATTTAATAGAATATTTAATATAATAAAAAGTGCAAGTGATTTAGGTTATGGAAGAATAAATGTGTATGTTATTTACTAGTTAAATAGTAAACACCCTTTCAAATTTTGACTTTTGGATAATATTTTAATGATTATTAATATTACATCTGAGCATGTAATATGAACTTTTGGTTTAAATAAAAATTATCCTATTCCTTCCAAGTTGTATGTCAGATTCTTTTGAGTGTGGTGCAAATGTTATTACTTGATTTCAGGTGAAATCATCTTCTTGTATTAACATGAGGCTTAATTTTCTTTGGTTGTTTTATTCTGCCTATATCTGCTACATTATTTTTATTAAATAGTTTAGTGCCCTTGATTTTGATAAAAAACACTATGTCAAATTCTAATTTTTTGATAGGTAATTCATTTGCTTGGTAATTTTGTTTGTTTTCAAATTCTTGTTAAAATTCTTTAGTATTTAGGGTTATTAATTAGGCTTAAACTCTACTATTACCCATTTTCGTTTAAAGAAAGTTAGTGTAATTGATAACTAGTGTGTTGATAATTCTCTACTCTTCTTTGCATGAAGTATACAATACATCATATTACTCACATTAGTAGACCTAACTTTGAGTCATCCTATATCAAATTTTTATTAAATGATTATGTTTTTTTTATTAATTATTTTTTAATTTATTAGAGGATTATGTTGTTTTAAAATGTCACATAGAACTAGGGCTATTAATTAAGGTAACTTAACATATTGTAAAAGAGAGTGACCATTAAAAATTTTGTAAACTCGATTGGCTAAACTGCTTAATAAGCAAAACCAAATCTTTGATGACACTAATTTGTTTAAAACAAGAATTTTTAATCTGGAAGCCAATCATTCATTGATAGGAAACGCTTTTAGGCATAAGAATTTCTCTTGCTGCATTTGAAATCAGCACTTGCAAAAATAGATAGGAGAAGAATTTAGAAGAAATAACAAAAAATAAACCTTTTTATTGATAAAAGATGAAAGGAAACGAACAAGATTCAATGGATCCACAATTGGAGAGGAGGATCCTGATGGAGCTTAGTTTGTAATTTTCGGAATCCAGGAAAAACAGCCCAAAAATGGTGGAAAAATGCGAAATTTCTTGGATGAAAACACTCACAAACACTTCAATAACTTGAATATCAAAAGACTTACAAGTTTCCACGGATACAATGCTCCCAATTCGAGAAGGAAAGCTTTCTCCCAAGCCCTAGAGAAATAGAAAACTAAAACAGCCACAAAACAAGATCCCCTCCCCAAAACACCCTAACACACTTTTAACTCCCCCATAAACCTCTCAAAATCCCCTAATCACCCCTAGGGCAAACACCCCATCCTTCCTCTTCAATTTGGTGGGCCCCTTGGGCCCACCCGTGGCCTCTCTCCCCTTCGGCTTGTCCGCCCAGGCAGGCGGGTTCTCCGCCTGCAGTAAGTGAGAACCGGCCCCTTTTGGGCCGGTGTTGCTATGGACCGGACCGGTCCATCATCACTTCCCGCCCAAAGATTAACCTTGTCCTCAAAGTTGAAAGAAGGAAACTGAGCTTGAATGATCTCATAGGTCTCCCAAGTTGCGTCATGTGTAGGTAGGTCTTTCCACTCAATCAAAACTTCCTTCCCTCCTTCCTCAGTGTGTCTAACCCCTTTCAATGCAGAAGGCTCTAATAGACTTGTACCATCTTCAGACAATGTTGGCGGCAAAGTATCGACTGGTACAGAATCTCCCTTGAACTTCTTCAACTGTGACACATGAAAGACTGGATGAATCGTAGTAGTGGGTGGTAACTTCAGGCGATATGCTACATTCCCAATCTTCTGCTCTACCTCATAGGGGCCATAATACCTCGGGGCCAACTTAACACTTAGCCTCCTTGCTAAAGTATTCTGCCTGTAAGGCCTCAACTTCAAGTAAACAAATTCCCCAATCTCAAATTGAACGTCCTTCCTATGATGATCTGCTGCCTGCTTCATGATGTTCTGGGCTCGTAACAGGTGGTTCTTCAGCTCCCCCAAAATCTCATCCCTTTCAGACAATTGTTGCTCCACTAAGGACACTGATGTAGAATGAGGCTTGTACTGTATCAGAGTTGGAGGATCCCTCCCATAAAGCACCTTAAATGGTGTGACCTGCGCCGCCTTGTGAAATGAAGTGTTATACCAATATTCAGCCCAAGGTAGCCACCTTACCCAATGCTTGGGCTTCTCCCCTGCAAAACATCTAAGGTAAGTCTCAACACTTCTATTGACTACCTCAGATTGCCCATCTGTTTGTGGGTGGTAGGCTGAACTGCGCTTCAAATGTGTCCCTTGTAGCTTGAACATCTCCTTCCAAAAGTGGCTCAGGAACACTTTATCTCTGTCGGAGACTATCGACTCGGGAAAGCCATGAAGCCTCACAATCTCACGGATGAAAACTGCTGCAACGGTAGTGGCATTATAAGGATGTCTCAACGGTATGAAATGAGCATACTTACTAAGCCGGTCAACTACAACTAGAATGACAGTGTAGCCTTCCGACTTGGGTAAGCCTTCGATGAAATCCATGGTCACCTCTGACCAAACCTGATCAGGTAACTCAAGTGGCTGCAACAGTCCTCCAGGGGCACATGCTTGATACTTGTTTCTCTGACAAGTATCACACTGGGCCACCATTTCCTCCACATCTTTCCTCATCCCCTTCCAGTATATCTCTCTAGCCAACCTCTGATAAGTCTTCTGCCCTCCTGAATGTCCTCCAATAGCACTGGCATGAAACTCCTGAAGTATTAGTGGAATCTGGGAAGAGGTCCTAGGTAAAACTAACCTTCCTCTGTGTAGCAAAAGCTGATCCTCCACTGTATATCCTGACGGTATTTCTTTCCCCTTCCTTATGGCCTCTCTTAAGCTCCCCAATTCTTCGCTAGTCATATTTTCTGTCCTCAAATTCCCCCAATCCACTAACTGACGCACAGATGTAGCAATAAGTTGTGAGCACTCCACCTTTCTGGATAAGGCATCCGCAGCTTTATTTTCCAACCCTGGCTTGTACTGAATCTCGAAATCATAGCCCAATAATTTGGAGAGCCATCTCTGGTGTTCTTCTGTCACCATGCGTTGCTCCAACAAATATTTTAGACTCCTTTGGTCAGTCCTCACAAGAAATCTTCTACCCAACAAGTACGGTCTCCACTTCTGAATGGCTTTAACAATGGCCATCAGTTCTCTCTCATATACAGATTTGAGCTTTGCCCTCCCTGATAATACCTGACTGTAGAAAGCTATGGGTCGCCCTTGTTGCATGAGAACCGCTCCCAACCCCAAACCAGATGCATCAGTTTCCACCACCAACTGCTGCTTGAAATCTGGTAATGCTAACACCGGGGCACTAACCATAGCTCTTTTCAAAGCCTCCATAGCGCTATCTGCCTCCGGTCCCCAATTGAAGCTGTCTTTCTTCAACTGCTCAGTGAGTGGAGCTGCAATAGATCCATACCCTTTGATGAATTTCCGGTAGTATCCCGTGAGTCCTAAGAAGCCCCGGAGAGCCCGAAGGTTCTTAGGAGTTGGCCAGCTCGTCATGGCCTCCACCTTGGAAGGGTCAGCCGCTACTCCTTCTGCTGAGATAATGTGCCCCAAATATTCCACACTTCCTTGAGCAAAAGAACACTTTTTCTGATTGACATACAACTGATGATGTTGTAAAGTGCTCAAAACCTTTCTCAAGTGCTCCAAGTGTTCCTGTAGGGACCTGCTATAGATCAGAATATCATCAAAAAACACTAGGACAAACCTCCTCAGCATGGGTTGAAACACTTGGTTCATCAGAGCCTGAAATGTAGAAGGAGCGTTGGTGAGTCCAAAAGGCATCACCAAGAACTCATAGTGTCCCTCGTGAGTCCTGAAAGCAGTCTTGGGAATGTCCTCCCTCTTCATCCGGATCTGGTGATACCCTGACTTCAAATCAAGCTTGGAGAACATTGTAGCGCCCCCCAGCTCATCAAGAAGCTCATCAATAACGGGGATTGGAAATTTGTCTAGAACAGTCTCCTTATTGAGAGCCCGATAATCAACACAAAATCGCCAGCTACCGTCCTTCTTCTTCACCAATAGTACTGGGCTCGAAAAAGGGCTCACGCTAGGTTGGATGACCCCCGCCTCCATCATCTCCTTAACTAGCTTCTCAATCTCCTCCTTCTGAGCATGAGGATAACGATATGGCCGCACACTAACAGGATCTGTTCCACCTTTCAGTACAATGGCGTGCTCCTTGCTTCTCTGTGGTGGTAGCCCTGCTGGCATCTGAAAAACTGGGGTGAATTGCTCCAACAACTCCACCACCTCCTCTGGGATATTACTCTGCTCAACTGGCTCACCACCCTCCAATCGCCATAACTCTACCAGAAATCCTTCCTCCTTACTCCTAAGGGACTTGAGAATAGTCTTCAAAGCCACCTTAGATCGACATAATTTGGGATCCCCATGCAAAGTAACTCGATGCTCCCCTTCACCATACTCCAACATCAAGGTCTTCCAGTTGACCTTCATCTCCCCCAAAGTTTGCAACCACTGAATACCCAAAATAACATCCGTATTACCCAGCTCGAGCACCAAAAAATCCTGGGTGATATCTTCCCCCTGTATGGAGAGAGTAACCCCGCTGCATCTTCCCGCACACTGCTCCCTCTGACCGGTCCCCAAGGAGACTCCCACTCCTCTCCCTTGGATCATGGGAATGCCCAACTCTTCCACTAATCTGCAAGCTATAAAGTTGTGGGTGGCCCCACTGTCTATCAGCACTGTGACTGTAAAGCTCCCGATCCTCCCTTCCATCTTCATGGTGGAATGTGCTGTCACCCTGCCACTGAATTGAGGGAAACCTCAATCATGTCAAGATGTAGATGATCTACACCTTCTTCTTCCCCTCCTAACTCTTCCTCAACTTCCTCCCCCTCGGGGTCTTCTACCAATAGGACTTGGAGTAATTTGTCTTTGCACCTATGCCCCGGCCCAAACTTCTCATCACACCTGTAACATAGCCCCTTGGCTCTTTTATCCTTTAGCTCTGCCTCAGTGAGCCGCCTGAACTCCCCCTTGGCCGGTGCACTCCGATCCCTCTCCTTCTGTCCTTCTCCTCCTGCCCCCAAGTAAGCACCCTTGGCTCCTCCCGTAGGATTTGCCACCTTCTGTCCCCCTCCAAAGAAAGTAGGCCTGCGGTATTGATCAGAAGACAATCTATCCTCTATCAGCTCAGCCATCTCCAAAGTCTCCCTCAGACTCCTTGGCTTGGCCGCTCTAACTGCTGATCGAATGTGGGGCTTCAAACCCTTCATGAAGTTACCCTCAAGCACCTCATCCGTCATCCCACGAAGTCTACTGGATAGCAACTCGAACCTGTCCCTATAAGCAGATACTGTACCCGTCTGAGTCAGTGCGAAGAACTGCTCATGATGAGTTCCCTCCTTTGGTGGTCTGAAGCGGTCTAGGCACATCTCCCTAAACTCTGCCCAACATCTGAATCTTTGCCTTTCTTCTGTCCACTGATACCAAGCAAGAGCTCTTGCCTCCAAACATAAAGGTACCGCCAAGAGTTTCTCCTCATCTGTCATCCCCATCGCTGTGAAGTATCCTTCTGCCTTGAAAATCCATCCATAAGCATCCTCTCCTTCAAAGATTGGAAGCTTCAACTTCCTCATTCCCCATTCTCCTCTCCCGTTTACCCTGCCGTTGCCCATACCTCCTTGCCCATATCTCCCCTCTGGTTGCCTCTCCCATGGCCGTGGGTCCACCCCACGACTCTCCCTTCTTTCCCAAGCTTGCGGTGCCACCGGATCCCCCCTTGCATAACCAGCCGACCCCCAATGAGGCTCCCTAGGGTCGGCCTCCCCTCTGCCTCGATACGAACCTCCTCCCCACTGATTGTAAGGCATGCTTCCTCCCTCCCTTCCTTCGAAAATTTGATCTGGATGATTCTGAGTATAGCTTGCTCTAGCGTCTCCCATAAATCCGGCGGTGGAGTAGTCCTCCCCTCCACGGTTTGGGCCATACCTGCCCCCCCTTGGGCCGGCGGACCAAGCATCCCCTCCATGGTCGACAATGTCAATGGCCTCCTTCCCTTTTGCATTAGGTCCCTCACGAACCCTACTACCTCCTTCACCATCAACCGGCGGCGCAATAGGGTTAGGGTTAGGGTTAGGGTTAACCGAACCCCCCATGTTGTGTTGGCCCGCCACCATTTGTTTGATCATCTCTTGTAACCCTAACATTTGAGTCTTCAACTCCTCTACTCCATTAAGCTTTTCATCAACGGATGCAAATTTCTCCTTAAGGGCGGTGAACTCCACTTCCCACTCTCCAACTTTCTCTTCAATAGATTCAATCCTTCGTGTACCCATCCCTTCCTTGCGGATCTAGTGCTCTGATACCACTTTGATGGAGCTTAGTTTGTAATTTTCGGAATCCAGGAAAAACAGCCCAAAAATGGTGGAAAAATGCGAAATTTCTTGGATGAAAACACTCATAAACACTTCAATAACTTGAATATCAAAAGACTTACAAGTTTCCACGGATACAATGCTCCCAATTCGAGAAGGAAAGCTTTCTCCCAAGCCCTAGAGAAATAGAAAACTAAAACAGCCACAAAACAAGATCCCCTCCCCAAAACACCCTAACACACTTTTAACTCCCCCATAAACCTCTCAAAATCCCCTAATCACCCCTAGGGCAAACACCCCATCCTTCCTCTTCAATTTGGTGGGCCCCTTGGGCCCACCCGTGGCCTCTCTCCCCTTCGGCTTGTCCGCCCAGGCAGGCGGGTTCTCCGCCTGCAGTAAGTGAGAACCGGCCCCTTTTGGGCCGGTGTTGCTATGGACCGGACCGGTCCATCAGATCCATCTCTCCCAATCTCTAGCCGCGACTAGAGCCCAATTGAACCTTAGGAACTCTCCAAAATTCAGCAAATATCCAGATAACCCTAACCCTAAATAATCTCATATATTTAAAGCATACAAATATGATCCCAATTACTAAAGTACCCCTCCCTAAATCAAATCATACCTAAAACAATCCTTCCTCTTCAAGCAATGGGCCCCACAAGGGGACCAGCGGTTGGCTTGGCCATCTAGAGTAAGCCAGTCCTAGAGCTGGTTCAGACGCCCTCCTTGGGTCGATTCCGGTCTAACATTCATGCACGTGAATTTGAAGTGAATTCCAATCATAGTGATGATCAATTCATTTGAATGTTAATTTTGATAGGAGATTAATCATTTTGTTAGAAAACTTGGTATCGTGCTTATGGAAATTATATATATATATATATGGAAATTATATGATGACATTAATCTATTTTTTTAAAAAATTGATAATTTGGAAGCCAATCAAGTTCATGTATGTGAATTAGAAGTGGGTTCTTATCACATTGATAATCCTATTCATTTGAGTGTTATTTTGATAGGAGATGGAAATTATCTCTATATACAATGCATGATCTTTAACAATGATGCTTTTGGATTTTATAGACGTCAACTTTTTGACGTAGATGGTGGCATAATAAGAGAAGTTATAGTTTACCCAAGATGGTAAAATTGATTCTAAAGTGTTTACTGATTGGTTGCTAGACATGGATTTTTTTTTAAATTGAAAAATTATGTCAGATGAATTTCAAATAAGATTTATAAAAGTAGCCCAAACATAAATTATTGGATGAGCATGGAGAGACAAAAAGAGATTGGGAAGGAAGCCTGCATCAACTTTTTCAAAAATTAAAGACATTTTAAAAGAAAAATGTTTGCCTTTGTCATACTGCGAGGTAGCACTTGACAAGTTTTATTCATTAAAACAAAGCAGTAAGATTATGACTGAATACATTAACAAATTTAAAGAACTCTTTATGCTTAGGTTTGGTTTGAGAGCTAACATCAAGAGAGATATCTTATGGAATTCCATCACTCAAGCATATTTTTCACTTGCTAATAATTGAAGAAATGCTAAAATTATCTGTCTAAGAGGTTACTTCGTATTCATAGAGTGCATCATTTTGTCGAACTAGTAATTAAGTTCAGTTTGTTGCACCTAGTAACATCATAGTCAATAATGATATATTATCAAAGAAAAATCAACTGCATCTAGATCTAAAATCTCTACAAAGGCATGTTTTAAGTGTGTTATCAAGTTGGACATTATGTTAGCAAGTGTCCTGGTAGGAACTTACATATAAATGTGGATGGAATATATTATAAAATTAATGATCTTGATGATTTTCATAAATTTGATGATGAAATTAGTGATTCTAAAGATGCCTCTTCAGGGGTCCCTTTTGCCACACCTGCTATGCATGTATCATATTTTTTGGGGTCCCTTTTGCCTCACTTACAATGTAATCTCATATATGAGAATCCTTTTATCTCACCTACTCTTATAAGTCATACATCATTCATAGTCAAATTTTATTTTAAATTGATATTCACTAAACTTTTTATGTTCATAAGTCATACTTGTTTTATTGCATGCTTTCATAATTATTCATTTATTCCTATTATAATATGTATACAATATGTAAGGAAATGAACATTTTTCCAAAACAGTATAAAGTAGGAAAACATTTAGATTAACATACTAAACCTTATTTTAAGCTTGACTAGTCATGATTTTGGCTTCAAAACAAGTCCGATGTCATCTCAACATCTATATCTGACGTCGTTATAACATCGATATTTCAAAATCATCTCAACATCAAAGTCAGACACGGTCTTGACATTAATACTCAACACTTGCAACTTCTAAACCCACAACTTGACAACTTATCTTTATCTGACGTCGTCTTAAAATCGATGACTAATGCCCTCTCAACATCGACGACAGACGCTCTCTTGACATCGACGTCTGATACTTACTGCATAACATCAATGTCCAACTCTCGACAACATTGTCATCTCCTCTTTTTATGTCAGATACTCGGCATCGACGCCCGACTCTCGACATTCTAATATTGATCAAGCATAAATTCTAGTTAAATAACTTATTATTTCTAAATTTTTTTAATATTATATTTATTCAATTTTATATGCTATTTTTAAAATATAAAAATTATAATATCATATCTAACTAGTGTCCATGTCCTATATTTTCAATAATTGACGTGTTCCATGTTTGTGTCGTGTCATATCCATTTTGCAGTGTCCGTATCTGTGAATCATATGTTTTCCTTTTCATGAAAGCATAAAATACATTAAAAAATTTAACACTGAATTGACCTTGAAAACTTTCTGATGCTGTGGATGTAAAGATTCTCTAGTAATTGAAGATGATCTTTAATGACACTTTTTTTTGCCTTTTAGTTTGGCTGACGGCAGAAGCTATGCACACATATTTCTTATTTTTGTAGGTTCTCTTCTTCTCAACAATGACCAGATTGCTTGATGTTATGGAAGAGTACTTGTCTTGGAAACGCTATAAGTACCTTCGTTTGGATGGGCACACTTCAGGAAATGATCGTGGAGCCCTAATTGATGAGTTTAACCGTCCTGGCTCAGAAACTTTCATATTTCTTCTTAGGTATTTACATTTGAAACATCTATGCATGATTAACCTCAAATACTTACATTAAGCAACTGATTGACTTCATATATATTTCTGGTAGCATTCGAGCTGGTGGTGTTGGTGTCAATCTCCAAGCTGCTGATACTGTCATAATTTTTGATACTGATTGGAATCCTCAGGCAATTCTTATTCTCAACTCCCTTGCAAAAACTTTTACTGTTTAAGCTGTTTATTTTTTGTCATTAAGCATGACTACTTTTACTATGAATTCAGGTCGACTTACAAGCACAGGCCAGAGCACACAGGATTGGACAAAAGAGAGATGTACTTGTTCTACGTTTTGAGACGGTTAGTTGTGTTTTCTGCATGAATACGTTTTCTTATGTAAACAGGGTTTCAGAAACTGTTTTTTTTTTCTTCTACTTTCTTTTCTATATTAGTCTGCTCTCATCTAGTTTAAATGTATTATCCTACATGCCAGTGGACTCACCAGAAATGTATTAATACCAAATAATGTTCATAGGCGTACTTGGAAATTTTAAAATATAAACTGGAGATAAAAGCGCTCAAAAAATGAAATTGTTTCTGTTAGAACGAGAATTTGAGAGGGAAAAGCTTGAATTTTATTAAGCAATCTACTCCCTATTTATAGATCTATACGAGGTGTATCGATAAGGAAACAAATAACTCTTATAATAATGAGAATACAATTATTCCTAAATCAATGGGAGGAATTAATGCTTTCCATGTAGTCTTCCCACGGATTACTGTTCACATCCGTGGATATCTTTGGGATCGTAAGGTTGAGATTTAACACTCCCCCTCAAGCTGGGAAATATGGATCCGTCATTCCCAGCTTGTCAATCATTCGGAGAAAGACAGAACTGTCCAATCCTTTAGTAAGGAAATCTGCAAGTTGATCCTTTGATGATACATGATCAACACTTACTAGACCACTGTCTAGTTTTTCTTTAATAAAATGTCTGTCCACCTCTATGTGCTTGGTCCTGTCATGCTGGACTGGATTGTGGGCTATGCTGATCGCTGATTTGTTGTCACAATGTAGCTTCATGGGCTCATCCCACTTAATTTTTAGATATTCCATGATTATTTTGATCCACAGTAGCTCACATATTCCCAAGGCCATAGCTCGATATTCTGCTTCTGCACTGGATCTTGCCACCACATTCTGTTTCTTGCTTCTCTATGTAACAAGGTTTCCTCCAAGAAATGTGCAATACCCTGAGGTAGATCTTCTATCAACCGGTGATCCTGCGTAGTCAGCATCCGTGTATACTTCTAGTGTCATTCCACGATCTCTCTTAAAGAGAATTCCTTTTCCTGATCTTCCTTTAAGGTAGTGCAATATCCTGTCTACTACTTGCATGTGAATCTGCTTTGGATTATGCATAAACTGACTAACCATGCTTACAACAAATGCTATGTCTGGTCTAGTGTGGGAGAGGTAGATCAATTTCCCTACAAGTCTCTGGTAGGCCCCTTTATCTACATATGGATCTTCTTTAGCTTCTCCCAGTTTAAGATTAGGTTCTACTGGTGTTGGTGCTGGTTTACAGGCTAGTTTACCTGTTTTCCTTAGAAGATATTTGATGTATTTCTGTTGTGAAATGAAGATTCCTTTGCTGGAGTGAGCTACTTCAATTCCGAGGAAATATTTTAGTCTACCAAGTTCTTTGATGTCAAATTCCTTAGTAAGACTTTTCCTTAAACTGACTTTCTTCTCTTCATTATTTCCGGTCAAAATAATATCATCAACATATACTAATAGTATTGTGACTCCCCCTGAGTCTAAGTGTTTGAAGAATAGTGTATGATCCCCTTGACTCTGTCGATACCCATTCAGGAGCATGAATTTAGAGAATCTTCCGAACCAGACCCTTGGTGATTGTTTGAGCCCATATAGAGCCTTTTTCAGTTTGCATACCTTGTTACCTTCAGATTTTTCTTTAAACCCTGGTAGTATTTTCATAAATATCTTCTTCTAAGTCCCCATGCAGGAATGCATTTTTCACATCCAATTGTTCCAGGTGCCAATTGTATTTGGCTGCTAGTGAGAGTAGTATTCGGACAGTATTCATCTTTGCTACAGGCGCAAACGTTTCTTGGTAGTCAATGCCATACGTTTGAGTAAACCCTTTTGCCACTAGTCTCGCCTTATATCTCTCTAGTGTGCCATCAGCATTATATTTTACTGAGAACACCCATTTGCAGCCGACTGATTTCTTCCCTATCGGTAGGTTGACGATCTCCCAAGTTTTGTTCTTCTCTAGGGCCTGCATTCTTCATGGCATTTTTCCAATTTTTATCAGATAAGGCCTCAAAAATATCTTTAGGAATATGGATATCTTCTAATGTAACAAGAAAATTTTTGTGTGATGATGAGAAGTTGTTGAAGGATATAGAGTTGTTTATAGGGTATAAGGGAGGTGGTGAACTTACCTTATTTCCAGGAGATCGTTCCGATTCTTGGATCTGCTTTGGAGCACAGCTTGGACTTGTACGTCTGGAGTAAACCTTTCCAAATCTAATGATAGTGTTGTCATTTGTTTCCCTTTCTTGGGTTTCAGGTGGATTTTTCTGAGGTGGTGGAGGAAGGTCAAGAGGTGCTAGTTCTTTTTCCTCAAGTTCAGTCTCCCCCTGAAGATGAGTTTTTGAAAAATAGGAATTCTATTCAGCAAAGGTAACATCAATAGTGACAAAGGTTTTTCTTGTAGGTGGATGATAACACTTATACCCTTTTTGGGTAGCAGAGTAGCCAACAAAGATGCATTTGAGTGCTCTTGGATCTAATTTTCCTAGTTCCTGGTTGTGAATATGAACATAGGCAGTGCATCCAAAGATTTTGGGTGTAAGATTATGATGGGTTCGAAATTCTTGGTAAAAAGAGGACAAGGTCTCCATTGGAGTTTTGAGGTCTAACTTCTAAGGCTGTTGAAGGTAGTCGGTTTATGAGATACGCTGCAGTTAAAAGAGCTTCCCTCCAATAGGATTTGAGTGTATTGTAGTGAAATAAGAAAGCTCGGGTAGAGGCTAGAAGGTGACCATTTTTCCTCTCTGCAACCCCATTTTGTTGTGGGGTGTGAACACAAGAGGACTCATGGATGATCCCTTCGCTCTGGAAGTAGAAGGAAAGGGTTTGGTTGAAATAATCTTTAGCATTATCGGAGCGGAAAGTTTTTATTTTTACCCCGAATTGATTTTTGATCATGGAATGAAAGATGGGAACAATGGTGCTAACATCGGATTTATGTTTAAGGAGATAGATCCAAGAGACTCTTGTGCAATCATCAATGAATGACACAAACCAACGTGCCCCAGAGATGTTGGGAATTTTAGAGGGTCCCCATATATCACTATGAATAAGGTAGAAAGGAGTAGCACATCTCTCACTTTTGTTTGGGAATGAGGTTCTTTTATGTTTAGCCAACTCACAGGTTTCACAATGAAACATTTTATTGTCTAAATTATGAAAAAGTTGCGGATACATATGTTTTAGGACATCAAAAGATGGGTGTCCTAGTCTATAATGATGAAGCCAAATAGCGGAGTTCCTATCGACTAGGGATAACAAAGAGCAACTCCTTTTAGATTGGTTTGGTTCTTCCAGGTAGTACAATCCTGCTTTCTCCTTAGCAAGTCCAATCTTCTTCCCCGATCTCCGGTCCTGAAATAAGCAATAAGTAGGGTTAAACAATGCTTGACAATTATGGTCATTGGTAAGTTTTTGTATAGATATCAGGTTTGTGGATAATTGTGGTACGTGGAGCACATTTTTTAGGGTGAGGAATGGTGATAATATGATGTCTCCTTGGCCAGCTACCGTGGTAAGAGAACCATCAGCAGTGATGAATTTTTTGTTGTTTGTGCAAGGAGTATAGTTTATGAGGTGGGTTGGTGAGTGGGTCATATGATCTGTGGCTTCTGAATCAATAATCCATAATTTCTTTAAATGATTTCTAGAAGCACTTAAACTAATAGAAATTGGAGTCTTACCTGAGAGTGCAAGTGAAGAAGAAGCATTTGGGTTTTCAAGAGATACCAGGAGTCGTTTCAATTTATCAATATCATCTTTATTGAATTCTCCAAGACTGGACTGAGCTTCTGGCTTACTTGTAGTGTTGTTGGCATGTGATGTGCTCCTTGTTTCACCCTTTTGATTCCACTCCTTGTTTGGGGGTTTTCCATGTATCTTCCAGCATGTTTCTTTTGTGTATTGATTTTTTGCAATAGCTGCACCAAAGTGAGTATTTATCTTTGAATTTTGAAGAATCTTTACCTTTCTCCTTCCATGATGATTCTTTGTTCATCACCATTGCTAAGCTTTCAACCGCCTTTGGTTCTAACATCACTCCTCGTCGACTTTCTTCTGCTCGGATGAGAGAAATAGTTTCGTTGAGTGATGGTGTGCCAAGGATCTGAACTCTAACTTGATCAAATTCTGCATTGAGTCCTGCAAGAAAATTATAAACTATCTTTTTCAATAAAGTTCTTTAGGATCGCAGCATCCTCCGGACATCTGGTTTCAATGCACCTATAGTGATCAAGTTCTTGCCACAGATTTTGTAGAATGGTGGCTTACTCCGTCACTGTCTTACTCCCCTGCTTCGTGCTTTCAACTTTGACTTTAACTTCAAAGATTTGAGCCGCATCACGAGCTTTGGAGAATGTTTGTCTGGCAGTATCCCATATGTCCTTTGCAGTCGAAAGGAACATAAATGTATCGCTAATTTCTGGAGTCATGGAATTCCACAACCATGACATAATCATGGAGTATGTTTCATCCCATGCCCCAAATTTAGGATCTCCTTCTTTTGGTCCTCCTCCAAGAAGGTGGTGTATTTTCCCTTTCCCCTTTAAGTAGGTCTTCACAAATTGAGACCACTTCAGGTAGTTTTTCCCCTAGGATGCACGGACACGGACACGGCGACACGAACACGACACGACATGGACACGAGACATGGCATTTTTTAAAAATATAGGACACGGGTGCGGCGTGGACACGGCATAATAATTTTAAATATAATATATATAAATTAAGGTAATATTATATTAAAAATGACAAGCAATATTAAATCAAAATCATGATAACTTGTTTAGCTCATAACATAAAGATGTTTAATACAAAATGTCTAGTACAACCACAAAATATAACCAAAAAACCATTTAGTACAACATGAAAGTTCAACTACTCAATAGAGGGAATGATAGAATTAGATTCAGATGTTGGTCTTTGGCCTTCAATATCATCATCATTGAATATCATTGCTTCCAACTCTGGTTCATCTAAAGAAAGATTTGCAACCTCCAATAATCCCATTTCATCAAGGCACTCGAACCCATCTCCAGCAACATCCCACATCTTGTTATCACCTGTCATATAAAGTGGGGTTTTCCTTGATAGAAGACGAAGATTTGTATGCACATAAACTAAATCTTCAGCTCGTTGTGGAGTTATTTTATTTCTTTTCATTGATTGAATAAATGAGTATGTGCTCCAATTTCTCTCACAACATGAAGAGGATGATACTTGACCAAGAAGTTTTATTGCTATTGTTTGAAGAAGAGGTGCCGACGCTCCATGAATTAACCACCACATTTTTGGATCCATCCTCCATCTATCAACCAAAGATTCTTGATCACCGAAATCCTCTAAATATCCAAAGAACTTAGCAAGTTCTATATTAATTTTTCTTCTCTCCTCCTCATTTGGAAAATATCGTTTCAAGCATATCTTTCTCATATTTGAAACCTCTAAATCTTTCTGTGGTGAAACACGTTGAGGGTCTTCTAGAAGCCATTCTTTACTTGAATACCTTCAAATAATATAAAGCATATAAAATTACATGTTCATTAACAAAGAAATTTAAATTAATTTAAAAGATGAATATGAATGTACCTTGGATTTAATGAATGAGCCAAACAATGCAAAGGTGTGTTGCTTTTGCTCCACCTATCCTCAAGAATGGTATAAACAACACTCCAAAAATTTGAGTCTTCTTCATGTGACTTTCTTTCATGTCTGTAAATAATTTCTTTCACTTTTGCTAACATAGAATCCCACATTTCATAAATCAAATGTAAACATGATTTATCTGTGTCAGCCTCTCTCAACATATCATAGATTGGATCAGTGAAATCCAAAATGTAGTCTACATTATCCCACCACAAATCATCTAAGATCTTCTCTTTAACATACCTTGCCTTCCCAACATCATCTTCTCGATAGCAAGACCACTTCTCACTAATCACCATAGATTGAAGAGCATTTTTAATTTGCTTGAATCTTCTCAACATGATTATTACAGAGGCAAAATGAGTTTCGGCAGATTGTTCTTTTGAACCTTCGCCTAATCCAATCCCACCAGCCGTAGAGCTCATTTTGCTTTAAAATGCACTGGTAAAATGGAAGTAATAAAAGCTTAAAAAATGTCTCAAGAAAGGAACATGAAATGGGTTCTTTATCAAGAAAGGAACATATATAATGATGATGTGTGACAACCAAGCTATAATCAACATTGTTAAAAATCCTATCTCCTTGATTGGGCTACACAAAGAAGATTTGCATCTAAAGAAAGCCAGCTTTTGTATATTTAGTGGTCTATGAGCTATGACTTCTATGTCCATCCATGATCTATATATATTGCATCAATTTAGTAGCCTTAAAAAACCCTAAACCTAAACAGATTTCTATCAAATTGGTATAAGATCATAAATTGTCATGACATATCACATGGATGTCTGGCAAGTTATCCAGGCAATTTATCAAACTATGAAAGGGATGGAAATTTTGACTACTTTGAAAAATTAATCATTTGAATTGTCAAATTAACAAAATCAATTGCGTAAAGACATAATCTAGTTAAAGCACGAACAGATAATTTAGAAACCAGTCAAATGAAGATGAACCTGATGTAGAAATATGTTCAAATTGAAAACTAACTATCAGAAAATGGATCATTCCAAGTTTATTTGAAAAAGAGAAAGAGAACACTAAAGTGTGAAGTGTCTGATATTTTGATCTTTGCCACTTGAGACAATCTAAAAACACTTATAGCATGATTATGATGGAAAATATAAAAACATCAAAGTTAAACTTCTCAGAAATATTACACTTCATTTTAGATTATGTATTAGATGAGTAGTTTTTCAAAGCAATCATGTTTCTTCAGTTCAGAACCCCTCTATGATATAAAACATATAAGGGGAAAATTAAGGGATTTACGGGATTTGGCTGAAGAAGCGCGCGAAAGGGTGAAAGTTACCTTCGCAGCGTGCGTGCTCCCTGGCAGTTGCTTCCGATCAAAATGTAGCAAAAATTAAGTTTCCTGTAACAGGAATCAGGTCATGAATGGGATTTACGGGATTTGGCCGAAGAAGCGCGCGAAAGGGTGAAAGTTACCTTCGCAGCGTGCGAGCTCCCCGGCGTTGCTTCCGATCAAAATGTTGTAACTTCCTCGTCGAATCTTCTCTGGACTGCGACTCCTCTCTGGACTGCTCGGGAGGATCCGAAATCTGCTCGGGACGGCGACTCTTCTCTGGACTGCAACTCCTCGATCGACTGCGACTCCTCGATCGACTGCGACTCTTCTCTCGCTCGGGACGGCGACTCCTCTCTCGCTCGGGACGGCAACTCCTCTCTCGATCGGGAGCGGGACGGAGACTCCTCTCGGCTGCGACTCTCTCGCTTGAATGCTCAAATGAATGAAACACACGGGATTAGGGCTACTTGTGCGTGCCCGTTTTTTTTTTTTTTTTTTTTAAATATGAAATAACCGGACACGCGTGTCCGACACGCGTGTCCGGCTCTAATTTTAATTTTTTTAATTCCGGACACACCCAGAACGTGTCGGACACGTGTCCGTGCCATGTCGGACGCGTGTCCGTGTCTGACACGTGTCCGACACTGCATTGCCTCTTAAAACGGAGTGTCGGTGCATCATAGTTTTTCCCATTTAGACGATAGGAAGATTGAATATTTTGAAGGTCACCTCGCCCTTGGTGCACCATTGACTCCTCAGTTTGATCAACGCTTTAAGAGGAGTTAATTTCTGACATTGGAAAGCAATTAAGGCTTCCTAGAATTTTCTTTGTTCGACAATAAAGGTCGAAGGTTTTTTTTTTCTCTCCTTTTTTTTTCTTTTCTTTTTTTTTTCTTTTTTTTTTCCTCTGGTTTACTAAACCAAACCAGTCGAGCTCTTTAAAAAGCTCAGATCGGGACTAGGCAAGGGGTCGGGCTCCAGAGAAGTCCTGTTCGGCTTCACGGTCGCTCCTTTCGCATGCAGGGAGCCGCTCGATTAAGGTACGCACGCAGGAGGCTCCTCTTCCGGTCGGATCGGGACGCCTTCGACGGTCTTTCCTTCCTGTCGGATCTGGATGCTCGCTCCTGTCGGATTGGGATGCTCACCGGCTGCTCGACTATGCTTCTCTTCTTCGCCGATCTTTCCTTCCCGTCGGATCGGTTTTGTTGCTTCACGCGAGGCTTCTTTGGCTCCTTCGTGGCTATTCGACGATGTTCCTTTGACGACTTTCCATCAACGACAACTAAGGCCTCTCTTCACGAAGTTTTCCCTCCGGTGCTTTGATACCATGTTAAAACAAGGATTTGAGAGGGAAAAGTTTGAATTTTATTAAGCAATTTACTCCCTATTTATAGATCTATACAAGGTGTATCGATAAGGAAACAAATAACTCTTATAATAATGAGAATACAATTATTCCTAAATCAATGGGAGGAATTAATGCTATCCATATAGTCTTCCCACGGATTACTGTTTACAGTCGTGGATATCTTTGGGATCGTAAGGTTGAGATTTAACAGTTTCAATATCCATCAATGTCAATTATTACTTAAGTAGAATATTAGTTTCAATCAGAATAACAACAAAGGATCGAACTCCTACTAGAAAAAGCTACTAAAATGATGAAACAGTAAATGTCGGTGTCCAATCTCATGCTAATAAGCATTTGTAATATTTATAAGCACCACTTTCCAAGGCATTTTGGTGAGAGGTCGCTATAACATCTCGTATGCCTCTTATTCAGGCGTCATTACTAATGCCCTGCAGCCATTGCACGGATGAGAATTTTGCCTTGAGGTGAAAAAGATAAATGTCAGGATAGAGACAAATTATCCTTAGAATACACATTTTTCTTAACAATAAAATAAAAAAGTCTGCATATGTTAAGAAAGGTAGAGGTAAAAAAAAAAAAGAAAGGTAGAGGTAGGCGTAAAAAGACTTGGTTAGAAAATATTAGAAATGATATTTATTTATTAGATTTAATGGAGAAATTGACTCTTAACATGACACAATGGAGAAAAATGACTAACGTAGTCGACCCCACGTAGTGGGAGAAAGGCTTGATGTTGTTGTTGTAATAAAATATAATGTCTTATAACTTTCAGCTTTTATCTTCCAACTGTTTTTATCATGTCTTCTCATCCTGACAAATCCTATACTAAAACAAATTATTTTTTATACAACTTTTTATCTTTAAAGTGTCACTCTAGCGTGGATATGGGTGCTAATATTTAAAAATTTTAGATCTATTTTTTATAATGACAATTTGTCATTGGAAGGAACATCAAGACTTGGACAAAAAAGTAAAACAAAATGATGGTGGAAAAGCTTGAAGTTTTAGAGTTGTAAAACTTAAGAAAACTTAAGGAAGAAGAGGATGAGATTGAGATATAGGAAGATATGGAAGGCTACAAATCAAGTGATGAAGATAATAAAAAATGATGATTATGGTATAGATGGTGAAGAGGATTAGATTATTCTTAGGCTATAATGTGTAAACTTAGTGGTTTAAATGTATTTTTTTAGGGTAAACTATTTAGCAATAGTTTTGAGTTTGGAATGCATTGGAACTTCAATAGAAATACTTATAAATATTGTAATTATTGTTTCCTAAAAATCTTTTGATGTATAATGTAAGCAAACATCTGTTTTCATGAAAAAAATCAGAGCACAAGCAAACCAATCATTTGGAACTTATATAAGTTGTAAACTGATTCAGTTGTTCATCCAGTAAAGAATGAATTATTATACCAGAACAATAAAAGAAGTATCAATGCAAAACTATTAAAAAAAAAAGTATCAATGCAAAACTCCGGAATATGATAAGATTGATCTTGTTGTAGATTTTCTTGAACAAAATGCCCATATTACTTATCGAGATGCTAAATACCAGATACCTTTCTTAAAAATCATTACACTGCATATATTGGACTTTCAATCGAGAATGAAATGATCAAAATAGTCTGAGAAATTCAGCAATGAATTACAAATATTTAAAATAAACACGCAACTGAATTTAATTTACATAAATTATATTTTTAACTTATCAAATTTTTATCCAAATCAATAACAGTAAATATGCCTATGTCAAATTATGTAAATGAAATGTAAATAGGAAAGAAAATATAGAAGAAAAATAAAACATCATGTCAGAATAAGAAGATGCCTACCCCATATTAAGTTATTGTCGTCAAACTTACCCAAACAATTTTAATTTGATTAAATATAATTTACATCATAGGAGGAACATAGGAATATATGAACATAATGAGTAATTATGAAGATCTTGAAATCCTTGAGGCCTTGACGACAAAGATGCCAGGAATCGTTGCAATAACTTGTTATGGGAAGTGGAATGGTGACGTGGAGATTAGTTTGTGACAGAAGTGTTGATGAATAACGAGTGAAAACTCTCTTAAATCCTATAAATTCGAATACTCAGGATTTTGCAGCACAATTATATGATCTATTTGCTCCTATACTATTTGGCATGATTTAACCTACAATTTAACTAAATCTCAGTTAAATCTTGCAGTCAAACTTATAGAAATGCTTTTTTTTATATACTTGTGTAAAACTTTAATTAGTTCGTTGCTTTCATGATATTGTTAAACTATCCCTACCATCTCTTTTGCACCCTGCATCTTGAATTACTGCTTATGAATAAGTTTTGTTAGTTTAATGAGAGTATTATTAGGGTTTACAAAAAATTTCTTGATGCATATTTTACTTTTTTTTTAGTTGTAGTGAAAATATGATGTTCCATTGCAATATGTTTTAGAAGCGAGTATGTTATTAAAGAGATTGTACAATATCATTTGAATTTGTTTTTTTACTCCTATTAGCTAAAAATTTTGCTCTATCATAAAATTTACCATTATATTTTTTGTTATGCATGTATGCATGCCAATTTCATTGTTTTTGTGTCCATCTTGAAGGCATAAATGATGTACGACTAAAGGCATAGGTAATTATACAAAGTTGAAATTAAACATCGTTAAATTAGATCAACAATAATTATGTTTACTTTTAGCGATTTAAACAAATTTTGAAAACAAGAAAGATGTGATTTAAGCTTAGGCCAAATTACACGATAAGAGTTAGAGTCATGAATAATCATTTCCAATCAAACTTAGCATAGCATGGAGGATTTTCAAAGGAAATCTCTAACTTAACATTTACACTAGTTACTATCAGGATCCACTCACTCACACTCTTGATGTTTGGTTAAGCGGAGACAAATTGCACAAACTTTATGATGTCACAATTAAGGGAGAGTAAGTAGGTAAAAGAGAAAGAGGAAGAGTTTACCCAAAAAAAGAGGATACGAAGCTCCGGTGTGGTCGTTTTGGGTGTTGATAAAGAGAGGACAGCAACACGAACTTTCTAGATGTATTTGGACAGCATTTTGGCAAGTTCGGGAAGGCGGGCAGCAATCTAACTCGTGCTGGAATCTTTGGACAGCAAGCTGAAACTTCTGGACAGCAACTACGAAGATCTGGACAGCAGGTCGGCAGATTTATGCCCGCTGGAAATTCTGGACAGCAGCCTTAAAGATGCCCAGGAATTCTGGACAGCAACTTTGGATGATCAAAACCTTGATGTAGAAGCTATGTGGGAAGAGAGCACTAGGGGATTAGTTTGTGGAATCATAGGGAAGCAATTAGTAACATTGAGAGAGGATAGTTTTAGGGTTTGGGCCGTCCATGGGTAAGGTGAAATTATCATCTATGGAGGGAGATAATAATTAGGGCACAAGAGAAAGGAGGGATAGAGAGGGAAGGGGCGGCAGCCCTTGATAGACTTGATTGGGGATTTATTGGGTGGAATTATTAGTTGCTAGGTTTAGAAAGTTAAATTAGGAAAGGGGTTTAATTCCAATCCTATTTGAAATTAGAATTGGCATAAATTGATGGACCTTCCAAAGATAACTTCCCTTATTTTAGGAAAGTTATCTAAATTCAAATGTGATGAAATTTGAATTCAAATAGTTCCCAAATTTAGAGGAACTAATTTAGGAAAGTATGTGAATGCATAGTTTGGAAAGTTTTGGGACCCAAGGGGGGGAAGAGGTGGCCGGCGACTAGAGAGAGGGAGAGAGATTTAGGGTTTAGCCGGTGGCTAGGGAGGAGGAGGGCTTTAAGGGCGGTAGCTAGGGAGGAATTTTAGGGTTTTTTGGCTGGCGGCTTGGGAGGAGGGGAGGGCTTATGACCAGCAGCTAGGGGAGGGATTTTGGGGGGTTTTGGCCGGTGGCTTTGGGTGAGGAGATGGGGCTTGGCCAGTGGCTTTTGCAGGGGGGATATGGCCAGAAGATAGTGGAGGGAAATTAGAGAAAGAAGGGTAATCACGAGTCCGGATGCTTCCGGCTGATGGGTGATACTTGCCCTTACCTTGGGTTTTCACTCTTAAGAGAACTCTCCCAACTCTCCCAAACACAAGTGCAGAAATTTGTTTGAATAATAATCATCATTACCCTCTAAAGATGAGGGGGAGGCTTTAAATAGCCAACATACAATGAAGAAAAACAAAAGACCAACATTCCCCTAGAGCTTTCATAGAAGTATAGAACTACTCCTTTAAGCTATGATGCACGGACACGACACGACACGAACACGGGACACGGCTTTTTTTGAAAATATAGGACACGGGTACGGCGCGGACACGGCAATACATTTTTTTATATAGTATATATATATATATATATATATATATATATATATATATATATATATATATATATATATATATATATATATATATATATATATATATATATATATATATATATATATGTAATATCATATTAAAAATGACAAACAATAATAAATGAATGACATGATAACTTGTCTATCTTATAATATAAAATATTTAGTACAAAATATCTAGTACAAAACCACAAAAATATAAGCAAATAATCACTTACTACAACATCAAGCATTCAAGCTTTAACTACTATGATTAGCTTTAGAGGTTTGTTTTTGGCCTTCAATATCATCATCATTGAATATCACTGTTTTCTACTCTGGTTCAACAAGAGAAAGATTTGTAATTGTGCAAAAAAAGAGGAGATGAAAATACCTTCACTGCCAAAGAGAAATGAAAATGAGAATATTCGATGAATGGGTATTAAATGCAGGCGTTGATTTGGTGTTGTGGATAGAAAATAAGAAATTTAGTTTAAATCTTGCCAAATATAAGAAATTATATTTTAAAAAAATTATAAAATATTTAAGATACGCGCGTCGGACACGCGTGTCCATTTTGTTTTTAATATTTTTTTAATCGGACACGTTTTCAGCGTGTCCGACACGTGTTGGAGGAGTGTCAGACGAGTGTCGTGTCGGACACGGTGTCGGACACTGCACGCCTCTTTGAGGAGAAGTGTCGGTGATGTGAATCAATGTAGGAATTGCAATTGGAAACTAAAATGAAAATTATTCAAAGCTTTGTCAACACAAATTTTATTACCAACAAAATAAGGAAATAAATCGATCTTGATCATTAACTTGCTTAGGCGAAGTCTTGCGTTGAGATAACCAAACAATTCATAACATTCAAAGATAAAAAGAAATACTTAAATGCTCGTCACAAAAATCCCACAATTAATAATAAAGAAGTTCACCTTGAGTACCCTTTTCTCTCTCTCTCGTTCACTCTTGGGTTTTAGCGGAGGAGAAAGAACCATGCGAGGATGAGGAGCACCACTACGATGAAGGAGACGAAAGACTTTGTTACCGGAGAGGTATTCACCGGAGAAGGTGGTGGCGGATGGCGTCCAATGATCGTCCAAGTGTAACTACGAAATTGTCGGTCGAAAATACTTGCGAGGATCGGGATGACTCGCTCCAAGTACTCTTTAATTGTGGCGTCGTCTTCAAATCCTACGTCGAAGCAAGGAGAGCGTAGGATATCGATGCTCCCATCGGCGTGGAAAACTAACCCCCACTCAAGCTCCGGATCCGCCATTCAACATTGAGGCAAGGCGGGAAGAAAACAAGGGAGGGGTTCGGCCAAGAGCTAGGGAGGAGTAAGAAGAAAAATCTGAATTTTGAATTTCAGATTTTCTAGGCTTGAAAGGAGAAGTTATTTTATCATTAAATTCTCCTTCAATCAAATTAAAAAGGGGCAGCCATTAAGGGGATAAATTAGGGGGGGGGGGGGGGGGGGGGGTAATTAGTAGACGATGAGGTGGCAAAGAGAGAGAAACGGCTAGGTGTGAGGGGCCGGCCAAGCAAGGGAAGAAAGAGGGGAGTTTTGCTTAATTAGTGGGCCCCATGTCATTAATTAAAATCTTATTTTAACTTTCAGATTTTATTTAATTAGGGAGATTTGAAATTTGAATTCAAATGGGATGGGATTTCAATTAAATCTATTCCTAAATATATGGGTTACTTTAGGAAAGAAATAATGAATGAATTAATGGTGAGAATTCAAAATCCAAGAAGGAGTGGGCGGCGGGATCTCCCCAGGGGAGAGATGGACGGGCTGTTGGCTGTGGCGGCTTGGCTGTAACCAGCGGCTGGCACAGTAGGTGGCAAGGAGGGCGGGTGCAGGGAATTTCGGGATTGGCGGCAGAGGAAGGGGAAGGCGGGTTCAGGCAGGGGAAATCGGTGGCTCAGGGGGGATTTTGGGTGGGTCGGCTGCAGGAAAAATTTAGAGAGGGAGGAGGGGTGGTCGGGTGATTGGAATGGGGTGGAGAGGAAGAGAAAACAACGAACAAAACAATATAAAACCAAGAGCTCACCGTGGTGGGCTGTTGGGTACTTCGGGTGGAGCCTCTCCAAGGCCTCCTCTCTTTCTCTCAAGCTCTCAAGCAAGAAGACAAAGGCAAAATCTCAGAATTTTTATTAATCAAGCATTAACCTCCTACATCAAGAAGAGACCCCTTTATAAAAGGTCTCAAAACATGAAAAAAAAAGACTCATATGCCCCTTGGGCTACAATAAACACTACGCCTACATAAGGGCGAAATCGTCACTAGTACATGAAATAAAAGATACACAAAATAAAATAACATAAAACAACATGATAACATCAAAAATATAAACTCCCGATCGTAGCCGTCGATCTACGATTCATTCGCCAATAAACCTGCCTAAAATGTCTGTCGATGACCTCATCAGTCGGTGCATCATAGCCTTTAAGTGATGGTACAAATGAAAAATATGTAATAATAAGCTCAATACAAACATAATAATAAATCTAATACATTTAATAACTCAAAAGTAAAGCGGTGCAATCGTGGCCGTAGATCATCGGGCGCCCATCTTCGTTAAACTCTACATGGTCGGATGTCCTCATCAATAACACAATAAGTTTCTTTATTGTTGATTAAATTAACTACTAATTGTCAACTTGTAAACATTTGATTTTTCTTACTAGCTTTACTCTTGGAGTTTTGATATTGCCCTTACGCTCTGATTCAAACTATTTTCCTCAGTTATTGATTGATGCTCTTGTTTATAATTAGTTTTAACATTGGTTTAGTGATTTGACATTGTTTTTGTTGTTGCTTACACCCTGGTTCCTATATTTTACTGGCTTTATCTATTGATGCTTTATCTTGCAATTTAGCCAACTACATTTATCCTGATTCATGTTGGTTTTGGTATGCTAGCTGAATTGATTATTTTGTAATTTGCTCATTGTTTGTGCCATGGCTATTTTCTATGTATTTTCTTGATTTTTAATTATTTATGTTGCATCAAATGAATTTCTGAAAAAAAGTTTTGATCATATTAATGAAAGTGAAAAAATGATGTATTTTACAGTATAAAAATTTATTATTGAATGTTGAAACATTTAATTAGTTGATGTTCAAACTATTTGATGAGGACTTCCGACCATGGAGAGTCTACCAGACAAGAGGCCGACGATCTACGGCGACGATCACACCATTTTATTTTTTAGTTGTCATTTGTATGAGGTTTATTATTATAATATGTGTATTTGATTTATTATCTCAGTTTTTCATTTTTACCCTCACTTGAGGGAGTAGTTGTTTTTTACCCTTAGGGCACTTTTTTCTTTTATATTGCTATTGTATTTTGGCTATTTAAAGCCCCATCCTCTTCCTTTTAAGGGGATGATGATTATTATGAAAAGAAAATTCTGCACTTGTGTTTTGGGAGAGCTTGAGAGTTCTAGTGAGAGTTGAAGTCCCTAGGTGTGGGCAAAGTACTACCCATTAGCCGCAGGAAACATCCGGGCTTATGGTCCAACTCCTCCTTCCCCTCCAAACCGTCGGCCACCACCTCCTTTCCATCCAAAACGCCAGCCCTAACTCCACCTAGCTCCAAGCTCTACCCCCTCCCATAGCCGCCAGCCTCCCTCGCCCTAAGCTCTAGCCGCCGGCTACTTCCACCTTTTCATTGGATCCAAAATTTCCCTAGCCTTTACTACTTTCCTAAATTAGATCATGATGAATTTGGAAGGATAATTAATTCAATTTTGAATCAATTTCAAATTTGAATCTTTCCTAATTAACATGAGTTATATTTGGAAAGTCTCTCAATCAAATCAATTTGAATTTGAATCTAAATTAAAAGAGATATAGACATTCTCTTTCTTTTAATTTAAGTTGCTTTGCTTGGAAACTATTTGAAATTATCCAAAACTCCTCCCTCACTCCCTTAGCTGCCGGCCCTACCCTCTCTCTTCTCTAAATTCTACTTCCATTAATGCTCCTAATTAACTCCCCAATCAATGCTCATTAAAGGTAGCCGCCCCCTCTTCCCTCCTCTCCTTTATTTTAGAGAAATTAAAATCAAGTTCCCTAACCATCTCCACCATAAAATCTGAAATTAATTTCATAAATTTGAGTTGATTCCTTCCTAACCAACAACACAACTCTTAAATAAAAAATCAGCCCTCTTCTACTAGCCTTGGCCGACCACCCAAACTCCCCCCTCCTCTACATCTCCTCTCCTACGCTTGGTACTTCACCTAAGAAGAAGCAAAATCTCTCCCTACCCAACACCTTGTTAGGCCTCCTTACTCATGGATGACCGATCCTGAACGTGATCACGACTTCGTATTCGACAAACAAGGGTTCATTGACATCTACCGATCTCCTTTCTTTGATGTTGACCTAGAGAACGACCTCTCCGTTGAAGATTACGTGTAACGAACCTCTTCTCACTTGCCACCGCTATTGATCAACGACAACCTCCCGTTCAGTAGCAACTTTCTTCCGAATCCTGACAAAGGTGAACTCTCTCCCGAATCTTATTTCTTCTAGGTCCCTCTCAATTGTGGCATCATAAAGATCATGCAAGTTTTCTCCGCTTAACCAGTTATTAAGAGTGAGAGTGAGGGATCTTAAATAGTGACTATTCTAAATGTTAATTAAGGGATTTCTTTTGAAAGCCCCACATTAAGCAAAATCTGATTTGATTAGTTATTTTGTGTTCTAAATTTTTATCATGTAATGTATTGTTTGAACTAAATTATTGCTTTATTGTTTTCATTCATCATTTAAATCGTTGGAAGTGACTAATTGCTCTTGCTCTTTTAAAAACGTATAATTTCTAAGGTAAAACATCAACAAACACATTTAGTCCTACATCACTATTTTTTGTTGCAATTATTATGATTTGAAATTGTTAATATTGCTTTTCTTTTCTAATATGGTTTTATTTTCTATACAACTCATGTTTGTATGACACTATTTTAATATTTAGATTTATTTTAAAAATAATTTGTTGATTCGTCACTTGTATTTATTATTCAAACTAACTTGCTATATGAAGTTTTTTCCTTGGATTAGTTTCTTTATCGTGTAACTCTTAGCTATTTATGCCATAAGTTTGCTTTAATAGAAGTAATGAACCCATGGTGCTCTATTTGATTAGAGAATTATGAGAAAATTTTACTTGAACAAGGTTCTAAACTAAGCAATGCACGTAGTAATGATAGGTTTTAAAGTAAATAATATACGATAGCTTTAAAATTAAGCAGCATATCCTTTGATGGCTTGTTGTAACGATTAAATGACGTTAAATATTTGGTATATATATATTGCATCATCTCAAGATTTTATTAGTTCATGATCTCTAGCTTCAAATTTGCAACTAGAAAATTTTGATTATAATCCCGACCCTTTTCGCCTTTCGGTTGTCAAATTATAAATGATATTTAGGCAGATTTTATAGTTGATGTGGTTGTAAATATTATTAATTAATATAAGAAGTCAAGTACTCATTTAATTGTTATTTTGTTGTTTAACTAGTTCAATTTTTTTATGTTAGCCTACTGAAATTTGATTATAGAAAAATTTAAACAATCAAAGTGCAAACATATAAGAAAATCTAGATTGAGCTAGAGCCGAACATGAACAACTTGTATTATGATCAAGTCAAGTCCAATCCATGGTGCTCTTAGCCTGGCTCTGCTAAATAACACCGCTATATCCTAGAAAGATTACAGATGGAGTCACAAAATAATGTCTTCATATTCATATATAACTTTTGCATTATGTAATATCTCAAATAGCTTTCTAAGATGTACTCATCTTACTATACATTAAAATATAATTAAAATACAACAAAAAAAATTTCGTTAAAAGGTCACAACACATTAATTATTCTCATGCAAATGTTAAGTGCATTGTTTAATTCAAATAGTATAACCAACCACTTATATTATTTGTATTTAATTTTAAGGACGATTTCTATTTTTCACCTTCTCTCATTCTAACTTGATATCACTTCTCAGATTAATTTTAACAAAGATTACTTTATCATTCATCATATCTAACATATCATCCAAATTTGGTACATGAAATTTGAATTTGATAGTAATTTTCTTAATAGTCCTACTGCCTACACATTCTCCAATTACAATTCTTCTTTAGAGTTAACAAAATAGTTACAACGCAAGGAATTATAACTTTCCTAATTTATTTCTTATTGAGCAATTCAGCAACCTGCATTATGGGCTAAAACAGATTTTGTATGATTCGTATTATAGTAAAGCTAATTAGGCCATAATGATTCTTAAATTAAATCTATCTCATTTCGTATATTCCTAAGTTTTGGTAATTCGATAGAAAGTTCATAGGGACTAATATCTTTAAATCACTAAGCACTTATTAAACATCATATGACATGCATAATTTTAGCCTTCACATTATTTAATCTAACAAATACTAAGACATATATCACTTCCTCTTGCTTGCTCATTTTCTCGAATGCATGTTTACTTAAATATGTGAAGTCTTCTCAATTAATTAGGACTCTTAGATTCTTATGCCAATTAAGATTTACCCTTTGATTTTGTAGGTTTCTAAAGTACTTTTCTCTCATTAGTCTTCAAAGCATGTGTTAATTAAACCTCTCAAAATGAGTAAAAATCTAAATCCAGATGATCGGAGTTTACCCAAAATAACACGGGCAATGTTTGTGAGCTGCAAAAACTTTGGACAAATTTAACTTAATTGTTGTATCATTTATTTGCTTCTGTATTAAGGTGCGTACGGTTGAAGAACATGTTAGAGCTTCAGCTGAACACAAATTGGGAGTTGCTAATCAGAGCATAACTGCAGGATTTTTTGACAACAACACAAGGTTCCATTTGTTTGTTTATGATCCTTTTTTTTTCTTTTGGCCATATATATATATCTCAATATTTCTCTCTTATTTTGGTTTGAGTCTGTGGCAGTGCTGAAGATAGAAGAGAATATTTGGAGTCCCTCCTCAGGGAGTGCAAGAAAGAAGAAGCAGCACTTGTTTTAGATGACGATTCTCTCAACGATCTTTTAGCTCGCAGGTGTTTTTCCTTTTCACTCTTAGGCTTCGTTTGGGTCGGCTTTCTTACTGCTTCTTAAAACAATTTTTTAGTATAAAATTTTAATTTTTTATTAAAAAGCTGTTTTAAGAAGTAGTAAAAAAGCCGTCCCAAACCAGCCTTATTCTAAGTTTCCGAAGTACTAAATTAAAGATAGGTCGTTTTCCTGATTCTGTGTGCACATGGCTGTTCTTTTCTTATTTAAATGGCTTTATTTTTTTTTTTTTTTGACTATTTTTATTTGTTTCGGAATTGTTACAGTGAATCCGAGATTGATGTTTTTGAATCTATTGACAAGAAAAGACGTGAAGAAGAGATGGTGCGTATGTTAAGCTTTAATTTGCTAGCCCCCTCATGCCTGTTTTTTCTCATGTTTTAAAGCTCTGTGAATTTTTTGTAATTAATGCTGCCTTGTAATATACCTTCAGGCAGCATGGATTAATTTGGTTCAGGGAAATAAAATAGATGCATCGAAGCCGTTATCAATGCCTTCACGTCTTGTTACGGAAGATGACTTGAAACCCTTCTATGAAGCGATGAGGATTTATGATACTTCCATTGTAAATAATGTACCTTTCATTACAAAAAGAAAAGGTCAGAATCTTGGAGGCCTTGATACTGAGCAATATGGGAGGGGCAAACGTGCTCGTGAGGTAAGTATGGTTTTCTTCTTATGCCTTGGCTCAATTTACTCCATATAAATTACTTCCGGCAACTTTATTTTTATTATTTTATATTTTTTTGAAGATTCGATCTTATGAGGATCAGATGACCGAAGAAGAATTTGAGAAAATGTGTCAAGTTGACTCCCCTGAATCAGCTGCTCCTGCTGATCAATCTCAAGGTTTATATATGGCAAAGATCTACAACCCACCTAACTTGATTGATGTTGTGCTTGCATCACCACAAGCAAAGGATCCCTCGACACAACCAAATGAATCTTTGCAACCCAGCAAGGAACCGCAGGTGAAACGGGGAAGAGGCAGACCAAGGAGATCATCTTTACATATGACAACTTCTGTATCAGTGCCACCTGCCCCATTTCCTATAACTAATAAAGGGGAGATGGAACCTCATAAAGAGCCTTCTGCTGTTTCTGCAGGTTCTGGTCCACAGTCTGCTGCAGTTAACAACGTTATTGCAAACACTACACCACAGTTGGGCGTAACTGCCTTGCACTTCTACCCATCTCCTAGCTGTAGCCCAATCCCTAAAGCAAGGGGAAGGCCAAGTAATGGCGGAGAGACATCTAGAGGGCGTGGCAGAAAGCAAAAATCTTTTTTATCTGCTGTTGGTGCTCAGTTAAATGCATATACTGTAATTCAGGCTGGAGTTGATGCGACAATGAGTAAGCCTGCTGCTAATGTTGTAGCTGAAGGGAATGCTACCATGAATGTGGCAGTGGGTGTTCCTAATTTTGCTTCTATTGATTACAAAACTGGTCAAATTCCAGGATCTTCAACTGTTGTTGATGCACCTGCTTTTAAAGCCTCCAGTTCTCGATTGCCTGAAATACTCGATAACACAATGTCTGTTATTGTGGAGAAAGATATTGGAGATGTAACTACTGTATCTGAGACTGAATCAGCTTCTATTGGCACTAAATTACCAGTAACCCCGGATCAGGTCAGTGTCCTGCAGCCAAAGAATCCTGATGGTGTGAAAACTGACTCAGATTATTCAACTGCAAAGCAAACCTTTGGCTCATCTACACCTGACGCATTTAGTCCAAAGCAAGGGCAAGCTGAGAAAACAGTTGATAGCTTACAAGAGAGAACCCAAAAAATGGAACAAAATATTGAAAGCTCATTAAATGACAAGCACACAGAAGTTGGGATAAATGATGTGAATTCCATTCAAATGTTAGATAAGACTCCACCGGATCTTCATGCTAAATCAAGTGAGATGCTAAAACCAGCTGATGAGAATAGAAGTGACATATGTACTCAGATGAATCAAGAGACAACGCCTAGTGTAGATGTTGAAGCCTTTAATAAGTTGAAATCAGTTGATAAATCCCTTCTAAGAAATTCAAAATCAACTTCTGGTAATAGCTTATTGGCAAGCCATAGTAGTTCAGTTGGTGATAAAGCACCAGGCGATGAATCTCAAAGTTCAGTATCTATTGAAGCTATCAAATTTCAGGACAATGCTAGCATCACAGGAACTCCAATGTTATCGTCCACAAGCATGAATCATGAAAACTTGGCAGATCCGATCCCATCTTGCCAAGTACAGGACTCCCCAGTTTTAGATTATAGAGCAGATCGTGTGGTAATCCATAGAGATTCTGAAAATAGAGCTTCAGTAACAAGAAAAAAGGCAGCTGCTCGTGAAACAAGAAGCAGATGCAACTCGTCAACAGCAGCTTGTGAACGACGTGCCCGACAAGCAGGATTGAAGCTTGCAGATGGTTCTAAGAAGGCAGAGAGCCGAGGAAGAACTGGTAAGGCAACTACCATGAAAACAAAACAGGAGAGTGGAAACATAGAAGCTGGGCCTGGTACATCCAGGTTTAAAACTGCTCAGGGTCCTGGTATTTCCTTCCAACAAATAGAAACTTCATTGGAGAAGTTAGATCCAACAAAGCAAGGTAATAGGCAGATAATGTCGTCTGAAAAAGCTGTCACTTCAGCTTCAAGGAATTTTGAACAAACTGTGACAAAAGAAATCAAACTTGACCAAGGTGTTACTGGTGTTTCTGCTTTTGATCCAAATAAAACATTGTCTGTGACGTCAAAGGGTAATGTTGAAACCAATACTACATCTTCAAGCAATATGGAAGGTGGGCTTGTTCTGGGTCTTCCATCTTTGAGAGAGTTTCCATTACCAAAAATCAACCCATTGGAGGGAAAGTCAAATATGGTTCTTCCTGCTAATGCAACTATTAAGCTAACTGACAATTTCAAAAATACTGAGATTGATCAGTTACTAGAAGAGCCCGTGACATGTATAAGACCCGAAGGTTTTTCTGAGGCAGAAGTCAAGCAGCTGACTTCAGTAAGTAAATCTTCAGCCCCAGATAGAAATACTGTGCCTGAGATTCTTGAAGCAAAAATTACAGGCCGATCTTTAGTGAAAAGTGATGCACAGAACTCTAAAACACACCCAGCAGGTTTGATATTAACACATATGCTTGAATGTCATTAAGTTTTGGATATTTCTGTGCATTAATTTCTGCATGTTTCTAAAACTTTGCGTGTCATTTCAGATTTGAATCCAACTAACCAGGAGAAATCTGGTTCCCAGAGTTGTACTAAAGAAGATTGTTCTGTGACCTCTGTTCTGGAAGTCGACAAACCTGTTGTGGAATTGGAATCTTCTCATCTAGAAAAAAGGGTTATCGATGACTCCAATGCAGATAATTTCAAATCGCAGTCTGTGATAATACCGCCATCTTCTTGTTCAGTTACCTGTGATGAAAATGAAGGAAAAGTCTCTGTTTCTGTGGAAAATGAGAAAGATAACAGTAGCACCTCATCTGATCTTGTCAAAGTGATGTCCTTGGAAAATAATCCAGAAATTTCACAGAAGCACCCTCCGTCAACTGCTCTTCCAGATTCTAGTCTTATAGGATCAAAAAAGTTTGCAGTGCAGGAACATAATGCATCAACTATTATGCTAACAATCTCATCTGAGTTAATTGAACATGAAGCACAGCAGGAAGCTGTGGCTGCTTCTCCTGTCTTTGGTGCGAATGAATCAATCGATCCTGCTCTTGCGGAGCAGCATTTATCAGCTATTTCTCAAACAGATTTGAAATTATCTGAACTTGTTGAGCATGCAGCAAGGGAGCAGGATTCATCAACAAATGTTCAACAAGTCTTAGGCGCTTCTGCATCAGTTGAGCATACAACCGACAATGCTACTGATTCTTTAAATGGTTTGGGTTTTACTGAATCAGTTGGCCATGCAACAGAGAAGATCAAAACATCGGTGGCCTATAAACCTCTCTCTGGTGTTTGTGTATCAATGGAGCTTCATAGTGATGACCATACATCAGCATTTTCTATATCAGGTTCAGACAATGGACATGGATTAACTAATGCTTTGCCTCTCTTAGATGTTTCCAAATCCATTGAGCATTCTCCTGCAGAACACAGTACAACTGCTGTTTGTGGTTCAGTGGGGCATGAACCACCAGAGATAGAAAACAGAATGCTTACTGATAATGATGGGGATAATGGTAGTCGAGGGTTATCTTCGGCTTGCACTCTTTCAAATATTCCTAAGGAAAGTATTGATGATATGGAATGCGCTCCAGGTCAATCTCTTGATGCCCTTCCTCCTGAAGCTACGCATGTTCATGATAAGAATATTCAGTTTAATCAGCAAGTAGATATACATGTTGAGAACTGCCATGAAGAAAATGTTGGTGAAGCTCCTGTAATTTCCAAAATAGAAGGGAGCAAAATGCATTTGAACACTGATAACATCAGGAATGGAGCTTCTGCTTACATAGAAGAAACAGATGTGTTGAAAAAGGTTGATGGTATCGTACTTGCCCTGCCCACTGAATCTGAACCCCTGCAAGTACACCCTGATACTGCAGAGATTAAACCAGTGAAAGCTACTACAGCATTGGATATGAAAGCAAGGAGCAGTAGTGGTGATAAAAAAATAACGGAAGCTGCTAGAGAAGATAAGGCTATTGAAAATCATACCGTTGAAGTTGATCAGTCAGGAATTCAAGCTTTATCGTTGCATGCTTATGACCATGCTGTTAAGCATTTTGAAGAGACAGGGACTATCCAGTCATCAAACGTAAATGAAATGGCTGTATCTGGCGAGGATCCTAGTACTGATGAAGCTAGTGAAGGTTCCCATTTAGTTTCAGAAAGCCCATCAGCTTCTGCTGCTTTGGTACAGCAGGATTCAGCTCTTCGTAGTGATGCTTCTTGTTCCTCGCCCTTGAGAGAAACCAAGCAAAATACTAAGGTTTCTAACAGTCCTGAGAATTCGGATTCGACTGAAATCAAGCCAGAGGTTCAGAAGGTTGATGATTTTGGGAGATTAAGTTCAGCTGAAATCAAAACAGATAGTAACAAGGATCATACAAGTAACGAGGTTGATGAGGATCCTGGTTGCAGGAGCCTATAAAATAGAACTTTCCCCTGATTATTGGATAGCAGGAATTTGTATATTTGATCATTATCACTGAAATCAGTTTTAGTTATTTAAACATATGGGCTTAGCTTAGCTTAAAAGAAACTATGGACTGAGATAATTATATGATCATCTGTATGATATACAGGAATCCTTTAGAGCTTCAATTGCTGTTAATTAAGGCTTCGTTTGGACAGCTTTCTTCCTGATTTTTAAAGCAATTTTTAGTACACTAGAAAGCTGTTTAGAGAAGCAGTAAAAAAGTCAGTCTCAAACTAAGTTCAAAAGTTTGAGTCTGATGCCCACAAAAAAGTAGCAGCAGCCAAGCATTTTACGAGAGATTTGAATATATAACGAGTATGTACTGCTATGTAAATAAATGTGGTATTTAGTGAATTGAGCTAAATGGTAATCCTAATCAGTTTTATTCGATTATCAGCGAGAGGGTCTGTAATCCTTTTCTTGTTTGATCATGTTAACGTCAACTCTTTATTATGGGTCATGATATTTTTCTAGTTTGACCTTTTTTTTTTTTAAGTTGTTTATTGGGCTGTTTCATTCGTTGTGATTTGCTATGCAATGACTGAGCATTTGTTAGTTATTTTAACGTTGATGTCTTTAAATAATAATTTGATAAATAGTATTCATGATTGACGTTTAGAAAATCATAGCTGCTGATATATGGATATGCGGCTATCTAATATTTTAAAAAAAAATTTAAAAAATGTTTGACTTTTTTCATCGTTATGAAAATCGGATCGGCCAACGAATTAGAAGAAAGTGAGGTTCACGGTTCGATCGGTCGAACTAGTTGAGGTGCAAAGGAGTGTGAAGCATAGTGGAAGGGAAGGGGGATAAGGATAAGGAGCCTACGCTTTAATATAACAGGAAAATATAAGCCTTTAAAGAATCAAAAGCTCTCAAAAAAAATAGAATTTTTAAAATAAATCCTATCTATTTGATAATAGATAGGATCTTCTCTCCTTCTACATTCCTTTGAAATTTATGTGTTATATGTTATGAATGTTATAGCTCTTCAATTATATTCTATGATTTAATATATAGGAGCTATTCTCCTTATACATTTCTTCTAAATTTATATATTTTGTGTTATGAATGTTATGGCTCATTAATTATATTTCGTGATTGAATTGTATCATATTTGTTATTTAATAACTAAATTCATCATATTTGTTGTATTGTATTTATTGTTTTGTGATATTGTGTTATAATTCATATTAGACCCTTATTTGAATGATATTCGAATGTCCTTTGAAGTATATTTGATCGATCTTCATATATGATCTATTTCAACCCCTATTCAAGTTTTCTTCAAACATTTTTTAATCATAGACCTCATGCTATACAATTTAAATGTTGCTCGAAATTTTTTCGAACTAATAACAAAAATATTTTATTCCAAAGAGAAAATTCAAAAATTTGTCCGAGGCTTTTTCAAATATGCTCCATTCACGTGATTCGGTTAGTTACATGCCCTTAGCGGATGCTCAAAAAATACTCAGTAAATAGCAAATTCGGACGGTTTTTGTGGTCTGGACTCCGCACAAAATAATTTCTTGCTCAGCGGGCTGCTATTTGCCGCCCATTCCAGGCACAGTAGTTTTCTCTGTGACTCAATAGCTTAGTGCTTCTGCACATTCTCTATAATTCTACACAGTGAACCAAAATATTAATAGCTTGATTCGAATTTTCTCATACAATATGGTTGATTCTGCTTAAATTTATATGAGAAACAATTTCTAAGAATTGGTCGTGCTTCCGTATGCTTTTATGAAGGTATTATTTCTGTCAATTGGGATTACACTTAGCATATACAAATGCCATACTTGGTGTCGCGTTCATGTGAGGAATTTATAGCTATTGAATCGCAGCAATCCAGCAACGTAGATCTCTTGCTTTCTGCAGTGCAACAATATCTTCACATTCAGTGAGTATCAAAATCCTGTAAATGATCGATCATCAATGCCATTTCATACCAAAAATCCATTAACGACTGATTTACTTCTATATTTCATTAAAGCCCAACATCCATTTCTGCTTTAATTAGGGGTGTCAATATTTGACACGACACGAAAATCCAACCTGAACCCAACCCGAACACTTCGGGTTTGCGTTGACCCGAACCCGAGGTTCCGGTTCGGGTTGACCCGGAAACCCAAATTAAACCGATTTGACCCGGATTTCCTGCTCATTCGCCGGTTGTGTCGTCCCGCTTAGTAGCGTCATCCGTCTCTCAGTCACTGTCATTTGGCAGCTCAAACCGGATGACCTCCGCTCCGTCAATCCCACCCACTAGTCCGGGCTCCGCTCCGTTCACCGTCACTGTCATTGGCAGCTCGTCGCTACCTGAAGTAGCTCACTGTCACCGCCTGAAGATGCTCCCCGCCGCCAATTGAAGAACTAGACAATGCCTCCTTCAACGACGTTCCTTCCGATCTGGTCGGCGGCAACAACGGCTGTCGGCTTCAACGCCTCATTCAAGTCTTCGATAATGAACCGCGAACACACGCATATGGCTAGCTCTTAGCGGGTCGGATTGGGTTGATCCGAACCCGAAGCGGGTCAAGTTCGGGTCCCAAAAATTACCCGTTTTTAAAAACAATTCGAGTTTGGGTTGACCTGCATAGTGCCAGATCAATTCCGGGTTCGACCCAAACCCGACCCTTGACCCGAAATTGACACCCCTAACTTTAATTAATATGAAAGGTGTGGTTTATCTAAAAATTCAATCAAACCGATCAAATTACAGGGTTGTTTGATTTGATTTGATTATATTATACTTCAAGTTCGATTGATACGAAGTTCGAACCAACCGAATGCACACCCATAATGAAAGGTAAAAGCCAGCCCTCTTTCATAAAGGATAGGTGGCTAGTTGGCAGCATTGTAAAAATCATGTTCTATTTATTAAAGCTGGAGACACCAAACGAGATTGATGATAAGTGTCACAGACAGCCCTCCAAAGCTGTGCAGGAGGAAAAAAGTAGAGGGATATCCTTACACTTTAGGCCCTTTATATACCCTCAACCATACAACCAGCAAAAAAAAAAAAAAACTATACAACCAACAGAAAAGTTCCAATTAGTTTGTTGCCAAAAAGCCACGAGAAATTATTCTGTGCAGATCGGACGCAGAATGTCGTCTGGAGACCAACCAGAATGTGCCACATCAACGGTACCGAGCCGTGATACCAAGCAAAAGGATGATGTGGCACAATCTAGTTGGTCTCCGGACGGCGTTCGACGTCCGCACATAATGATAAGAGAAAAGCCACAAATTATAGATCTCATCATCTTTTAGTTCATTTGGCTTATTAGAAACCTGGTGTTTCTAATACTCCAATGATTTCCCCTTTCAATTATCATAAAGTGATAATGCGAACAATAGACTCCTGTTCTTCATTCTACTAAAAGGCAATAATCACATTAATGTACAGAAAAATAAAGAATGTGGATTTCTTTTTTCTTTTTCTTGTGTTACAACATAGTTGCTTCTATTCCCTATTTCCTTCAGTTAGCATTCTCATAACATTCACTACAAAAAGTGGATGAACATTACGAGAACATACAACTACATTCCCTCTTTCTGAAGCCATGGTGAATCTATTTCCTAAAAAAAATAAACATATAAAAACTACATTTGTCCTCTCACTTGCAGGCAAAGAATTGTATATACAAAGAATTTTGTGCTGTGTGTTTAAACCTGTCACCATTGTTGTTCTTTCTTCTGCTCTCACTGTTAAAGAAATGAAAGCCATTCCTCCCAAAAACATAAAAATCTAAGCATTTGAAACCTGTTTCCCAAGTCTTGTTAGCAATACTTCCAATGCTTCCCTCATCCAAACATGTTGACATCCCTCTCTCGCTTCAGCCACACTCACCTGTTCATCAAATTAAGCAGAGTTCAGAGAAAAAACAAAAATATTAAGCAAACTAAGGCGTCGTTTGGAACGGCTTTTTTATTGCTTCTTAAAATAGCTTTCTAGTTTAAAAATTAAATTTTTTTATACTAGAAAGCTGCTTTAAGAAGCAGTAAGAAAGCCGTCTCAAACGAAGTCTAAATATCCATCATTAGTATAGAACATTATTCAAAATTTTCTTCTACTTACCCATCTCCTCTTCCGAACTTCCATCTCGGGCCAATAAGGCAATTCCTCTTTCACATTCAATGGAAACATAATGGCCTCATAAAGCACATTGTATCTATTGCTTTTATACATCCATCTTCCAAGTTTGCTCTGCAATTGAATATAAATTTTAGTTTGAAATTACTCAATGAGTATAAAATTTATATGATTATTTACACTAACCTCAACATTTCCATGTACACCAGCTTCCTCCAATGCCTCCCTCGAAGCTGCTTGCGTTATAGTTTCATCAGATTCCCATCCTCCCTGAACAAAATTAACTTGATTCATCAGGATAAGATGCTCAAATAGATATCTAAATCTAAAACAAAAGAAATAGCTTTATGAAAGCCTAAAATGAAGAAATTAGGGTTCTTGACATAGGGTAAATGGAGTTACTACATTTCATAAAAAATGTTCACCAAATGCCTCAAAGGAAGTTCTTTAATTTACCTTAGGAAACATCATCCCATGGCCCTTTTGTGAGCTTATGACAAGAACTTGCACCAATTTATCTATGCCCTCCGTGCAAGGATCACCCTTCTTTAACTTATATGGAATGCACCTGTTTGATTGAAAACAGAATTTATTTAGATGAAATCAATCTAAAAACGAACTACAGACAGAATTATAAGCAATGAAATGGCAGATAAGATGCAAATATATCATTAAAACATTAAAAAAAGGCATAATTTCACTGCATTTACCATCCATTGTTCAGGTTCAATGTAAGACAAAACAAATGCATAGCAGAAAATGATGCAACTTGGAAACCAAAATTTT
The DNA here is from genome assembly GCA_016618105.1 of Dendrobium huoshanense. NCBI lineage: Eukaryota > Viridiplantae > Streptophyta > Magnoliopsida > Asparagales > Orchidaceae > Dendrobium > Dendrobium huoshanense. Next base: position 52,423,579 of record CM028357.1, on the reverse strand, counting down.
AAATAAGATGAAAATTCCAGTTAAGAACTCACAAATTTTTAGCAGATAAGAGGTAAAAAGATTTCAAAAAGCAGGAAAATAAAACCCTCAAATAATCTAGGGCACAAGGACATTGGTTGATTGTCAAATAGAATGAAACCAAATGCAAAATGCAATCAAAATCTAAAACACCATAGAACGAACAAGAAAAAATAAATCAATGATTCAACTTGATCCTCCAATCCAATTAAGCTAGCTAGAAGTCGACTCACCCGACAACAAGCCTCCGACCGCAGCTAGAGTACCTCTGAAGCTCCCTACCCTGCCTCGCCACCATCGTCATCATCGTCTTCTCAGTCTTCCCTTCTTCCCCCTTCAAGAACTCCCAAACCCGAAACAAAGAACGTGCACCCAACCAAGAAGCAAAGGAAACCGAAGCCGAAATCAAGAACCCGAACACCGACAATTTCGGAACAATCCGCAGTACCACTCCACCACCTACTCTGAGCAATTCCATCAGAAGACAGTTAATTCCGCTAAAAACTGAATCTTTTCTCGGGAAAAAGCCGAATCTTTATCGAAATAGATGGTGAGTACAAGAAAGTGAGCAAAATGGCAAAAGGAGAAAGTGTGATTGCTGCTCCTCATGGCCTGTGATGCTGGGATTATAAAGGGTATGGTCCCCCGCCATGAGAACGCGTGTCGGGGCTTTCTGTGTTCCTTCTTCTTCTTCATCCTCTTCTTCTTATTGCAAGTATCTTGTTCGTCTCTTTAGATCATCGAAGAGTAGGAGATTAGGAGATAGTCTTAATCGCTCACCGGGCCCCGCGTCGCACGCGGATGATTTTGCTTATCTATTGGACTCTACACGGCAGACACGCTTGACAAAAAAAAAAAAGTTTATGCAATTTTTTTCTTACAAAATATGTGTAATTGTATAATTAAATAATTTAAGGAGCCATTGATAAGGTTATTTTATGTAAATAATCTTATTTTAAAAAATAAGATATGATTATTATAATTAACATATTTAATTAATGATGTACTTATATGTAATTTAATAATATATCTATTTATTATTTATATTTAAATTAATAGATTTAATGCAAACAAATATTATAATTATATATTCACTTATTATAACAAAAATAAATATAAAAAACTTTTTTTAATTAACAATTTAAAATAAAAATAAATAATTTTAAAAATATATAATAAAATATATAAATAATTAGACAATTTTGACCTTTTTTTTAAAGCTAAAAAATTCATAGGAAGAGAGTAGACACATAATTAGGGGATGTCTATAACTTCAAATATTGTGGGAAAGATATTTTATGTGATATTTATGAATCTACTCTCCTCATAGGGTCATCGAAACTCTGATATTTTATGTGATATTTATCTCTTTATAAGACCCGTTATAATTAATTAAATACTAATTAACTATATAATACCTAATATTAATCTATAAACAACTCATTACATTTATTATATAATAGAGCCAAGAGTTAAATTAATGTTATCCACTTTGTACTCATTTTAAATTCTGTTTGAACTAATCTGACTGTGCCTTTCATCTAATATTTGTATTAAATATTATTTTTATAAAATATAGATGACAAGTTGGTTTAGATCATGCTTAAGCAAGCAAAAGTGCCTGAATTTCTAAGAAGAGCATTTTTTTTTTTTCTCGTGAAACTTTCAGTCAATTAAGATAAATTCATTCGAGCCCAAAATATCTTGATTTATAATCAAAGTTCCAAACTAACAGATCAAAATGAGCTGCGTACTGTTATTTAATTTGTATGATCGCCAATATACATTTGCTACCTTATCATTATGTGTTATAAGGATAAAAAGTTCATCAAATGTAGAAATTCTCCTAACCGTCATAGCTAACCTAAGCAAATAAAAAACAGAAGAAAAGACGACTGTGTAGAGGTTAGAGGTGGGCGTCAGTGGCTTTTAGAAAATTTCTCCTTACGGTGGAACTGTGTTGTAGCATAATTTTTATTACATCCGGTGTCCTGGTGTAGCTCTACGTTCGGACGCCAGTAAAATGGTGCCACGTGCTCCTATTCTTTACCGCGCGGCCCAACGACCCGATCTGGACACGGACCCGGTATTGCTATGTATTAGCTAATTTATGCAGACCGGGATATTGCTAGGTATTGCTCGGTAACGAGAAATACCTAGCAATACCGAGTAATACAGAGCAATACCCCGGTTTTGCTAGGTATTGCTCGGTATTGCTCGATATTGCTAGGTATTGATCTTGATAGAGCGGTATTTCTCGTTATTGTTAAGTAATACCGAGCAATATTTAGCAATACACGAACATAGCAATACCGGGTTCTGATCCAGGTCAGGTCGTCGGGCCGTGCGGTAAAGAGTAAGAGCACGTAGCGACATGTTATTGGTGTTCGAATGTAGAGCTACTTCAGGACACCGGACGTAATAAAAATTCGTTGTAGCATGTTAATATGTTAACTATTAATTTATTGCGATTAAACTCATTCAAAAGTATTAAAAAAATTTAAAAAAAAAAAAAACATGTGCATTTTAGTTTAGAGTTAAGTCCCATTAAAGTTTCATTTGGGAAAGCTTTCTTTTAGTTTTGCTCTCAAATCTTTATCACAGTTTTTATTTGATCACTATTTTTTCATTGTTTTCAAGATTTTTTTATTAGGAAGTTGTTTGTTCTCTACAAAATTTTTTAATAAAATTATTTTCTCCACAACAGCTTTATAATAACTTATATAAAAAGTTATAGTTATCAAAAACTGACACTAAAGTTTTGTTTGGGACAGTTTTTTTACTGCTTCTTAAAGCAGCTTTTTTGTTGAAAAATTAAAATGTGTACTAGAAAGCTGGTTTAAGAAACAATAATAAAGCCGTCCCAAACGAAGCCTAAGTCTTTTTTTATTTGCTTGAATAAGCCTCATTTATATATTAATTTTCAATTTATGTCTTTGAAATTATTAGTGTGATCATTGGTCTAATTAAATTTGATCATAAGTATAATTTTTTTCCTTGATAACTAAATGATTTGTGTCAATGGAGATTACATTGAGATTCACTAATATAATCGATGCAAAACAAAAAATTACAACTTTATTGAAAATAAAAATCTTAATTAATCTCTTATAGATAAAATATTGTCAATTTATAGTGAGAGTTTATTAATAAGATTAGTTTGATGAGCTAATGAGTCAAATTTAAATTAGCCTCGACTCAACTCAATATCTTGTGAGATAATTTTTTTTCCTAAATCATAATACAAAATGTCATTAAGGCTTCGTTTGGGACGGCTTTTTTACTGCTTCTTAAAGCAGCTTTCAATTACAAAATTTTTAATTTTTGTACTAAAAAGCTATTTTTAAAAGCAGTAAAAAAGCTGTCCCAAACGAAAGCTAAGTTTGAAGGATTTAAAAGTAAAGCAATAAAAAAACTTCTCTGCCTCTCTCATTTTTATCTCAAGTGGGTCCTTATTATTTCTAATCTATAATTTTGTCCTTCTTAACATTTGATTATAATTATATTTTTAATAGGAATGGTCTATTCTCATTTATGATAAATATGTTCTCACATGAGCTCAACTGAAGTTGTGGCTTGAACTCGGCTCGACTCATTTTAAAGCTTTCAAGAAATAAGGAAGAATCTAAGAGTTTATTTGGGAGAATTATAAATATTTATAAAATTAATTATAGAGTTCTAGGAGAAAAATAAAATTTTAAAAATTATTTCAAATATTTTGTATATGTTTAAATATATAAATTTTATGATAAAAATAAATTTGTTCTCCCACTAAAGGTTCAATTTGGGATTTTTTTTCCTTTAAATTGTCAATTTGTGTACCAATCTAAATATACTCGCTTGATGGGTGAGAATGCGCGGAGTAACCATAAGTTTTGACGAGTAGTTCGATCTGGTTCATTGGATTGGCTTCAACAGTTGAGGGGAAATTATTGGGTCAGGTCACCGGACGTGTTCGGAGCCCAATGAAAATGCGTCACATCACCTCCTACTATGTACTCAATAAGTACTTCATAGTACCAAATTCCGAACGTAAGCTGTATCCGGTGTCCGGACACAATAATCTCTTCTGTTTCCTCGAGGCAGATTCTATAGGCCGAATGGCTGTTTTTTTTTTTAAAAACAACGGTTGCTTTTGATTTTTCACCTGGAAGTTGACCGTTGCCAAATGACAGCTCTGATTTATGAGCCGCCATGGGCTGTGACACGTGTCTTCAAATTTTGCTTGCTGTCGTTGACGTACGACGCGTAGTGGTAAAGAATAAAGATTATCCATCTTGTGTGAAGCTTCCGCAGTAAGCTCACGCTTTTAACAAATAAACTAGTTTTTTTTTTTTTTTTTTTTAATAAACTAGTTCTCACTTAATATTTAAATGGAAAAAAATTAGGTTATAATATTCAGGATAAAATTTAATTTAATTATGATAAGATCAAGCTTTTATCTCTATGTGAAGTCAGCCTCATAAACTTTTTTTTTCTATTGTATCATATTAAGAGTTACGTTCTCGTTTAAATCTAATAAAAAAGTCATTTACAGTACTTTTAATGAAATTTTTTAGGCCTATTTATATCTTTCTTTAACACACAACAACAACAATAAGCCTTTATTCACTATGTGGGGTCGACTACATGAATCCTGTTTGTCCATGTTTCATATTAAAAATTAAATTCTCATATAAATCTAATAAAGAAATATCATTTCTAATATTTTATAACCAAGTCTCTTTAGTGTACCTTTACCTTTCTTAACATAAGTCAAATCTAATACATCTGAAGGCCACAGTTACAAAATATTAGAATGAGTTGGTTATGTGACCCAACCATCTAAGGTGACTATACTTTCCTAACCGTGTCATCGGAAGGTCATGACTTTATGTGACCAAATCATCTAAGGTGACTCACTTTAATCTTATCTTCCACTAGAGCTACTCGAACCTTTTCATGTATATGCTCATTTCGTAAGAGTAAAGACACTCATCCACCTGAGCATCCTCATCTCTGCAACACTTAACTCAATATTATGCTTCTCTTTTAACGGTCAACATTTTGCACCATAAAGCATTATAGGTCTCACTACCATCTTATAGAAATTTCCTTTGAGTTTAAGAGGAATTTTTCTATCTCACCACAAGCCTAATGCATTCCTCTACTTCAACCATCCAACTTGAATTGTACTAATAATATATCTATTTATTCAGCATCACTCTGAACAATAAACACAAGCTAGATTATCTAAAATATGTGCTCTTATTAATGACTTGATCGCCCAAAGTCACAATTCCCCCGCTAGATTTATTATTACTAAAATTATACTCTATATATTCAATTTTAGATCTACTCAAATGAAAGCCTTTAGACTCTAAGGTTGACCTCCATAATTCAAGTTTACCTTCAACTTCTTATCTAGTCTTATCAACAAGAAGAATATCATCAGCAAAAAGCATACACTATAGTACAACCTCTTGCAAATATCTAGCAAGAATATCCATGAATAAAGCAAAAAAGATATGGGCTTAAGGCTGATCCTTGATGTGATGTGATCCAATTGAAATTTGAAAATAATTTTTCAAACCACCTTATGTTTGAACAGAAGTAACAACTATTGCATATATATCCTTAATGACTTAAATATAAGCATTATTAAAACATTTCTTATGTAGAGCTCTCCATAACACTTCTCTTAGAACTTTATCGTACGCTTTCTCTATATCAATAAAAATTATATGTATATCCTTCTTATTCTCTCTATACTTCTCTATTAAACCTCTCAATAAATGCATAGCTTTCACAGCGGATGAATCAAAATTGAATTTGAGAAACATAAGTGTCACATTACAACCTATGCTTTATAACTGTCTCCCATAGTTTTAAAGTATGACACATTAACTTAAATTCCTCTATAATTCACAAAATCTTGTGCATCACTTTTATTCTTAAAAAATAGAAATCAACACACTCATTCTCTACTCATTTGACATCTTTATAGTTTTCAAAATAATATTAAAAAGCTTAGTAAGCCAAGTAATTCCTTCATCTCCTAAGCATTTCCACACTTCTATTAGAGTATCATCAAGTCCAACAGCTTTTCCACATTTCATTTTCTTTAAAGCCTCTTTAACTTTCGATTTATTAATACGTCGATAAAAAAAAAATATTTATTTTCATTTAGGGTGCTAAGGTCACTAAAGTCAATTGTATTCTCATAATCTTCATTAAAAAATTTAGCAAAATATCTCATCCATCTTTGTTAAATATCATCTTATAATAAAAGTACTTTTTTGTCTTCATCCTAAATACATTTCACTTGAACTAAATACTTACTACTCCAATGTCTTTGTTTAGATAACTTATACATATATATTTCTTCATTCTTAATATCTAATCTATTATATCAATCATTAAAAGCTAAAATCTTTGCATTTCAATTTTTTTTTTTGACTCCATACAAACCTCTTTATATATTTTCTCAATTATCAGAGTTTTTACAGCTAAACCAATTTTTATAACAAACTTTCTTATTTCTACCTTTCTTTAACATAGATCATATTTAATACCCCTAACATCAATTAAGCTAATACTAATAACTTACCATAACATGCATTTACATAAATCACATGTAACATGCTTGCTTAAGGCCTATGCTTTAGTATCTTTGTTGTTTTAAAGGTGAGCCCTATACCCTCACATGCTAATTTGAGATTAACAATAATTTACCCACTAATTTTTTCAACTATTTTATATGATTATAATAGATGTTATATATAATGAAAAATAATCAAAATTAAGGTGTTGTCATCATATTAATTTGGGAGATTTACATACATACCACTTTATTTCATGTTATTTACATATATAACATCTAAAATATTAATATTGCATACATATCACCCGTAGAACAAATTTGGGTGCATGGAATGAAATATTAAAGTTTATAGGATGGTATGAATGGTACAAATGAATTACAGGAGTTGTATATTTGATATTAAAGTTGTATATGAGTGATACGCATGTAATATTAATATTTTAGGTATTAGATATGTAAATAGCATGAAATAAAGTGGTATGTATGTAAATTCCCCTAATTTTTTTTTAAAGAAAATGAACATCATCGTGAAGATCACTTTCCTAAGAATTCGTGCTTGATGACTTGACTAATGTGATTTTTTATTTGCTGCCACCTGTTCGACGTGTGGCCCAATATGTTTCTGTTGTGTGAAATCTGCATTGATCTTAAATAACAATGTGAAGATTTCCCACTAAACGCATAAAAAGATATGGATGCTTTATGTGAGAGCCTTATTTAAATACAATGGTGGCTTGGCAATGTGATTCACGAGTGGTTTATTACTAAGCCTTTTCTTTTTTATTTTTAATAATGATCGATCTGCACGATCTGTAATCGTTTTAGGCTTTGTTGGTTTTTCCTCTCCTTTTATAAAAGATAGTTTTAGAAATATTAGTTAAGAGAATGAAGTTTTCTCACTGATAAGTAAATATTAAAAGCTTCTCAAAACAGTATTACATTCTTTTTAATACTGTGCGGCATCTGCCAACTAGTCATGAAACCAAAAACTGTTAAATTTGATTCTTTTTTTATTTAACCTATTACATGTTAATTATTAAATTAGTTAATTTAATTTAACAAAAAATTTTAAAATTAACTAACTTAATTTAACAAAAAAAATAATTTTGAAATTTTATTATAATTTAAGTTTAAATTTAAATCATTTAATTTTTTGTTATTAAATAATTAAATTATAATTTATTTTATTATAATTTAAGTTATTAAATTCAATAATTTAAGTTAGTAAATTCAATTATTTAAGTTATATTTTAAAATAAAAAATATTTAATCTAAATAATTTAATTTGACAATAAGTTATTAAAATATAACTTAATTTTTTAATTTCCGTCTTAAATTCCGCCGGAAATGCCTTCGGAAAAAAATTCGTCGGAAAACCAGTCAAAAATTATGTCGGAAATTCGTTGAAAATTTTTCGTCGGAAAATACGCCGGAATTTGTGACGAATTTACTTCTGCCGGAAATTCTGTCGGAAATGAGCTGTTTTCCTGTAGTGTTTATTCCATTTTTGAATATTTAAAGACCTCAAAATTCAATGATATTGAGCTAGTTGGATTCATCTCATCAAGATGCTTGATTTGAACATAAGCATGTAAGATTTGGAGATCATGTGATCCTTCAATTAATATCCCAAAATGTTTGAGTACACTTCAAATAATTGATTTGAGCTCATTGGGAGTCAGATCAAGTCACTTTGATGTCAATGGATTTGTCTAATTGAGATATTTAGTTTGCATGTAAGTTTTTTTTGAAATTAGAGTTCAAATAGTCATGAATATAATTTTGAAAGTTTTTAAAACAAATATTACATCGTGATTTGTGCTTGAATTGTGCTTCAAAACATGGTGGTCATTTTTGCCTGACTTACATAATATACATTTAAAGTCCAATTTCCCATATTTTATTTAGTTAAATTTGAAGTATTTTAATAAACAAATTATTATACAAGCAAAATGATTTATATAAACAAGATATATATATTTCATTAGTTCTCAGTTTTAAAATATTATTTACTAATTGTGAGTGATAAATTTTACTTTCGAACATATGTAAGATGAGGTGTTGAATGTGGGATACTAAGAATTAAATATTAATTTATTTAATTCTTAGTATCCCACATCCAGATAAACTGCCGGCAAAAACCGCCGGTAATGACTGAATTTTCTGTAGTAGAAGTTTTTCACATAAAAATCATTACTCTATTTATATGTTTGTGCGCTAGATTTTCATATTAATGTATATAGCATTACTCTATTTATGTGTGTGCTAGATTTTCATACAAAAATAGTAATTCTCTATTATCATGAATTTTCCACCACGCAACAAATATTATATTTTTTATAAGCTTATTTGTGGATGTTAAACAAGTAATGAGATCCAAAGAGTGATAAAATATAGGATAATTTATTAAAAGCAATCAATGTTAATATAAATTATAAGATAATTATTTTGTACTATAATACAGTACACAATTATTATTAATTATTTTAAAATAAAATACGACTACTTTTATTTTTTTAATAATTTTCACTACTTTAAATATATTATCTTAATTATCCTCTTTTATACCTTTCTTCCTAGTCAAAGGCTTACTGCATTATTCAAATACCAAAACCGTACGCCAAACCAGCGAACAACGAGCTGGTTGCAGCACTTCATTTGCTGCTGAAAGTGACAAAGCTGGCTGCTCGCCTTTATACACAGTCATACGAAAGAGATTTAAGATGTCAAGGACACAATAAGTAACTCTTACTATCATTTTTTTTTTCTATTTATTATTATTATTTTTTCAACAACATTAACAATAACAATATTAAGTACTCCTACTACGTACGTAGAGTCGGCTAATGTTTCATTTGGGATGATTTTTTTATTGCTTCTTAAAATAGATTTCTAGTTTAAAAATTAAAATTTTTATACTAGAAAGCTGTTTTAAGAATCAGTAAAAAATTCTTCCCAAATGAAGCCTAAATGAATTTGTTTCTCTATTATGTCTTATTAAGAGTTAAGTTCTTATTTAAATCTAATTACAAAAAATTTTATTTCAAATGCTTTATAATCAAATCTTTTAAGATCTATCTCTACCTTTCTTTACGTAGCCAGATCAAATATATTTACTCTAATAACTGAGTAATTGATGAAACTGTCGGAATTAATAAGAAGCCGATAACCTTTACAATAGCATGGTATGAAGCTATATTTTCATTAAGCTATTATTGTTACAGACGGTGGTATATATATAGCTAATGACAAAAGACTACAACAGGGTTTCTACATGCCCCTTCAAACTGATGATGTCGTAGTTGTAATCAATTTGCTAGATAGCTCCTTAAACCTAGGAGTTGGTAAGGATTTGGTGGAGACGTTAGCTATTTGCATGATCCTGAGTTGTTATATAATACATGGAAGTAACTTGTCAAATTTGGAAGCATTCTCTGATGAAGTGACAATCCACCTCAATATGTTTTGTATGTGCATGAAAGACGAGATTGTTGGCAAGAGCTACTGTCGAGGTGTTGCTGTAATAGAGAGGCATACGTGCCCTAAATCATTAACAAATTGCAAACATTTGTTTATGCCTTCTCTTTGGTTTAAACAACAATATGAGCATTCTCTCTCTCTCTCTCTCTCTCTCTCTCTCTCTCTCTCTCTCTCTCTCTCTCTCTCTCTCTCTCTCTCTAGCTTAATAAATTTTGTATAGCTTTGTCTTATGTATATGCAATGATCATTGCATAACAAAGGCGACATAGGCTTTGTTTGAGATAATTTTCTTTCTATTTTCTACAGTAGCTTTTTATCACGGATTTTTTTTTTGAAAGTAACAAAAAAACAGTGTTCAAAAGTTGTTTCAATCAAAGACTTAGCAATCACATGAAACAAATAAGCAATTAGATGAATGTAGGCCGCCTCCATTATCATCAGCCGATAGTCGAGAGGAGATGTGGCTAGATGGTCACCCACCTTATATAATTTTGCTAAAATTCCCTCATGCTCCATGACAAGAACATATAAACCCCTTGCTTTTCTTTGTTGAATTTATTTTTTCTTGCTTCATAGTCCAACGTCGAGAGAAGTGTCTTATTTTGCTAACTAATTTTGTTCAAAATACTGATCATTTTTTTTTTCAATGATATTATATAATATTATCTTTGGCTAGTTATGATTTAATTAATTCAATTATAATTTAAAATTATGTGTAAATTTAATTGATTCAAACAAAATAAGTTTTAGTAAGAAAATAATTTAGTCATACTCAATTTATTAATATATTTTGGTGGAAAAATATTAAATAATTAATGAATAAAAAGAAGGTGATATATCTGTGCTCTTTTTAGGTAATAACTAATTTTTAATTATAATGTTATCTAATGATTTGTGATTGTTTCATAGAAAAAAATGGAAGAATTTTAGATAGTGATTAAATAGCTAGTATAAATTTGTGCCTCTATAAAAAAATTTCTTATTTTTTCTTATTGAAATAACCGTCGAGCGCATCATGATCCAATATAACTAAAAGTCGCTACAATTATAATGTCATGTGCATAATTAGAACAAAATTTTATATATGAAAATATTACATTAAGGCCTCGTTTGTGATGACTTTCTTGTTGTTCTCTAAGCAATTTTTTAGTATAAATATTTTTTGAACTATAAATTTTGTACTAAAAAGATGCTTGAAAAAACAATAAGGAACTCGTCCCAAACGAAGGCTAAAGCATGATAATCGTACGTATTCTTCATCATTCTTTAATATTTAAGCACCTAAATAGTTGGGTGGAAGCAAAAAAAGAAATATATGAAAACAGTACATTTTACTAGAGCTTCAAGTATTTTTTAAGGAAAAAAGGTAGTTTGTTAGAGGGAAATATTGACTATGGCTATCTTCCTCTGGTGTATTTGGCCGAGACTGGATGTTTCTATGAATTCTAACTTTTTAGTATAATTTTTTTTTGAATTTGAAATTTTTAACTAAAAAGTCGGTTTAAAAAGCAATGCGAAAGCTGCCCCAAACGAAATCTTAATCTAAAAAATACATTATTATACCAACCAAAATGTTTTATCTAGGGGTGTCAATTTGGGTCAACAGGTCGGATTCGGGTCGAATCCGAAACTGACCCGGCACTGTTCGGGTCAACCCGAATCCGACCCATTTTTAAAAACGGGTCAGGTTTCCAGACCCGAACCCGACCCGATTCGGGTCCGGGTCAACCCGACCCGACACAAATGACACGGAATCGAGCCAAAATTGCTAGTTTTTGGGTCAAAAATCGGGTCAATCTTCATTTTTCGGGTCAAAAACGGGTCAAACTCGGATTTTCGGGTCAAATATGAGTTTTCGTGTCACTTTCGGGTCACTTTCGTGTTTCCGTGTCAACCCGACCCGATTTTTAAAACGGGTTGATTTCTTTAACCCGAACCCGACCCGTTTCGGGTTTGGGTTGACCCGAACCCGGATTTTTTCGGGTCGGGTTCGGGTCGTGTTTCGTGTCGTGTCAAAAATTGACACCCCTAGTTTTATCCAAACATAAATTATAAAATATTTTCTTATACTATAAAGCATTACTTAAAATTATTATTAATTTATCTTAATTTTAAATTTAAAATTTTCTTTAAAAAGTCCACATGCCAATACAATTTATCAAAAAAGTAATAGATTAGCACAGCCGACAATTTATTTCTAGTCAAAGGCTATAATCCGCAGTATTCAATACTGAAACCATACGCTAAACCAGCAACGAAAGAGCTGTTTGCAGCACCTGCGGAACTATTTTGTCAACACTGCTCCAGTGCATTCTGATGAAAGAGAAAGATAGAGAGAGAGAGGTTGACAAAGAGCGAAAGTGGTGTTGTTGGTCGTTTCCGTCAGGATTTATTATTAGGAGCGGAGTGTGCATCGCCCCACAAGCACTGGGTACCTAACGGTACCGAGTGATACCTAACTAGGTACCCAATACTTGTGGGAACGATTCTTCCCGTCCGCACCTAATAATCTCTTCCCTATCAGGTCTCTCTTTCTACGCTGTCCTCTAATTCTACGACTTCAACGTTTCTTATTTGCTCTTCAATATCTCCCTGTGAAGTTAATTTTAGGTTGATCGACAACTTGTTCCTTCTACCTCAATTGCATGATTATGATCCCTCCGGTCACTATCATCCTGTCATGTCAAAATTTAATTTGAAAAAAACTATTAATTCTTTCTTTTATTTTTTTATTATACTATAACTAGAGTTATCTAATTTCATCTTTCAATAATAAACAACACAAATAAATTATATGAGTTAAAAAATTAGTACACATTTATATTCAATGATATAAACGTAAATCATAAACGATACTCAAGAATTATATAATCACAATATTTCCTTCTATTTTTATTACAAAAGAATAACTAAAACAAAAAGAAACAGAGCATGAGGAACCCTGATCATTCTTATACTCTTGAACCTCTTACATGGTTTGAAATCATATAAACAATATATAATGAACTAAACAGTCTAGCATGTCACTAAAATCCTATAATTGAATTTAAAACATGATAAAGAAGCAATATGCATGCTATCATTTACTTCATAATAATAATGGTTATATGATTAAGAATTAGTGCATAAATAGTAAAACTCGTATGCAGTAGAAGTAAATTTTGTAAATAATAAAATAGTATGATACAGAAGCTAGTAAATAGTACATTGGAGAATCTAATAAACCAATATAGATGTCAAATCGATAAAATAGTCATCATATAAGTACCATCAATTAGTAAAGAAACCTTTTAAAGCGGTAAAATTAAAGCATATGTAAATATTGATGGAATCATATCAATGTAGTATCTCTCTCTCTCTTAGCTAATAAATTTTGTATAGCTTTGTCTTATGTATATGCAATGATCATGGCATAACAAAGACAATTTAGGCTTTGTTTGAGAAAGTTTTCTTTCTGTTTTCTACAGTAGCTTCTTATTACGATTTTTTTTTAAAGTAACAAAAGAACAGTAGTCAACAGCTGTTCCAATCAAAGACTTAGCGGACACATGAAACAAATAAGCAATTAGATGAATGGAGGCCACCTCCAGTATCATCAGCAGATAGTCGAGAGGAGATGTGGCTAGATGGCCACCCACCTTATATAGTTTTGCTAAAATTCCCTCATTGATCTTTTTATTTTTCTTGCTTCGTAGTTCAACGTTGAGAGCAAAGTAAATTTTGGGGGGCTGGAAAATAACAGGACCAATAAGTGTTACTTTCGAGAAAAGTTGCGATGATATAACAACTATTTTGTATTTTTGCTTCACATAAAAATCTGCACATGTAGTGATAGAAGAAATTCATAAGAAATTTAAGAGAAGGAAAAATGATGAAGAAAATTTTGTGGGCTTAATCATATTTTAATAACATAGTTCTTCAATGAGGATTACAAAAATTCATACATCTCTCTAACTTGTAAAGGCAAAGTTATAATATATACAGTGTTCATCACTGTGGTTTTACTGTTCACAAACACAAAGTGTCCGGACTCTGCATATAATCTCTCTCCCTATAATTAATAGTGATATTGTTGGATAAATAATGAGAGGTGATGCATGAAAGCAAATGCTAGGAAACTATATGTGAAGGCCAATCGGAGATGGTGGTTATTGATATTTGTTAATGGTAGGCGGAAAAGCTTTTGAGACATGGTATGCATTTTCGCATACTAGCTAAAGCATTACGTATGTCTGACGGAGATCATATTCATGCAGGTATAGTAGTGGGTAAATTGGAAGGGGAATATGAGATGACTTTGGATTTTGTTGATTTGTTACGTGATGATTTTATTGAAAAAGTTCAAAGTCATGATATTTTTTTCACTTAATTGGGTCTCTATACTAGATGTTTTGCCGTGGCTTCTAGGGCTATTCATGTTTGGCATATGCCTGTCCTAACCAAAATCTTTGGGGATGATTCCGTACTACAGTTTGGTGGAGGAACTTTAGGGCACCACCCTTGGGGAAACCTCAAAGCTCCTAGGATGAAAAGAGGTTCTTTCGAGATCCTTATACTCATTATGTCTGGCATTGAATGAACTGAGCATTTGCCTTACAATGGTAGGATCTATTTGATTTGGCACCTGAATTCACACATGAACGGGATCAAACCAAATTATATATATATATATATATATATATATATATATATATATATATATATATATATATATATATATATATATATATATATATATATATATATATATAGTAAATATAATTTTTTTAAGCAAGGGAAATGACCTATCATTTATAATAAAAAGGTCTTACAATATAAGAAGAAGTGTTATATTTTGTTAACTAATTTTGTTCAAAATACTCATCATTTTTTTTTTCAATTGATATTATAATATTATCTTATACTAATTATGATTTAATTAATTCAATTATAATTTAAAATGATATCTAAATTTAATTGATTCAAACAAAATAAGTTTTATTAAGAAAATAACTTATTCATACTCAATTTATTAATATTTTTGATGAAAAATATTAAATAATTAATGAATAAAAAGAAGGTGATATATATCTGTGCCTTTTCAGGTAATAACTCTATTTTTAATGTGGATTTTTTATATATTTTAATTATAATGTTATCTAATGATTTGTGATTGTTTCAAGCGAAAAAAAAAAAAGGAAGAATTTTAGATAGTAATTAAATAGCTAGTATCAATTTGTGCCTCTATAAAATATTTTCTTATTTTCTCCTACGAAATTAATCGTCGAGCACATCATATGATCCAATCTAACTCAAAGTCCCTACAATTATAATGTCATGTGCATAATTAGAACAAAATTTCATATATGAAAATATCACATTAAAGCCCCCTTTAGAACAACTTTTTTGCTGTTCTCTAAAGCAACTTTTTAATATAATAAACAGTCAAAAGAAGTCTTAGGCTTCGTTTGGGACGGCTTTCTTTCTGCTTCCTAAAGCAGCTTCTTAGTACAAAAATTAAAATTTTATACTATGAAGCTGCTTTAGGAAGCAATAAAAAAGCCGTCCCAAACGAAGCCTTAATCTAAAATATTGATCTTTAAAAAAAAAAGTTGTACTAAAATATTGATTTATGAAGCAATAAAAAACAGTCAAATGAAGGCTTCGTTTGGGACGGCTTTCTTACTGCTTCTTGAAGCAGATTTCTAGTACAAAAATTATTTTTTTCTATTAAAAAGCTGTTTCAAGAAGCAGTAAGAAAGCCGTCCCACATGAAGCTGAAGTCTTAGGCTTCGTTTGGGACGGCTTTTTTATTGCTTTCTAAAACGGTGTTTTAGTACAAAAATAAAAAAAATTGTACTAAAACTCCATTTTAGAAAGCAATAAAAAAGCCGTCCCAAACAGAGCCTTAATCTAAAAAATAGATTATTATACCAACCAAAATGTTTTATCCAAATATAAATTATTATACATTATTTTCTTGTACTATAAAGCCTTACTCAAAATTATTATTAATTTATCTTAAGTTAAAATTTTAAATTTATCAAAAAGGTAATAGATTAGCACATTCGGACAGCCGACAATTAATTTCTAATCAAAGGCTATAATAAGCAGCATTCAATACCGAAACCATACGCTAAACCAGCAAACGAAAGAGCTGGTTGCAGTACCTGCGGAACTATTTTCTCAGGGCAACTCCAATGGAATGGCAAATACTTGTTTTCAGTTCTTGTTTTGCTCCAACCGATCGTTATTTTTGACGTCATTTGATCCCGGATGAACAGTGCGACGCCAATATTAGCGTTGCACTGTTCATCTGCACCATTTTTTTTATCTCTACCGAACTTTCGGAAGAAAGGCGTGAAAGAAGAGAACGACGATTTACGGGGCAAAATGGCGTTCGATTGGAAATGAATCACGGCATTTTTTGATTTTATTAGCGCACAACAATTAGATAAATCATTGTATTATTCAGTAACGCTAACGTGGCTTTATCCCATTGGTTAAGCTTCATATTATTTACTGTATCTGTACTATATATACCTATATGTTCAGATGAATAAGACAACTCATTCGTTTCTTGCTTACTGTTCTTGTCCTGTTTCTTGGTTCTTTGGAGCGTGAGTTTCTACATGGTATCCAGAGCTTGGAACGATCTTCTTCTTCCTCCCTCCCCATGAGCTCCGCTACCTCTCATCTCGGCGCTCAAGAAGACATGGAAGAGATCACCGATCCCTCCATTTCCTCCGCCCTTAAATTCGTCGTCGCCAACTTGAAAACCATTGTATCCGTTCACCTCGACGCCGACAATTACCCCGTCTGGAAAGCCCAGATCGCAAAATTACTCAGAGCAAATCGCTTTGAAAAATTTCTTGATCCCCATCACTCCTCTCCCCCTCCACTTCTCCATCACTCCGATGGCTCCTCTGCGCAAAACCCCCTGCATTCTCAGTGGCTGCTCAACGACCAGAACATCTCCGCGGCCATCTGTTCCACGATCTCTACTTCCATCCTACCATACGTCGTTAATCTGGACTCCACAGCTGCGATCTGGTACGCTCTAGAAACTCGCTTCCAGTCCACTAACAGATCGAAGGTCATTCAACTCAATAACTCCCTCCACAACATATCTCTCAAGAATCAAACCGTTACACAATACCTCTCAGCCATCAAGACCATCGTCGATCAAATCTCCGCCTCCGGCTCGACGGTCGACAACGAAGATGTAATTCTTTACATCCTAAATGGACTACCTTCTTCCTACCAATCCTTCAAAACCGCCATCAGAACCATGCTTCACCCGCTCTCCCTCGATCAGCTCTACCCGCTGTTACTCAGCGAGGAAATTAACATTGCTTCAGATTCCGCGCGAGCCTCTTCCGATCCAGATCATACATCTGCTCTCTTCACGTATCGTGGACGTGGCAGACGATCTCGCGGTCGTAATTACAACTCATCCAATCGCCCCAACACCAACATGAACGTGATCTGTCAAATCTGCTCCAAGAAAGGTCACACTGCCTCCAATTGCTGGCATCGAATGGATTCCACCTACACAGCTTCGACTCCGACCACTCAACATAAAGCACTTGCCGCCAACACAGATACAAACTACTCAAATTGGTTTCTCGACTCAGGTGCTACCAACCACCTCACAAACACGCTCGACAACATGTCCATTTCGAACCCTTATCACGGCCCTGACACCGTCACCGTCGGAGATGGGAGATCGGTTAACATTGCCAATACTGGTACCGGCTTGTTACCGACTCCCCACCGTAAGCTTTCTTTATCCAAAATGCTTCACACACCTTTTTTACATTTTAATTTACTTTCCATTTCTAAGCTAACAAAAGACAATAACATTTTTGTCACCTTTAATCCCTCCGGATTCTCCATACAGGATCTGACGAGTCATCAAATTCTGCTGCAAGGACCTTGTGAAAACGGTCTATACCCCCTCACGCTTCCGTCCTCCCTCAAGTAGCGATCCGCTTTTATTTCTCACAAGAATAAGCCCATACAATGGCACAGCAGGCTTGGACATCCACACCAGCGTGTTCTTTCTTCCATCGCCAACAGCAATCCGTCACTTAGCATAAATGTCGATTGTATTTCTTGTTTTTCCTGTAAACAAGCTAAAGCTCATAAACTTGTTTTCAATAGCTCTTCGAACCGTAACACAAATGTTCTTTCTCTCATTCACTCTGACGTTTGGGGCCCTGCTCCAGTCACGTCTGTGCAAGGATATCGATATTACGTTCTTTTCGTAGATGATTATACGAGATTTTCGTGGATTTTCCCTTTGAAACAAAAGTCTGAAGTTTATGATGTTTTTGTTCATTTTAAGTTGCAGGTAGAAAACCAAACTTCACATTCGATCAAAAACATCCGGACAGACGGCGGTACCGAATTCCTTAACCAATCTTTCAAGCAATTTCTTCTCACACACGGGATAACTCACCAAATCTCTTGCCCATACACACCCAAACAAAACGGCGTTGCTGAACGCAAACACCGTCACATAATCGAAACCACTCGCACTTTACTCAATTCGGCCTCTATTCCCTACCAACACTGGCCCGAAGCTGCTCTCACGGCTACCTACCTCATCAATCGTCTCCCCTCACCCGTAACCAATAATGCAACTCCTTACGAACTCCTACACAATTCTAAACCTTCTTACCATCATCTTCGTGTTTTCGGCTGCGCATGTTTCCCCCTTTCTCCCCCTCACACCAAACACAAACTCCAAAACAAATCCGACATGTGTGTCTTCCTCGGGTATTCCGAGACCTACAAAGGTTTCAAATGTCTCCATCCCTCCACCAATAAAATTTCTATCTCTCGTCATATATCCTTTGACGAAGATCATTTCCCTTTTCATAAAATCCACACAGACTCTGCTTGCCCACAATCTAACAATACCAGCATTCCTCCCAAACTTCTAATTCCCACCTCTGCTTCGACTCATCAGCCATCCATTCCCACTGCACATCCGTTCCATCCACACCCTCACACTCAGCAACTTACTCATCCTGTAACCGAACCTCCCACAGCTCCATCACCCACACCGTGCTCCCCAACTCCTCTACCCACCAAACATCCCATGCTCACTCGTAAACAAACAGGCTCCCTTAAACCCGTTACCCGCCTCAACCTCTATCACTCTCAGAACACTGACCCGAACCACATACCCGATACTCCTCACTCATTCACCGAAGCATTCAAACACCCTCAATGGCGGGAAGCCATGGCTCAAGAATTTCTTGCGCTTCAGAAACAAGGGACATGGAATTTGGTATCGCCTCCTCCCGACTCTTCCACTCTAGGCTGCAAATGGACTTACAAAACCAAATTCAACTTCGATGGCACCATTGCAAAACGCAAAGCACGTTTGGTTGCTCAAGGCAACCATCAAGAATTCGGTCTTGATTACACCGAGACTTTTAGCCCTGTCGTTAAATTACCTACCATTCGCATACTACTTGCCATCTCTCTCTATTATAATTGGCAGGTACACCAACTCGACGTCGCCAACGCCTTCTTACACGGCAACCTGACGGAAGACGTCTTCATGGCACAACCAAAAGGCTTCGAAGATCCCACCTACCCGAACCACGTGTGTCATCTCAAAAAGGCCATATACGGTTTAAAGCAAGCGTCGAGACAATGGTATAACACTTTTACTCATTTTCTTGTCTCCATCGGCTTTACTCACAGCTCCGCGGACCCATCGCTACTCATCTTTAGACAAGACAAAATTCACATTTATCTCCTCGTCTACGTAGACGATATCCTCATTTCAGGCAACGACGACAACACAATTTCCACGGTAATCTCTAAACTATCCAACCATTTTTCTATGAAACACTTAGGACCGGTTCACGACTTTCTTGGCATTCAAATCAAGAAATCGGATGGCGCTTATTTCCTCTCTCAAAGCAAATATGCGGCCACCATTATTCAACAAACCGGTCTCAGCAGTTGCAACACCTTGGCCAATCCGAATTGTACAAAGTTTCCACCCATCTATCAACCTGATCCTGCTTTTTCGGATCCAACCTTCTATCGTCACATTACGGGTTCGCTACAATACTTAACAATTACACGCCCCAACATAGCTTACACGGTTAATCAACTATCGCAACACATGCACAACCCTCAACCGCAACATTTTTATATGATTAAACGGCTTCTGCGCTACATACAAGGTACGTTAGATTTTGGATTACCAATTACTAAATCTAATCTAGTTTTAACATCCTTTTCAGACGCGGATTGGGCCGGCGACCCGGCGTCCCGCAAATCGACCTCCGGATACTGCTCCTACCTCGGCGACAACCTTATCACCTGGACTGTCAAAAAGCAATCCACCGTCGCTCGTTCCTCAACTGAATCCGAATACCGGGCTTTAGCCGCCCTCACTGCAGACGTCATATGGCTTCGACGGCTTCTTTCCGACTTCAATATTCCTCAAAACATCCCCACGGACATGTTTTGTGACAATCTCTCGGCCATTGCCCTGGCTAATAATCCCGTTTTTCACGCCCGCACCAAACACATTGAGATCGATCAGAAATTCATTCGGGATCATCTACAACAACACAACATTCAACTCTTACCAATCAGCACTGTGGACCAAAAAGCCGACATTCTCACAAAAGCTCTGTCCACTCCAAGATTCATCACTCTTCGACACAAGCTGACAGTCATTCAAGACCCTTCAGCTTGCAGGGGACTATTAGCGCACAACAATTAGATAAATCATTGTATTATTCACTAACGCTTACGTGGCTTTATCCCATTGGTTAAGCTTCATATTATTTACTGTATATGTACTATATATACCTATCTGTTCAGATGAATAAGACAACTCATTCGTTTCTTGCTTACTGTTCTTGTCCTGTTTCTTGGTTCTTTGGAGCGTGAGTTTCTACAGATTTCACTGAATTTTGGAGCGAAAAAAAAGAGATTTTCAGTTGGAGATGCTCTTAACACCGTGCAATCTGATGAGAAAGAGAGAGAGAGAATATGGTTTGGATCTTCAGACCGATGATTTCTTTTCTAGATTATTGTAATCGAATTGTTCATAAATACTTTTAGAAAAGAGAATAAGGTTTACAATTTTTTTATTGTTTCTTAAAATAAATTTTTAGTAAAAAAAATAAAAATTTTATTTTAAAAAACTATTTCTTAAAATAGCTTTTTAATACAAATTTTTAATTTTTGTATTAAAAAACTTTTTAAAATTATTCCGAACCAGACATAATTAGAGATGGTCGGCGCCTCCGCGGTCTCTCTTTCTACGCTGTCCCTCTAATTCTTTGACTTCAACGTTTCTTCTTTGCTCTTCAATATGTCCTGTGAAGCTAATTTTTGGCTGGACTTGGACATGCTGATTTTTGACCTACGTATCTTTTCATATTTGTAAATGTTAGGAAGTAAACCAAGTAACTTAACAAACAATAAAAAAAATGTTGAAAACAAATTAAAGAATTTAATATGAAAAAACTCAAAATCGAAAAAATGGACATGCTGATTTGGAGCACCATAGCGCTATGCTCTCTGTCTCCATCCCACGTTCGAAGCACCTTCTTAATTATCAAATATATGGGAAGAGCATTTATGTAATTATTTTATTTTATGTTTAAATAGATGGCTACAAATGGCCCTTATGATCAGGTGAAACAATATTTTCTGCTAGGTTGTAAGTAGGGGTGTCAATATTTGACACGATCCGAAAATCCGATTCGAATCTGAACCTAAAATTATGGGTTAGGGTCAACCTGGACCCGAAACTAGTCGGGTTTGCGTTCAACAATTCGATCTGTTTCAAAATTGGGTCGGGTTCGGGATGATTCTTTGATCCGAAAACCTGTTTTTGACCTAGAAATCCGAGATTGACCCGCTTTTTACCCGAAAAATGAAGATTGACCTGTTTTTTGACCCGAAAACTAGTAATTTCATCACGTCCCCGGGTCATTCGGGTAATGTCGGGTTGACCCGGACCCAAAGCGGATCGAGTTCGAGTCTAAAAAATCGACCCGTTTACAAAATCCCAAGCGGAATACATTTCCATGCATATGATATTAGTCTTTCTTCCTATTCCCCTTCTCCATGTTCTGTCCTCTAAAACCCATTAGCACCTAGTCCCAGGAGATTACAAGGCATTCTCTTCCTTTATTCCTTCATGTTTCTGGCTTCAGTTTCCAATCCAGAGAGTTAGTTTCAAACTATTTCGCTACAATGGAGCTGCCTACTGATCCCTCTCGGTTTTATCCTGGAAGGCTATTGCATTTGATATCATATGAAATATTAATATTGCATGCATGAATAGCATTCTAATTAGGAAATCTTAAAAACCCTTGATTTTAGTTTGGAACTTCTAAAATTAAATTTGGGTTCATCCGTACTCTGATTTTTGTAAGCTTATAGTCAAACCGAATGTTTCAATGAGACGACCCAACAACACTAAAATTGGTCCAATCCGAGCCAAAATGAGTCCAAATCAAGGAACCAAATCATATTTGAAAGCTCAAAAGCATTAATTGGATGACCAAATGATATTGAAATATTGCATGCTTATAGTTGAATTGAGCAGCTCGACGAGATAAATCCAACGAGCCCAATATCGAGGTAGGTGATTCTAATCATATTGATTATCTTCAATATTTTAACTGTAATATTTATGAATTTCACCAAGTAAAATAAAAGTTATTAAATTTTGTATGATTTACATTATATAGAAAATTGATATTTTTTTAAGCATGCTCTTAATACAAATATAGAAAATGAATATTATTATGTGATTGAGTAATAACTAGTCGTTATTATTATTTTTGAAATGCGTGTAAAAGATAAGTAAAAATTGGTTGGTTAGAATCAAAATTGAGGAGAATTCAATGATCAAATCTTTGAAAACTGAGATATTATTAGATTCACTTACCTCGATATTTGATACGGCATCACAAAATTATCTTGATCGGGCACGAATCTCGAGGCAAAACCTAGTTGGAAACTTCAAAAATTAATTTCGGGAGCATATGAACTCCGATTTCAGCGAGCTTACAGTCAAACTGAGCGTCTCGGAAATACAAACCCAATGACACCAAGATCAACCCAATCCGAGCCCAAATGAGTCCGAATCAAAGGTTCGAAGCGCTGTTGGAAGGTTAAAACCGCAATTTGAGTTACCAAACGGTCTCCGATTTTGACGAGCTTATACTTGAATCGAGCCGCTCGACGAGACGAATCCAACGAGCCCAAGATCATCAAATTCTGACATCATTAAAGCCATCAAATGTCCAACGAACAGTGCATGATCAAAAGATTCGATATCGACCGTCCATTCAAACCACTCCCTGTTCGCCCTTGATCTCACGCCTACTTACGGGCTATGCCACTCCAGAAAAACTATAAATAGAGCCCTCATTCTACACCAAGGGGCTCAAGTGAAGAGAGAGAAGAAGAAGAGAAGGAGAAGGAGAAAGGGGAATAGGAGATTCCTCACCTCCTCGACCACCGCCGCCGGAGTTTTTTTTCTGCCGCCTGAAGACGCCGGAGCTCTGCCGGATTTTCAGAAAACGCAGGGAATTCGCAGGATTTTTGTGAAGTTCGTGGAAGAAACAAGTTGTATTTGGATTATCCCGGCTTGTGGGACGAAATCCGCCATTTGTAATCAACAAAAACGCTAGTGGAAATTTGCAACTGGGCGAGGCCCCGTGGTTTTTCCATTTTTGGGTTTTCCACGTAAAAACTCTTGGTGTTCAATCTCTTTTCCTGTTTGTGTGTTAAACTTACATGCAACGCTCGGACGCAAATTCATAAACTCTATCGCCGCGTATTTTCTAACACGCAACAGTTTGGCGCCGTCTGTGGGAACAATTATCCCACTACTTCGAGTACTGCTACGATGGTGAATAGGCGCAGCAGTCGTTTGGTTGGAGCTTCTCGCTCAAACTCTCGTCAGTCCAGAAACTCGTCTATTAACCATAGACGACCAATCTCAGTATCTTTGCACCCCGAGGGGCAAAATGCTGCCGGTGAAAGGACCTCAGGGCCTTCTTTGGAAGAAAGGATTCGGAAGATGGAAGAATCTCAGAACGAGATTCTTCAACTCCTACGAGACGATCGACAGCCGACGTTGGAAGAGATCCTTCGCCCTCGGGATCCACCAAGGGTTGAAGATGTTCAATTCGAGCAGCGTCAAGAAGAATTTCACCTTCCTCCACCTAGGGGACATCCTCAAACACAACACGAAGATGAACTTGCCGATACAGCGAGTTCAACACATCCTCGCATTTTTTCAGAACTCCCAGAAGGCTCTCTCCAACCACACATTGCAGGACTCCCTCACAATGTCCTACGTCGTGAACTGCGAAAATTGGTACGGGAAGAGTTCCCCCGAGGAGATGTGAGGCATGCTCTCCGATAGAGGAATTTCCATGAATCATCACCTCTAACGGAAGACATTCTTCAGCACCCCATTCCAGTAGGATTCAAAGTGCCAAATGTTGAGTCCTACGACGGGACGACCGACCCATATGAGCATATCGACTACTACAGAACCATCATGCATATTCAACGAGCATCAGACGCGCTCCTCTGCCAGGTCTTTCCCGCCACCCTTAAAGGACAGGCCCGAACATGGTTCTACTCGCTTCCACCTGGAACGATCCCCTCTTTTGTCAAATTGGCAAAAGTATTCGTCGAACAATTTGTGGCCAATCGAAGAATTGCTAAGGATTCTTCCCACCTCTCCGGGATTCGCCAAAATGAGGGAGAATCGTTGAAGGAGTATTTTCAACGATTTTCCACTGAAGCACGACAGATTCCAGGAGTAGACCCTGAATTACTCAGAGGGGTCTTTCTTGGAGGTCTTCGTCCTGACCCCTTCTATTCGGCCCTTATGCGAGACACCGTCCATTCGTATGCTGACTTGATCCATCGCGTTGAGGCACAAATCTCTGCGGATGAAGCTATAAATGCTCACAGAAAACAGTTTGAGCAAATCAGCGGGAAGCGCAAAGGTGCACCTGGGATGGATAATTCTTTCTCACAGCAGAAAAAGCAT
This sequence comes from Dendrobium huoshanense, assembly GCA_016618105.1. Taxonomy (NCBI): domain Eukaryota; kingdom Viridiplantae; phylum Streptophyta; class Magnoliopsida; order Asparagales; family Orchidaceae; genus Dendrobium; species Dendrobium huoshanense. The sequence continues at coordinate 52,398,443 of CM028357.1, read as the reverse complement.
GAGAAGAATAATCTACCTCATAGGTCTCCATCACCACGACGAGGACCTCGCCAAGAAAAGGAGTACACCCCACTCAATACATCCCAAGCAAATGTATTAATGGCCATCCGGGATCAGGAGAACGTGAAATGGACACACCCTTTGAAGCCCAACGTCGGAAACCAGGAGCAATATTGCCACTTCCACCGTAGCCGTGGGCACACTACTGAAGCATGTTGGCAGCTCAAGGAAGAAGTTGAGAGACTGATCCGACAAGGATATCTCCGACAATTCATCAAGAATACACCAACCCGAGATGAAGTTGGTCCGACTGGGGGGCAGAATCAACAACAAAGACAACCATTGAATAATGTTCAAATGGTTGGAGAGATTGAATGATCACGCACTTCGTGTATTTGTATTAACAAATATTACTTGTCTTGTTCTCACTTTTATGTTGAGTTGAGTGTCACTTTGATATCTCTAATATCTTCTTTCAAGTTAAATGTTGTCGTATTGTCACCGTGCGAAGATCTTGTGTGTTGAGTACTTTGTAATTTGTAAGTCGTACCAGGGAACTATTGTACTATGCTTACGTAATGCAGTAATAGAATGTTCATGTTGTTGTGATATGATTTTTCCTCTTATGAAAGATAAGAAAAAACTTCTCAAACTCTTTCTCCGTGATTCGAGGAATACACAATCCATATTGTATCTCAATCACCGGACGATCAATCCCAGGGGGATTTGATCCTGACCTCATCCACACAGGTTAACGTCGTCGAGCAGGGCTCCGACATACAACCTCGGATAGGTCTTACATCCTTGGTGGATTCTCTCGACCTCTTCCACACAGGTTAACATCGTCGAGCAGGGCTCCGACATACAACCTCGGATAGGTCTTACATCCTTGGTGGATTCTCTCGACCTCTTCCACACATGTTAATGTCATCGAACAAATGTTCTGACATACAACATCGGATAGGTCTCACATTTTTCTTCTTTTTATTGTTTATGTTCTATTTTATTCTATTTATTTCAATTTCTATTGATTGATATTGAATTCGTGAAATGGTTTTTTCTTTCCTATGAATTGTGCTTTTCAAAATAGAAAAGCACAATTACGATAGACAAGGAAGAATCTGAATATTTCATTCTACTTTATACTAAGGTGTTGGATCTCAAAATCATTAGAAAAGAATTATGAATTTTATACCCCGACTGAGAACGAAACTATGAGGTGGATTCTCCTGACCTCATCCACACAGGTTAACGTCGTCGAGCAGGGCTCCGACATACAACCTCGGATAGGTCTTACATCCTTGGTGGATTCTCTCGACCTCTTCCACACATGTTAATGTCATCGAACAAATGTTCTGACATACAATATCGGATAGGTCTCACATTCTTGGTGGATTCTCCTGACCTCATCCACACAGGTTAACGTCGTCGAGCAGGGCTCCGACATACAACCTCGGATAGGTCTTACATCCTTGGTAGATTCTCTTGATCTCTTCCATACAGGTTAATGTCATCGAACATGTCACGACCCGACCCGAGACGAGACGGATCCCGTCCGCACCGGGCCGCGACGGAGAAGCACTAACTAGGATCTAGCTTTGGAATTTGGTTCGGAACTGAATCTTCCAAATTATTTTAAACAAAACAGACAAACAAACACAGAGCTACTATGAATCATCAAATGCAGCGGAACAAAACATCTATCTTTTCTTTTCCTCAAAACAATCATTTACAAATACAGTACATGGCTTTTAGACAGAAAGAAAGACATAACAGAAAAGTCATGACTGTACAAAAATCAAAAGGTACAAAACAATACCTATACTGATCAGACTCTGAACTAATCCTGGACTTCCTTCCCTTTCCCAGAACCTGAAAACCACTAGAAAGCAATGGTGAGCTCAACAGCTCAGCAAAGCAACAAACCTCCAATCAAAATCCTCAGAATCGCAAAACCAACACATCAGACAAATCCGTACAGAAATCAGAACGGAATCGGACAGATATCAAATCAAACAGAACTGTACGGAAACAGAAGTCGTATCAAATCAACAGAATCAGAATCGTACAGATCATATCGGAATAGAGCAAAATCATATCAAAATCATATCAGATATTTAATTAATAGCTCAATTCCCTGACACAGACTTAATCTCATAGGATCCAGGCCCCTTATGCCTCCCTTTGTGCTCACGGCACCAGAACAGATGTGCTTATAGCACCAGAATACATATAAAGTGCATAAAGCACCTAAACAGATTTCCTTGAATCCGGAACAGAACAGATATCAGATTTCATATTGAGCTCATTTCAGAATTCCCAGACACTAACTGAATCTCATATGATCCAGACCCCTTATAACTCCCTTTTTATAGCATATACAGATAGCATATCAAATCAGAAGAATTCCGGACAAATCAGAAATTACCCAAAAAATCGGGCAGCACAACGGCAATATACAGAATTTACACAATTTTCCTGAAAATCCAAAATTCACCAAATTCGCACAGAATACAGATATCAATATTTCAGAACATTTATTCTACTGCACAAAGAATTTCCAAGTTCACAGAAAAATCCAATCGACTAAAAATACAGTCGAATCAAAAATACCCGGATAAAAATCTTCAGAAAATAACCAAAATATGCACACGTCAACAATATACAGAAACATACGCGGTAAAAATTGAACCAATCAAAAGATACGGACGAAAATCACGAACAAAAATTAATTCCGGACAGATAATACCGCCAAACTCGACGGTTCTGAAAATTGAGAAAGGTGGATTGTGCCTTACCTCGTGCACAGCAATATCCTCAACAGTCTCTTCGAACGAAAACGGCTCCGCGTCTTCCCGAAATCAACTTTTCCAATTTTCTTCTTTTTCTCTTTCTCTCTCCTCAAAATCAGATATTTTATTTTTTTGATTTTCTCTCTCTTCAAAACGACTGAATTTCCTTAAGTAATCTTCAGATCGGCCCGGCCGATCGCCACATCATCCCGGGACGATCCGACCAACTTGATCGTCCTGGACAGCTCCCAGGGCTATTGTCCGGCCGATATTTTCTACAGTGCCAATCGGCCTGGCCGAAGTCTCGATCGGCCTGGACGATGCTTCCAAAAAAACACCTGGAACACTTCTGAGCAAATTCTGGAGCAAATCCTCAACTGATCGTCCCAGGACGATCCCAGATCGTCATGGACGATACTGAAGCAGTTCATGCTATTACAATCTCCCCAACTCAGAAAAATATCGTCCTCGACATTATCCAATCCAAACTCAGTCAAAACAAGTACGGGTACGACTGTCTCATGTCAGACTACTTCTCCCAAGTCGCTTCCCGTGCAGTCCGGTGCTTCCACTAGACTTTAACCATCGGAATCTGTTTATTTCTTAACTTTCGGACTTCCCGATTTTCGGCCCGGACGGTCCGATTCGGACGTTTTTGGGGTCCCCAGACACGTTTTTCGACTTTTCGAACTCGATTTTGACACTTTCGGAGCTCAACGGGGCCTCTACAATCAAGTTTGAGCAAGAGATTGGTTTTTGGAACGCAATTTTTGGCGTTTCTGCCAATGCAAATTGTCGACACATATATTTTCGGACTCCTGGAGCTTCGATGTCCAAAAATAGGGGGGCAATTGATACGGCATCACAAAATTATCTTGATCGGGCACGAATCTCGAGGCAAAACCTAGTTGGAAACTTCAAAAATTAATTTCGGGAGCATATGAACTCCGATTTCAGCGAGCTTACAGTCAAACTGAGCGTCTCGGAAATACAAACCCAATGACACCAAGATCAACCCAATCCGAGCCCAAATGAGTCCGAATCAAAGGTTCGAAGCGCTGTTGAAAGGTTCAAATCGCAATTTGAGTTACCAAACAGTCTTCGATTTTGACGAGCTTATACTCGAATCGAGCGGCTCGACGAGACGAATCCAACGAGCCTAAGATCATCAAATTCCAACATCATTAAGGCCATCAAATGTCCAACGAACGGTGCATGATCAAAAGATTCGATATCGACCGTCCATTCAAACCACTCCCTGTTCGCCCTTGATCTCACGCCTATTTATGGGCTATGCCACTCCAGAAAAACTATAAATAGAGCCCTCATTCTACACCAAGGGGCTCAAGTGAAGAGAGAGAAGAAGAAGAGAAGGAGAAGGAGAAAGGGGAATAGGAGATTCCTCACCTCCTCGACCACCGCCGCCGGAGTTTTTTTTCTGCCGCCTGAAGACGCCGGAGCTCTGCCGGATTTTCAGAAAACGCAAAGAATTCGCAGGATTTTTGTGAAGTTCGTGGAAGAAACAAGTTGTATTTGGATTATCCCGGCTTGTGGGACGAAATCCGCCATTTGTAATCAACAAAAACGCTAGTGGAAATTTGCAACTGGGCGAGGCCCCGTGGTTTTTCCCATTTTTGGGTTTTCCACGTAAAAACTCTTGGTGTTCAATCTCTTTTCCTGTTTGTGTGTTAAACTTACATGCAACGCTCGGACGCAAATTCATAAACTCTATCGCCGCGTATTTTCTAACACGCAACAGAGCTCATTGGGTTTGTCTCATTGAGCCGCTTGATTCGACTATAAGCATGCCATATTAAGAGATCACATGGTCATCCAATTAATATTTTGAACTTTCTAAATATGTTTTGATCCCTTAATTTGGGTCAATTTGGGCTAGTTTGAATTGATTTTGGTGAAATTTGGGTTCGTCTTCTTGGGATGTTCAATTTGATCATAAGTTTGCTGAAATTAGAGTTTGGATGGTTCCAAATTTAATTTTGAAAATTAGTAGCTTGAATATATTTTAGGATTCATGTCCACTCAAGATAATTTTTTATGATGTATCAACATAAAATTTTAAATAGAAAAAAAATCAAATATATTCACTCATGTATCATGGTCCCGACGCCGAAATCCGAACAGCGACGTGGATTTTTTCGTTTTTCTTATGTGAGTGAGATTACGCTACTGAGTTAAAAAAACATTAAAGAATAATTACGCTTAGAACTTGGGAATTTGAACTGAGGAAACTGAAAACAAACAAAAAGTGCAAGGCGTAATGGGGCTATTTGCCGGTAGAGATATCCTATGCAACGGCGCTGTTAGCTATAGCTTCCATTGTATAATATATTTGCTTTGAGATTTGTGCCAATGGCTGGTGAACACAGAGATTTAAAATCGAAGGAATTTGCACTGGTCTGATCATCTTATGTATTTATCAGTTTGTATAAGATTTTTGCTCAGGTTGCCATCTCTGCTTCGGTCTTTGCTTCTATTCATCATCTCCTCTTTTTCCACTCCTCCCGCCGGGTTTCCTCCAAGTAGGGAGAGAGGGAGAGAGGGAGAGAGAGAGAGAGAGAGAGAGAGAGAGAGAGAAGGAGGGACATGGTGGCTATGCGAAGCCTAAACCGAAAACCCTGTGATCGGTGATGTTCCGGCGACGTCGTCGGCGGTGGGTATGAGAGAGAAATCGGTGATGGATGGTGCTTCGGAGGAGCTTGAGCGGCGGAGCCGCTACCTCAGCTCTCTCATAGAGAGGACTAAGGTCAAGGGCGACGCCAAACAGGAGGAGGACAAAAGGGAGAAAGAGAAAGAGAAAGAGAAGGGAAGAGACGATGGCGGCGATGGACGGAAGATTGAAGATGATCTAAAGGAAATGGAGAATATCCGGGTTAGGGCCGCTGATATGCCGCGGGAGCTGCAGCGGCGAGCGTTCCACTGCGCACGGGAGACCCTCAGCGGTATGCCCAAGCTCGACAGCAAGCGTCTCGCACTTGTCTTAAAGAAGGTACATCGTTTTATCCGTCACTTTTTATGAGGTTAAGTTTTGATTGGTCGTAAGCCAGTGTTTTTTTTTAGTGAGACACTGTGTATGCGTTTGATCTTCTGGTTTTTCGTTTCTTATTTATGAATCTTTGATTATTTGTGGATTTTCTTTTGGGACTTCTGTTGGTTGAGCTGTAGCTTCTTTTGTTTTGGTTTTTGAGGTGGACTTTTTGGTTGCTAAAGATGAATGTGGCTAGGATGAGTAGGTATGAACTGGTCTGGAGGAGGTGATTTTTTTAATTATTATTGTAGAATACTAGATTATTGTTACTTATGATGACAATGCCAAGAATGTGTCGCCATTTGGAACTGTTATTGTAGGGCTACTTTTGCTACTTTTGCGGAACAAATCTGCGAATATTGCTCTAATTAACAGTTATGGATGCGAGAAAGGTATTAATAAGGACACTGGTGGTTGAAAACACGGAAATATGGATGCTATGTAGGCAATGTAAGCTGCAGAGGTTGTTTGATCTTTGCTGTACAGATCTTTATTGATACATTTTAGTGAGCTAAGGATCTGTCTGGCCCCAGTCCATGTTATAAAATGGGCCTAAACTTTCCCATTTATGTTTAAGATGTTGAATGCAGCCCGAGATTTATTTAAAACTTAATTTAGATCATTTTGCCATGCAATGTGATCATCGCCGAGGTTAAGCTCACATGGAGGAAGGAAGAGGTGGTGTTTCTCCTTCTTGCACGTGCCAAATGCTTAAAGAATTTGCTGATAACTAGGGGCTTAGGTCAGCAGAAATGGCATCCTAAACATTAGGACATTTCAGTTTTTCCACGTCTCTTTCTGTACCTTTTTTTTTTCTTTATCCCCTTAGGTGACAGTTTGTTGTACTAAAAATGCTGACACCGTGTTTAACATGGGTATTTTGATCATTAAACTATTGAAGCCCTTCTGACGAGATGGGTTCAGTTGACCAATGGAATTAAGTTGTTCAGAATAGTCGCCCACCATAAGTATGTATCTAGTTCAACAATGAGGCCAGTAAAAATAACTTGAAAAGCATGCATAAGAAGGAAAAAAGAATGAGAACCAACTAAATGACATTTTCATGTTCAAATACCATTACAACATCAATCAAGGCCTTCTCATGACAAGGTAAGTCAAAATGCCAAGATGCAAACAATAAATACCAATCATCTACCTAACCATTAGCTGATCCAAGCGGATCTACAGATGTTACAAAGCAGGCTAGAAGCAGCCGGCTCACTGATTCAAGGCAAGGGAAATTGAACCTAACGTAATGATTGAATTTGATTAAATCCTGAGAAATCAACACAAAATAAGAAACATTAAAAAAAGTAATTAATTGAATTTTTGTACAATTAAAATTTCATTAGCATCTACTTTGACAAAAATCAAAACTCCAATAAAGCAAGGAAAAAGACAAGAAGAAAGAAATCAACAAAATTAATATTGGGTGATCATGCACTAAAGCATACATTCATCATCATTCAGATTTTAGTACCAATAACATTTTAATATATAGTTGGGTGATCATGCACTAAAGCATCTAGGAAAATGAAACAAAGTAATGCTACACTTTCTTAGCAATATAAGCTTCATCATCACCCTAAGGAAACATAGAGATATGATAAAGACAAATATGTGCATGTTCTATTTTTCTTGGTGAAACTAATTTTTTATTAACTACAATTACACCAAACAGGCATTGTAAAGGAATTAGAGAAACTCCAAAGCTCAAATTTTATAAGCAAGAACTTCTATCGGCAAAAGAAAAAGTTCATACCCTAAATTCCACTCAGCACAAATGGAAGGACCAATGCGTAGATGAACATACAGACCGACTTGCTTCACTAGCTTGATAAACCTAACCAGATCATACCTTCCTCCAAAGTAGTACTGTAATAAATCAACAGAAAAGTCCACGAAAATAATTTTTTTTAAAAAGCATTTATCCAACTTTAACGCATTTCGTTAGAACTCACTGAAACAGGAAACTTCTTGTTTTGTTTGTATTTTTATTTTTGGAAATCAATACCTGACCAGGAGAAGGTTCATGGCCATTCCAGAACAAATTTGTCTGGATCACATCCAATCCCCCATCTTTCGCCTTCTGGATAAGATTCGACTGCGTCTAAAGCCCAACTAAAGAAACCAAACAACAAGCTTAGAACTATCAAAAAACTAAATCAACATAAACATGAATGCTCAAAAATAGAAGCATAAACTAAAAAAGAACAACTTTTCTCATGGAAACGTCCTTCTCACCTTCGGAGTGCTCAGATAATGAATAGAGCCGGATATGATAATCTTCCTCTGCCCATTAATGATCACCGCCTTGCGGTCATAAGAAACAGAGGCTATCGCCGGAGTGAGCCAAGGTTGACATTCATCATTCAGCATCCGTTCGACTTTTCGTCTTTAGGTTGATGAAGCTTCGGAGCTTTGAGGAGATCATTGTCATCAGCTTGGCCCTTCGTCTATGAAAAAGAAGCTTTGGCATTGGTTTGACCCCCGTCATTCGGCATCGAAAGTGATTCGGTGTGGATGATCTCCGAAGACGAAGGTTGCGATTGACGAGTCAAATATGGAATGTGTCGGCTAGGTCAGAAAAAGGCGATATTGAGAGTTTATGAGCGGGCAGTGCTTAGCGGCGGTTTGTAAACCGCTATTATAAAATATAAAGAAGGATATCAATTTTTAATAGTAAATTTAGCAGCAGTTTTCACCGTACCTATTTTTAGCGGCGATTTTTAAACCACTGTTAAAAATTGCTGCAAAAACATTAACTTTTTGGTAGTAAGGCTACTATGAACTCAGCATGTACTAGTAATAGTGCTCGACTTGCTAGTATTTGATAGCAGTTCCAACTGACTAACGCTCAACTTGAGTACTTAGTTGTTGAATTTGGCCTACTAATACCCAAATCAAGTACTTTCCGGAAGGCAATTCAACCCATTCAACCCATGCGGATTAGAATATGGTCTATGTTTGCTCAAGCCAAGGAGAAAAATTTCAGTTAGTTGTGAAGTTAAGTTGGGTAAGTTAAATAGCAAGCATGTCTTGCCAACTTTGGTGAGTCAACTTGTCTTAGGTTTGATGAGACAGTATTCTCGGTTGGGTGGTTGAGTCCATGTGATTGGGGTCAAAGAAGTCTGCTAGGTATGCGAAGGCGTGCTTGAAATATTTACAAGCCCTATTGGTTTGTAGAGGTTCAGCCAGAGTAGCTTGGAAGGAGCTTTGTATGTTGGAGAGGGTTGAGTTCTATTTAAACTCGATAGGGTTGAAATTTTGTTAGACTTGGGTCCAATCTTCTTAAGCTAGGCAATTTATCGTTTAGTTGAAACTAGATGTGGATCGGGCCCATTCATGGCAAACAAGCTAGATATTGTTGCGTCAAAACAAATTTAGAATCAATTGAAACCCGAAAGATAATGTTGATCCTCCCAAGATCATTTGAAAAGCCAACTAACTAATTTCACAACCTTTAAATCAATCTCTTAGGGTGAACTCGAAAGTCGCTAGAGTAAATCTTACTTAATCTTGTCCTAAAGGCACCTCTTAAAGGAAATCAAATTCCAATCTGAAACTCAAGCTTAACTCAAGGCTTCCTTCTTGAGATAGCACATGGATATGATGCAAAGTGATGTAGAACGGGTAGGAGGCTTTGCTAGAGAGAGCATCTCTTCTCCAAAATCTGAAGGAAATTCTGATTTCTTTGCCCAAAACTTGTTTTCGGGTCAGCCATCCACGCGAGACGTCGCTGTTTGATTTTGGGAAAGGTTGGATGACAATGAGAGGCTTCTCTGATGTTGCTACAGCAAAAGGAATCCAGCCGAAACTGCTGGACAGCAGTTTGATCTTCCAAACAGCAGTTATGAGGCTTGCGATGGCTGGGTTTGCATGGGCAACGGCTGAATTAATTATTGGCTGAGAAACGTGGGGAAGAAAGAAGAGGGGACGGGTGGGGTTTTCAGCCAAATATTAATGCAGTGATTTGGAAATAAATCAACTGTCCAAATTTAGAATAATACTAATGGAAAGCAATTAAATGTGGGGAGTTTGGCCAGCAAGGAAAAGGAGTGACGGGAAGGATTTCAAGAACTGTTACGTGGAATTGAAATTGTTTCCAAAATGAGAGAGCCCCTTTTGGAAATCAATTTAATAGAATCGGCTATGGAGAGGTGGCTGAGATTTGAGAAATCTTTCCAGGAATTGTTGGGGAGGGGGTTTAGGAAGTAATTAAAGGAGATTGAATGAGATATGGAGAGAGGGCCAGCGACAAGCATAGATCATGGGGAGATTAATTAGAATAATTAATGCTCCTTAATTTAGGTAAGTGATTTGGGAAAATTATTTGAAGTCCAATTTGAATTTCAAATTCAAATTAGATAAAAATGGAAACTTTCCTACAATAGATTTAATTAAAGAGAGAAAGATTTTGAAATTCTCAATGATTAATTTTGAATTTCAAACCTACCCACATTCAACTCAATCTAAAAAAGGAAACAAGCTTGGATGGAGGAAGAGAGTGGATCGGCGGCTAGAGGGATGGAGGCCGGCGACATGGGATCGGACATGGGTTTGGCTGTGGGTGTTGGACGGGGAAAGAGGGGTTTTCGGGTGAGGCTAGAATCCGGCGGCCAAACGAAGATGCGGAGGAGGAAGAAGATGATGGCTAAGGACAAAAACAAAAACAAAGAAAGATAGAGATAACTAACGAACTCACAAAGAGATCGTAAGAACCGCGAACCTCGGACTCTTCCAAAGATTGACGGGTATTGCTTTTGCCCTCACCTTGGGCTTTCCATAGAACTCACACAGAGATCTAGGAGAGTTGAACTCACCAAGAGATCAAGAAAATATGAACTCACAAAGAGATCAAAAGTAGAAATTTTCATTCATCATCATCATCATCCTAATACAAGAGAATGAACCTCTATATATAGGTCTCAAGAGAAATTAAAAGACACATTTGCCCCTTGGGCTTACATAAGACAAGAGGGTAAAAAAGGGAAATTGCGAAACTAAATTAAAATACACTTAATAAATGAAAATAAAACAAAGTGATCTCGGTCGTCGATCTTCAGCTCCTCCTCGGATCGGCATGGACGGTTGGATGTTCGCATCTCAAAGTCCTCTATCATATTATTTAATCACCTCATGAGCAAGTGATTGGTCATTAAGGGACATCTTTTGAGTTCAATGTTTGATATGGACTACGACTAGACAGGGACAGCGCCTTATAGCATAAAATACCCCTAACCAAATATGCTTTTGGGCATTGCCTTTTCAACTTGAGCTAAGATCCATTCTTGCATGGTTGAACTGGGAATTCCATGCCTCTTAGGATTTTTTAGTCATGTCCAATAGCTTTGAAAATCGACTGTGCTTTGTTCTTCTTAGGCACTGAAGTATGAATCAGGCATGTAATACTTATGAGCCATCATTAGTCAGGTTTGTTACCTTTGAACTATGATAGGCTACGCATCACACCTTTTGACTTTTTTAACTTCAAAGTGAATCCTGAATTTCATCTGAAAAGATTTATCCTTTTCAATTCACCCTATTTTCGAAGGCATTGGCATTGGCATGAATGAAGGTGCAAATAATTGTGAACATCAATGTGCTATAGGTTTGATTACGCTAAGTTAGTCAAGGTTGAAATTAATGAAAAGTTGTGCAATGCATGCTAATCTAACGTAAAAATGAAAATGAATATCAAATATATGGTATTTTATTGGCTAAACTATGGTTTAGAATTATATTGACCATGCTATGAAATGCTACCAATGCCAAATTTATGGATAGATTTTATATCGATCTCTTGAAACACTACATCCTACAGTAGCATCAAGACTATTTGAAAGTTGGGGCACTAACTTATATAGTCCTATATTCCCCCTTTCTTTCTTAGGCCATTGACTTATCTTCTCCGCCACAGATTATTTTTGGGGTGGGCTGAAGTTTCCTCCTTAATGAGTTTAAAGCAAACAATTTGATGAAGTTCTTCCGCGATCAAATTATCTACCGATTTGGAGTCCCATGGAGAATCATATTTGGTAATGGTTTAGCCTTTAAAGGTATTTAAGGTACTAAAATTTATCGGTTTGTAAAACACCTTAAGATAGATTGCTATTCTTTAATAACTGAGGCATTTAACAAAACCATGTTATAACTTCTCATCATCATCTCCAAAAATAAAGAGAATGGCATGACAAATTAATAGAAGCTCTATTAACCTATCACACCTCGTATAAAATTGTAACACAAGCTACACCATGCTTGTGATTGGAGCAAAATTTATATTCCCTTTTGAGGTTAACTTCACTTTGTATTGTTGTTCATTATGGATTCCCAAAAGAAGGAATGCTTGATCATGGTTCAAGGAACTTAAAATTGCTAGACAAAGTTCAACCTCAAGCCCAACAAAATTTAGGAAAATTATAGTACAAGGATGCCCAGGGCTCATGATTTTAAGATTTGCCTTATAAGCTTCAAGGTTGGCGAGCCAACCCTCATGCATCGAAGGCTTATTATTATCAATTATCATATTGATAGTAAATCCAACTTAAATTGGGAATGACCTTTCATTATTGAAGAAGTATTTGAAGGAGGTCGATACGGATGGTATAAGGTCTACGCTTCCTATAAATGGCCACTATTGTAAGAAATATTATAAATAGCTGGCTGTGTTTTGACATATATTCGCCAAGCCCAAAAGTCAAGCTATCCTCACAAGGTTGACACGTTTTTTCAAAAGAATCAATTCTTATATATTTAGGTTGGCATGATAAGTTTTAAAATTGGCGTGAAGCTGCTACTTGTTTATCTTTATCATGCCCATTGAAAAAAAAATTATTTAAATTCTTATGTGCTCATGAGTAGCAAAATGTAAAATAGGATTTTTTCCTAAAATTCCACTGCCATATAGGGGACAATTTTATACAAAGAACCTCGAACATGCTTTATTGTGAGATTTAAAAATGCTAACTAACAACCCATTTTAATGACCAAACAAAATTACTCATTGTCGTGAAAATTCTGTTCAGTTCACAAGCCTAAGAGCAGAGCTGTCTTATTAATTCAACAAGCTCCAAAAGCCAAGTTGACATACAAATCTAAAGCTTAAGAAGTCCACGGAACATCAAATTTTGCTTCAATAATTTCAAAGGATGAACTGAGGAAACTTTTTTGTTCATAAGACTAACAGTCGAGCTACTTTGTTATTTCAAAAAGCTCAAGAAGCTGAGTCAACATATTGATTTCAAGCTCATGAAGCCCAATGGAGAAGCTTGAACATCAGGTTCTAGTTCCAAAAACCTAAGTGTCAAACTGACGAAGGTTTCTCAGCTCACAAACCTAAAGTCAAGCTACTTTGTGTTTTGAACAAGCTCCGGTAATAGTGTCAACACATTAAAATATCAAAGCTAAATAGATCCAGAGGCTGAGCTTAAATATTATGTTTAAGGATCGAGCTTGAATATCAAGTTTCAATTAAACAAGCCTGGCGGTTGAACTGGTAAAATAAAAAAAAACTAACAAGCTTAGATGGTTGAGTTATTTTGTTGACTTAACAAACTCTAGTAGATGAGTCAACATTTCAACTTAAAGCTTAAGAGAAGAAGGCAATTATTTCTCTTTTGGGACTTCAATTACTTGTGTGGTAGTTTTAATATACCATGCCTCAACATTTAAATATGCAAATAGAATATTAGATAGTATTTTTGGTGAATTGTAGCTTAATTCATTTATAATCTCCTGTTTAAATCCTTTAATACAATAGATAATAAAAGCAAAATAATTTCAAGGTGATTATTTTATTTGTTACAAGACATATATGTCTATCATAAGTATTGATACACATCTGATTTGCCTTATTTATATAATGTTTAAATTGTTCGTTCAATTGATCTATATATTTATCAAATGAAATATATTAATCTTTAAGTTTATATTTGAGGTCAGTCCATAGAAGTTTGGTGACAAATGCAATATTTTGCCAATATGGTCTAGTACGATCCATTAATTTTGTTTTAGCCCATTCAAGTATTTCCAATTCAAACAGATGATAATCTTTAAATTAGCAATTTAGCATTCCAAATTACCGATCAATTTTGAAAATTTCTCAAGTTTGATGTATGAATGAAAATTTGATCCTAATGATAGTTAAGATGTATTCATCTAGGAGCATAGCTTACTGAGTCTATTTAAATTCTTCATTTATTAATGTTCAAATTGATCCAATTAAGGTGTCTTACTTTTAATTAACATAATGATGCAACTAAAAGTTTTGATACCAATTTTTTGTAGAATCTCTTGGGTTCTAGGGTTCATTATTGTAAACTTAGGATGTAAAATTTATATTTTTCAACTTAATTTTAGACAGATTTATATCTTTTGATGTAAAATCATAGTACACATTAATTCATTTTGAACAATAAAATTAAGTCAATAATATATAAAATTTCATAAGAAATCTGAGAAGGAATATAAAATGATGCAGTAATCAATATTCTCATCATAAAAAGAAAATCAGTATGTAATAAAATTGATAAGATCTCAATCACGCACAAAATCAATCACTAAACAATTTAAAATGAAAAAAAAACGAGGATATTAGTTACCAGTTTGAAGATCTAGGTGTTATTCCAGCACAAGGAAAAGTAACTCCCAAATGTTATTGTTAAGATTTGCAAAGCGCTTGAAAGAATTCACATAAAAAAACGTGCATGTTAATTGAGAAGAAAACATATATTTTATTCGATCATTCATTGAAATTTACTCGTCTTAGGGTACTTATTTTAACCCAAATGACCTAAAATCAATAATTATTAAGAATCCTCTAAGATCTGATCAAATACTATAAGTTTCAATTCAACTCACTTGGATTCCATAAAAAAATATTAGCTTTTCCGTTTCCCTATTCCATTGATCCATTGCTAAGCAATTTTTGGTTTCATGGTCGAGAAAAGGAAAGTCCAATCTCTATTTTAGTACACGATGCGGAAACAATCAAGATGATACTATTTGGATTTTGCTATAATAAAAAATCGTTCATTGTTACAAACATTAGTTAGTAATAGCTAGGGGTGTAAACGAGTCGAGTCGAGTCGAGTATTTGCCTTATCAAGCCTGGCTCGTTTAGTCCTTAATGAGCTCGAGCTCGAGCTCGAGATCGAGCTCGATTAGTGGGCTCGAGCTCGTTTAGAAAATATCAAGCTCGAGCTCGACTCGAAAGCTCGAGCTCGTTTGAAAAGCTCGAGCTCGAGATCGAACTCGTTTGAAAAGCTCGAGCTCGAGATCGAGCTCGTTTGAAAAGCTCGAGCTCGAGATCGAGCTCGTTTGAGAAGCACCAACGCATGTGATGGGTATTATTATATATATATATAATTAATATTATAAATATAATATATATAATTATATATATAATTATATCGAGTAGCTTGATAAGCTTTCGAGTCAAGTCAGGCTGAGCTTGAACTCGAGCTCGATTGTAGGCTCGAGCTCGAGCTCGAAGCTCGATAAGCTCGGCTCGCGAGCTCGTTAACAAGTCGAGTTTGAGCCGGCTCACGAGCCGGGTTGGCTCACTTACATCCCTAGTAATAGCTGTAAGGCGCTGTGCCATTGAGCCTTGCTAGTGCAAAATTGACTGGTGAAGTTGGGCAATGTCAAAAATAGTATGGTACCTACCAAATCAATGGTTGAATTAAGATAAGGAATCATAAAATTTAAATTATGGAATCTGACGAGAGTTGAATCGAAGCACTCGTAGTAATAACTTTGCCTATCATAATCAAAACACTAGAGAATACGTTCTGTTCTCAACAGAATCATCATCATTAGTATGTTTTACATTGACATGATTTAGGAACTAGAAACTAAGAAATAAAATATAACTAAAGCAAAATTAATGCATATAGTTTTCTTATTTGATGATATCAGACTTGTATCCAATACATCATTTCCACAATTCCAGAAGCTATAATTGTTGATGAAAGCTATTCATAACTTAAAGTGAGTATCAGAGGTACTTGTGCAATGGAGAGAAACATTTATGGGTGACGATTCATTTTTATTTTTACAATAAACTTTATAGTCATGAAAGAGTGTAGCCGAGGAGCCTCTTGGGTGGAGAAGACAAAGAAAGGTAAAGAAGATAAATGAAATTGAGACGTTGTCGCAGTGGATAGTTGTTGGAGATTTTTGCTCTAGATGAAGTTCGACAACTATGCGACGGAGTCAGATGACATCTGAGGTGACAACAAATAGTGATATGTATTCAGCTTCTGTAGACGATTTTGCATTAGTTACTTGCTTCTTGATTGACCATGAACCCAGGAATGTGCAGAAGCCGGATATGGACTTCCGATCTGTTGCGTCCGAAGCCTAGTCAGCATCGGTGTAAGTTCGGAGTTTTATCTCCCTGGTTGTGATCGGTAGACCGAAGGACAGAGTTCCTTTGATGTAGCGTAGCAGATGTTTGAGAGCTTGAAAGTCTTGTACTGTTGGTTGGTGCATGTGCTGACATACAAGATTGGTGGCAAAGGCGATGTCCGATCTAGTTATTGAGAGGTATTATCTGATGAGTCTTCGATAGAGTGTTGGATCTTGGAATAACTGAATATTGTTGATCTTGTGTTTTGATTTAGGAGTAATGGGTGTAGGTGCAGCCTTGCAATCAGTGAATCCGGCCTCTTGGAGAAGTTTGGTCGCGTAGTGATGTTGTGTGAGAAAGAAGTCGGAGGTGTGTTGAAGGACTAGTATACCTAGGAAGAGAGAAATTTGGCCGAGATGCTTGAGTGCGAATTGAGAGTGTAGTTGCTTGAGAAGTGTCTGAATAGCGGTTGGATCATTCCTTATGACAAGTATATCAACCACATAAATTAGCATATAAATCTGAGTATGATTTTGATGAATTATAAGTAGTGAGGGGTCAGAGTGATTGGACCCAAAACCTTGAGTTTGTAGGAAACTGGCGAGCTTTTAGAACCATTGTTGGGGTGCCTGTTTGAGTCCGTAAAGAGATTTATGTAATTTGCACGCTGAGTTTGGTAAATGAGGATCCACAAAGCCTGGAGGTTGGCGTATTTATATGTCATCTAGAAAATCACCGTGCAGGAAAGCATTGAAGACGTCTAGTTGAAGCATAGGCCATTGTCGATTGAGAGCGAGAGTAAGAAGAATGCGGATGGTTGGCATTTTTGCAACTGGGCTGAAAGTTTCATTGTAATTCATTCACACCAAATTTTTATCGTAGCCTAGAGCAACAAGACGAGCTTTGTAGCGTTCCACTTGACTTGTAGGAAACAATTTGGTTTTAAATGTCCATTTGCAGTCGAGGACAGTTTTGTTTGGTGGAGCAGGTACGAGTGATCAGGTCCCTTGTTTCTGAAGGGCATTAAATTCTTCTGACATGGCAGCACGCTAGTGTTCGAATTTAGCTGCTTGTGAGTATGTGGTCGGTGTGGATTGAGAAGAAGTGGTGCTTACAAGTGTAAAGATTCTTTTGGTTTTTGAAATTCCTGATTTTAGTCTGGTTTGCATATGATGATTTAGATTAGTAGTGGAGACCGTGGGAAATTGGGTGAAGTTGTGGAGATGGGCATGTGACAAGTACTAGATGAGGGTGCGGGAGAGATTGTTGATGAGCTGGATTGAGCGTCCCGGTTAGGAGAGGGGAGTAGGTGAAGTACGGGATGATGTGATAGAGTTTGAAGCAGTCGAAGTTGGTACTAGGAGAAGAGGGGAGGTAGTGTCGTAATTTGGTTGTGGTGAAGGTGTAGATGAAGAAATAGTAGTTCTATAGGGAAAAATGTGTTCATGAAATACAACGTGTCTAGAAATATGAATCTTGTTGGAGGCTAAGTTGAAACATTTATATCCTTTGTGAAGAGGGGAGTAGCCTATAAATATGCATTCGTGAGACCTAGAGGAGAACTTGTTTGAAGTATAGGATTGTAACCAAGGGAAGCAAAGACATCCGAATGTGCATAGGTGAGAGTATGTAGGAGATTTTCCATGAAGACGTTGATATGGAGTTTGGAGAGATAGATTTGGATGGAAGTCTATTGATAAGATAGTTAGCTGCTGATAGCGCTTCGGCCCAAAATTGATTAGGAAGATTGGACATGTGTAGAAGTGTGCGAGTAAGGTCGAGAAGATGCCCGTGTTTGCACTCGGCTAAACCATTTTGTTCAGGTCTGTGAGGACAGCTGAGTTGGTGATTTATGCCGTGCTCTTGAAGAAATAATTTGAAGGCGTTGCTGGTGAATTCACTGCCACCATCGAAACGAAAGATTTTGGGGGTGGAGTGATATTGAGTTTTAACGAGATTGCAAAATAATTTGAATTTCATAAATGTCTATTGTTTTGAATGCATTAAATATAACCAAGAAAATCAAGTAAAATCATTAATAAAGACAATGTAGTATCTAAATTCGTCTAGCAATTGTTGTGGGGCCGGCCCCCAGACGTCTGAGTAGATGAGATCAAACAGGGAGGAGGACACAAAAACACTTTTATTGAATGATATCTTGTGGCTCTTGGCCACATTACAAGATGTACACAAAAAAGAAACATATACATTTCTAAATTCAGGAATTCTTTGTGCGAGAATTGAGAGGAGATGATTATGCGGATGTCCAAGGCGAGCATGCCAGAGTTGTGTGGATGTTGTGTTGGCTTGAAGAGCCATAGGAGAGGTGTCTGGAGAAATCCGTATCTGATAGAGACTATTAGAAGATGTCCATGAAGAAGTGGTCGATTGTCCTGGAGATTCTTAATTTCAAAGCTGTTAGCATCAAAACATATTGAAACAGAATTATCATACGTTAATTTGGAGACAGATAAAAGATTATGAGTTAGAGATGGAAAATGAAGGAGATTACACAGGCAAAGCTTACGGGGTGTGTCAGGTAGCGGAAGTAGACCCTGACCAGAATTTTGGATGGGTAAAGAAGAGCCATTAGCAATTGAGACCGTGTCGGGTCCTTGATAAGCGGCGGAGAGATGGAGATTGATGTTGTCCGAAGTTAAGTGGGTGGAAGCACCGGAGTCAAGAATCCAATCCTGAGTTGTGGTTGTGTTCGGTTGGGCGAACATAGCTCGTGGCAATCTGGATGTGGTAGGAGCATACTTGAAATTGCATCGATGCTAGCAATTGATTGCGATATGACCTGTTTTACCACAGATTTGACAAATTGGTCTTGCGGAGTTCGTGGAGGCGAATGGAACAGATGGAGTGCTGGACGAGTTTGATCTAGCTGGCGAGTTGTTCTTGAAGAATCTTGTCTGACTTCGTCCACGCATTTGGTTGTAGAAGAAGGCAAAAAGGGCAGTGGCACTGATTTCGAGTAGGTTTCTTTAAGGACTTCTTGCTGAATAATGATCTCCTCGCTGCAGAGGAGGGTGTAGAGAGTACCTAGATCGATGGGAAGAAGAGATGTGCATATGGCGGTCTTGAAGGAGTTGTAGGTTGACGGGAGGCCATTGAGGATGTAAAGAACAATGTCTTCCGGATCGATTTTTTGATCCGGAGGCGGCGATATTGTCAACGATTTTTTTTTTATTTGAGAAAGATATTGTTGCATGGTTAGATCCTTCATTTGGATGTGATGGAGTTCGTTCTTGAGTTGGATGACTCGAGGACGACTGGTCAGTTGAAGACGACGTTTAAGAACTGTCCAAACGTCTTGAGAGGTTGTGGAAGATATAACGTACGAGAGGATGGATGGAGAGATCGTTGAGAACAAGGTGGAGATTAGATTGCTATCCACAAGATGCCACTGATTGTAATCTTGAGTCGTGGCGTTGGCGGGTTTCGGAGATTAGATTGTTATCCACAAGAGCCTCTTGGGCGGAGAAGACGGAGAGAGGTAATGAAGATAAATGAAATTCTATATCCCAAAGAGAGTACACAACATGTATATATAGATGTACAATGGTAAAAAAAAAAAAAAAAAGGATGTACAATGGTAAAGTAGTAAATAATAATAACACATCATACATGATGTGTACTGTTCGCTAACAATTCCTATATCTGCTATACAATTATCATAAAAAAAATTTCATTGGAGCCATTTTTTTCATGCCTAGCAGAATAAATGAAAATTACTTGTATATAATTTTTGAAAAGCAAATGTTTGCATTTAGATGATCATTTTGAAGTTAGCAAACTTATATTTATAATTTGAATTTTGGTTGTATTATCATATTTTGTGGATGTGTTGAAATTATGGGATTTATATTTCTGCTGCTCTATTTTTGCAACTCGTGTTGTGTCTTACAATAGCAGCTATTTGGGATCGCCTTTATTTTTTTTGGCTTCTTTGGTGGTTTTCTACAACTATTATGTTCTTCCTTTGGCAATGCTTCTGTAGTTAGTGAAGTTTGTTTGGCTAGTTTTTGTTTTGTTGTCCTATTCATTTGTTTTCTGTGTAGGTTCATGAGGTTCTTCTATTTAAGGATTATTGCAGAGATTCTTGGTAGATGTGAATTAGCTTATTTATGGGATAAAGCTGCTTTCCTATGGCTTTGATTGACTCTTTGGATTTTTTCTTTTGGTGGTTGCTTCATTTGATGAGTGGCTTAGATGGTGGGATAAAGGCTCAGGTGGATGAGTGGCTTTACCCTTAGAGATAGGATACGAAATGAGCATATACGTGATAAGGTTGGAGTAGCTCCAGTAGAAGATAAGATTAGAGAGAGTCGCCTTAGATGGTTTGGTCACATTAAACGGCGGCCTTCCGATGACCCGGTTAGGAGAGTAGAGGTATTAGATTTGACTTATGTTAAGAAAGGTAGGGGTAGACCTAAAAAGACTTGGTTAGAAAATATTAGGAATGACCTTTCTTTATTAGATTTAAACGAGAATTTGACTTTTAATAGGACACAATGGAGAAAAAGGATTCATGTAGCCGACCCCACGTAGTGGGATAAAGGCTTGATGTTGTTGTTGTTGTTGTGGTTGCTTCATTTGAAGATTTTTTTAATTCTTCTTTGGCATTCCACGATGCTTATAAATATTGATATTTTATACATGCAAAAAAAAAAAAAATCCTGTCAAATATCGTCCCAGCCATCCCAGCCGTCCTTTCTTGATACCATGGCCAGCATGGGGATTCGTGGGAGGTTTACTTGGATCACGTCAATCTCCTTCCATATTTGGGTGGTTGATTTAGGAAGGATTATATTAGTACAAGTGTACAACTATGGATTATTCTGTAATTATTATTTTTTATTTATTAAGAAATCTTGTGTAGATCTATAAATAGGGAGAGCTTTATGCAATAAAATTAAGACATATTCCTTTCAAATCCTCTGAATTTAACATGATATCAGAGGCTCAGAGCCTTCATTATAGTTGTCGAAATTCTGAGATTTTGTTCTCCTGCTGTGCCTTTAGTGTCAGCCTTCTCTTGAGAAATAAGAGGGAGCGGGTTCCGGCTTGGTTTTGTCTTTTGTGCCCGTCTAGCTGAGAGATAGGCCGAGAGGGAGCCGGTGGTACCTATTGGAGGTGGAATATTCTCAACCATGATCACTAAGCTCTATTCCTGCCAAGTGGTAAGCATAAATTAATTAAGTTCTCATAAAAAAAATTCAAAATAGTCCCCAGATTATTTTTGTGTGATCAATTTAGTCTTTAAATATTACATTGTCTCAATATAGTTTTTTGACTATATAAAATTGATTTGAAATGATCCCTCTTGTTCTAATTAGGATATAAAATTGGTCCCAATTTAGTATCTCAACTTTGTAAAATTAACCCCAATTCAATCCCAAAGTGTTGGGAAGAAAACCATGTAGCAAAACAAATAAGAAATAAAAACAACGAAAATGAATGCCAGGATTTAACGTGGAAAATTTTGAAATCAAAATAAAATTATGGAGCCACACCACACCAAAAAGTTCACTATTAAAATTGGGAGAAATTGTACTAATCACTCTTCTCACATTCTCTCATTATTTCTCTTCACTGCTCTCTTCATTCTACAGTCGGTGCAGATAAAGCAACATTTTTCAATGTACCAAAGGTGGCAACCCTCATGTGAAAAAAGAAAAAAGAGAAGAAAAATTATTCTAACCGGCTTGCAACACCGTGACGTCGAGGTTTTGAGTGCTGCAACGCTCTGCTCTCTGTCTCTAGCTTAAGCCTGGAGCATTGTAGTGCTCTAGCATATAGCATTGACATGCTTGTATGGAAAAGAAATTCCAAGGGCAAGGCCACCGAAACCCAAGCAAGGGGAGCACTGCCCTCAGTAGGCTCGATCAACAACAATAGAACCCGATTGATCGACACAATCAGATTCCACACAAAACTAACACGAAGTGATCATTTTGTGTTGGGGATGGAAGTAAAACCACGAGACGAAACAAATAAGAAAAATAGAAATGCAGTTGGAAGTAAAGGACACCAGAATTTAATGTTGAAAAACTTGAAATCGAGACAAAATCACATAGCGTTAGAGCCACACCACACCAAAAAATCCACTATGAAAATTGGGAGAAATAAGTACAAATCTCTCTTCTTTTTCACTCTCCTTGCTTTTTTTCTTTTATACCATTCTCACACTAGAAGCAAAAGGGAAAAGCTAAGTAAATAACACCAAGGGACGCCACCCTCAGAAAAACAAGAAAGAAAATTGTCTAGTCTCCCTCGCAGCATTGTGACCCCAATTTGGAGGGCTTCGGCACTCAAGCCTCTATCATCATGATGCTGCGAGGCTCAAACCCATAGTGCTGCGGTGCTCCACTATCTGTTGTTTCTCTCAGCAAATTCCACAGTGCCGAGGCGATTGAGTACACAGTGTCGGGGCACTTTGATTCATAGTGCTGAGGTGTTGTACAAAAAAAAAAAAACTCATCCCAAGCGAGGGAGATCTCGCACTCTCTCAGCGAGCACGAGAAATTAATTTGAGGTTCGGGGGAAAAATACATCCCAATTGATCAACAAAATCAGATTCCATATAGAACTAACATTTTGGATCAGTTTTATATTGACAAGGGACTAAATTAGCCATATAAGAATTGTTACGTTGGGGGGGGGGGGGGGGTGTTGGAGTATTTCCTCTTAAATCTCATTTTGGGGTGAAGTTGCAATTCTCAACAAGGGAACATTATGTTTGATTTTTATCACTAAGTATTAGGGGGGGGGGGGGGCAGTTTTTCTTCTTAAATCTCATTTGGGGGTGAAGTTGCAATTCTTAACATGGGAACATTAAGTTTGATTTTTATCACTAAGTATGCTAATTTATTTATTGCTCGAGTCCTAATAATTGTTTATGCTTCCTTTTTTCTTGTTTATGTTTGAACCTGGTCCATAAATTTTGAATTTTGTAATACA
The DNA here is from genome assembly GCA_016618105.1 of Dendrobium huoshanense. Classification (NCBI taxonomy): domain Eukaryota; kingdom Viridiplantae; phylum Streptophyta; class Magnoliopsida; order Asparagales; family Orchidaceae; genus Dendrobium; species Dendrobium huoshanense. Next base: position 52,375,285 of record CM028357.1, on the reverse strand, counting down.
AGTCTGCAGATACATTGTTACCATTGATATAATGTTGTTCATATTTTTAAAATTCTGATAATTGGAAAATATATAAAGTGGCTCGTAAGGATGCTAAGAAAGCAATATGCAATGCAAAGACATTAGCTTTTAGTGATTTATATAATAGATTAGATACTAAAGAGGGAGAAAGATATATGTATAAGTTAGCCAAACAAAGAGATAGGAGTAGTAAGGATTTAGTTCAAGTAAAGTGTATTAAGGATGAAAATAAAAAAATACTTTTCTTAAAAGATGATATTCAATAAAGGTGGATGAGATATTTTGCTAAACTTTTTAATGAAGATTGTGAAAATAAGATTGACTATAGTGACCTTAACACCCTAAATGAAAATAAAGATTTATGTTTTTATCGGCGTATTAGTAAAACTGAAGTTAGAGAGGCTTTAAAGAAAATGAAGGATGGAAAAGCTGTTGGATCTGATGATATTCCAATAGAGGTGTGGAAATGCTTAGGAGATGAAGGAATTTCATGGCTTACTAAACTTTTTAATACTATTTTGAAGACTAAAAAGATGTCAGATGAGTGGAGAATGAGTGTGTTAATTCCTATTTTTAAGAATAAAGGTGATGCACAAGATTGTGCGAATTATAGAGGTATTAAGTTCATGTGTCATACTTTAAAACTATGGGAGCGAGTTATGGAGCATAGGCTGCGGCGTGATACTGATGTTTCTCAAAATCAATTTGGATTCATGCCAGGTAGGTCGACTATGGAAGCCATACATTTATTAAGAGGTTTGATGGAGAAATATAGAGAAAATAAGGAGGATCTACATATGATATTTATTGATTTAGAAAAAGCATATGATAAAGTTCCAAGAGAAGTGCTATGGAGTGTTCTTGAAAAGAAAGGAGTCAATAATGCTTATATTCAAATCATTAAAGATATGTATGCAGGAGCTATTACTTATGTTCAAACACAAGGTGGATTGACCAAATATTTCCCTATTTCGGTTGGGTTACATCAAGGATCAGCCTTAAGCCCATATCTTTTTGCTTTAGTCATGGATGTTCTCACTAGACATTTGCAAGAAGATGTACCTTGGTGTATGCTTTTTGCTGATGATATTCTTCTTGTTGATAAGACTAGAGAGGGAGTTGAAGGTAAACTTGAATTATGGAGGTCAACCTTAGAGTCTAAAGGTTTTCGCTTGAGTAGATCTAAAACGGAATATATTGAGTGTAATTTTAGTAGTAATAGACCTAGTGAGGGGATTGTGACTTTGGGCGATGAAGTCATTAATAAGAGTACACGTTTTAGATATCTTGGATCTATTGTTCAGAGTGATGGTAAAATAGATGGGGATATTATCAGCAGAATTCAAGTTGGATGGTTGAAGTGGAGGAATGCATCGGGCTTGTTATGTGATAGAAATGTACCCCTCAAACTTAAGGGAAAATTCTATAAGATGGTAGTGAGGCCTGCAATGCTTTATGGTGCCGAATGTTGGCCATTAAAAGAGAAGCATAATACTAAGTTAAGTGTGGCAGAGATGAGGATGCTCAGGTGGATGAGTGACTTTACCCTTAGAGATAGGATACGAAATGAGCATATACGTGAAAAGGTTGGAGTAGCTCCTGTAGAAGATAAGATTAGAGAGAGTCGCCTTAGATGGTTTGGTCACATAAAACGGCGGCCTTCCGATGACCCGGTTAGGAGAGTAGAGGTATTAGATTTGACTTATGTTAAGAAAGGTAGGGGTAGACCTAAAAAGACTTGGTTAGAAAATATTAGGAATAACCTTTCTTTATTAGATTTAAACGAGAATTTGACTTTTAATAGGACACAATGGAGAAAAAGGATTCATGTAGCCGACCCCACGTAGTGGGATAAAGTCTTGATGTTGTTGTTGTTGGAGAGGATTCCCTGTTATATCATAATTCATGACATAGATTTTATATTTTTGAGCTATTTTGTGCTTAAAAGAAAAGCGCACATCATTGAGTAGGAACCTTTTTATTTATTTATTTATTTATTTATGCAAAAAAGATGGTGAAAATAGATTTATGTTTTTATCGGCGTATTAGTAAAACTGAAGTTAGAGAGGCTTTAAAGAAAATGAAGGATGGAAAAGCTGTTGGATCTGATGATATTCCAATAGAGGTGTGGAAATGCTTAGGAGATGAAGGAATTTCATGGCTTACTAAACTTTTTAATACTATTTTGAAGACTAAAAAGATGTCAGATGAGTGGAGAATGAGTGTGTTAATTCCTATTTTTAAGAATAAAGGTGATGCACAAGATTGTGCGAATTATAGAGGTATTAAGTTCATGTGTCATACTTTAAAACTATGGGAGCGAGTTATGGAGCATAGGCTGCGGCGTGATACTGATGTTTCTCAAAATCAATTTGGATTCATGCCAGGTAGGTCGACTATGGAAGCCATACATTTATTAAGAGGTTTGATGGAGAAATATAGAGAAAATAAGGAGGATCTACATATGATATTTATTGATTTAGAAAAAGCATATGATAAAGTTCCAAGAGAAGTGCTATGGAGTGTTCTTGAAAAGAAAGGAGTAAATAATGCTTATATTCAAATCATTAAAGATATGTATGCAGGAGCTATTACTTATGTTCAAACACAAGGTGGATTGACCAAATATTTCCCTATTTCGGTTGGGTTACATCAAGGATCAGCCTTAAGCCCATATCTTTTTGCTTTAGTCATGGATGTTCTCACTAGACATTTGCAAGAAGATGTACCTTGGTGTATGCTTTTTGCTGAAGATATTCTTTTTTGTTGATAAGACTAGAGAGGGAGTCGAAGGTAAACTTGAATTATGGAGGTCAACCTTAGAGTCTAAAGGTTTTCGCTTGAGTAGATCTAAAACGGAATATATGGAGTGTAATTTTAGTAGTAATAGATCTAGTGAGGGGATTGTGACTTTGGGCGATGAAGTCATTAATAAGAGTACACGTTTTAGATATCTTGGATCTATTGTTCAGAGTGATGGTGAAATAGATGGGGATATTATCAGCAGAATTCAAGTTGGATGGTTGAAGTGGAGGAATGCATCGGGCTTGTTATGTGATAGAAATGTACCCCTCAAATTTAAGGGAAAATTCTATAAGATGGTAGTGAGGTCTGCAATGCTTTATGGTGCCGAATGTTGGCCATTAAAAGAGAAGCATAATACTAAGTTAAGTGTGGCAGAGATGAGGATGCTCAGGTGGATGAGTGACTTTACCCTTAGAGATAGGATACGAAATGAGCATATACGTGAAAAGGTTGGAGTAGCTCTAGTAGAAGATAAGATTAGAGAGAGTCGCCTTAGATGGTCACATAAAACGGCGGCCTTCCGATGACCCGGTTAGGAGAGTAGAGGTATTAGATTTGACTTATGTTAAGAAAGGTAGGGGTAGACCTAAAAAGACTTGGTTAGAAAATATTAGGAATAACCTTTCTTTATTAGATTTAAACGAGAATTTGACTTTTAATAGGACACAATGGAGAAAAAGGATTCATGTAGCCGACCCCACGTAGTGGGATAAAGGCTTGATGTTGTTGTTGTTGTTGTTGTAGTTGGAGAGGACTCCCTGTTATATCATAATTCATGACATAGATTTTATATTTTTGAGCTATTTTGTGCTTAATAGAAAAGTGCACATCATTGAGTAGGAACCGTTTTTTTTTTTAATTTATTTATTTATGCAAAAAAGATGGTGTTTTGCAACTTTTAAATTCTATGTGATAAACATTGAAGTGGTGAGAAGTAGACAAAGATGAGCATAGACATTACCCATATTTGCGCACCACAATTTAATTTGATTGTGGTGAAAGGCAAGCGAAGCTTGCTAGGACACACGGTTTAAGTGATGCGTCACAAGTTTACTCAACTGTAGCAAAAATTAAGCAAGGTTGACTTTGGTTTGCATATAAGATTGGATTTATCATATATAATTTGAGAACTTTGAATGAGAAGAAGATAATATGATAAGAAGAGAATGATTATTATCTATTTTCAAGAAATTAATTGGAATGAAAAAAAAAATCAATAGATAAATAGTTGAAAGATTAAGATAATTATTGGTGAAGATATTATGAATGTAGTTTGTGCTAATTCTTCTTCAGACTGATTAGATGATAATTAAAAAAAAGATATTTTGGGAAGTAGATGAATGACTATCGTGTGTGCCTAATGAAGAAATGATGGTTATTAGAGGCAATATAAATGGAATTTTATGTTGTAATGGAATGGGATATGAGAGAATTCATGGTGGTTTATGAAATAGGAGATTGAAATATAATGGAAAAAAACTGTAACTGATTTCACAGTGGTCTATGATCTTATAATAGCTATTATATATTTTAGGAAATGTGACGAATATCTAGCTACTTTCAAATTTTGTCACCAAATCAAATATATTAATTCTTTAAAAGAAAAAAATAATCTTGCAAAGATCATAAGATTATTTTATCTGAAAACTTGATAACGTAATATAAGGAAATAGCCATGGATATATATCTAAAGAGTATACAAAAAACAATCAATTATATCCTAGGATAACATGATGAAACTTCAAAGTTCAGAAATATTTTGAAAAATTAATGACTCTAGGATAATATGGTGAAATGTTTTAGTAAATTGTTAGGTAATTAATGTAGTTAGGTTGGTACTAGATTGTTAATAGGTGTTTTATGATTTTTGTAATACTAGAAATGCTCCCTTCTTAAGAAGCATTAGGGTTATGCAAAAATAACGAATGAAGAAGCTTTAACTGCTCCCTCGCTTTCCAATGATTATATGGAGTTATAGGCATCCTTAATTGCTGAGAAATTATTCTGTGCGGACACCAGACAGTCCAGAGACCAACCAGAATGTGTAACATCACTCGGTTCACAGCGGTACCGAGCAAAAAAATGACGTGACGTGTTTTGATTGGTTTCCGGACGCCGTCTGGCTTAATTGCTTGCCCATTCCCCATCGATCAACCTCCAGGCATCCTTGAATTGTTGGTTCTCCTGTTTTCCCTTATTGTTTCACTGTTTTCTTTTTGCACTTACTGTCTGTTCTACATTGATGGTTGCTTTAATTTCTCGTGTTTACAGGAATTTGATTCTTCATATGGCCCAGCATGGCATTGCATTGTGGGTACGAGCTTTGGTTCATACGTGACGCATTCTTTGGGAGGTTTCTTGTACTTTTCGATCGAAAAGGTTTACATTCTTCTCTTCAGGACAGCTGTGGAACCCTTAGATCATCAGCGGCCATGAACGCAGCCAACTTTCGGGTTTGCAAGCAAATATATTTATATATCTCTGCGTCTAAATACAGTGAGTCTGAACTGTTTCTTAATGGTACCATCATCAGCTGAAATGAAACATTTGATGTAATTTCAGAATGCATTTCAAACTCTAAGGATCGTTTGTTCTATGTTTCTCTGCACAAAAGAACCGTTCAGGTAATTTTGATCCGAGTAATCAAACGAAGTTTATTTTATATCTTTCTCAAGTAAATTAAATGATTTAAATGCAATGTATTTATCACACGCTATGTATGTAAACTTTTTTAAATCAATTTATATTACATTTATGCTTCGTTGGGATGATTTTCTTATTATTTTTTAAAACAGTTTTTTAGTACAAAAATTTTAAATTTTATTCTAAAAAATTGTTTTAAAAAACAATAAGAAAGCCGCACCAAATGAAGGCTTCATTTGGAACGGCTTTCATACTGCTGCTTAATGCAGACAAAAAGCCTTCCCAAGGCTTCGTTTGGGAAGGCTTTCTTATTTCTTTTTAAAGCAACTTCCTAATACAAAAAATAAAATTTTTGTACTAGAAAGTTGTTTTATAAAACGGAAAGAAAGCTGTCTCAAATGAAATCTTATTTGGGACGGCTTTCTTATGCTTCTTAAAATAATTTTCTAGTACAAAAATTAAAAATTTTGTACTAAAAATTTGCTTTAAGAAGCAGGAAGAAATTCGTTCGTATTCAACTAAATGAAAACTCTTATTAAATAGATTTCAAACATTATATTTTTCTTAAGAAATTCAGCTTGAACGGAAATCATATTAGGTTTTAATGGAACATAATTTTTGTTTCAAAATTGCTTAATATCAGAGTAATTTTTCGGCTCCAATCAAGTTCTTTTTTTATCTACTTACAATCAATTTTTTTTTGTTTTCTATAGTGTTTAATTATTTCTAGTTAAAAAATAATAAGAAAGCCGTCCTAAATCAAACCTAAATAAAAAATCTATTAAATTTATTTTACTCCCAACTAAATAGTTATTAAATTAAATACATTAAATTTATTTTATATTGCGTTACTTTTACATTACCTTCTTTTTAGCAAAACCAAATAAAAATTAATATATGATATATAGATAAATATAAAAAAATTTAAAATCGCATTTTTTTTTTGGGACATTTAGGCCATTTAAGATAAATTCACACACACAACGTATACATATAGACTAAATCTTGAACTTCTTAGTTGGAAGCCTAAGCTCTCAACGAATAATATAGGCCAAAGGAGTTGTGTAAATCGCATATTTAAATGTATAAAATTCGTTGATATGCTATAACCACTGCCGGCCTTATCTGCTGCTACACTCTGTCAATGGAAACACCTCCCACTGCCGAGAACGTCTTTCCCAATATTCCAGCCGGCGACGCTGCTGAACCTCACCGAGCTCTGTTCTTCGTTCTTGGCTATCTCCGGCTGCCGGAGCTCCTCGCATTTCGGCAAGTGTGCAGGGATTTCAGCGACGAGATCTCGGCCAACGAGACGCTGTGGCGCCACATCATCGTCGAACCGCCGCTCAGTACAAAGATTCGTGACGACTTCCTTTTGTGGATTACATCCTTCGCGAGGGGAAATTTGAAATCCTTAGCATTGCTGCGTTGCTGGCGGGTCACTGACGCCAGTCTCCTGCACGTTGTTGATCAAAATCCCTACATCACCAAGGTGTGTTTGTTTTGTTGGATACATACGGTTTACTATATTTAAATTTAAATATTATGCTTCTTTGGATAATTATTGATTTGATTTAATTGTATTTAAATTTAAATATCTTTGGTTTTTCCGAATAAAGACTCACACATCTGGAAGACGGATTTAGTATTCGGGTGTTTTATGTATAAATAAAGGTTCATATTAGCAGACAAACCTACAAAAACTGTGAGAAATTTAGTTATAATGTTGTGGACTATCATATGCGAATCCTAAAGGATTGGAATGGGATTTGTGTGGATGTGATGCGAACAAAACACTAAATATACTGAAGAAAACACTAATTATAAATGAGATAAGTATGCAATTTGAAGCTGCCTATAAATTGAGGCTGAAGATTTTAGACAATTTAAGAATGTCGAGAACTCTAAAAGATTGAAGGATTAAGAGAGCAACCATCAAGGCTAAGCTCTTTCATTGCGTTGCATGTATGAGCCCTAAAAATACATGCCCGGCCTAAAAAAAATACATGCTCCGGCCTCAATTGAGACAGTTTAGGTATTTTAGATCAAGTTTTTAGAAGGTTATTTTTATCGAAAATAAGATGTTATCCATATATTTTGCTCTCATTTTGTGAGAACTTTATGATATAGTTCCAAATTTCTCATAGATACAAGCCCCTATGGTTGATTACCCCATTTGGTAACCAAATTTTTTTTGGATTTAGATTAATCATTCTATAGGCACTAAGTGCTAGGTGTATACTAGCAGCAAATTGATTTAGGATTGAAATTTATCACTTTATATTTAGAGCAGAAAGTGGGGGGAATGGTGATGGTCCCGATCAAGATCCAATTATTCTATCATCACGGGTTATCATGATCCCTAATTTATTTAACTAGAGGAGGACCCAACCTAACTGAAGTATTATTGTTGGTAGCTTGAGTTGCTTCGTCTTACGGAATCTTATAGACTGGGGGTAGATATTTATTTAAGGGGATAAATTTAAATCAAATATATGTAACAGAGGGCTTTGTGATGTGGACTCACATTTTACTACCAGCTCCGCAGGCCTATTTACTTCTTCCACTTACAACTTATACCACCACCACTTAGCGTTCTCTGCTCCTATAACTAATTAAAGGAATATCGTACAGCATTTTTTTTTTAAAGAAATATAGTTTCTAAGAAATATACATAGAGAAGCTGGGCTCAAAGAAGAATATAGAATATTATCAATACTTTTACATGTTGCTAAACCTTTTGGTTCTATGTTTCTTGCATTTTTGTGTTATGTTCTTTTCTTGCAATACAACTTCCTCAACAAATTAGTATCAGAGCTTGATGGGGGTGTTTGACAAGGCAGAAAGCAGCATGAAAAATGCTCTTAATGACGATCAGAGCGAGAACGCAATGTTGACAACTCAATCAAGTATAATCATACAACTAGATGAACTTAAAGCCGATTTTTACTCATTCTCCACTAAAATGCATTTGGAACTTCAAAGCATCAAGGCCAGCGATGGTAATATGCAACCCATCGCTTGAGATGCTTCACCTGACTGCTGAATGGGTCTTCATCGAGGCAAAACGTCGGTTAACCACATCTAGAGATGCGCGTGGATAGACCTGAACTCACGGCTTCAGACATGGAAGCAAATTTCCAACATCAGGGAGATATATCTGATTCTACAGACGAAGAAGTTCCCTATTTAAGGCCGCGCAGGGTCAGAGGCTCACCCAAGCCACAAGGGGACTTTCCTGTAAAAATGGATATCCAATTCTTTGACGACAGGTTACATATGGAGGATTACCTTGATTGGGAATGGTTCATCGAGATGTTCTTTGAATATATAGATATTCCTACTGACAAGAAAATTAAATATATAATTGGCAAATTGAGAGGTGGTGCAAGTGCGTGGTGGCAGCAGATTCTACAAACCAAGTATAAAGAAGGCAAAGGATCTATTCGGAGCTGGTCACAGATGAAATAGTTACTCTAGGGTCACTTCCTGCCCACTGATTTTGTGTTGTTTTTGTAAATGAAGTACGAGCATTGCTATCAAGGCAATAGAAGTGTTAGTGATTATATGGAAGAATTCTACCACCTTAGTGCCCGCAACAATCTCAACGAATCCAACAATCAAATTGTAGCTCGTTATATCGGAGGATTGAAAGAAGCCATTCAAGACAAGTTGGAACTGAACTCTATTTGGTCATTGTACATGCTTCAACTTTGCTTTGAAGGCTGAGATATAGTTGAATCGCCCACCTTGTGTTTTTACAAATCGGTGACACTTCACTGATTACTCCACATTTGACAATAAGAACCACATTCCCACAATTGCCAAACCAATCAGCAAGAGCAATGCAACTACAAGGCAGGCTCAACATGTTACTGAGAACAAATCCGCAAGCAGGCCAAAGGCGCTGATAAAGGATAATCCATATGCCAAACCGAACACTATGAAGTGCTTTCGATGCTTTCAACCAGGCCACAAATCTAACGAGTGTCCAACAGCCAACAACTATAGCTCTTGGAAGGCGAATCCAAAGCCAATCATGCTACAACCGAAGGTGATATTAATGATGAATATGAGGAGGTCGAAGGGGATGAAGGAGAACCGATAATCTGCATTCTAGAAAAGTTGTTATTGACTCTACAACAGACTATTGCTTCATAATGAAATGCCATCTTCTAGACTAAGTGCATGATTAATGATAAGGTGTGTGACCTTTTAATTGATAATGGTTGCACTGAAAACATCATTTTGCGATATGTTATTAATGCATTGCATTTAAAGACAACAAAGAGCCCAAATCCTTATAGGATTAGCTGGGTAAAGAGAGGCATGGAAATTCTAGTATCTGACATGTGCAGGGTGAATTTCTCGATTGGAAACACTATACTTGTGAAGTTGTGTGATGTTCTAGACATGGATGTTTGTCACCTTATCCTTGGGCATTCATGGCACTTCGATATGGGGATTACGTACGACGGGCGTATAGATGCATACACTTTTGAATGGAAAAATTGGAAGTTGTGTTTGCTCCCTAATCCACAACACGCCTCTATATCTGACAACAATGAGAAACCTGCTTTATGTGTTGTTTTTGGGAATTCGCTCCTACATTCAGGGCGTGCTAACAAGGCGTTGTTTGTTGTTTTCATGGATGAAGAATTTTTTTTTTTAAGTCCTCCCATTACCCTATGGAAGTGCTCCAGCTACTATCAAATTTTTTGGATGTAGCCCCTATACACCTCCCAAATTAGCTCCCTCCACTGCGGTCCATACAACATCAAATTAATCTAATTCTAGGAGCCACCTTACCGAATTTACCGCTCTACAACATGAGCCTTGCCGAACACTAGACCATTCAAAAAATTGTTGATAATTTGATACAAAAATAGATGATCCAACCTAGCCTAAGCCCCTGTGCGATGCCCGCTTTATTAGTACCAAAGAAGGATGGCTTGTGGTGAATATGCATTGATAGCCGAACTATTAACATGATTACGGTTAAATACCAATTTCATGTACTGAAATTGAAAGATATGTTGCATCATTTAACAAGCGCCATTATATTCTCCAAGATGGATTTGCGCAGTGGGTATAATCAAATATAGATACAGCTCAATGATGAGTGGAATATAGCTTTCAAGACTCATGATGACCTATACGAGTGGAAGATAATGTCGTTTGGTTTATGCAATGCTCCATCCATGTTTATGTGCTTGATGAATGAAATTCTAAAACCATTACTCAATAAGTGTTCCGTAGTTTATTTTGATGATATCTTGATCTATAGTCCGTCTACTGATGACCATTGGAAGCACCTAGTGGAAGTTTTTGCATTATTAAGCAAGCACAAATTGTACTTAAACAAATACAAATGTGAATTTGCCACAACATTAGTTCATTTTTTGGGTTTTATCATTTATGCAAATTGTGTTAGCATGGACCCCTGCAAGGTTACCGCCATAAAAGATTGTCCTCGTCAACACGCACTTACTGAAGTTCATATCTTCCATGGGTTTGCTAACTTTTATCGAATATTTATTTGTGGATTCAGTGTAATTATGGTGCCTATTATAGACTGCTTGAAACAATAAATCTTTATGTGGAGTGTATAATAGCAACATAGTTTTGAAACTATCAAAACATCTTTAATTTATACTCTAGTGCTCACTATGCCAGATTTTAACAAACCGTTTAATTTAGACACGGATGCTTCAGTTATTGGAGTTGGTGCAGTGCTGTTCAAAGACAACAAACCCATTGAATTTTTTAGTGAGAATTAAGTCCCGTGAGACAAAAAGTGGTCTGTTTACGATCATGAACTGTATGCGGTTGTGAGAGCTCTTAAGCAATGGAAACATTATTTGCTCCATCAGGACTTTGTTTTATGTAGTGGTCATCAAGCTCTACAGTATTTGAATACTCAAAAAAGTATCAATCAGATGCATGCTCAGTGGGTAATATTTTTACAAAAAATTAGCTTTGTCCTAAAATACAAATCCAACAGTCAGAATCTGGTAGCAAACGGCCGGCCTTGCTTGTTAAACTCCAAACTGAGATATCTGGTTTGGAATTACTCAAGGACTTGTACTTCCATGATAAGAATTTTTCCACACCTTGGGAGCATTGTTCCACTAACAAGCCATTTGGTAATTATACATTGAGGCACGGTTTCTTTTTCAAGGACAATTCTCTGTGCATCCCTTCGTCCTCCGTATGGCAGCAGTTAATTAGAGAAATACATGGAGGAGGCTTGTCAGCACACCTGGGGTTGAGAGAAGACCGTCGAACATATGCAATTGCGATTTTTTTGTCCTCACCTAAGGAGGGATGTAACTTGTTTCGTTGAAAGATGTTACGTATGTCAAGTCTACAAGGAAGTTTGCTAGAATATAAGTCTTTATACACCATTACCGGTCCCAATGTCTATTTGGGAGGACTTGAGCATGGACTTTGTATTGGGCATACCTCATACAAAGAGAGGTGCCGATTCTATCATAGTTGTGGTTGAAAGGTTCTCTAAGATGTCCCATTTTATTTCTTATAAGAAAATGTGCATCGCCCTTGGAGTAGAACGGTTGTTCTTCCATGAAATTGTTCAGCTTCATGGGTTGCCCCGAAGTATTTACCTTAGATCGTGACGTGAAGTTCATTAGCCATTTTTGGAGGGAGCTTTGGAAGCAGCTCAAGATAGAAATTAAGCTCAGCTTGACATACCAGCCACAAACAGACGAACAAATGGAAGTGGTAAATAGGACACTTGGCAACATGCTTAGATGTTTGGTATAGGATAATACGAAGCAATGGGATGAAGTCTTAATTCAAGCTGAGTTTGCTTACAACTCGATGCCTAACAAGTCTATAGGAATGTGCCACTTCAGTATAGTTTACACAAAGACACCAAATCACGTAGTGGACTTAGCTATCATCCCAAAGTGCCATAATGCTGCAGCAGGTAGGTTGGCTGAAAATTTTAAACTAATGCTTGAAGACATTCACAGCAAGTTAGAGCAATCTAATGACTCTTATAAAAGAAATACTGATCTGCACTGTCGTCCAAAGATCTTCCATCCATGTGAGCTGGTAATGGTTCGATTAAGGAGAGAAAGATTCCTGTTATGAACCTATTCGAAGCTCAGCCCCCGAAAAATTGAACCAATTGCAATTAAGCAAATAATTAATGATAACGCCTACATTGTGGACTTACCACCAGATGTTCTCACGTCTGCCATTTTCAATGTTGAAGATATTTTTCTTTACTATCTATCAAATGGAGCAGCTACCAAACTTACATTATCGAGTGCAGACTCTTCTGAAGTGGGGGAGAACTGATGCGGACTCACGTTATACTACGAGCTTCGCAGGCCTATTTGCTTCTTTCACTTACAACTTATACCACCACTACATAGCATTCTCTGATCCTATAACTAATTAAAGGACTATAATATATCATTTTCCTTTTTTTTTTTTTTTTAGATATTTAGTTCCTAAGAAATATACATAGAGAAATCGGGCTCATAGGAGAATAGAGAATATTATGAATACTTTTACAGGTTGCTAAACCTTTTGGTTCTCTATTTCTTGCCTTTTTGTGTTGTGCTCTTTTCTTTCTATACAGCTTCCTCAGCACTTTGTATCCTATGAAGTGTACCTAATGATCTATCACTCAATGGGTTTTTATCCATTGGAAATTTTATGGGCTCTAGATGTTACATAATTTAATAATGGCATTTGAGGCAAAACCATCCAGTTAGAGGGCCCAATCGTAACTGTTTGCATGTGATGCCATTTGATAGCAAAATTATTATTTAAATGACATGTCACATCTTTATCGATGAAAGATCATTTGAAAATGAATCGTATCGATATGCTTGACAATGGCTAATTGTTGATTGCAAAGCAAGAAAAGAATAATATGGTAAAATACAGATTTTTTTCTGTTATATGAATACATTTTCAGTTTTTTAACATTGAAAACATTTAGCAGCTGTGTATTCCTGGTTGCACGGCTTTAACTGCAGATGGTGTTGTGAGAGCAGTCATGCGGTTGACTGAGCATAAGGGCCATCTTGAATGTCTTCGACTCAACGGTCTCTGCAACATAAAAAGAGAACATCTTAACGTGCTGAAATCTCTCTTGTGCAAAAACAAACAACAAGAAGCTTTTCATGCATCTTTCTACAGCGGTTGGAGCTCCCTTGCTCTTGACAGTGATGATGGACGTCCAATTGATGTTGATATCTGCCCCAAGTGCAAGAATGTGGGGATGGTATTTGATTGCACCAGGGAGGAGTGCAGGTTGGTACCTTTTTTTTTAATCTTAGCTAATTTGCTAACCTAGTAATTGTACTTTTTAAATCTAATAAAGAAAGGTGAACTAAGTTGAAAAGTTAGGCAGTTTTCCTAAAAGAAAAGCATGCTACTAGTAAAAGCGTCATCATGGTTAACTAGGCTTTGTTTGGAAAATCTTTCTTACGGATTTTTAAAACATATTTTTTAATACAAAAATATCTACAACAACAACAACAACATCAAGCCTTTATCCCACTACGTGGGGTCGGCTACATGAATCTTTTTTCTCCATTGTGTCCTATTAAAAGTCAAATTCTCGTTTAAATCTAATAAAGAAAGGTCATTCCTAATATTTTCTAACCAAGTCTTTTTAGGTCTACCCCTACCTTTCATAACATAAGTCAAATCTAATACCTCTACTCTCCTAACCGGGTCATCGCAAGGCCACCGTTTTATGTGACCAAACCATCTAAGGCGATTTTCTCTAATCTTATCTTCTACTGGAGCTACTCCAACCTTTTCACGTATATGCTCATTTCGTATCCTATCTCTAAGGGTAAAGCCACTCATCCACCTGAGCATCCTCATCTCTGCCACACTTAACTTAGTATTATGCTTCTCTTTTAAAGGCCAACATTCGGCACCATAAAGCATTGCAGGCCTCACTACCATCTTATAGAATTTTTCCTTAAGTTTGAGGGGTACATTTCTATCACATAACAAGCCCAATGCATTCCTCCACTTCAACCATCCAACTTGAATTCTGCTGATAATATCCCCATCTATTTCACCATCACTCTGAACAATAGATCCAAGATATCTAAAACGTGTACTCTTATTAATGACTTGATCGCCCAAAGTCATAATCCCCTCACTAGGTCTATTACTACTAAAATTACACTCAATATATTCCGTTTTAGATCTACTCAAGCGAAAACCTTTAGACTCTAAGGTTGACCTCCATAATTCAAGTTTACCTTCAACTCTCTCTCTAGTCTTATCAACAAGAAGAATATCATCAGCAAAAAGCATACACCAAGGTACATCATCTTGCAAATGTCTAGTGAGAACATCCATGACTAAAGCAAAAAAGATATGGGCTTAAGGCTGATCCTTGATGTAACCCAACCGAAATAGGTAAATACTTGGTCAATCCACCTTGTGTTTGAACACAAGTAATAGCTCCTGCATACATATCTTTAATGATTTGAATATAAGCATTATTGACTCCTTTCTTTTCAAGAACTCTCCATAGCACTTCTCTTGGAACTTTATCATATGCTTTTTCTAAATCAATAAATATCATATGTAGATCCTTCTTATTTTCTATATATTTCTCCATCAAACCTCTTAATAAATGTATGGCTTCCATAGTCGACCTACCCGGCATAAATCCAAATTGATTTTGAGAAACATTAGTATCACGCCGCAACCTATGCTCCAAAACTCGCTCCCATAGTTTTAAAGTATGACACATTAACTTAATACCTCTATAATTCGCACAATCTTGTACATCACCTTTATTCTTAAAAAATAGGAATTAACACATTCATTCTCCACTCATCTGGCATCTTCTTAGTCTTCAAAATAGTATTAAAAAGTTTAGTAAGCCATGAAATTCCTTCATCTCCTAAGCATTTCCACACCTCTATTGGAATATCATCAAGTCCAACAGCTTTTTCACCCTTCATTTTCTTTAAAGTCTCTCTAACTTCAGTTTTACTAATACGCCGATAAAAACATAAATCTTTATTTTCATCTAGGGTGCTAAGGTCATTATAGTCAATCTTATTTTCACAATCTTCATTAAAAAGTTTATCAAAATATCTCATCCATCTTTGTTGAATATCATCTTCTAAGAAAAGTATTTTTTGATCTTCATCTTTAATACACTTCACTTGAACTAAATCCTTACTACTCCTATCTCTTTGTTTGGCTAACTTATATATATATCTTTCTCCCTCTTTAGTATCTAATATATTATATAAATCACCAAAACTAATGTCTTTGCATCGCATATTGCTTTCTTAGCATCCTTACGAGCCACTTTATATATTTCTCAATTATCAGAATTTTTAAAATTAAACCAATTTTTATAACAAAGCTTCTTATTTTTAATTTTTTCTTGCACATTAGGATTCCACCACCAACTATTTTTACTATTGAGAGCTTTTCCCTTTGATACTCCAAGGACATCTTTTGCAATATTCTTAATATCACTAGCCACTTTTTCCCACATAATATTAGCATCCTCATGCACAGACAATTTTAAGATCTAAAATCTTATTTCCAAAAATATTTTTGTTAATATTCTTTAAATGCCCCCATTTAATCCTAAAAAATTGTTTTACTTTATTTTTTATTTTATGCCCCTTTATCTTAAAGTCCAAAACTAATAATCGATGTTGGGTACATAAATTTTCACTCGGAATAACTTTACAATCTTTGCAATCTAAACGATTTAATTTTCTAATAAGAAAATAGTCAATCTGGGTTGTATTATATCCATTTTTATAAGTGATGAGATGCTCATTCCTTTTCTTAAATAAGGTATTAGCAATTAAAAAATCATAAGCTAAACAAAAATCCAATATGGTCTTGCCACCTTCATTCGTCGTTCTAAATCCATGGCCACCATGAATGCTTTTAAAATCATCTACCTCTCTACCAACATGTCCATTTAAATCTCCTCCAATAAAAACTCTTTCTTGAAGAGGTATATTTTGTATTAATTCTTCTAAGTCATTCCAAAAATTTAATTTAAAACTCATATCCAAACCTACTTGAGGAGCATAAGCACTTATAATATTAACAATCTTATCATCAACAATAATCTTTAAAGCTATAATTCTATCTCCAATCCTATTAATTTTTATAACATTATCCTTTAAACACTTATCTATAATAACACCTACACCATTTCTAGTACGACTCCTACCCGAATACCAAAGTTTAAATCCTAAACTATCAATTTCCTTAGCCTTATCTCCAACCCATTTAGTTTCCTGAATGCACAAAATATTTAACTTCCTATGAATCATAATATCTATTAATTCCATTAATTTTCTTGTAAGGGAACCTATATTCCAAGTTCCTATCCTAATTTTAGTTTCATGGACTAGCTTCTTTGCCCACATCCGTCCTTGACGTGGGAACCCTTGCCTATTTAACACTGCACCCGGGCGCCGGTGCAGCGGCCCTTGCACACTTGTCACTGTATTCAGGCCATACATCGCGTCGCTTCCAGGGGACGCCCTAGCATTAACACAATTTCTGGTTTGAAAAAAAAAATCGGGACATGGCAATGGCAGTGTTAATACAAAAATATCTAGTTTAAAAAAAAAATTGTATTAAAAAACTGCTTTGAAAAATAGTAAGAAAGGTATCTCAAATGAAACCTATATTCCATAAATCAGTATTTTCTTACAACTATAATCATATATTTGGAGAAGGTTATCTTGAACTCACTATATCTTTATTGCATAAACGAACTTTGCTCGAGTTGAAATTGAATTCTTTGATTTCAAATTGAGGATAACCTAGCTTGAACTCCATTGATATGACATTTAGGCTTTGTTTGGGATAATTTTTTTATTGCTTTCTAAAACATATTTTTAATACGAAAATTTCTTAAATTAAATTTTTTGTACTAGAAAGTTGTTTCAGAAAGCAGTAAGCCATCCCAAACGAAACCTTAATCTATTAAAAACTCTTTATTTTTGCGATGAGGTTGTATATTATATTGTTTTCTCCTTGAATATCTGTAAGGCAGTAGAAACGACATAGAAACCAAATAACCTAAAGAAATATAGACGGGTGGTATTACCGTGTAGTTTGTACAGCACAAAAGCTTTTCTGGTAGAAAAAATAAGTGAATTCTGATTCTAAATTAAATTTAATAAGTTATTTAGCTTAATATTCTCCTTCTGAAAATATTTCTTATATTACTAGATTATCCTGCAGCTAACCCAAAGTCCAGCTTACTCTCTCGATATAGCTAGCCATTCTTCCTCAGTTGCTAGGAGGAACCTTCACATCTAAAATGCTGATCCTCAACAAGCTTGCTTGTTAACTTCAGAACTCTTTTTGGCTAGTTTCCAATGCTCTTCATCATTTGATATAATGCAAACTGCAGGACAATGAGGAACAGGTGGAGCCAATGTAGAGGTTGCTTCTTCTGCATTGCAAGGTGCGAGGAATGCGGAGGCTGCGTCGACGAAGATGAGCTTGGAGAGGATACAGCCTGCCCACATTTGTTGTGTGCTGGCTGCTGGCTTCAGCTCCCAAAATGCGATACATGTAATAGGCCATGCTGCAGGCAAGACTTGAATGCTCAAGCTTTGTCCTCTGCTGGTTTTGTGTGTGATCAGTGCAGGGATTCTGAGCTCCTTTGAAGATTTGGTTAGTGGAGAGTGGAAATACTTTGATAAAGTTGTTTTTTTTTTTTTATCATACAAGCATTTGTTAGAAGCAACAACAACATCAAGTCTTTGTCCCACTAAGTGAGGTCGTCTACATGAATCTTTTTTCTGCATTGTGTCCAGTTAAAAGTCAAATTCTCGTTTAAATCTAATAAAGAAATATCATTTCTAATATTTTCTAGCCAAGTCTTTTTAGGTCTATCTCTACCTTTCTTAACATAACTCAAATCTTATACCTCAACTTTCCTAACCGGGTCATCGGAAGGCCGTCATTTTATGTGATCAACTCATCTAAGATGGCTCTCTCTAATTTTATCTTCCACTGGAGCTACTCCAATCTTTTTATGTATATGCTCATTTCGTATCCTATTTCTAAAGGTAAAGCCACTCATCCACCTGAGCATCCTCATCTCGTATTAAGCATTTGTTAGAAGCTTCTGAAAAATATTTATAGGATCCTGATTGTGGAATCTGGATGAACTGGTGATGAATCAGTAATGTAGTTTATGCTTATCTTCTCATACATAGTAATCTTATTTTGTGATGCAAGTTGTGACTACTTAGTGATGATGTTCTCTTAGATGACTTTCTG
Source organism: Dendrobium huoshanense (assembly GCA_016618105.1). NCBI lineage: Eukaryota > Viridiplantae > Streptophyta > Magnoliopsida > Asparagales > Orchidaceae > Dendrobium > Dendrobium huoshanense. The sequence goes on along the minus strand of CM028357.1, from coordinate 52,356,514 downwards.
GTTTGAAGGAATGTAAATTCTTTTTCTTTTGCATAAATGCTGTCATGCTATTTGAGTAAGTTTTTATTTGTGACGGTTAATTTTTGTATTGAAAAGTTGCTTTAAGAAACAATAAAAAAATCATCCCAAATGAAGCTTAAATTTATGTAAAGGCTGTAACAGCAACAAATAAATAATAATAAAGGCAGTAGCAGCTGCAAATAAAATAGGAAATTGATAATACTGAAGCCAGTCTCAGCAGCAAACAAACTAATAAATAGATAATAACGAAGGCTGTAGCAGCAGCAACTAAACCAGTATATAGATAATACTAAAGACAGTAGCAACAGCAAATAGATAATACTAAAGGCAGTAGCAGAAGCAAATAAATTTAATAAATAATAATAAAGGTAGTAGCAGCAAATTAACCAATAAAGTATAAAGTAAAGATGTAAGAACGAGTCATTGGCCCATTGCTAGGCACTAGCAAAGCTGCAACTAGTAGTGAGCTGTAGAAATTCCTGTGTGTGCAAAACCATTCATATTTTAGATGCCTGCATAGGCATAGATAGTCAAGTAGTTTAAGTTCATCTTCCCTTGGTAGATGATGTAATAATTCCCTTCATTCCTCAAGTAATGCATGTACACCGACTCATTTAACACATTAAAATGTTAGATCATGTGTAATAATGCAAACAGTGAATAGATCATGGAACTCTTGGTGGTCAAACTTAATATCGGCCAAGGAAATTGATGAGCTAGAATTCGACTGCAAAATTAGCTGGCCTATATCACAGGTATTTCTCTTCTTAGTTCTTACAAACATGCAAATGACGTTTTAAATTATTTGTCCCATTCTTACTGTCACATTGATTAATTGCACCATATTTTCTACATTTTCATGTTTATTTGTCATCAACAGCTAGGTTAACATCTCATAATGACCACATACAATTGAGGTCATCCTTCTTGTTTTCTTAGGAACTTTTATCCCATATTTTTCTTTTCCATTGATATCACCAATATCAACATCATCAAATTCATTATTCTCTACTTCAATTTCAATTCCATCACTAACAACTTATACATTTTCAAGAAAAGAAGTACTTTCAATGATGATATTGGAGTCCTCCATCTAGCAAATGAAATTAAACATAATTACGAAGTAAAATATTTCTTTGAATTACATTGGTTGATGCAAAAGAAATCATGTCTTCAGCACAACTATCAACATGCAACCTAAACATACACATCAAATTGTAAAGAACATTGAAAAAAAGTGGTGCTCATCATTCATCATCATCAAAATTGAAGAATTACTTTTTCGATTGCACAATCATAAAAAATCACATATACATGATATATAGCAATTTATAAGTTATAACCATCAATCACAAACCCAAACAACCTTTCACTACATCATACTATACCATTATAGGAACTTATAATATAACATCATGGCATTTCAAAGCAACAAAATCTCATTGAGTCATAATATTCCTGTAGTTTATCCATAGCATTCATCTCAAAGGGTTGTAAACTACACAAGTGCGTTGACTTAGGCTTCGGCTTTTTTATAGTACAAATTTTTTTATTTTTGTACTAAAACTCCGTTTTAGAAAACAATAAAAAAACCGTCCCAAACAAAGCCTTAGAGATAAGACAAATAAAAAAGACAAACAACCAATGACATTGTAGGTCTAAAATCTAATATATCTAACTCACTCAAATGAATTGAGTTGAAATAGAATTACATATCTTACTCACAAAATATTACAAATCAATAAAACTTCACAGCTTTAAATGTATATTGCATAAGTGCATAACCTGATAACCATAGCAGAGATGAGAAGCATTAAAAGTTTAAAACGAAAAATACATAAGTGCATAACCATAAGATCATAGATGTCAGCAGTCCACCACCCATCATAGATGAGATCATGAGAAGGGCTGAAGCATTCACCATTTTAAACTAGACTATCAGAGAAGCATAAGTGCATAACAATAATAATACAATAGTAGTCAGCACATATGAGAATTGAGAAGATCAAAATCATTCACCCTAAACCAAAATATCAGAAAAAGCATATTCTATATCTTTGCAAGTTGTAACAATTCAATAATAATTTCTAGAGCAAAGAGCATAATATAAATCATATACCCTAAAACTTAAAAAAAAAAAACCCTAAATTAAGAAAAAAACCTAAAATTCTTAAAGGATGTCGGCATCACCATGTCTGTGAAAATTGAGGTGAAAAACCTTGAATTACATCCAACATATAAGTTCCAAAACTATCAATATGAAAATAGTTAAAAACCTTAAAATGTAAAATAGGCAAAGAGAGAAAAAAATCTAAAAATTATTGGATTGAAAGTTCGTTGGAGAAGTCTCTAGAGGTTGTGAGATGTAGCTTGTAGGCATCGGCAGATATTGAAGAACCAACGAGAGAAAATGAGAAAGAAGAAAACAAACAGTTGAAAATAGAAGTTTGAGAATGAGAACGATTGAACGAGACAGACGCCAAGCCGTGTCACATGCTTTAAACCCTAGGTTTTAATTAAAATCGGGTTGCATTCAGGTCAACTTTGGATTTTCGAGTCAACCCGAGCCCAATATGATTTTAAAAATAGGTCAATATATTGAACATGAATCTAACACGTTTGCTAACTGTTTGAGGGTTGACCCGAACCCAAAAATTTTTTAGTCAGGTATCGAGTTGAGTCAAGTATTGACACCCCTAAACACATAGATAAGAGAGGAGTACAAATAAGAAACTCAAGAGCTTTTATGTGAAAAACCAAGAAATGGAAATACTAGGGGGCCTATCTTTTTTTTTTTACTAGGGGGCCTATCTAATTATAAACAATTCTAGTACTATTTGTCATCAATTGTAAATGATGTTCTTCCTCAAGAAAAGACATTGATTTAATGTAATAAAAAATACAATATATATATATATATATATATATATATATATATATATATATATATATATATATATATATATATATATATATATATATATATATATATATATATATATATATATATATATATATATATATATATATATAACATATCATGTGATTGAAGTTGGAAGAGCTCTGCCGCATGGGAGATGTCTTTAAGAAATCATTTTCTTGTTTGTTTTATTGTACTCCTTTGAGAAGAGGAAACCATAGGCCAATTAGTCTAGCATAAAATCCAATGCTAACGTTGAGAGTCAGAATTGGTGTTGATGGCATGCGTCGATTTTACAAACAATGGCAAACATTGACATTATTTGTAATGGTAAATGAAGAGGTTAGCTAGAGTTGGTGTAGCCAGACAACAATGGCAAAAAACTATTATGATAGAGGATCATAGTTAGGCAATAGTGGTCAAATATTGTGTTTGACAACGAAGGTCAGATGATCGTAGTCAAACAATGGTGGTCAGAATACTATAGTCAAGAGACGGACGCTAAAGGATCGCAGTTGATTGATGATGGTCAGAATATTGTAGTTAGCTTATAAAGGTCAGAAGACTATAGTTAGACAATGGTGACGTAGGGACATTTTGGTTGGAGGATAGCAATAGGGCGACAATGTTTATAGGATCGTAGTCGTGCAATAGAGGACATAAGACAACAGATAAGATGCAGTAAGATGCAGTGGTCGAAGGACCATCATAAGATGATAGTGGTTAAATGTTAAAGGGTTGTAGTTGGTTGATGGTGATAGGAGGATTATAGATGGACAATGATGGTCGAAGGAAGATTATTGAGCAACAAAATGAAGGACTATAGTCGATTGATAAAGGTCAAAGCATCGTAGTCAAGTGATAGCAGTATGCAAATTGAAGGCAATAGTTAGGATATTGTGGTATGCCCCAGGGCCACACTTAGATGAAGGTGGCCAGACAACTGTATTCAGATGATAATGATTGGAGGATTGTGATTATGCTATGTTTCGACGATGGTGGCCAAGTAATTTGATGGTGGTCGTTAGGTGATGGTTTGACAGCGACGGCCAAGCTGTGATTAGACTAGGGGTGTAAACGAGTTGAGTCAAGTTTTAGCACTATCGAGCTCAGCTCGTTAGACGGAAAGCAAACTCAAGCTCGAGTCGATCTCAAAAGGTGAGCTCAAACTCAAGCTCGTCCCATTAAAATTGAGTTCGACCCGGCTCGCAAGGCGTTCAATTTAGTTTCTCATTTTTTTTACTTGTGTTCGATTTTCCATTTCTCCCACCTGTGTTTGATTTTCTCATTTTCCCACCTGTGTTTGCCCATATTGCGAAATTAGGAGCAGCGGTCACTTGGAACAAGGCATTAAGTATTATAGCCGGCTATTAATGAGCAACCGAATGTATTCATTAACATATATTATAATACATTTTATATATTATTTTAATTAAAGTAACTATGTCCTTCCCAACTCCCAAGCACCTGTGTCTGTCCCAACTCCCAAGAAGAAGAATGTATGCATTAATATATATTATAAAAAATATTATATATTATTTTAATTAATAAATAATTAATGAACTGGCTCACAAGCTCACGAGCTGAGCCGTCTTAAGCTCGAACTCGAGCTCGTTTATTAAACGAGCTCGAGTTTGAGCTTGAGCTCTACTCGTGAGCTCGATAAGCTCGGCTTGCGAGCCCATAAACGAGTCGAGCTCAAGCCCGCTTTGCTCACATAAATCCCTAGGTTAGACAGTGGCAGTTAGCCGATGACGCTCGGACGGTTGCTTAACAATGATGCTCGAGTGGAGATCTGAAATTTTTTTAGCCTTTGAGCTCTCTTGAATATCAAGCCCAAGTCCAAACTCTAAGTCCATATTTACCATTATATAGAGAGTGAAAGCTCATTTATAGATAGAGAGTCATGCCCTATAAATATAGCAAAAATCAATAATACTCCATTGTATGACTTACATTAATTCTCTCAATCATAAACTATTCCTTCAACATTTAAGAGCCTTAATAATGTCGGGGTAAAGGGATCTTAGGTTGTTGGACTTGTCTTATTGAGATGCTCAGTTCGGGTATAAGCATGCAAATGTTGGAGATCTTTAGTTCATTCAACTATTGTAATGAAGTTTTCAATTGTGCTTCAAGTGCTTGATTTGGACTTATTTGGGTTCAGATTGATTATTTTTTATATCGTTGGGTTCGTCTTGCCAAGACATTTATTTTGACTAAATTGTCTAAAATCAAAGTTTGGATGGCTTGAATTTAATTTTAAAAGTTTTCAATCCAAATATACATCGAGGTTTGTGTTTGATCAAGAAGATTTTTATGATGTTTCAAATGTATATTAAATCAAATCCAATGATTTGAATTTTTAGATGCTTTGATTGGAAGAAAAGCTAACTCATCATAAAATTTTGAAATATTTTATCTAGTTCGTTTTTCAATGAATTTGAAATTCACTCAACCAATCAAATTTCAAACGCCGCCACTACAACCACAAACCGCGATTGAAATCGTCATCGCCACCAAACACCACCCTACCTCACTAGCATGTGCAAGCACAACCATATTGCTATAATTCTCATATTTTCTTATTAAATAAATTTTATTTCAAATTAAATATAAAAAACTAATCTCCAATAATCATAATACACTCAACTAAACCCTTAAAAGTATTTTAAATATATTATATTATTTTTTTAACAAAAGAAATTCTTAATTATCAGAGTGGCTATATTACTACAATTCAGTAAACTCTCATTGAAATATCTCCTCCCATTGGAAAATTATTAGGTCGAGACAGCGGATCTAAAAATAGATCCGAATATTCAATTAAAATTTGCCGCGTGGACTGCGCTTTAATTGTGCTTTGACTATTTTTTTACTGCGTTTTACCTGCACTTTACTTGCGTTTTTGATGCGCTTGACTTAAAATTTCGTAGACAAATGTACATTTTATATGTCAATATTTTATTAGACACCAAACGTATTGACATCCGGAACCTAATAATTTTCCCCTTCCATTAGCCACTCTGAGTTTGAACATCCGATTGAGAACCTCGGACGTGGCGCTTTTATTTGGTTCGGTTGACATGATGCAAGAAACATCCGGTCGTAGGCAAAAAAACGTCTGTACCGAAGTGTACCGAGTTTTTTGACAGACATTTTTTTGCCTACGACCGGATGTTCCTCTGCATCCGGTCAGAGGACGTAATAACTGCTCTCGGACGTGAGGCCACTACACCGGTTGAAAATCAAGTGGGCCTGACGCGCGCAAGTACGCCGGTCAATAATTTTGGTCATGTCAGCAAGAAATTTGCTGGTCAACATCGGGAAAGAATTACTCCTTGTCACAATCAGAGTTGTAAACGGCATATTCATTCATATGTGATCGTAGGGCTACAAATGGATCGAGTATTTGATAAGGTAAATAAATAAATTTAAATAATTTTAACAGTACTCAATAGTTAAATAAACAATTTTGAGCAATCTGATATAAATACATCATTTAGAGCTTGTGAATATGCTCGTTAAGAAGCTCGATTATGCCTTATTATAAAAATAAATAGTATATCTTATTGGACTAATAAGATAATTTAGTTTAATGTTATTAACCTTATTTTAAATTACTGTTTAAAAGATATTTAATGTTATTTAACTATTATATTTATAAACTAACGCTATTTAACTAATAAGATACTTATATATTTATGATATGTCATGAGAAAGTTATCTTGATTGGGTATGAATCTTAAAGCAAAATTAAGTTCAAAACTTTAGAAATTAAATTCGGGATCATATGAACTCTGATTTCAGCAAACTTATAGATGAACTGAACGTCTCGGAAATACGAACCCAACGACACCAAATTCAACTCAATTCGAGCCCAAACGGGTCCAAATCAAAGACCTGAAGCAAATTTGGAAGGTTCGAATCATAATTTGGATGACCAAACGGTTTCCAAATGTGACATGCTTACAGTCGAATCGAGCGGCTCGACGAGTCGAATCCAACGAGCCCAAGATGGTCAAATTTTGATAATATTAAACCTTTCAGATACCAAATAAACAGTTTATAATCAAGAGAATCCACATCGGCCATCTATTCAAACCACTCCCAAATTACCCTCGATCTCCCTCCTATTTACTGGCATGCTACTCTCAGAAAATAATAAATAGATCTCTCATTCCTCATGGAAGGAGGAGGAAGGAAAGGGAAGAAGAGAAGGAAAAGTTCTCTTACCACCAGACTCCAGTCTCGGGCATTGCCGGATTTCAGCCTGGCCATTGATTTTCGCCGAACATCAGCCCAGTCACTGACAAATGCCAGATTTATGCACGACCACCAACTAACGCCGGAATTCTACCCAGCCACCAACTGATGCCGGAATTCTGCCCGGCCACCAACTAACGCCATCCTTCCACCCGACTTTTAACTATTGTTGGACTTCCACCCGAGAAAGGCCTTTCCGACCTCCACTTAACCGCCAACAACCATCTTTCCGACCTCGATCGCTCGCCGACTACTGTCATTCTGACCTCCATTGCTAAACAACAGTCTTTTCGACTTCTGTCGTTCGCCTGCTATGGCCTTGCCGACTAAACAAAAGCATGTCAATACTAATTCTTTCAATTTCCACCATGTAATGTGCTATGTGTGATGTATATTTGCTACATAAAACTAAGGCCTTCCCCCTAATGAAGGGCTTCATTTGTAATTGATTGCAATAACTAGAGGATTCATTCGAACTCTATTGTCTCTTAAGAATGTTACACCCTCTCTTTATTTGATTGTGTGCTGGGTCTTCATATAAAGTTACGACATTAAATTTTATATTTCTCTCTCTCCACAAATATTCCAGGACACAACAATTTATTAATACTTTTTTTAAGTTACTCAATATTTAAATTTTCATTTTTAAAAAATTTTTAAACTCCCGCCTCTCTATCTCTATCCTCATTTTGTATTTTTAATTTTCGCCCACTTGCCTCTCTCTCTCTCTCCTTTGTGGCCACAGGAAAACCAAAAAAAAAAAAAAACATGGTAGTCAGGGTGAGCTTTTGTAAGTAGGTTGGTTCGATTTAAAAAAAAAAAACTTGAGATTTGCAATCTGGCTCAGCTCGTTTAACGAGCGGCTCAATTAGAGGCTCAATGAGCTTAAAGTTAAACTAGCTCGAACTTGAACAACTCATTTTTAAAAGAGCTTGAGCTCGAACTGCTATTGAAGAAGCTCGACAAGCTTCGAACCAAGCTTGAACACGTTTTTAACAAATGAGCTATAGCTTGAAAATGTTGCGGATCAATGGTTTATGATTTTGATGATAGCAAACATTCCTTATTTCTCTGCAATTGCCTTTTGTGCTAATGTTTCAGGTCCACACGATCAGACTGCAATTTGGAACCAGCTCAAGATTGGGTAGATTAGGTCTATGTCAGTTTGTAATCTTTTTCCTTTCTTGAGTCTGTTGTATTTGGTGTGGCTATAACTTGGTAGAAATTCTCTTGCTCCCTATATGATTTCTGTTTTTTGTAACATCGTCCGTGAAGATATTAATATCGGCCTGGACGATCTGTCCAAAATTAGAAACCTTGATTAGGGCATCCTCATTAAGGCAGCCGACAACTGATCGGCCTGGACGATACTTGTATCGGCCAGGACGATAATCTCAATTCAGAAAGAATCAACCGCCATAATCAGTTTAGGAATTCTTTGTTTTAAGAAATCAGCCATGACGATATTATTATCGTCCAGAACGATCTAACTCAATCATGCCTAAATTGATCTGGTATCTTTGGAAAGTATTAATGATTGATTAATACGATCACATCGTCCGGGACGATCACATGATCGGCCAGGACGATGACCTGGACGATCTACATCGGACAGCTTGTATTCAGGGCGATGATCAGGACGATTGAAATCGGTTTTAAACTAATCGGTCAGGACGATCGTGATATCGGCCGGGACGATGTAACCAATTTTCTTCTGATCGTCTCAAATCGTCCCGGGCTAATGAGCTTAATTTGTACTGATCGGCCAGGACGATATGCCTATCGTCCTGGACGATGATGTCGGCAACTTGCATTAATGAGCTCGTTTTTAGCTCTTCTATTTAAGCTATGAGAAGGCACTTGGTAAGTGTCTTTGGCAGCCATTGGAGCTTCGTTCTTGTGGGGGAAACTTGAAGAGAGAGCTTGAAAGGGAGAGAGGAAAGGGTGGAGTTTGAGAGAGGGAGAAGATCCTGTGAGGGGGGACTCAAGGGAGTGTGGAGGGGGTTCCACACGGTTGCTCCGGCGAACTCGCACCTTAGTACCATCGGATTCAAGGCTTGTCTCTAGGTAAGTTCACCAAAGAAGAAGTCTCTTTGGTGTCAAAGGACCCGGCAACTCTGCCGCACCGGGAGAGGTGGAAGTGATTTTGTAAGGGCTTCTCCGCCTAGCTGTGGGGGCTAAAGGAGAGACACTTGTGTCAGTGCAATACTTGGAGGGTGCCTCCAAGGAGTGGACGTAGGTCAAGGTTTGACCGAACCACTATAAATCCGGTGTGTTCTTTTCTTATTATTGCTTCCGCATTTTAATTTCCGCACTTTGTTTTTCATTGTGGTGAATCTAGATTTCGTTGCTACCGATTCACTTCTCTTTTAATTAGCTTTGGGACTAAGTTCATAGGGCTTAACATCCCTAGCGAAGCGTTCTTTCAGAAAATGCCTAAGCTTGGCTCAGTTCGATTCGTTTGAAGCCCTAATTTTACGAGTTCATCTACTAAAATAATTGTTTTCTTAAAGGGTAAAAAACAACAAAATAAATATTTTGCTTCTAAGAAAAATTTACATAAGAGATATTGAGAAGTCAAGAAAATTATTAAGGATGGATAGGATGGTTCTCTTCAAATATATACTCCAATAACTTAAAGGCATCCACTAAGAAATGTAGGTGGGTTTAAGCTCCATAACTCGCTTATTATTAAAAAAATTCAGAATGTTCTAAATAAGAAAAAGTAATATTGATATGTTATAAAAATCGTCTTGATTAGGTATGAATCTCAAGGTAGATCTCAATAGAAAATATTCAAAACTAAATTAGGGACCATTTGAAGTCCAATATTAGCAAACTTATGCTCAAATTGAATGTCTTGATAAGATGAACCCAATGACACTAAAATCAGTTCAATTCGAGCTTAAATGGGCCCAAAGCGATGACTTGATCTATATTTGAAAGCTTTAGAATATTGATTAAATGGTCAAATAATATCTGAATATGACACGCTTATAGTCGAATCGAGCGACTCGATGAGACGAATTCAACGATCCTAAGATTGTTTAATTCTAACATCATTAAGACACTTAAATGCTTGACAAACGCTCTATAATAGAGGAAATCAATATGGGTCATTCGATAATGCACTTCGAATTGGCCTTAGATCTTCTTCAAATTTAAAGAGCTTGTTGCCCTCAAAATCTATAAATGGACACCCTCTTCTTGCATGAAGTGGGATCTTTTGGGGCTTGGACCTTGGGTTAAATATTCAAGAGAGCTCTAAAGTATGAATTCTCAAACATCGTCGTTAGCAAACCCTCGTCGCTTGCTTTCTACCACCAAACTTTCATTGGCAGATCATTGAATGACATCCAACTAACTATCACAGCAGGACCTTAGCCAGAATATCACCACTAGACCTCTAACAGACCATCGCCATTGAACCTCTATCTGGCCACCACCATCATGCATCCACTCCAACCTTTGTCACCTTCCATCTATGGTCCTTAAATCACTATTATTGATTATAATTCTTCTGACATCTATTTCTCACTAACTATGGTCCCAATGATCACATTCCTCTATCGATTATGGTCTCTCCGATCATATTCACTTGTTGACTACGATCCCTCCGAGCATCACTGACTGACTAATGTGCCTCTGACCTTTATCACTCGATAATGGTTTTTTGGACCTCAATCGCTTGACTAGTATCCTTTTGACCTTCGTTGCTTGTTGTTTATGGTCCATTCGACATCCGTCTCCCAACAATGGTCCCTTCAACCTTAGTTGTCATACTATGGTCCTTTCAACCTCTATCGTCTACAAACTACGATCCCTCTTGACTTTCATCACCCAATAATGGTTCCTTCCAACTTAGTCGCCCAACTATGATTCTTCTGACCTCTGTCACCCACCGACTATGGTCCTTGTACCAATGTCGCCCGACTACTTTTCTCGAGTCATTGTCACCTGACTATGATCCTTTTGACATATATCACCCACCAACTACTATCCTCAGATCAATATCGTCCCAACTACGATCCTTCCAATCTCAATCACACGTCGACGATGGTCCTTCAACCACTATCGCTTGACTATAGTCCTTTCAACCTTGGTCACCCATCGACTATGATTTCTCTAACCACTGTAACCATAAAATTGTCCCTCCAATCTTTGTCACCTATCGAATATGGTATTTTTGACCTCTGTCGCCCATTGAATACAATCCCTCTGACCGCCATCACCTAATTATGATCTTCTGACCACAATCTCCCACTGACATCTATTGCTCGCTTACTGTGATTCGTCTATCTTTTATTTATAACCAACTACAGTCCCTTCGACCTTTGTTACTCGACAATGGTCCCTTTGACCTAATTCACAAGTCGATTACGATCCTTCTAGCCTCCCCTACTTACCGATAACAGTCCCTTCGATCTCAGTTGACCAACCACAGTCCTTGACCTATATGGCCCGACTATGATTCTATCGACCAAAAGAACATACCAATATTCTCTTGAGAACATCTCTCATGTCATTGGATTCTTCCAGCTCCAACTATGTAATGTGCTTTATATGATTTATATTTGCTACATTGAGTCAATGTATTCCCCCATGATATTTTCTTTTTTAGGATTTTCTATATAAAAATTCTGGTGTCTCTTATGGATTTTTCACTGCTCTCTCTTATTTATCTACATGATGGATCTTTGATAAGTATAAATTATATATTATTTAATGTATTTTACTTTCAGTAAAAATATATTATTTTAGTTATTTATGTACATGAAAAAATAAAGAAAATTCAAAAAATGTAAGTAACTCTCAGCGCCACAGCGTTTGAAGATTCAACACTGTAGTGCTACCTTTAATACCTTTGAGGCGCTCAAATTCTGACATGGCGGTGCCAAGTTCTCTTTTTGCAAGCATTGTAGTCCCAACATAGAAAGTGATGCAGCATTATCAACGTTATGGTGTTAGAAAGTCAACTTTGTTAGCACCATATTATCTATTTTCAAATACCAAGGCACCACAATTTTCCATGCCTTGACACCATTTTTACACTTTGTGCGCCGCAACGCTCCAATGCCCACATCATGATGGTGTTATAGTAGTAACTTATAAGGGACATATTCTATCAATGAAGAGGTGTGACTGTTCACTAAGTAATTGATCTACGTTAGCAAGCGCCGCGGTGGTGCAAAAGCTTTAGCACCGAGGTGCTAGTTCACTTAAGGGGTGTCGCGATGCCATTATTTTAAGCACCGCGATGCTAGTTATCATTTTTTATATTTTTCTCTAAATAAATGTTGTGTTATGTTTGTAAGAGAGTTCTAAGGACTACATGAAAGGCTATATATAAAAAAAAGTAAAAGAGTATATCACTACGTAGAGCATCGATATAATAATATACATTGCCTTAGACACATGAAACCACCTGATTAATCGAAGGAGGTTGGAAGGCTACAGCGAGTTGCTCCTAGGAGAGCTCAGTGATGCGGAGTAGGCTTGGTTATGTGTGTCTGAAGAGTCTATGGGTGAGTGCTGAGATGAAAAGGGATCGATGGCTGGCAAGTTTGCAGACATTGCCAATGACTTGTGTTGAGCCCTTGGATTGCCTAAGAGGAGGGAGGCAAGTGAGGTGTTATCATAGGGATGGAGAGCTATGAGTTAGATTGCAATGATGAGGTAAGTTAAGGGCGTGAACAGGCACTTTCCAATATTTGAGTCTAGTGAGGATGGTCGATATGGGAGATAGCAAGTCCCTGAGGTCACTCTAAGTGGAAGAGAGTGATTGATGTAGTGGTATAGGTACATGTTGAGTGCCAAGTTTCTAGCTTAACGAGGAATCTCTGCTTTTCTCATTATAGGGAGAGCGCTAGGCTAGTAGTGCCTGCTTATAACTCTAGGCAAGTTTCCTATGAGGTCAAGACGAGTAGTTTCTCTCGAATATTTAGGCGAATTCTTTAGGTGGGCCTCCTTTGAGGGTGTGTTTCTTCGCCATGACCTACCAGCATCTGCTAAACACCTACAAAAGTGTATGCGGATATACAATTATACTGCATAGAAAAGAGCAGATGTTTGGAGATTAAATCAATTAAATTAAAAAACAATTAATGTCATTAAAGTCAGGAGATTTTCTAAAGAAGAAATAAATTTTTCTCTAGCTTTCTCATGGGATCTAATCAATTGAAATTTTGAGCTCTTATTGTTTAAATCATATATGACTTTTCATAGGGCCTTTGTATCATAGAACATCTTTGAAGTATAAAAAACTATAATTAGAGAGAGTAGCTATCAAACAAAATTTTCTTACGAGTAAAATGATTATACATATTGATAAAAAAGAAGTCAATTTTCAAGTCATCTCACTTTATTCAAACTCTACAAAATTATCGAAGTTATATATTTTATATATTTTTGAATAAAGTACTGATATGTTATCAGAAAATTATCTTGATCGGGCACGAATCTCAAAGCAAAAATCAAGTTGTAAATTTCAAAAAATTAATTCAGAGACTGTCTGAACTTCGATTTCAGCAAGCTTATAGTTGAATTGATCGTCTCAGAAATACGAACCCAACGACACCAAATTCGACTCAATCCAAGCCAAAATAAGTCCAAATCAAGGATCCGAAGCATTGTTGGAAGGTTCGAACCACAATTTGAGTTAACAAACAATTTCCAAATATGACGTGCTTATAATCGAATCGAGCGGCTCGACGAGTCGAATCCAACGAGCCCAAGATTGCTGAATTCTGATATCATTAAGACCTTCAAATGTCTGATGAATGGTCCACGATCAAGGGATTCAATATCGGACATTCATTCAAACCACTCCCGATTCACCCCTGATCTCTCACATATTTACATGTCATGCCACTCCAAAAAATCTATAAATAAACCCCTCATTTCTCATGAGAGGGGCCCAAGCAAGAGAAAGAGGAGAAGAGAAGAATAGGAGGGAAGAGACTCCTCCTCGACCCCCGACGGAGTTCCGCCCGAACTCCAAATGACGTCAGAATTCTACCTGACTTCCACGAGACACTGAAATTCTGCCCGACTTCCACGGGATTCCAGAAATTCTGCCCGACTTCCACGGGATACTGAAATTCTGCCCAAGTACCGACAGAGTTCCCTTCTGATGCCGAAACTCCGCCCAAGTGATACCGGAGTTCTCCTCGGCCACCAACAGACGTCAGACTTCTACCCGACACCAGACCTTCACTCATTGCCAAGCTTCTACCCTACGCCGTACTTCTACCGGTTATCGGACTTTCCCTGGATGTCATCCGAAGATGGATTTCTTTCCATTATTGGACTTCTATCTAACACCGTCCTTCTGACCTTCGTCGTCAGACAATAGTCATTTCGACCTCTGTCGCCAGCCGACTATGGTCCTTCTGACTTACGTCGCTCGTCGACTACAGTCTTTTCGACCTCCATCGCCCGCCGACTACAGTCCTTCCGACCTCTGTTGCCAGCCGACAACGGTCCTCCGCAAACTACAGTCTTTCTGACCTCCGTCACCAAACTATTGTCCTCCCGACCAAACGAACACGTCAATAGTGATTCTTTGTATTCACATCATGTAATGTACTCTATAAAATGTACATCAAACGAAGACCTTCTCCCAAGGAAGGGTCCATTTGTAATCAACTGCAATACTAGTGGATTCATTCAAACTGGGCTATGCCCCGTGGTTTTTTCCCCTTTTCAGGGGTTTTCCACGTAAAAAAATTGGTATCTCCTATGAATGCTACACACTCTCTTATCTGATTGCGTGCCGGATTTTTGTACAACGCTAAGGCATTAAACTTTATATCTCTACCGCCGTGAATACTCCTGGACGCAACAAATACTTTTTTAAAATATTATTTATAGAAAAAAACGTGCAATAATATCTCATTGATCTTATATAATGATATATTTCATATCATTCAAATTTATATCATAATTAATATTTATAAATGATATCATAAACTATCCTAATTTCAATATAAATTCAAAAAATTTGCTCACAGAGCAAAATACTTATTATGCTATTTTTCCCATATTTGTAGTCCTAAGTCCTAACCCGTCACTCATCTTCAGCCTTACCATTAGCTCGTAAGTGTGGATGAGGTTCTTTCTCCGTACAGTGCACAGCTCTACCGAATCTCCCGACGCTCCCACATGGCTTTCTGTGCGGACAAATCCCACCAATTGGTTACTTATCTTAACGCCAAACGCCGCACAAAATCTTATGCAACTAAAAACTACATTCAAAAAGGTTAATAGGGGCATACAGCCGTTGGATTGTTTATTAATTTTAGTACTATTGTGTACTATACAGTTGGCGGACTGACAACACTACCAATTATTGAAAGCACAACTTTCAAAGCAAATCAAAGGGTTATTAACCTTTATGTATCTTTATACTTACAAGAGAGCTGCATGAGGTTATGCCATAAGTCACTTTCGGTGTTCTCCCCTAACAAAATTCAAAATTTGAAATTGGGTATTCCACGTCAGCATTTAAATGACAAAAAAAGCCATATCAAAATCAAATAAACTGCTGACCCAGACTGTAATTCTTCTATTGTTTTAGGGGCAAACGTGTAATAGAGATGAAAAGCGTGATCTGGATGCTACCACGCCAGCGATCCGCGTGACCATCTTCTACCTTCTCCCTGTCCTCCGATTGTGAAGTCTTCGAAAGATCTCCACCGTCAATTTTACTCCTAGTTGAAACACCTTTGGCTCGGTGTTATCCCCTCCTTTATTTCGTTGCCTTTTTTTTTTTAAAAGTTCTTTATGTATAAATATAAATATATATATAAATATATATATATTTATTTATTTATCGTCCATCGTTACGCTGCCACCTTTTAAAATCGCCGTCCCATCCTCTCACCATCTTCCCCATAACAAATCTTGAAGTCTTGACATAATACTCATTCTTCCTCTGCTCTATCTATCTATATTTTCTCACTCCTCAATGGCTAGTACAGAGGAGGAGAACAAATCGACCTCACATCCGTCCTATCCAAAGGTAATCAAAGCCCTGTTTTTTTTTTTTTTTTTAATTAATTAATTCGTAAGTTCTTGATATGGGTGTCGAGTATCCAAGTTTTGAGCTTGAATTCACTTCTTTTTTATGCAGTGGATACTTGCTGCGATCGCTGCGGTTGGGGAGAAGGAGGGATTGAACAAGTCCGATATATCAAAGTATATAGAGACGACTTATAGTGAAAGCTTGCCGGAGGGACACGAGGCGGCGCTCTCGGACGCTCTTTTGAAGATGAAGGAGAGCGGCGAGCTTCTTTTTGTCAAAAATAGCTACTTGAAGGCAGACCCCATCTCGGCCCCTCGCCGTGGACGGGGACGCCCGCCGAAGCCGAAGCAGCCGTTGCCGCCGGGCGTGTCTCCGCCAACTCCGCGTCCACGTGGCCGGCCGCCGAAGCCTAAAGATCCTCTCGCTGCCGCCATCGCCAAGGCAGCTAGTGGCCTTCCCCGCCCCCGCGGTCGGCCGCCAAAGAAGCACCGGCCGGCGGTGGCCTCTGTTCAAAAGACGGCAGTTAAATCTTCCGGCTTGAAGCCGGCGGTTGCTGGTGTGAAAAGAGGGAGGGGAAGGCCTCCCAAGGTGAGAGCGCCTGTGGCGGACGTTGCGGCAGAGTGAGTGGCGCTTGTTCGGTTTATTGTGACGAGGTTTTAAGGAATTCGATGCCTTCGGTTGTTTAGTTTTTCTCCTTAGAAATGCTAATGAATTTAATATGTAAGTGCTTTATCATTTTATGATGTTGCTGTGTCTTTGTTAGGGTTGTAATTTGCATGTACAAGATGCCGTGTTACTGAGAACGACTTAATTGATTAAAATGTTTTTATCCCCTCTACTTTTTCCTTTTTCTGAAATTCTTTTTCTTTTACTGCCTCTCAGATAATCTATTGATTCTTTGTGCCCAAATTTGCGATTTTTTTTCCTTAATATCTTTCCTGCATTCAACTCCTGTATTCATTTTTATTACATGATCGTTAATTTTACAGAGCTTGGCATATATGTTAAAGTGAAATTTGTTTGTTATGGAATTCTGATAAGTTTTAGTTGACAAATCTTGATAATTTGGCACTGTATGCTTTTAGTGAAGTTGGTTTAGCTTTTATCAGTAGGTTAGCAGGTTGCTCTTACTTATGTCTTATTGATTCTGGATCTGAAAATGACGTGTGCTGCTGGTATTATATCTTGGGTTCCTGTTCTCCTTAAAGAAGAAATGCATTCAATTCTTGCTTGGATTGGGGATTTTTGACTGCTAATAAATTCGACTGTGTGGTTATGTTAAATAAATTTATTTATATCACTTTAATGTTCTTTATTGTGAATCATTAATTATGTTCTCTTGCTTCTTAAAACAGCTTTTGTTTTTCTGATTTGGGAACTGTTTAATTGCAAGTATGATTTACCTCAAGCATGATTTAATAAATCCTATAAATGTTGATTTAATAAATATTGTGAGGGTGAAATCTGATAATCTATCTAGTGTGATTGGTTTTACATTTATTTAAATCCTAATAATATATTGGACTGCTTTTTTTTTTAAATGATCTAAAGATTTAATTGGTTGAGATTGACAACTAAACATCAATAATGATACCTTCTCCTTACATAGCAAGAAAATTGTTTAAAATCACTAAGAACACATGATAAACATTTGTTCTTACATAAAATATATTTTAGAGTGCTACATTAAGCAAAGCATGAAGCTTTTAGGCTTCATTATGCACGACTTTCTTACTGCTTTTAAAGCAGCTTTCTAGTACAAAAAACCTAGTTTGAGAAGCAATAAAAAAGCTATCCAAAAAAAAAGCCATAGAAGAGGTAAATAAAATTTACATTAGATCTTCATTTGGGACATACACATTCCATACCACATTTCAAGTACCAAAATCAGTAGCATATAAGTATTAGCTGATAAGAATAGGGGAAGAAAGCAGAGTGATTTATTTTTCCTTTTAGAAAGCAGAGTGATTAGCGCTTTGTCTTGGATCACAATAGAAAGCATGAAATTCTCTGTTAACCTGCCGTATAAAACAAAACAAAGAAAATAAAAAATTTTTATCGTACCGGCGCCGAATTCAGCACGTCGTCGCCCACGACCTCGCACGATCGGATGTCTACATCGTGTTAACTGCTCTCGCTCTCTTCTCTCGGTCGGAAGTTACGACATTTTGTGTGCGGAAGCAACAACGTGAGCTCGCTGGCAGTGAAGATAACTTTCTCCCTTTCGTTAGCTGCTTCGCCTCCTCCATTGCTGTTCAACTTCGCTGCTTCCAACGACTTTCCCTTCTTGCCAGATTGGAAGTTACCGCATTTGGATCGGAAGCGAGACAGGAGCTCGCGGGCTGTGAAGTAAATTTCTCCCTTTCCCGTGGCTTCTTTGTCTCCTTGGCTGTCCAACTTCGCTCCTTCGACGACTCCCTTCCTGTTCGGACGGAAGTTACGAAATTTTGATCGGAAGCAAGCTCGGGAGCTTGTCGGCTGTGAAGTTAACTTTCTTCCTCTCGTCACTCCTTCGGCTCCTTCGTGGCAGTTCGATTTTTGCTCCTCCGACGCCCTTCTCTTCCTGTCTGACTGCAAGCAACGACGGGAGCTCGTGCTGTGAAGGTAACTTTTTCCCTGTTAGCGCACTTCTCCGGCCAAATCCCGTAATGCTGCCGAACCGAGAGAGGTAGAGGGAGAGATTAACCTTTTAATTAAAATTAATTTTAATTAATTGTAATTATATTTATCCTAATTAATTTTAGTTATTATAATTAATTATAATTAATTTTAATTAAATGATTATAATTAATATTAATTAATTATAATTACTTTAATTAAAACTAATATTAATTAATTATATTATAACTTGTTTATTATTAATTGTGATTAATTAATATTAATTAATTAAGGTTAATTAATATTAATTAGTTTTAATTAATTGAAATTAAATATAATTAATTATTTTAATTAATTATAATAATTATAATTAATTATTTTAATTAATTATAGATAATTTTAAATAAACATAATTATTTAAGATAATTATAATTACTAATAATTAGAATGCCTGCTCCTCCCGCCTCGATATCTGTGCACTCCTCTTGCCTCGGTCCACGAGCCAACAGTCGCCGCCGACAATCGCCGCCGAGCCCTAAGGTATACATTTCTAACTTAAATCCCGTTCTCGACGTTGCAGCGGACCGGGGAACCACCTATACGCGCTCTTGTAGCACGGTGGGAGGGAGCCCGGTGCGAAGTATACGACGAGGCGGGTAAGCCCTATACACGCTCTTGTAGCGTGGTGGGGATGGTCCTCGACCTCGACACCGACACCGCCGACGACTGTTACGTAAGGTATAATTTCTAACTCCAATCCCATTCTCGACGTTTGCAGCGGACCGGGGAACCACCTATACGCGCTCTTGTAGCACGGTAGGAGGGAGCCCGGTGCGAAGCATACGACGAGGTGGGAGAGCCCTATACACGCTCTTGTAGCGTGGTGGGGAGTCACTGCTGTTCTGGTACGTCACTGCTGTTCTGTACGGGTACTGCTGAAGGCCCCATACACGCTCTTGTAGCGTGGTGGGATGAAAATTTGTACGGCCGCGGTGTCTACGGACACCTACCATACACGCTCTAGTAGCGTGGTGGGAAGGCCCAGCTCCCCAATTTTCCCCCAAACGGGGGATATGCCGGGGTGCTGCCGAAATTTTCACTGAAATGTACAAAGACTTGAACAACATAAAGACCTTCTTGTGCAACAATGTAGAAGACATGTACTTGAACGGAAATGCACATAAATTGAACTAAATGAGCAGAGGACTTGTACGAAGAACAGA
The DNA here is from genome assembly GCA_016618105.1 of Dendrobium huoshanense. Classification (NCBI taxonomy): domain Eukaryota; kingdom Viridiplantae; phylum Streptophyta; class Magnoliopsida; order Asparagales; family Orchidaceae; genus Dendrobium; species Dendrobium huoshanense. The sequence continues at coordinate 52,336,461 of CM028357.1, read as the reverse complement.
GGACTAGTGGACCTAAAATTGAACAAGTTCTAAATGATTTCTAAGGGTCAAAATCAAATGAAACAAGATCAAACTCAAATCAATATGAACATGCATTTGAACTTGCAAGGACTTCAGAAGATCCTGGACAAAGACTTGAACTCGTACTCTGAATTCAAAACTAGAACAAGATGTGGACAACAAGAACATGCATTTGAACTTGAATTGTACAATGCCAAGTGAAATTCAGATTTGCAAGCATTTGATTAAAATCCGGATGAATTCAGTAGGATGATAGGAGACCTGAATGAATGTGGGAGACTCATACTGAGTTGGAATTCAAGTCTAAATGAAACTTAACTCGAACTCAGGCTATACGACATCAAGCGGGGACTTGTAAACTTGATGAATTCAAGTCTGAATGAAATTGAATTTGGATCCAAACACATGCAAAGATCGAAATTTGGATCACACACGGGAAACTCAAACTACAAGACCTCGATGCGTGAAATCCTACGACAAAACCCACCTGAGATTGATGATAGGTGGGCATGATGTGGGAACAGTGGGTCTTCTACGAACATCTCTAGGAGGTCGTAGCAAATACAACGGATCCCTACAAACAAACACGAGCCACTTGTGGATAACAACAGTGTTTATATCGCAAATACAACGAACCACTGTGGACACAAGTACATCTCCTACGATGATCCCTACGAGGTCAAACAAATACAATCAAACCACCCGAGATTGACGAAAGGGTGGATATGATGCAGAAGCAATGGGTCTTCTACAAATATTTTCAAGAGGTCGTAGAAGACGAAGCAGTCCCCTGCAAATGGATACTTGTGGATAACAACAGTGTATTGAAAGCACAATGAATCACTGTGGACACAAGTACGAATATCACCTACGACAGTGGTGATCAAGAGCTTTAAGTATGTCGAGTACAAAGGCAGCCCGATGTACGAAAAGGACACCCCCTGGCAGAAGAGATGACATGTTTGAACAAATTAGAATCAAACTTCCTGGTGTTCCAAATTCTCTTCTTAGTTCTATACTCAAGAAGAAAACAGCTCTGGTACCCACAAATACCGGAAATTATAAGTCTGCCACATTGAAGATCCTAAAAAGGGAGTTCTTCCCAAATTAGCATTCTTTGACTCCATAATCTAGAAAATCCTTCCCCGGTGATTGAGAAAGGGGGAGGGGGTCAACATCAAGACCAAATCGCCACCGGATCTGCAACACATATACAAGCAGACAGAAGGCGTCTACGATCTACAACTCAACGCCACCGGATCTGCAACATTCGTACAAGCAGACAGAAGGCGTCTATAATTATTTCAAAGTACCCATGCACGTGCACCTTAGTTTGTATACACATAGGTACACAAGGGGTAAATACAATCTCAACCCGCATGGGCCCCGACGAGCGTGTTATTGGTACACACGTGACGCTTAGGGATGCTGCGCGGGTTGACAAGTGAATTTAAGTTCGAATCCGATCCTTCTATACGGATCAATAGAAGTCGATAAGATTCGAACTACCTAACAAAATACACGGTTGTATCGAACGGTGTATTTGTTTAAATACATTCTTTTTAGGCCTTCAAAGCCTAAAATCAAGAGAATTCACTAAACAAAAGGCACAAAGCCTACGAGAAACCCGATCCCCTATCGATAAAGTGATAGGGTCGACAAGGTTCAATCAAATGGAAATGACCCCTAAATACCCCGATGATGGCCGCGTTGATTGAGTATCTCAACCGGAGGGGTTTCCAAACATTTTCAAATGTCTCCCAAATATCCAAATGTCTATCAAAATCCAAAGCTCCACCCATAAAAATCCATAAAACCCAAAAACTCCACAAAAATCTCAAAATCCAAAATCCCAAAAATATTTAAAATTGAAATAAATCCATCAACGCAGTTAAAGCAAATTTCATCCGCCCTCCGCAAAAGTTTGTCGAGGCGGACAAAATGAAAATTACTTCAGCTCACAAAGAGCGAAATGCCTAGTCGAAAATATCACTAGGATCCATTCTCAAACAACCTCTTGCCAGTAAGGGCGTGGTACGTGTCCTCTAACCGGCAGTTTCGCCGCCAAATGGCACTGCAGGTAAACGGTTATGACCCGGGGCCCTCTGAACCGAGTGGTTTTGCCGCCAAATGGCACCACAGATACCGGTTATGGCCAGAGCCAATACGCTCCTTATTGGCATCAAATCCTTGAGATATGAATCAATAGGATATGATCGATAGGGCACAAAGCCCTCTGTTAGCTAAGGTGGATTCAAATTTGTCCCCTTAGACAAACATCCAACCCCGGTCTACAAGGTCCCCTTGGACGAAGCAACCCATGGCTGCCGACAAGGATCCTTCTGTCAGGTTGGGTCGACTACCTCCTCTGACTAAGTAGACCAGGGACCACGATGGCCCGGGACGACGGAACCATGGGATCTTGATCGGGTCCATCATCCATTCCCCCACCATCCGCTTTAAGTGCTAGAGGGTGCAATTTCTATTTTAAATATCAAATCTTCCAAAATCTCCAAATTCTCAATTATTTCCAAAATTTTCAAACATTTCCAAATACCCAATTCTAAACTCAAAATCCAATATTCCAAACCTGTTGCTGCTACTATATGCCAGATAACACGTATCTCTATACGTATCTGATTGACGACTAGCCTTAATCGAAAGTTCTCTCTCGTGATTGAGAGGGGTAATTAACTATAGGGGCTTGCGCCTATAGGAAACCAGAACTCAGATCATAAAGTCCTTGCAAATGAGGGCGAAATCTCTGGGTAGTGACTTATCTACAAACCCATCTGCCTTCCAAAATTTACCCCGGAACATAGTTCGTTAAAACTCCCTCGCCGAATAAGAAAAGCGATGCGGAGGCCGGGGCCGAATTTTCGGAGCCCACAGATTTCTGGCGACTCCGCTGGGGAATGGTTTCTCTTTCCATCTTTGGCTAGTCGTATAAATGTTATAGTAGCAGCCAAAATGCTATGTTCTATATGGTGAACATCAGGATGTGACATTTGGTTCTTATGTCCAAAAATCCATTACTGAAAGTTCCTGAAAATGAATCTTTTAAATAAGATCAATGGAAATTTGTTTAGCAGGATTTTTAATTCCATGCTAACTTTCCTCCTTCTACTGTTGGTTCTGCGTTATTTCTTTGTTATGAAAGCGTGGGGTGATGTATCAATTCTGATCACTAACTCCTATCTTTCATTTTTGTAGAATGGAAATGCAGGACACTCCAATGACCGTCCAACTGGGACGAGGAGCCAGAATTCAACTGGCGAATGCTGTCATAGAGACTGGAAATACTGGAGCCACCATCCACTTTGGTGGGCTCGAATTCTCAGCAGCTACTGCAAAGGCTGCAGCCGTTCCTGTGTACGGCGTAAACTTTGAAGAACTTTCTGGAAGATCCTATTCTGTAAGGACTGCTGCCAGAGGTACTGCTCAAGGAAGAACTTCTGTCTTTGAAAGACTGTCCCAACCTGAGGCCCTTACTGCAAAGAGGGTTGTCACTGGAAGAAAGATCTCTGTGGTGACTGCAAACACCACCGTCCTGCCCAGAGAGACTGTTGCACCTGGGAGGTATGATAATGAAGCTTCTTCATCTGGAGGAAGGCTTACTAGAAGGCAAAGGAGGAAGAGAAATGCAGAGTTGCGAGCTCAGCAATTACCTGTACCAGTCCATCCCTCCAATCTGCCAGCACAAGAATCAGAAGTCAATATTCCCACTCAGAACAGGTTTTCTAACCTGAAGTGGATAAAAAGAAATAGCTCTTCTGGTGAGCTCAAAAAATCTTTTTGGGAGCGTCAGCTTGAAGTTTCAGCCCCTCAGAAGATAAGAGAGCCCGAACGTCTGTCTGCCCGGGTACACCGTGTACTGAAGACAGTCAAGGAGAAGGGCTTAATGAAAAAGAAGTTCCAGAGGCCACTGATTGTTGAGGCCCGAAGAACTCCTCCAAGAGAGAGGCTATCGTCTGTTGTGATAGCTAAAAGAAGAAATTACCAACGCCAAGTTCCGCGGGAAGCACATCGGGGCGTGACACTCGGACCATATGTCCAAGAATCCGTCGCCGAAAGGGCCCAGCAGAAAGGCAAACAAGTTTGGAGGCCGAAGCCTCGAAAGGAAAAGATTTTTGAAGAAAAAGATAGACCAGGCGTGACATCCGGAGCTGTCTCCCGGAGATCCGCCCCTGCCAACAAAACTCGTCATAAATGGGTCCAAAGGAAGGCCCATAATGACGACAATTATAATGACAGTCGACATCCTGGAGAGTCTTCCAGGAGATCCCGTCATTCTTCTACTTCAGCCAAAGAGGAAGTTCATTTCGATCGTAGTCCGCAGATCGAAGAAGTAATCATTCCAAGTCAAGAGCCTGAAATTCAATGGCGACGCCGCTCAGAAGTTCAGGTACAAGAAGAAAAAGAATATGACGATGATGATACTATGGAGATCGAAATGGTTCGTATGGTCAGCCACATTGATGTTGAAGATGATGATGGTGATGAAGAAGACCAACAATCACAGCCGCGCGTACGTGTTTATCGACGTCGCCACAGGGCTAGATCCATTGCTAGCCAAAGTGCTCGCTCCTCAGAAGAAGGAGATGAGGAAGAAGAAGAGGTTGGAGAAAATCCCTTCGCTGGCGAAGACATCACACTCGCTGAAATGAGAAATCAAATGAGGCGACAAATGCGGAAGAAAGATAAAAAAATCTCTCAGTTGAATGATAAAATGACTGAGATGATGACTCAGATGACGGCCATGATGAAGATGATGCAGAAGACCACTTCTGTGGGCCCTGCACCGGCTCAACCCATCAACCAATCTGCTAATCCTCAAAACCCTCAAGCGCCTCAAGCCTCAGGAGTGAAAGGTGTACTTGAAGGTGGCAAAGAAACTAATGATCCAACCCGCCAGCGTACTCCACAAAATGTGGCGAGTGCCTCTGAGCCTGTAACTGCAGCACAGCTTGATGGCTTAATTAGCGAAAAGATTAAGGCCATTATAGCGGCTGAACAGGCAGAGAAGTTGGTAGGAAAAGGTCGCCCGTACCCAGCAGAGTACGATCAGGTGTCATATCCAAAGGGATATTCTGTGCCGAAGTTCAATATTTTCGATGGCAATAAAAATCCCAGACAGCATCTGGCGCAGTTCAAAGCAACCTGTGGGAACACAGGGGGTAATGATGCTCTGTTATTCAGGCAATTCGTAAGCAGCTTGAGTGGAACTGCTTTCGAATGGTATGCTGAGCTGCCAAATGATTCTCTGAAGACCTTCGCAGAATTAGAGGCCTTGTTCGTGAAAAGATTTGCCAGTGCAATAGAGAAGACTACCATTGCTGATCTTGCCCTTGATAAAAGGAGAAAGGATGAATCAGTAACGAGATACATAACACGCTGGCGCAATCTCAGCATGAAGTGCGAGCAGCAATTAGAAGAAGAACATGCAGTTCAACTGTTGATGGGGAACATTGATGATAAAATGCAACCATTCTTATGCATGGCTTCAATCACCACCTTCCAAGATCTGTTGGATAGGGTGGCAAAATTTGAGAAGTTAAACTTATCAAAGTCTGAAAGCTACCCTGATAAATTCAAAAAGGCTAAAGCTCCTGATGCTAAAAGAAATGATGTTTACTCCGCATTCCCTCCTAGACCTGATAAAGGTAAAAAGGTAGTATATAATGTGGATAAAGGAAAGCAGCCGATGCAATATGAAGAAAAATCAAAGCAAGCTTACAATCCAAACCCTCAACCAAAGTTGGTTCTTGGAGGAAATGACAAACCTCGAGTCTTTCCTGGTGGAGGAGAGCGCCAGAGGCAACCCACGGGAACTGGTGATAGAACGTTCCCTTCCCTCAAGGAGAAAATGAATAAAGAATATTCATTTAAAAGGGAGAGTGTCGCTAAACTATTTCGACAAGCACTCAAGAACGGTCTAGAATTGCCAGAATGCAAAAGACCTGAAGAGTCCAAACACAGTGGCGACCCAAACTACTGCCCATATCATCGAGTAGTTAGCCATCCAATTGAAGATTGTTATGTCTTCAAAGATTGGTTAGAAAAGATGTACAAGAGGGGAGAACTGACATTATCAGATAATGTGTTGGTTCGTCCCAGAAAAGAATCCACCCGGGTAGTCACGTCCTCTTCCGTACTCCCGCTTAAAGAAAAAATGAAAGAACCTATTCAAGGTGAACAATGGGAGACTGTGATCTCCAAGAAGACATCAAAAATGCTGAAACAGTTAGAAGGAGTTCCTGGTGTCAAGTGGAAGTCCCCTACTGAGCCAGTACTGAATTTAAAATGGTTGCCTATGTCACAAGCATCCACTTCTAAACAGCAACCTGGCCAAGCTAGCTCATCCAAATCTGATAAAGCAAAGCCAAAGTCTTCTAGGAAGAAAGCCAAGTTGAAGAAGCCTGTGGTAAAGAAGACTGCAACTCAAAAGGCTATTGATAGTTTGGGTGAATATTACCAGACTGTCAGGAGGCCTATTAAGCTCGGTGATTTTATGAAAGAGCTTAAAATAGATGAAAAGGAGGAAGAAGCTGAAGATGAATATCTTCCTACGGAGATATGCCGAGTCATCTCAACAACATTAAAAATAGCAGAAAGGGAGAAATACGCTGAAGAAGCGGCTCCTGAATTCTGTCTAATGGTATCATCAATGGAATTCAGTTCAGAAGATCTATGTTTTCCAGATGATGAAGATTCAGACCCAAGCGTAGCATCACAAATGAAACAAGTAAAGTTGGGAGACGATTCCGAGTCTACAGATGAATCCCCAGACACAACAATGGCTGACTCTGAAGAGAATGCTTCATCAAACAAGTCTGAATCAGATGAGGTGGCCCAGGTGCAGTTGAGGAGTGGCAAGATATTGCCGCCTCCACCAAAGAAGGGGATTCCTAACAAAGATAAAGGAAAAGAGATAATTGTCAATGAAGATATTATCTTAAATGACTCCAAGAAGAAAGAGACTTCATCTAAGGGGATAGATTACAATATCTTATCTCACTTACGGAAGATCCCAGCACAACTCAGCATATATGATGCCCTCTTGATGTCTAAAGACCTTCGAGAAACTTTGATCCAAGCTCTCAGAGACCCCGAAAGATATGAAGCATATTTTGCTGAACGCAATTTGACTGAAGTCTTGCAAGCTCAAAATGAGCCCCTCATCACTTTTGCTAATGATGATATGATGCTTGGAACGGCGGATCACAATCGCCCTCTGTATGTTACGGCAGAGAGCGACGGTATGATGATCAGTCGAATTTTGATTGATCCCGGATCTTCCGTAAATCTTATGAGCCTTAAGGCACTGAGATCCCTCTGCCTCGATGTAGAACATCTTGGCCAAGATAAACTGATGGTGCACGGCTTCAACGAGAAAGGGCAGAAAACTCTTGGTTCGTTTATGCTTCCTCTTGTATTTGGGGAACTCCATACGGAAGCCAAATTCCATGTAATTGATGCGGACACTTCGTTCAAGGCGTTATTGGGTCGCCCATGGCTGCATGAATACGGCGTTGTCCCTTCAACATTACACCAGTGCATGAAGTATCTCAGAGAAGGAGAAGAATTCAGGATCTCTGGCGATATTCAGCCCTTTGCAGTACACGAAGTAACAGTTTATGAAGATGCTAAGTACTTCATGCCAAAGAAGCAAAAGTCGTCAAGTTCTCTTGAGGCTAGAGCATCAAATTCTAAGGCTGCAAAGAAATCCAAGCAAGAAGATGAGAAGAAGCGTGTGGGGAGAAAGAAGGCAGCGCCGACTCTTCCTAAAACATCAATCATTCCTAAAGAAAAGAAGAATGTACCTCATCTTGGGAGTGACACGGATGAAGATGATGTTACTCCTGTTAAATCTCGAAAAGTATGCCAGTCCACGGATGAATGGAGTAGGCAGATTGAATTTTCAAATGATGATTATGACTACGACTCAATCTATATGAATTCAGTGCAGAGTGTGTTCTCCAGAAGAATAGACAGTTTGTTAATTTCAGACAGCGTACTCGTAGTCACACGTGTTCCCTTGCAACATTTCAAGGAAATCATTTCGCGCGAGGTTCATAAAATTAAAGAACTCTCCACTCTTTATCTGCCTCCCCGTAAAAATGGGACTGTGCCAAAGAATGTGCTATATTCCACGGGAGTTCGTGAAGAGGAGAATCATGATTGGGATTGCATGCTCATCGACTCCGAGGAATTATTTCCTACGAGGCTACCCAAATTCAATACTAAAAATATTCAAAGAATGTTACGAAAGCAAATCAATATTCCTACTACCAAACGACAGCTTCGTACAAGCTTGAGCCTCTGGTATCGAAGAAATCCGCGTCCATTACGACGAAAAGATACAGATGCATATAAAGGCATCGGGTTCATCAAAAGAAAATTCCTCCAAAAAGAAACTTGTCAAGCAATCACATGCATGGAAGTTGAATCCGAGGATGATGGTGTTGAAGAAACATACGAAACCAATGCTTATGATGATAAACCCGTAGAAGCTGAGCCTGCACCAGAAGAACTGGAAGATGGTGGACAAGCTGCTACGATGGACGAGCTCAAAGAAGTCAACTTGGGAACTGAGGAGGACCCTCGCCCAACCTTCATTAGCTCTCTTCTACCAGAAGATCAAATAGAAAAAATAAAAGAGCTACTATGTGAATTCAGGGACTGTTTTGCTTGGACATATGCTGAGATGCCTGGCTTATCCCCTGATGTGGCAGTTCACAGATTGGCCATCAAGCCTGATGCAACACCCGTCAAGCAAGCTCCAAGGAGAATGAGATTGGAGATTGAAGAACAGGTGATTGCAGAAACAAAGAAGCTCATAGAAGCAGGCTTTATTCGAGAAGAGAAATATGCCGACTGGATTGCCAATATAGTCCCTGTAAAGAAGAAGAATGGCCAGATTCGTATCTGCATCGACTTTAGGGACCTCAATAAGGCATGCCCGAAAGATGACTTTCCGCTCCCAGTATCAGAGCTTCTAGTTGACAATACATCCAATTACGATATGTTCTCCTTTATGGACGGATCGTCAGGCTACAATCAGATTAAAATGGCGCATGAAGATGAAAGACATACATCATTCAGAACGCCTATAGGCATATTCTGCTATACAGTCATGCCATTCGGCCTGAAGAATGCTGGTGCCACATATCAACGGGCTATGACTCGTATATTTGATGATTTGATTCATCAGAAGGTCGAATGCTATGTAGATGACTTGGTCATTAAAAGCATAGGCCGAAAAGACCACCTTCATGATTTGAGAATTGTGTTCGAAAGGATCAGAAAGTACGATCTGAAGATGAACCCTCTCAAGTGTGCATTTGGGGTATCCTCAGGGAAATTTCTGGGATATGTTGTTCGACATCGAGGAATCGAAGTCGACCCCAACAAGATCAAGGCGATCGTGGAGATGCCACCTCCAAAGAACCTTCGGCAACTCCGCTCCTTACAAGGGCAGTTGGCTTTCATTCGGCGATTTATATCGAATCTATCAGGTAGGTGCCAGCCATTTTCAAAACTAATGAAGAAAGATGTCCGTTTCAAATGGGACGCAGAGTGCCAAGAAGCATTTGACAGCATCAAAAGATATCTGTTGAATCCTCCTATTCTCGCGGCGCCAATCCCGGGGAAGCCTCTTATACTGTATACGGCAGCACTAGAAGAGTCCCTCGGAGCATTATTGGCCCAGCATAATGAAGAAGGCAAGGAGAATGCACTCTACTACATCAGTCGGAGATTGATAGGAGCAGAAATCCGCTACTCTGCAATCGAGAAGCATTGCTTGGCCCTGATCTTCGCAGTTCAGAAGCTCCGCCATTATATGTTGTCTCACAAAATCACCTTGATATCAAAGATCGATCCGTTGAAGTTCTTGATGACAAGACCAGCGTTGACAGGTCGTTTGGCAAGGTGGGCAGTGATACTCCTGCAGTTTGATATCACATATGTCCCTCAAAAGGCAGTGAAAGGGCAAGTGTTGGCAGATTTTCTCGCTGCACATCCTATCCCTGCAGATTCTCCGCTCAACGACGATCTACCTGACGAGCAGATCATGAATGTTGAAAAAGAGGAGATGCTACGAGTATGGGAAATGTATTTTGATGGAGCATCGTCAATCAAGCGTGCTCGGCCTCCAAATCTCAAAAAGGCTCAAGCCGGAATTGGCATCATTTTCGTAGCACCCGAGGGAGGCATAATGAGATTTTCGTTCAGTTTGACTGAACCTCGGACAAACAATGAAGCCGAATATGAAGCTTTAATAGCAGGATTGGAGATTGCAATCGATGTCCGAATTCAAAATCTCCAAATTTTCGGTGATTCTCAACTGGTTGTGAATCAAGTATTAGGAATTTACAAAATTACCAAATTCGAATTGGCCTGTTATCATCGGTGAGTTCTTGAGCTTATGAAGCAAATTCCAATTGTCAAGTTAACTCAAGTTCCTCGAGGCCAAAATGGCAAAGCTGATTCTCTTGCTAAATTGGCTAAAGAAATGACGAATATGGACGACGAATGGCCTATAATAATTATGGTGCACAATCGACGGATCTTAGAGCCAGCATTATTACAATTCCCGCAGGCAGAGGGAATACCAAATTCAAGTCAGCAGGATACAACTCCAGTTGATCCTCAACCTCCCCAACCAATTGATGTTGAAGATCAGTCTGAAGAACAACAAGTTCCTAAGAAAAGGCGCAAGGCCAGTCAAACTTCAGAATCATGGTGGCATTGTCTAGATGTCGAGGAAGAAGATGACTGGAGACTGCCTTTCATTGATTACTTTAAAGAAAGTAAATTGCCAACAGACAAATCACTAGCTGCTCAAATCAAGAAGAGAGCGCTACGATATGCATTTGTCAACAACACATTGTATCGACGTGCTTTCGATCAAATGTGGCTAAGGTGCCTAGGGACCAAAGAAGCTGATAAAGTTGTGGCAGAAGTTCACGAAGGACTTTGTAGAGCACACCAATCAGGTCCCAAGATGGCAATCAAAATTAAAAGAATGGGCTACTATTGGCCAACCATGGTCAGAGATTGTATCAATCATGCTAAGAGGTGCCATGAGTGTCAGATCCACGGTGATGTTATACATCAACCGCCAAATCCGCTGCACCCTACAATAGCATCCTGGCCATTTGAATGTTGGGGTACTGATATTATCGGGCCGATAGATCCGCCGTCATCAGCAGGACACCGCTTCATCTTGGCAGCAACCGACTACTTCTCAAAGTGGGCAGAAGCAGTCTCATTTAAAGAAGTTACGTCCGAGCATGTGATCAACTTCTTCACCCATAATGTCGTCTACAGATTTGGTGTGCCACGTCGCATAATCTCAGACAATGGAACTGCTTTCAAGAGTACAAAAATCTATAAGTTCGTTGATCGGCACAAAATTGATTGGCGGTACTCTTCCATTTACTATCCAAGAGCAAATGGCTTAGCTGAAGCCTTCAACAAAACACTGGTGAAATTGCTAAAAAAGATTCTCTCAAAGAACAAAAGAGAGTGGCATACGAAGATGGCAGAAGCGTTGTGGGCATATCGTACGACCTACAAAACGCCAACCAAAGCCACTCCTTATTCTCTAGTATTTGGAGTTGAGGCCGTACTGCCGCTAGAAGTTGAACTTCCATCTCTTCGAGTTGCTGTCCAGAATGAGCTGACTCAAGAACAAAATGCTCGTCTAAGAATGGAGGAGCTCGATGCACTCGATGAAATCAGGTTACAAGCTCAGCAGAACCTGGAGATCTACCGAGCAAGAATGACAAAGTCCTTTGATCGAATGGTGCGTCCTCGATCATTTCAAGAAGGAGAATTGGTCCTGGTGCAGAGAAGACCAATCATCCCGCACAGAAAAATTGGTGGCAAATTTGTATCCAATTGGGAAGGCCCCTTCGTCATCGAGAAAGTGTACCAAGGAGGAGCATATCAACTGATCGATCTGAATGGTCAAAGGCCCATGCCGCCGATCAATGGCCGTTACCTGAAGAAATACTACGCATGAACTGATGTGCTTAATGTGTTATGTTTTCATGCATTATTGTTAACATATACATTTCTATATTTTTGAAATTCTCTTATGTCGTGAGAACACATTTCAAAATTCCCCTGCTAGACTGGGGGCATTTTAAATATTTATTCGGGTCAACATCGCGCTGCGTGCCGAGATCCCTGAATAAATATTTAAAATTTCAATATTCCAATTCTATTCTGCTCTAAAATGTCCCTACAAGACAGGGGGCATTTTAAATATTTATTCGGGTCGACATCGCGCTGCATGCCGAGATCCCCGAATAAATATTTAAAATTATCAATTCATATGTCTTGTGTGCTATAGAATACACAGATACTTGTTTTTCAAAGCCTATGCAGGTGATCTCTCAAAGATTGAGACACCTTCTCCAACAAAACCAAGACTCAAAGGTCAAGAAAGAGACTTTTGTGGCTACACACTCCTACAAATTGAGCCGGAAAAGCTTGAAGTCTTTCAACAGCCTGAAGCTTAAGGTTCGAATGGGTGTAAAAGGTCGGATCCAACAAGCCCAAATATGGCCGGATCGCTGGCAGCTCCGTTTACTCAACAAGCCATAAAAAAGGCCATAGTAGCGGAACCCCCACTTCGTCAACCCGTTAGTAGGGACTGAAGGAAGAATGAAGGCAAATTTGACTCGACAAGTTCAAGTGATCGTAGTCTAAAAAGTTCTCTAAAATGACTGGAGAATTAAAGTTCCAGTGGAAGAATGAGTCTCGAGCAACTACTGAATGTTCGTAGTCTCCAAAATCTAAAAACCATGAAGGATGACTTCAAATTTGTCAACTTCAGCAAAATCAGCATTAGGGAAGCGCAATTCCCATAGCTCAAGTCTGAAGACTGAATGGGTGTAAAATGTCAGATCCAACAAGACCAAATATGGTCGGATCGCTGGCAGCTCCATCTACTCAACAAGCCATAAGAAAGGCCGCAGTAGAGGAACCCCCATCTCAGCAACCAGAGGACAAAGAGCTGTCAAATTCCAGCTCTCCTAATCTGATGAACTCAAGTAACCCAGATTAAAGTCTTCTCAAGTGGTTAAGGATCAAGATACTACCTACATTCGGTATTATCAACTGAATCCATAACCTGCAAATCCTTCAACAAATCCGTAAAGCACAAAGCGAGGATAGAAGGAATTTTTCTTCAACAAGTCCGTCGAAGCACAAAGCAAAGGACCGAAGAAAACTATCCCAAAGTTCATGAAAAGCCTTAGGCCGAACTAAGGGAATTCCGTCACCAACAAGTCCGTTATGCACAAAGCTCTGGACTGATGACTTTTCGCCATCGACCTAATACAAGCCTAAGGGTTTAGGTCATTGGCATCTACTCCTTCATCAAGCCCGCCAAAGCTAGAAGCATAGGGCAGAAGGAAAATAAAAATTCTGACAAGTCAGCAAAGACAAATCAGACAACCCTTCGCCAAGTCCGCAGCACAAAAGCACAGGACAGAAGGATCAAAATCTCAGGGCTCTAGCTAAAGTTGCAGAACAAGTTCCCTGAATGATATCTACAAATGTCTCGAAATACTGGGGGCATTTTAAATATTTATTTGGGTCGACATTGCGTTGCATGCCGAAATCCCCAAATAAATATTTAAAATTCAATCAAGATACAACCAAATGATAGAAAAATCTTGAGCATATGATATCCACTAACGTCAATCTACAAAGATAAGATATCAACCATCTATGTATACATCTAGAAGCGCAGTGGAGAAAGAATATTAGTGTGACATCCAAGCAAAATTTTGGAGATCCACCAAATGAAAATTTTAGTGTGACATCCAAACAAGATTTTGGAGATCCACTAAAAGAAAGTTAGTGTGACATCCAAACAATTTTTGGAGATCCACTAAATGAAAATCCTTGTGTGACATCTAAAATAGATATCTAGAGATCCACAGGGTCAATCAGCATGCAACAAACGTGGCCCGCTCCAGACGCCTACCACATTTGTTGGGGGGCATTTGTTAACCTGCCGTATAAAACAAAACAAAGAAAATAAAAAATTTTTATCGTACCGGCGCCGAATTCAGCACGTCGTCGCCCACGACCTCGCACGATCGGATGTCTACATCGTGTTAACTGCTCTCGCTCTCTTCTCTCGGTCGGAAGTTACGACATTTTGTGTGCGGAAGCAACAACGTGAGCTCGCTGGCAGTGAAGATAACTTTCTCCCTTTCGTTAGCTGCTTCGCCTCCTCCATTGCTGTTCAACTTCGCTGCTTCCAACGACTTTCCCTTCTTGCCAGATTGGAAGTTACCGCATTTGGATCGGAAGCGAGACAGGAGCTCGCGGGCTGTGAAGTAAATTTCTCCCTTTCCCGTGGCTTCTTTGTCTCCTTGGCTGTCCAACTTCGCTCCTTCGACGACTCCCTTCCTGTTCGGACGGAAGTTACGAAATTTTGATCGGAAGCAAGCTCGGGAGCTTGTCGGCTGTGAAGTTAACTTTCTTCCTCTCGTCACTCCTTCGGCTCCTTCGTGGCAGTTCGATTTTTGCTCCTCCGACGCCCTTCTCTTCCTGTCTGACTGCAAGCAACGACGGGAGCTCGTGCTGTGAAGGTAACTTTTTCCCTGTTAGCGCACTTCTCCGGCCAAATCCCGTAATGCTGCCGAACCGAGAGAGGTAGAGGGAGAGATTAACCTTTTAATTAAAATTAATTTTAATTAATTGTAATTATATTTATCCTAATTAATTTTAGTTATTATAATTAATTATAATTAATTTTAATTAAATGATTATAATTAATATTAATTAATTATAATTACTTTAATTAAAACTAATATTAATTAATTATATTATAACTTGTTTATTATTAATTGTGATTAATTAATATTAATTAATTAAGGTTAATTAATATTAATTAGTTTTAATTAATTGAAATTAAATATAATTAATTATTTTAATTAATTATAATAATTATAATTAATTATTTTAATTAATTATAGATAATTTTAAATAAACATAATTATTTAAGATAATTATAATTACTAATAATTAGAATGCCTGCTCCTCCCGCCTCGATATCTGTGCACTCCTCTTGCCTCGGTCCACGAGCCAACAGTCGCCGCCGACAATCGCCGCCGAGCCCTAAGGTATACATTTCTAACTTAAATCCCGTTCTCGACGTTGCAGCGGACCGGGGAACCACCTATACGCGCTCTTGTAGCACGGTGGGAGGGAGCCCGGTGCGAAGTATACGACGAGGCGGGTAAGCCCTATACACGCTCTTGTAGCGTGGTGGGGATGGTCCTCGACCTCGACACCGACACCGCCGACGACTGTTACGTAAGGTATAATTTCTAACTCCAATCCCATTCTCGACGTTTGCAGCGGACCGGGGAACCACCTATACGCGCTCTTGTAGCACGGTAGGAGGGAGCCCGGTGCGAAGCATACGACGAGGTGGGAGAGCCCTATACACGCTCTTGTAGCGTGGTGGGGAGTCACTGCTGTTCTGGTACGTCACTGCTGTTCTGTACGGGTACTGCTGAAGGCCCCATACACGCTCTTGTAGCGTGGTGGGATGAAAATTTGTACGGCCGCGGTGTCTACGGACACCTACCATACACGCTCTAGTAGCGTGGTGGGAAGGCCCAGCTCCCCAATTTTCCCCCAAACGGGGGATATGCCGGGGTGCTGCCGAAATTTTCACTGAAATGTACAAAGACTTGAACAACATAAAGACCTTCTTGTGCAACAATGTAGAAGACATGTACTTGAACGGAAATGCACATAAATTGAACTAAATGAGCAGAGGACTTGTACGAAGAACAGAGGACTAGTGGACCTAAAATTGAACAAGTTCTAAATGATTTCTAAGGGTCAAAATCAAATGAAACAAGATCAAACTCAAATCAATATGAACATGCATTTGAACTTGCAAGGACTTCAGAAGATCCTGGACAAAGACTTGAACTCGTACTCTGAATTCAAAACTAGAACAAGATGTGGACAACAAGAACATGCATTTGAACTTGAATTGTACAATGCCAAGTGAAATTCAGATTTGCAAGCATTTGATTAAAATCCGGATGAATTCAGTAGGATGATAGGAGACCTGAATGAATGTGGGAGACTCATACTGAGTTGGAATTCAAGTCTAAATGAAACTTAACTCGAACTCAGGCTATACGACATCAAGCGGGGACTTGTAAACTTGATGAATTCAAGTCTGAATGAAATTGAATTTGGATCCAAACACATGCAAAGATCGAAATTTGGATCACACACGGGAAACTCAAACTACAAGACCTCGATGCGTGAAATCCTACGACAAAACCCACCTGAGATTGATGATAGGTGGGCATGATGTGGGAACAGTGGGTCTTCTACGAACATCTCTAGGAGGTCGTAGCAAATACAACGGATCCCTACAAACAAACACGAGCCACTTGTGGATAACAACAGTGTTTATATCGCAAATACAACGAACCACTGTGGACACAAGTACATCTCCTACGATGATCCCTACGAGGTCAAACAAATACAATCAAACCACCCGAGATTGACGAAAGGGTGGATATGATGCAGAAGCAATGGGTCTTCTACAAATATTTTCAAGAGGTCGTAGAAGACGAAGCAGTCCCCTGCAAATGGATACTTGTGGATAACAACAGTGTATTGAAAGCACAATGAATCACTGTGGACACAAGTACGAATATCACCTACGACAGTGGTGATCAAGAGCTTTAAGTATGTCGAGTACAAAGGCAGCCCGATGTACGAAAAGGACACCCCCTGGCAGAAGAGATGACATGTTTGAACAAATTAGAATCAAACTTCCTGGTGTTCCAAATTCTCTTCTTAGTTCTATACTCAAGAAGAAAACAGCTCTGGTACCCACAAATACCGGAAATTATAAGTCTGCCACATTGAAGATCCTAAAAAGGGAGTTCTTCCCAAATTAGCATTCTTTGACTCCATAATCTAGAAAATCCTTCCCCGGTGATTGAGAAAGGGGGAGGGGGTCAACATCAAGACCAAATCGCCACCGGATCTGCAACACATATACAAGCAGACAGAAGGCGTCTACGATCTACAACTCAACGCCACCGGATCTGCAACATTCGTACAAGCAGACAGAAGGCGTCTATAATTATTTCAAAGTACCCATGCACGTGCACCTTAGTTTGTATACACATAGGTACACAAGGGGTAAATACAATCTCAACCCGCATGGGCCCCGACGAGCGTGTTATTGGTACACACGTGACGCTTAGGGATGCTGCGCGGGTTGACAAGTGAATTTAAGTTCGAATCCGATCCTTCTATACGGATCAATAGAAGTCGATAAGATTCGAACTACCTAACAAAATACACGGTTGTATCGAACGGTGTATTTGTTTAAATACATTCTTTTTAGGCCTTCAAAGCCTAAAATCAAGAGAATTCACTAAACAAAAGGCACAAAGCCTACGAGAAACCCGATCCCCTATCGATAAAGTGATAGGGTCGACAAGGTTCAATCAAATGGAAATGACCCCTAAATACCCCGATGATGGCCGCGTTGATTGAGTATCTCAACCGGAGGGGTTTCCAAACATTTTCAAATGTCTCCCAAATATCCAAATGTCTATCAAAATCCAAAGCTCCACCCATAAAAATCCATAAAACCCAAAAACTCCACAAAAATCTCAAAATCCAAAATCCCAAAAATATTTAAAATTGAAATAAATCCATCAACGCAGTTAAAGCAAATTTCATCCGCCCTCCGCAAAAGTTTGTCGAGGCGGACAAAATGAAAATTACTTCAGCTCACAAAGAGCGAAATGCCTAGTCGAAAATATCACTAGGATCCATTCTCAAACAACCTCTTGCCAGTAAGGGCGTGGTACGTGTCCTCTAACCGGCAGTTTCGCCGCCAAATGGCACTGCAGGTAAACGGTTATGACCCGGGGCCCTCTGAACCGAGTGGTTTTGCCGCCAAATGGCACCACAGATACCGGTTATGGCCAGAGCCAATACGCTCCTTATTGGCATCAAATCCTTGAGATATGAATCAATAGGATATGATCGATAGGGCACAAAGCCCTCTGTTAGCTAAGGTGGATTCAAATTTGTCCCCTTAGACAAACATCCAACCCCGGTCTACAAGGTCCCCTTGGACGAAGCAACCCATGGCTGCCGACAAGGATCCTTCTGTCAGGTTGGGTCGACTACCTCCTCTGACTAAGTAGACCAGGGACCACGATGGCCCGGGACGACGGAACCATGGGATCTTGATCGGGTCCATCATCCATTCCCCCACCATCCGCTTTAAGTGCTAGAGGGTGCAATTTCTATTTTAAATATCAAATCTTCCAAAATCTCCAAATTCTCAATTATTTCCAAAATTTTCAAACATTTCCAAATACCCAATTCTAAACTCAAAATCCAATATTCCAAACCTGTTGCTGCTACTATATGCCAGATAACACGTATCTCTATACGTATCTGATTGACGACTAGCCTTAATCGAAAGTTCTCTCTCGTGATTGAGAGGGGTAATTAACTATAGGGGCTTGCGCCTATAGGAAACCAGAACTCAGATCATAAAGTCCTTGCAAATGAGGGCGAAATCTCTGGGTAGTGACTTATCTACAAACCCATCTGCCTTCCAAAATTTACCCCGGAACATAGTTCGTTAAAACTCCCTCGCCGAATAAGAAAAGCGATGCGGAGGCCGGGGCCGAATTTTCGGAGCCCACATTCTCAGAGTTGAGAAATGAGGAAATTGAGAAAGTTTCTGAACTTGGAAGGTTACACAATCAAAAGTGATAAGAGTGTGCATTGGGAGTAAAAAAGTCATTTTTTATAAGAAAAACACTACTTGCACAATTGAGGAAGAGGACTCTATAAGAGATAGGAGGGAGTAGGATTGACCGATTGAGGGATTGTTAGATAGATTAAATGAAAGGGGCAAATAGTGAATTGGCCAAAACAGGCTAGGGCTTTTAAAATTTTATTTAGTAATTTTAGATTTTAAATTATTTATATTAAGATTATATTTTATTCATCTGATTAAAAATAAATGATGACAATTTCATCATGATATGATTTGACGGTTCAACCAAACCATAAAAATTTCATTGGTTTGATGGCTCAATCATCGGCTCATCATGATTCATTCCGTTTCTTGGTAGAAATGGTTTTAGTAATGAACTGAGCAACTCAAGGAACTGATTAACAATTTCACTGGTCAGACAAATTGGTTCTACTAGACAAATATACATTTTAGGCAATGCTACAAGTTCAAGGCGTGGAATTCCTTTAGCAATGCACAAGTAAATGCTTCTGGAGATTATGAATTTAGTAAATCAGGAAGGTTGGTGCTATTTGGGAGTTGGGAGGGGAGAGATTGCTATTCTGGAGTTGAGAAGGGGAAATCACTATATGGGACTTGTGAAGGTGGAGATTGCTATCTCGTAGTTGGGAGGGATGGATGTAGAGACTAAATAGCATCATTCAGGTAGTTCTGGAAATAAGAGAAGAAGCGCCAGTTAGATGAAGGAGAAGCAGTTCTGATCCAAAATATTGCTGAGAGATAGGGCCAAACTTCAAAGTTAGAGAGAGATTGGGAAGTTAGCTAGAGTTAAGGCTTCGAAAGCAAACAAATATAGAAGGAAAGGGGAGGTTGTGCACAGACAATGCATACATGGGTTCCTCCTTTGCTAAATCCGTTAAATCTGCTGAATGAGAAATTTAATAAATATGTAATTTGTTGTTAAATGATGGGCACACAAGATTTAAGCTTATGCAGCATTTTGTTAGGCCGGTTCAGGGCGGTTCTCCCTGAACCGGCCCAATCAGCCCAAAGGCCGATCCTTTATTACAGGAGGCGGACAAGCCGCACCTTTTATGGTGCTGCTCTAGCCTAGTGGGGCCCACTTGGCAAGCCGTTTAGGGAAGAAGAGGAGGTGGCTAGGAGTGGGAGGGAAAAGTTTGAATCTGGTGTTTGAAATTAGGGAATGATGGATTAAATAGCGAGAATTGTTTAGGGTTAGGGTTATGCATGTATTGGTGGCTTTTTTTGAGAGTTCTTGTCTTGGAGTCTTGGGCCCTAGATTCTTCTAGGGATTGGGAAAAAAGATCCTCCTCTCGAATTGAGGATCTATTGTATCTTGTTTGTTTATTTGTTTATTTGATTTCCGTCAATCAAAATGTGCTGTGTTTTGCAGAATTCTCCCATCCGAATATTGTTTGTTTGCTATTTTCTTATCTCTTGTAAGGGATTACTTGGATTTCTCAAGTATTTCCCAACACATTTAAATTTCCTTTTTTTTTTTGGTTGGCAAGGTTAAGTTTAATCTCACTTAAATCTTGCCTTAATCTGGTAAGTACCAACCCTTTTGAAATTTGAGATTCGATTTCTTGACATCTCTATATAGTTCAATACTGTTTATGTGTTTACATATATCATTGTTTACTGCTCATAATTTTACTTGTATCTTAATCCTCCATGTTGCAGTTAATCGTAGCTTGTATGGGTCTCAGAAGTGACTTTTTCATGTTCCTCTTACCAGTGAAAGTGAAGTGCCGTTCTCTTTATCATGCCAATTGCTTTGACTGCTGATCTACAGGTGCATAGCTTTTGATGCATTGACCATTCCAAGTGCCAATCTTCAATTTTTTTGGCTTATTTTTATATCAAGTTTCCTTCTTATTGGCTTATGCAACTGGTGCTTATTTTTTTATATTCCAATCCCTACTGGTGGCAACAGTTATGAAACTCTAAATATGAGAGAGTGGAGAATGAGGATTTATAAAGCTGGTGCCAAATAGTTGGGATAATGCTAATGATAAAGGTGATGATTATGATTCTTTCAATATGAGCTTTCATCCTAGATTACCCTAAATTTTATGGTGTTCAAATATACAATTTATCATTTGATCTGTGTTGAGTCTAGTAATTAGGTTGTTAAGCCTAAGTTAATGTCCCAAAGGCTATCAAGAGGGGGGTGAATTGGTAGTTTAAAAATTTTAAGCCCTCTTTTAAAATTATGTTGAACCGAAATAAAAATTGTTTCTTTTAAGTTTTGTAGAAAAAAATTTTCAACCACAGAGTTTTTAAGACTTAAAAAATAAAATGCGGAAACGTAAAAACTGTAAAGTAAATGACACCAGATTTATAGTGGTTCGGTCTATAACCAGACCTACATCCACTCCCCGGAGGCTCCCTCCGAGTATTGCACTAATACCACAAAGTGACTCTCCTTTTGCACCCACAGCAAGGCGGAGAAGCCTTTACAACACACTCTTTTCACCACTACCCGGTGCGGCAAAGAACTGTCGTCCTTTTACACAATCCCCAGTGTTGGCAGAGAACCGTCCGTTCTTTCACACTCTCCTAGTGTGGGCAGAGAACCCTTCCGTCCTTTCACACTCTCCTAATGTGGGCAGAGAACCCTACAGCTGTTCTCACTCTCCAAGTGTAGGAAGCGATCCTTTCGGCTATTCACACTCTTCAAGTGTCGGTAGCGAACCGGATCTCTTTGACAGATCTTCTCACAAGAAATCTAGAAGGAAGAAAGAAAAGAGTGAAGTAATCCCAATTCACAAGTAGAGATTCTTACCTTTGAACTCCAAGTGAAGCATTCACGCTCCAGTGGTAGGAATCCTCCTTTGAATGCACTCTCACACTCTCTCATTTGCTATTCTCTCAAGAGGCACGAAGATCAAATGAAAAAGAGATTGGATGGTAGTCTAATTTGGACTATATATACAAAAGACAAGAAAAATCGCCCAAAAACTGTAAATTTTCAATTCTGTATGCAGTGGATCGACCCGTACGATCGTGGTTACTTAAACGCTTTGAAACGACCCTGTTTGTATATGTGTACGAAATGTCTTCGTACACACTGATCGTCCCGTACGAACTAGGTTTGTCCGGTACGAACAGTTATTACTAGGTCGGTCTAGAAAACTGCTGAAAATTGTTCTAAGTCAGTTAATCGTCTGGACGAAAATTGGTTCGTCTGGACGAAATTTTTACAGAGAGCAGATCGTTTTCTGACGATAATTAATTTCGTCTGGACGAAAATTTTACAGAGACCAGATCGTCCACGATAATTAATTTCCTCTGGACGAAATTTTTACAGAGAGAAGATCGTTTTCTGACGATAATTAATTTCGTCTGGACGAAAATTTTACAGAGACCAGATCGTCCAGGACGATAATTAATTTCGTCCCGGACGAATAGGACTTAGAAAATTTTTCAAGCCAGTTTCTATTCGTACTATGTGCTCAATAGGAGATAACTATCTGATCGTCCCGTACGAACTGATATCGTCCCGTACGATCAATATAACTTAAATATGATCTCCTTATGTGTGTGTGTATGTTTTTATTCACTTAATTACAATTACTCCCTTTCAAATTTAATTCAAAAAAAAAAATACAAGCTTCAAATTCACAAAGTATCTCATGTTGAATTTGATTTAAAGTTTTCGTAGTCGGGAGTCTGATTTTCCTGAAATGTTAGTACACACAAGAGCAAATACAAATCTTTTAAAATTGTTAGGAGATAACTACACATTTGAACAATAATGTTTGGAATCATTAAAACTATACAAGTTGCAAAAATGTAAAGCATGCAAATAGCAACTATTTTAACAATCTGGTCCATTTATTTTTATTAAAATATATATTTTTTTCTGCCAATTCCAATGTAAAGTTAATTGAACTACATTTGAAATAGAAACCTATATGGAATTTATTTAGGTATTTTAGTTTTGTTATGCAAATTTTGAGCTGTTGCGTTTCAATCTGTAATCGCTTAGATTTGTTGTCCATGTTTTGAATTTCATGTTGGCTTGGATTCATTGCTTAATCCATATTCCATATTTTGGATTTTTTTAATAAAGTTGTGGTCATGAAGCCATAGTATAGTTTTTCTACTTTAATAAAGAGTTCAGAATTTAAACCCACTGATTTTGGTGCTGTTTGGGATCACTTTTATTTTTTTGTTTCATATATATATATATATATATATATATATATATATATATATATATATATATATATATATATATATATATATATATATTTATTTATTTTAGAAGAAAAAAAGATGATATTGGAGTTCCACTTTGTTTAGGAGAAAAAAAAAATAGTTTATTATAGAGTTTTCACTTTTCTGTATGATATGTGCTGGTAAGCCTTATATTTATGAGTGTGCGATTTGTTTTTAGTTCTGTTTTAAGCACCATTGGCTTTTACTACTTGCTGTGAAAGACAAGAATGATGTGTGATTTGATGTTCTAAATGAATTAAATACTGCAATTTTTGCTTTTAAATGCAAATGCAGCTTTACAATTTGAGATGTGGTCATTTATTATAGTTGGCATGGTTGTGAAAATCTGGTTGAACCGGTTAGAACATCAATTGATCCTAAAACCTGTTAGGTCCAATTAAAAAATGGATTTGAAGAGAATTAGGATTAACCTTGGTTGAAACATTTAACCATTAAAATCAACAGAAGTTGAACAAGTTTAATGTTACGCCTGGACCGGTCCCAGCTGGACTGGTCCGGTTCTACACCCGACGGCCCAAAGTCAGGCGGAACCAGGCAGAACACGCGGAGGAGCGGGAGTCGGTGGGCCCAAACAGCGGCTAAAACGCATGGGGGGAGGGAAAATTTTTGAATGAGAGGCTGTTTTAGAAAGTCCATTATTGTCCTTTATGATTAATTTGTATAATTAGGAGTTTTGGGGGGATTGGCTCCTCATCTTGAATTTTGAATTTTCATTTGAGATCTAGGTTTCGTTTTGGGCTCTTGGCATCGCCGGAGATTGTGGAGAGTACGTTCTTCCTCTCGGATCGAAGAACAATTGTATCTTGATTATCTTGCTTTGCACCTAATGGAATACGAGTCTTTACTTGTGTTTTCTCTCAATTTCTCCTTGTTTCTTGCTGATTTCTCGCTGTGGACAGTAGTTTTACTATTGATTTTTACTGATTTGGGATAGGATTACTTGTGACATAAGTACTCCCTATCAAATTGGTATCAGAGCATTGATTCGGGACCACCGGCGGCTGAAATTTTGAAATTTAAGCATGTTTATCTTTTCCGGAAGAAGATTTTTTGGGATCCGTTAGAAGAAAGATGGCCGGAAAGAAGGTGGAAGTATTAGAAGGCGAGTTCGGACAGCTGAAGATAGATCTGGAGGGAAAGTTCCTGGAAATCTCCACCAACAATGACAGGTTGGAAGGGAGGTTCGCGGCTATGGAAGAAATGATGAAGAAACTATTGGAGATGAAGACCAATCTGGAGACATCGGAAGTGAGAGAGACTACTGACGGCTATGGCGTAGGAGGAAATCCAAACCTAATCCGGGGGGAGGAATCCGGAGGTGGAGATTCTTGAAGGGGACGACGACATGCCACCTCTAGAGCCACTCTCTAGAGAGGAGATGAGCATGAGAAATGACCGTCGAGGTGCTGATTTTCAGCGTCGAGGTGTTGATTTTGGAGGCAGGTGAGGGGAATATGAAGGTAGTGCAGATTTTGGAGAAAGGAGAGAAGAGTATCAGCGTCGAGGTGCTGAATTTCAGCGTCGAGGTGCTGATTTTGAAAGATGAAGGGGGGATTATGACGACAAACTCGGATACCGGTGTCAGAGGGAGGACCGGGACGCTTGGGGAGCTTTTCCTCTTCGAGGAATGGGAGGTTATGGAGGATATCGAGGAGATCCCAAGGTGAGGAAATTGAAGATGCCTGTTTTCGAGGGGGAAGACGGCCATGGCTGGATCTACAAGGTGGAGCGTTACTTTGCTGTCAACGGGTTGACGGAGGATGAGAAGCTGACGACGGCAGGATTGTGTCTGAAAGGAAAGGCTTTTGCATGGTACCAGTGGTGTGATAGGAGGGAGCCCATCCGGAGTTGGAGGGAGTTCAAGGACTGCCTATTAGAATGTTTACGAGCCGATGGGGGAGGAGATTTCTATGAGCAGTTATTTGCCCTAACTCAAGAGGGGACGGTGGCGGATTATCGGGATAGATTTGAGTACTTGGCTAGCCGATTGGATCACATCTCAGAGTCGGCCCTGGAGGGAAACTTCATGAAAGGGCTTAAACCTGAGATACGAATCGCTGTCAGATGGGGAGAGGAATTTGCAGGGGAGTGGTCCTGACCATCTAAGGGCTACAGGTCAGGGAGGATTTCCTCCCCTTAGAATTGGGAAGTACAGATGTCATCCTGAGGATGAAATGGCTACAGACTCTGGGCGAGACCAAGGTCAACTGGGGTGCTCTGAGGATGGAGCTAATGATAGAAGGGCATAGGAAGGTGATCCAGGGGGATGCAGGGCTGACAAGAGCTGTCGTATCTCTCAAATCCATGATCAGATCCATACAGGAGGTGGGAGGAGGATTTTTGGTGGAGCTTCAACGTTTGGAGGGCTAGGTGGGGGAAGAAGGAGACATTCCACAGGTGGTGCAACCGCTCATACAGCAGTACAGGGAGGTGTTCCAGCCACCCCAAGGATTGCCACCCCTTAGAGAGTATGAGCACGCCATTCTTCTGAAAGAGGGAGTATCACCAATCAGTGTTAGACCATATCGCTACCCCCAGATTCAGAAAGATGAAATTGAGAAGCTGATCAAGAAGATGTTGGAGGCAGGGATCGTCAGACCCAGTGTGAGTCCTTTCTCCAGTCCAATCTTACTGGTCAAAAAGAAGGATGGGAGCTGGAGGTTTTGCGTGGACTACAGAGCCCTGAACAAGGAGACAGTACCGGACAAATTCACCATTCCAGTGATTGATGAGTTATTATATGAGCTGCAAGGAGCGGTGGTGTTTTCAAAAATGGACCTTAAGTCTGGCTACCACCAAATCAGAATGAAGGAAGGGGACATTCAGAAGACTGCGTTCAGAACACACGAGGGGCACTATGAGTTCTTAGTGATGCTATTTGGGCTCACTAACGCTCCCGCTACCTTTCAGTCCTTGATGAACAGGGTGTTCAGGAAACACTTGAGGAAGTTTGTGCTAGTCTTCTTTGATGATATTTTGGTGTACAACCAGACCGAGGAGGAACATTTAGAGCATCTAAAGGAGGTTTTGGGGATCCTACAGGCACATCAGCTGAGAGCTAATTTAAAGAAGTGCAGTTTTGCCCAATCAAGGGTGGAATATTTGGGACATATAGTGTCTCAAAAGGGAGTTGCAGCTGACCAGTCCAAAATTGAAGCAATGCAGAAATGGCCCATACCCAAGAACATCAGGGGGTTGAGAGGTTTCTTGGGATTGACGGGATACTATAGGAGGTTTGTGAAGGGGTACAGTTCCATCGCCTGGCCATTGACGGAGCAGTTGAAGAAAGACAACTTCTCGTGTGGTGATGCAGTGACCCAGGCCTTCGAAAGGTTAAAGAAAGCCATGACCACTGTACTAGTTCTAGCACTCCCAGATTTCAGACAGGTATTCGTGGTAGAGATTGATGCGTCAGGGTATGGCTTAGGAGCAGTATTGATGCAGAATCATCGGCCTATAGCATATTTCAGTCAGGTGCTATCGACTAGGGCTAGATTGAAATCAGTGTATGAGAGAGAGCTGATGGCCATAGTCTTGGCCATTCAGAAATGACGCCCTTATCTTTTGGGACGACATTTCATTGTTCGGACCGATCAGAGGAGTCTGAAATACCTGTTGGAGCAAAGGATGGTTACTGAGGAACATCAGAGGTGGTTGTCAAAGTTGTTAGGCTATGATTTTGAGATCCAGTATCGGCCGGGGGTGGAGAATAAGGCAGCTGATGCCTTGTCTAGGTGTGTGGGGGAACTTCAGGAGGTGGCAGTTTCAGTCCCTTTGATGATTGATTGGGGGGCCATCCAGGAAGAGATTATGCAGAATGAAGAATTGAAGAAGGTCAGGGAAGGCTTGGTGAAGGGCAGTAGCAATCATTCAGGGTACTATCTGGAGGGAGAGAGGCTACTCTATCAGGGAAGGTTTGTGATGCCACGAACATCAGTACACATCCCTCACATATTGCAGGAATTCCACGGCAGTGCAGTTGGGGGTCATTCAGGAGTACATAAGACATATAGGAGGTTGGCATCGGAGCTCTACTGGAAGGGGATGTATAAGGATGTTAAGGAGATGGTGGCAAGGTGTGAGGTGTGTCAGAGAAATAAATACATGTCCATGGCACCAGGGGGACTGCTCCAACCATTAGCACTTCCAAATAGAGTATGGGAGGAAGTGTCTATGGATTTTATTGACGGCCTACCTCGTTCAGAAGGGTTCACATTTATTTTTGTTGTGGTGGATCGACTCAGTAAATATGCACATTTTATCCTCCTACGACATCCTTACACCGCAGTGTCAGTGGCGGCAACATTTATCAGGGAAGTGGTTCGGTTACACGGGATTCCAGAATCTATTGTGTCGGACAGAGACAAAGTGTTCCTCAGTCAGTTTTGGAGAGAACTGTTCTGAATGCAGGGCACAACTGTCAAGAGGAGCACCGCGTACCACCCACAGACAGATGGACAGACAGAAGTGGTTAACCGAAGTTTGGAGACATATTTGAGGTGTTTTGCCTCTGAAACACCCAGGAAATGGGCTAAATGGTTGCCGTGGGCAGAGTACTGGTATAACACTTCATACCATTCGGCATTCCATATGACTCCTTTCAAGGTGCTCTATGGAAGAGACCCCCCACACTTAGTACATTATGGGAAGGGACATACACCTGTCTCTTCAGTCGAACAGTACTTAGAGGAGAGGGACCGGGTGTTGGAAGAGTTGAAGAAACATCTGGAGAGGGCACAACAAATAATGAAGAAGCGAGCAGATACCCACAGAAGAGACATACAATATAAAGTGGGGGAGAAAGTGTTTTTAAAGCTAAGACCCTATAGACAGAGATCAGTGGCTAGTAGGAGAAACGAGAAGCTGGCCCCGAGATACTTTGGCCCTTATGAGATCTTGGGGAAGGTTGGAGCAGTAGCGTATCGTCTGAAGTTACCTCCCTATGCTACTATACATCCGGTGTTCCATGTGTCACAGCTGAGGAGAGCCCTCGGGGAGCACGCAATTAGCGCCGTATTACCAGCAACAATGACGGAGGATTGGGAAGTAATATTGGAGCCCCTCGAGCTTATGGGGGTAAGATCAGATCAAGAAGGCAACAAGGAAGTGTTGATTCAATGGAAAGACCTCCCTGAGTTCGACGCGACTTGGGAGCCGTTTGAAAGAGTGAAAGAGCAATTCCCCTCCTTTCACCTTGAGGACAAGGTGAGTTTTTGGGAGGGGAGTAATGTTACGCCTGGACCGGTCCCAGCTGGACCGGTCCGGTTCTACACCCGACGGCCCAAAGTCGAGCGGAACCAGGCGGATTGCGCGGAGGAGCGGGAGACAGTGGGCCCAAATAGCGGCTAAAACGCATGGGGGGAGGGAAGATTTTTGAATGAGAGGCTGTTTTAGGAAGTCCATTATTGTCCTTTATGATTAATTTGTATAATTAGGAGTTTTGGGGGAATTGACTTCTCATCTTGAATTTTGAATTTTCATTTGAGATCTAGGTTTCGTTTTGTGCTCTTGGCATCGGCGGAGATTGTGGAGAGTACGTTCTTCCTCTCGGATCGAAGAACAATTGTATCTTGATTATCTTGCTTTGCACCTAGTGGAATACGAGTCTTTACTTGTGTTTTCTCTCAATTTCTCCCTGTTTCTTGCTTATTTCTCGCTGTGGACAGCAGTTTTACTATTGGTTTTTACTGATTTGGGATAGGATTACTTGTGACATAAGTACTCCCTATCATTTAACTGAAATTATAATGAATAAATGATGTTGGAATGCAATATCATCTAAAATTTTTTCATGTGTTATATTTTGTTATATATCTATCTTCTTCCAAAATTTCATTCAAAAATACAGATTTAACATAAAATTGAAAAACTTTCCACTTCATTTACAATTACATTAAGCAAGCTTAAGAGGCTGAGGAGAGTGAGGAGATGGATGATAAGTATATATATATATGTGTGTGTGTGTGTGTGTTAATGTTAGAAAGCATTCACACATTTTATATTATGTACAAATTCAGATTCTATGATTGCAATTTTACTTCATTAGTTTGATTTTGTATTATTTAAGAGGCGGAAAGACCTTTATTCTTATTATCTGGCTTTACATTTTTCAAGTGAAGGTCTTTTCCTTGCACCTGGGCTGTTTCCCCTGTAACAAAGTGCAATCAATGTTTTCTTTTCAGCAGCGTTATGCAATCCATATTAAGATATTTGTTCTATTCATTTTTAATTCATATTGATAGCAGGCTGAGACAATAATTATGTTGCTTTGGGCATCGTTTGGGACAACTTTCTCACTGCTTTATAAAGCAGCATTCTATATGAAGTTTCTCATGCTGTGCCAAATGAAGCCTAATCTATCTACAATGCATAGGTGCTGCAAATATTAACACCTTCCTGAATCTTTTGAGGGCCGAGTGCTTTGTTCTTATAGATTAGTCTCATTCAGTGTATATACCTGTGTTTTTTTAGTTGTCTGGAATGATTAAAGTTCTACCGATTCTTGAAATATGTCTGGTTATCTTATTTTCTGAGCGATTTACTGATCAACTATCTATGAGATGCAGGTATATATAAGGTGTTTATCCTATTATAGTGTGTGAAGTAATCATTCATTCTATTGAATTCATTTGCTTTTGTAACGGTAATTGAGTGGTTGTGAACACCCTGAAAATGTTTCTTCTCTATGAACTTGGCCATGTTTGATGAAAGGCCATTGTGTTTGTTGAAGAAAAAGATTTGAATATCTGAAGTCCTTACTTGGTTTATGGTCCTTGCAGGATTTGTGAGTAGGAATCTATATAGTGACTTGATGAAACATTTTGATAATATGAAAATGTTATTGTTTTGCTCAAATAATTGTCTGGATTTTTCTTGTACTTGATGCAGGTTTTTTTGTAGGCTTTAAGGATTTGATGCAGGAAAATTATTGCTGGATCTAATTTAGGCTTCGTTTGGGACTGCTTCTTTTCTCAGTTTTTTAAAATTTGTGTAATAAAAGTTGCAATAACAAGCTGTGAAAAAGCCTGTCCCAAATGAAGCTTTAATCTCTTGATTAAAAATAAAGCTGGGCCTAAATGATCCTTTAAGCAAAAATTAATGGAAATTCAGGTATAATTTTGATTTAATTTAATATCTTGATGATATAAAATTGTTCTCATTTTAAACACTTAGAAATTATTTGGGATTAATTATGTATAGTGGAATGATTATGTTATTTTAGGATTAAACTTATCACACATTAATAAGAATTGTCTAATTGGAAGATTATTTTTAGCGTTTACAACCGCTATTATGTTGTTCAAATTTTACTCAACTATGGGCTTAATATTTTATATGACCGTTAAGGCATCTCATTTTGTAAAGCTCTTGTGCAAGTTTGTTTCATCTGTGGCATATAAGATTTCATATTATAAGTGATATCTACTTTAGACTTTGTTATCATGAACTTATGTTGCAGTGATATATCTATTTATGTGGCGTGTTGTATATGATATATTGATACATAGATATGACTCTGATAGAGCATTGATATGGCAAAGCCATATCCAATTAATATACTATTTAATTTCAAAAGGACGCATGTATCGAATACATGTGTCCGTTGAAAAAAAAAAGAAAAAAAAGATTTGTCGTATTTACTTACGCAGCGTGAGCGAAGTTTTCTCATTTTCAAGATGGGTTTGAGTCTCTTTATGATATGGGAATATTAAAAATTGCTAATCTTTCATTTGATGAGCTTGAGTTAGAAGCTATGATATTTATTGAAGATGATATAGAAGTGCAAAGACAAATCACTGAAGAATCTAATCATATCATTCCTTTTATTAAATAGTTGAAATTTTATGCCCTAGACAATTTATGTTTATGCTTTTGTTGTTGTTGTACTAGACATTTAATGCTTACTTTGATATTATAAGCTACAAGGCTACAAATGATGTTGCTTTTATTTTTTTTCTTCTTTGTAATTTCAAATATTATGCTTTAATTGTTTTCTGAATTTTTATGTATGATTTATAAATTATAATGACGTGTCTTTGCCGTACCTTTATCCCATATTTTTAAGAATTGACATGTCTTGTATCCATATCGTGTCATATCCGTGCCGCCGTATTCGTATCGGTGCAACATAACCATGAACAAAATTATACGAAAACTACGAACAATAAAGTTGGCATCTCATCGATTGTTTTTAGTTCTTAATATTTTTGGACTAATGTGAAATATATTATTCTTTTTTAAGGCGGTTTGAGCGTCACTTTGGATTAATTATTCAGTGCGAATGTCGAACGCCGTCCGTAGACCAACCAGAATGCGTCACTTCATCCCTTGCTTGGTACCGCGGCTCGGTATTGCTCGGTACCTCTCATTACCGTTGCTTGGTACCACTGACGTGGCTCATTCTAGTTGGTCTCTGTACGACGTTATGCATCCGACTCTTCACATAATAATTTCTCATCTCATGGGAGGAACAAGTTCCCTCAATCAATAAGTCACACCTAGAGCTGCAATATTATTCTTTTGGATGTTGACCTCAATTTTGGCTCGAGCGTGCTCGAGCTCGTTCGATTGATCCAATTGAGCCTCGTCGAGTTCAATTTGAACTCGAATCAGATCGGACTCGAACATGTTCGATTAGTTGGTTTTCATCGCGTCGTACTTAATTTGGTCTGAATTGATCATTATTTTGAGCCCATTTTCGTACGATTGATTCGTTGCGCCATCTCGAGCCCGAATTGATTGGAATCGAGTCAAAATTGGACTCGAGTCTAACCCGATTCGAGCCAATTCAGCTCAATTTAATTTCATTAAAATCCATTTGACTTTTTATGCATTTTGAATTTACTTCCTAAATCAAGAGATCATCTCAACGGCTTCGATCAAGCGAGATCATCGTTTCAGCCAGAATCCCGCGCCGCAGTGATCCTCTACGTTCCGAACAGGCATCGAGCAGCGAACGAGCTTCTTTCGGGATGATTTCGAAAGCCAAAGAAAGACGTCGAGCGGCGGGCTTCCTTTTTCGGCAATGAAATTTTGTTTTACCCAAAACGAAGCTTCGAGCTCGGGCAGTCGCGCTCACGCTCCCTCTCTCTCTCAATCTCACGCTCTCAATCTCACTCAGGCTCACTGACTTCCTCTCCCTCACGCCGATCTCTCCCTCTTTCTCTGTTTTTGATTCATACCGAACCCCCTCTCACTCTCTTCTTCTCCTGTTCACACGACTCCAGGCCGAAACGAGACAGTGCCTCCCTACCGCTCTCTCTCCCTCGACTTCGCACGATCCGACCGAACCCGACGCCGGGACCGAGCCTGACGGGCCTTCTCCCGAACTCGACGGCAGCCACCCGAGCGCCCAGCTCGCCCTTCCCCTCCGTCGCTTCACTGTTCAGACCGAACCCGACGCCGGCGCCGCTCCCTTGCAAGGTGAGTTCTATCTCCTTCTCCTCCTCACCTTTCTT
The DNA here is from genome assembly GCA_016618105.1 of Dendrobium huoshanense. Lineage (NCBI taxonomy): Eukaryota > Viridiplantae > Streptophyta > Magnoliopsida > Asparagales > Orchidaceae > Dendrobium > Dendrobium huoshanense. The sequence continues at coordinate 52,303,908 of CM028357.1, read as the reverse complement.
CTTCTTCTTCTTCTTTTTCTTCTTCTTCTTTTTCTTCTTTTTCTTCCTTTTCCTCTTCTTAATATCCTTCCTCCACTTCAAATTCCAGCATTTCTTTAAGTATTAGTTTACAATATTGTGGTTGATTTGGTTGATGAAAGATCATTCTAATGCAAAGTTAATGCGAGATTTATGGTGTATATGTCATTACACCTTTGATTTCTTTGATTTCTAATAAACACATTCACTCTATGTAATAGATTTTTGTGACAACTTGCTTAGTTGGTTCTAATGCCATGTATTGATTTGTGTATTTCTCTTATGTGATGATTTGAATAAACATTTGGCATAAGAGATCTACTTTGATTTATGACATTTGGCTTTAGGGATTTAGGGGTAAACCATTAAAAATATGCAAGAGATTATTTTGATTTCTCTACCATAGCATGCACTTGAGATGTTTGTAGTAATGCCTACTAGGGGATTGTTAATATCTTTATATTTTGCCTCATTTTTCTCTTGCGAATGTGAGAGTCCCAATAGAAGCATGTGTTCTAGGTTCATTTCTCTTACAAATGATTGATAAGTTCATTGCTTTATGAGAAGGTTTGGTAGTTGCAACTATATGTTTCTTTGATGGGGACATCAGATCGTCATGGAGAGTTTATCAAAGACGTGGCCGTCGATCTACGGCCACGATCGAGTCTTTATATTTTTGAGTCGTTGATGTATTTCATTTTCATGTAGTTTGTTATTTGCTTATGTGGCATTTATGAGTCGTTTTTTTATTTTATTTTATTTCATTGCTTATGTGTTGTCTTTCCCATTGTACCACTCTTGTGAGAGTTTTCATATGTGAGCCCAAAGGGCGTTTGTGTCTTTTGTTTCGAGTCATGTTGTAGGAGGCTATTTAAAGCCCCATTTTATTCTATGATGGGAATGAATGAATGAATGATTGATGATGAAAATTTCCTTCTTGCATGAGCATTTAGAGCTATAGAGTTCTAATGGAGAGAGCTTCCTAGGAGAGGAAGAGGATTCGCGCAATACCCACCAACCTAGATAAGTCGGGTTCGTGGTTTCTTTGTTTAACTCGTTTTCTATTTCCCTTTTGTTTCTTCTTTCTTTGTCTTTCTTTTACAACCACTTAGCCACCGGATTTCCTCCTTGTTTGAAACCCCATCCTTTTCTCCCTACCCTCACGGCCGAGCACCCCACCCGAACCCCCATCCCGCCGGCTCCACCCTTCCCACCGCCGACCGCCCCACTCCCTCTTCTCCTTTCACCTCCATTGCCTATTTGGGATTGAGTATTTTGTGGACAGATTTTGAATTCAAAATTATCTATTTGAAATTTCAAAATCCTGCCTAAAATAACTCATCTATTTTAGGAAAGCTTCTATTTTGATCTAATTTGAATTTCAAAATTCAATTGGATTTTAATTAAATCTTTCATAATTCTAAAATCTGAGTTAATACACTTTATTGGCTCTCATTAATCTCCCTTTGATCATAAATCCCGCCGGCCCCCTCTATGGAGACTAATTAACTTTTCTTTCCTGATTCCAATTTACGTTTTTGGAAATTAATTTCAATTCCTATACTCATACTTGGACCAAAATTATCTGTTATGGCATTGCTCTAAATTAATTCCTAATACAAGAAATTGGAATTAGGAAATACAGGCCACCTCTCCCTCAGTTCCGCCGATCCCTTCTCTCTGCCCCGCTTCCTCCTCTCCCCTAATTGCATTAGTTGAACACTCTCTCCCAAAGTCCAGGAAGGAATTTGCTCCCTGTTTACTACTCACAACCAAGGCTTTATTTCACCTCACGGTTTTCTACATCCTAGCCTAGGTAAAGTGGAGAAATCCTATCAGATTTTCTGGTTAAAATCTGAGACTGTTCTCAGATTATAGGAGGAAGGGTTTGAGAGCGCGCATCTTCTCCTCGACCATGAGAAACTTCTTCGCTTTGTGATTATTCAAGAGATGTACCTTATTTGCTTTGACGGAAGCCATGGAATAAGACATTGAAGGCACCGAATGGAAGATCTCCACGTCTCCTTAAGCAAAGGTTCTCCTTCTCGCTTGCATTTTATTTCTTCCAAATCTAAATTCTCATTGGATGATTGTAATCACGAAAGCGCCTTAAATTGCTCTTGCCAAGCCTAGTCACTTGTAGGAATTGAGTGTAATCTTCTATGCATCCTACGTCTCATTGTTAGATTAGGGATTTAATTTGAAAGCTATTATTCGGTATTGTTTTTATTTTCTCAATTATCTTGATAGTTCAAATTCGGAGCATGTGATTTCGCCTACGCAATTGATCGCTTCATTTGTCTTAATCGTCGTTTGAAGAGTGCTTATAATTTGTTCTGAAATTATTCTAATTTAATAGTTGTGCAATGCTCAAATGAAGTCATAACCATAGCATCTAAGTAGTCCTGCATCATTCTTTCTCTAAGAAAATTTCCAATGCTTGGCAATATGGATTTGTGTCTAACTCTTCCACTATTTGCTAGAGTGATTGCTTAGTTTTGCTAATGCTAGTAGGTGCTTTGAGTGTTTTTGGTGCAAGGGCTTACTAAATTTGGTTGGAGATTTAAGAAACATGCTCTTTCTTGCTACCATGTTCCATGTGATCTTGCTAAACATTGTTCATCAAATGCTTAATTAAATGCCATAGGAGGAGGGTTGTGATGCTTAATTAATTGCTACCCTTGATATTTAAGTTAGCGCGTAGAATTTCTTCACCAAATATGTTTATGGTCATACTTAGTGTAAAGAGTCCATTTCATTGCTTTTCCATATTGGTGAGAAGTTGGATATAACTACGTTTGCTAAAGCCTTCTTTAGTTTCTTCTTTTGGAGGATAGATATGCATTCTATAGATTCAATGTGATTTTACTTATGCTATATTGTTGAAGCATGGTTTCTAACCTTTAGAAAAAAAAAAAGAGCAAATTAATATTAAAACTTCTCTCATTATATGGTTTGGAAAGCATGATTCTTTTATTTTCTTAAACATGCATGATATTCTCATTTGTTGAAATCATTGGCTATATATAGAACTTATAAAAGAGCATGTTTATAGATAAATTATACCCTTCTATGTGTTGTTTAAGGAAAGGTCTCATATGTATGAGATAGAGCTTTATTGTCCTTGACCAAAATGCAGTTTTTGTTATTGTTTAGCGTCCAAATCGCATTGGGAAGCATGGTAAGTGCAGTTTTTTTTAAGAAAAGTGCAGATTTTTGCAGTTTTGAGTTTCCAAATTGTTTCGGGAGCGAGATGAGTGCTGATTTTTGCAGTTTTAAGTTTCCGGATTGTTGTAATAATGAAATATATGCAGTTTTCCACCGTTTTGAACTTCCAGATTGTTTTAGGAGTAAGTTATGTGCATATTCCTCGCTGTTTTGTTCTCTAAGTTGTTTTAAAAATGAGTATTGATATTGATATGAAATGGTGCATAACACTTTTCCTTCATTGGCATCTTGATCGGCAAAGTGTTAAGATAGGCTATGAGTGATGTTTATTTTGTTACAATACATCGGTTTCATAAACGAGTTGGGTGAGTTGAAAGTATGTCTTAGAGTTACAAGTTTGGCGGATTTTTGGGATATTCCATTCCTTTTCCAATTGTTTAAGTGTGGATGCTAGCAACCCGAATTTCTTTACTATAAGCCTATGTTAGCTTGAATAGTTTCATGTGCATCTTTTGAAAGATGATAGGGAGCGAAATACATTGCCCTTGTTATTTCTTTTTCATGTCAATAGAAGCGTGATATCTTAAAATAATTTAATTTAGAGCTCCTAATACTTGTTGTTCGTTTGTAGAATCAAAGTTTGTGTTCATTTTTGAGTGCTCAAGTTCTCTTTCCATGTACTTTCTTTCTATTTGATATTCATGTTTGAAAGAATTTTTCTAGAGAATAAATCTTTTGCTTTAGGTTTGTCTTGAGAAAGAAATTCATCGCATTACTTATAGGTTTGCATATTTAAAAAAATATATATTGTCGGCAATTATTCTTAGAAGAGCACTCATGTATTTTCTCTTTCAAATGAATATGTGTAAATTTAATATGATTTTATTTTTGAGAAGAGTTTGTATTCATGATATTTCGTTTATACTTGACTTGATAGTGTTATCTTGGGTTGAGAAATTTCATGAATGGTTTGCAAAACGAAAGATTTTGATGTTTTACATTTAGTTTCATGTTAGAAAGTTTTGCTAATTATTTTACATCGAAATGCTTTATCAAGAATTTTTGTGAATGTTTTGTAACGAGTGCTTTGCAATGAGAGGTTTTTATAAAACCTTCTCGTTGAAAAGCTTTGTGGTTTATTACCCCACTCCGAATGAGAGGAGAGGCACTTGATTAGTGGTTAGTTGGGTAGGATTTTGTGTCAAAAAGAGGAAATTTTGGAAGATGACTTTGTAGTGTTTTTTTTTGTGTCAAAACAAAATAAAAGAAAAAAAAAGGAATTTTGATAGATAGCTTTTGAGGAGATAGTAGCCCATTGGAAAGGTCTTAGCAAGTTATTTTGAGAGGTATGATTTTATGGTTGAATTTGTGTAGAAGGATCCCTTAGTGTCTTTTGGAGAAGTAGTTAATGCTTTCTTATTAGAATTAAAATCTTTCGGTGGTTATGATTGAGGATGAATTTTGAGGGTTAGACTTTAGGCAGCTTTAAGTTAGATTCTCTTGGAATCTCTTTCCATAAGATGGATTTGGAGTTTGAGATATTAGGAAGCTTGGAGTTAGAGAGTCTCTAGTGTCCTTTTGGGAGTAAGATAGTTCTTAATTATTTGAGTTAGATCCCTTTAGTGTTAGTTTCTAAAAAGAAGAACAAACATAGAATTTTGGGAGAGATATAAAACAAAAGAGACTCTTATTTTGGATTTAGAGTTGGGGATTCATATTGTAATACCCCAAGATCCGTGTAGCGAAAAGGATTCGTCTGACATTCTGATCGAACTCCATTCCAGTTGCCTTGCTCGGACCTGAAAATTTTAACCACATATAATGAGCTTACAAAGCCCAGCAGGTCACCAAAGCCTACAACTGAAATCAAAGCACGGCGATGCTATCAATATGCATGTCAATCTATTTCAATCCGAATCAGTCAATGGTCAATGAGTCAATGCAGCGGAAATCAATAGTCAATAAAACCAGTCAATGCAGCGGCAGGCAATTCGATAAATCAATTCAATAAATCAATGTCGTCAATCAAATCATTACGGTCAAATCAGTACGATCTAATTAATGAAGTCAAATGAGAAAAGCGATACGAGACAAGGAATCTATAAATCAGTCAATACGGTGTAGAACAGTAGCAACAGTGAATCTATAAGTCTATAGGCAGCAATACGATGAATCTATAAGCAGTAGTACAATGTCCATGCTATCAATGCAATATCTATATCCATCCATTTCTATATCAATGCTCAGTGGAATCAATACTCAGTAGTCAATCGATGAAATCAATGAAATCCGTACAATAGTAAATCAATTCGATAAATCCAATCAATATCAATAAACCGATCCGACATCAATAAATCAATACAAATCAGGAAATCTAATGCGATGCAATATCATGTACATGCAATTTCATACACTGGTCTTACTCGACAAGCCCAAACACTAGTCATGATGCTGTTGTAGTTATCAATCGTTCAATATCAATAGTGCTGTTGTAGTTCGTTCAATATCAATAGTGCTGTTGTAGTTCGTTCAATATCAATAGTGCTGTTGTAGTTCGTTCAATACACGTTGGTTTCTATAACCAACGTTCAACTAGGTTTCCACTTGTCTTTCAGCAATCAATCAATCAATGCAATAATCGATGCAATAAGCAATATTAAAGAAATCGAGAACGATCACATCAATAGTCAAAGGCAGATCAATTCAATCTATCAATTCCGAGAAAATCAGAAATCATACGAAAATCGGGCAGAGTAACGGTAGTCTATCGAAATTACACAAAAAGCCTGCAAAAAGACAAATTCTGAATTTCACCAAATTACAACAGAATAACCACGGCATCAATGCAAGACTATCAATCTATAGAATCCAAATCAAATCAAGTCCTGATAATTTCCTATTCAATTAAAATCGCGTAGAATCAATTCCGACCGGTAAAATCTTCGTAGAATACAGTCAAATCGTATACAATAATCATATCTATAACATACTAAAAGTTGTGCGGTGAAAGTCTTGTCAAATCAAAATCAGGTCGAAAAGTCGACTACGAAAACACAAAACAGATCACAACTCGGTCAAAACACAATATCTTTGAAAACAGAAGTAAGGTTCGGAGTCCTTACCACGAGATCTACACTTTTCCCAACAGCAGCGTCGGACGAAAAGCGCTCCGCGGCCTCCAAAACCAAGCTTTCTCATTTTCCCTTTCTCTTTCTCTCTCCTCAAAATATCTGATATTTTAAAATGAATTTCTCTCTCTTCAAAACGAGCTCATTTCCTTATATCATACATGGATCGGCCTGGCCGATCGTCTCGATCGGCCTGGACGATCAGACCAATTCTGGTCGTCCTGGCCGATACTCCAGGGCGATGATCAGGACGATTTTTAGGAACAGTGCAGATCGTCCTGGACGATCTCAATATCGTCCTGGACGATTCAGTCCAGAAATAGCTCCAGAAATCAGCTGTTTTCAATGCACTGATCGGCCTGGACGATCCAAACTTCGTCCTGGCCGATTCTGGGAGGAAAATCCAAATCAGAGAGGAACAGTAAGGGAACGAGATATTACAATCTCCCCACCTTAGAAAAATGTCGTCCCGACATTTCCCTACAGGTACGAAGAACAAAACAACCAAAACAAATCGATCAAAATCCAAATCAAAACTCGTCGAAAGCCATACAAAACACACAACGCAATCAATCACATGTCAATCACTATGTATGCAGAATGAATTCATTCCATCAAACTATCAATCAAATCCTTTCACTACACTCGCTCTGATACCAATTGTAATGCCCCGAGATCCGTGTAGCGAAAAGGATTCGTCTGACATTCTGATCGAACTCCATTCCAGTTGCCTTGCTCGGACCTGAAAATTTTAACCACATATAATGAGCTTACAAAGCCCAGCAGGTCACCAAAGCCTACAACTGAAATCAAAGCACGGCGATGCTATCAATATGCATGTCAATCTATTTCAATCCGAATCAGTCAATGGTCAATGAGTCAATGCAGCGGAAATCAATAGTCAATAAAACCAGTCAATGCAGCGGCAGGCAATTCGATAAATCAATTCAATAAATCAATGTCGTCAATCAAATCATTACGGTCAAATCAGTACGATCTAATTAATGAAGTCAAATGAGAAAAGCGATACGAGACAAGGAATCTATAAATCAGTCAATACGGTGTAGAACAGTAGCAACAGTGAATCTATAAGTCTATAGGCAGCAATACGATGAATCTATAAGCAGTAGTACAATGTCCATGCTATCAATGCAATATCTATATCCATCCATTTCTATATCAATGCTCAGTGGAATCAATACTCAGTAGTCAATCGATGAAATCAATGAAATCCGTACAATAGTAAATCAATTCGATAAATCCAATCAATATCAATAAACCGATCCGACATCAATAAATCAATACAAATCAGGAAATCTAATGCGATGCAATATCATGTACATGCAATTTCATACACTGGTCTTACTCGACAAGCCCAAACACTAGTCATGATGCTGTTGTAGTTATCAATCGTTCAATATCAATAGTGCTGTTGTAGTTCGTTCAATATCAATAGTGCTGTTGTAGTTCGTTCAATATCAATAGTGCTGTTGTAGTTCGTTCAATACACGTTGGTTTCTATAACCAACGTTCAACTAGGTTTCCACTTGTCTTTCAGCAATCAATCAATCAATGCAATAATCGATGCAATAAGCAATATTAAAGAAATCGAGAACGATCACATCAATAGTCAAAGGCAGATCAATTCAATCTATCAATTCCGAGAAAATCAGAAATCATACGAAAATCGGGCAGAGTAACGGTAGTCTATCGAAATTACACAAAAAGCCTGCAAAAAGACAAATTCTGAATTTCACCAAATTACAACAGAATAACCACGGCATCAATGCAAGACTATCAATCTATAGAATCCAAATCAAATCAAGTCCTGATAATTTCCTATTCAATTAAAATCGCGTAGAATCAATTCCGACCGGTAAAATCTTCGTAGAATACAGTCAAATCGTATACAATAATCATATCTATAACATACTAAAAGTTGTGCGGTGAAAGTCTTGTCAAATCAAAATCAGGTCGAAAAGTCGACTACGAAAACACAAAACAGATCACAACTCGGTCAAAACACAATATCTTTGAAAACAGAAGTAAGGTTCGGAGTCCTTACCACGAGATCTACACTTTTCCCAACAGCAGCGTCGGACGAAAAGCGCTCCGCGGCCTCCAAAACCAAGCTTTCTCATTTTCCCTTTATCTTTCTCTCTCCTCAAAATATCTGATATTTTAAAATGAATTTCTCTCTCTTCAAAACGAGCTCATTTCCTTATATCATACATGGATCGGCCTGGCCGATCGTCTCGATCGGCCTGGACGATCAGACCAATTCTGGTCGTCCTGGCCGATACTCCAGGGCGATGATCAGGACGATTTTTAGGAACAGTGCAGATCGTCCTGGACGATCTCAATATCGTCCTGGACGATTCAGTCCAGAAATAGCTCCAGAAATCAGCTGTTTTCAATGCACTGATCGGCCTGGACGATCCAAACTTCGTCCTGGCCGATTCTGGGAGGAAAATCCAAATCAGAGAGGAACAGTAAGGGAACGAGATATTACACATATCCCATTAGTTGAGGTAAGATTTGTTTAGAATGTGTTATGGATAGATGTCTCAATAATATCAAGTGCCTCATTTGGATTGTGAGAACAACAAAGGGCATCGTTGATGTTACTATATGATACACTTGACTTCTACGAAGTGTATCCAATAACAACAATGCCTACACCCCTTTTTGTATTCGATTTTTCTTTAGTTTTCTCCGCCGTTTCTTTTATGTTTTTGGTGTTATATGCTTGCAAAATAAGGAGAACTCAAAACACAAGGTAGCTCAACCGGTAACAAAAAGGTACGCTCTAGTTTTTATTGCATTTTTCATTTCTTTACACTGTTATTTATTTATAGAACTGCTCTAATACCTATCTTTCTTTTGTGTTGCGAGGTACCTTTTGGAAAGCAATGGACAAGGAGCACTTGGAGCTGGAGCTAGGACAACCGGACCCAAGCATCAGTCGTCCCTACCCATCTGGTAGGGGCGCTACGGGCGGAACCACCGGGTCGTAGCCCCCGGTGCTGTAAGTTTACTAAAACTTAGAAAACCTTTAGGGGCCTAGATGATTGTGCGCCTCCCACCCTTAGGTACTTAGAAACTTCAATTATATATTTAGGATCGCTTTCATTTTTTTTTAGATCCCTAAAATCCTATGACATCCGTGTAGAAGTCTTAGGAATTAGAAGAAGAACAACACTTTTAGTCCTACGACACTAGTGACATCTAAGGACAAAAAATTAAGGACCGAGTCTTAGAAAACATAGACTTAGGGTGCATATTCCTTATAGGATAGAGACTTTGAAACAAAAACCTAGTGACACGTTTTCCTAGATTTGGATTTTCTTTTCTTAATTCATTAATAATCAACTAATCAATCTTAACCTAATTCATAAAATATGTTAAAACACATAATCCTTAATTAAACTAATATTAATTTTTAATAATCATTAAACTTTAAGATCTAAAACATAAACCTAAATCAATTCTAACTAATTTAATAATTAATTATTAACCAATCTAAAATAAAAAAGATGTAGATTATATTAGGAGATTAAAATACAAACTGAACTCATTAGGATAAAAGATTTCTTAAAGATCAAACTTAGAATAATCTTTTAAAAGTAATCAACAAATCCATTAATACACAACAACCGCTCCAAAAGTGAAGTTTATTGGATGGACTACTCCGGGCTGCGGGGCTAAGTGTCCTAAGGAGGCTGGTTCCTCGAGCCTGGTGGCACAATGCCACGAATGAATCTAATGGAGCGTCAAAATCTAAAAAATTAATTTTTCTAATTGGCTTAATTCAAACTTTAATAATAAAATGTTTAATCTACCTTTTCTTTTTCTTTCTTTAACAACAAACTATAATGATCAAACAAAGTTAATTATCACTGGGTAACCCAGGCCTACGAGGCTATTAAGTTAGCCCCAAGGAGGGTGAAATAAACCTCATGCCTCGGTGTGAAACAAAGGTGGTAATTAATCAAACACAAAAATAAAATATCTCTAAAAATTAATTTCAAAACACTAATATTTGAACTCTAACTAAAATCTCTTCTTTGCCATTTTCAACAAACAAATATACACACAACTCTAACTAAACTAATCCTATATAGGACTTACCAAAACCACACAGCTTTCACACATTTAGATGAGTTTGATAGGGCACGATTATTAGCTTTAGGTTAGGCTGTTATTTTGCTTTGCCTTTCTATACTTTGTTGTGACGCCCTGCATGTGACTCGTGTGCTGGTTGTTGTTTTTGCTACCTGTTGTAGCTTTTCTGCCGTGTTGTTTTTGTACTGCTTTCTTTTAGTTCTTCTTTCTGCACTGTGGCTGTGACGTTAGAATACCCATAGGTTAGGCACGTTCTTTTATACTAATGCTGTCTTCCTGCAGGTGGCCGTGCTTACACAACGCTAAAAAGGGGGCTAAAATTAATAATAATAAATGTATAACTGCTTTAGGTACTTGCTTCAGCTGCTTAGCCCCCAATAATTAGAGCACGGCCAAATAATTGATGTGCGCATTTTAATTTACATATATAACTGCTTGGGTGAAATTTTTATTATAACTGCTTAGGATAACCCCTGTAGGAGAGTTTATATTTTTCTTTTCTTTCTGTTGAAATGTATTTGATAGTAAACTTTGTGAAAATCATTAAAATAAGGTATTTTTAAAGAGATAGGAATCCAAAGGGAAAAGTAAACCCCTACAAGGGGGTTTCCTTTTTCATTTGGATATCCTTTTGGAGCGTTCACTACGAGGAGTCCAAAGGGAAAAGTAAACCCCTACAGGGGGTTTCCTTTTTCATTTGGGCATTCTCTTGAAGGACGTACTACGAGGAGCCCGAAGAGCTGAAGATGATCCAAAGACGAATCAAGGAAGTGAAGAAGAAGAGTGAAGATAAAAATGCCTTGTTTTAAGATTTGCGTCGTTTCCGGGTTGTTGTCGGTGGAGCCCGGCCACCTTTACTTTTCTGTACTCTGTGATGTAATATTGTATGACACTTGCCATGGACACTCTTTTCCGTGGGATTTTGTTGTTTGATGTTGTGTTTTATTTACTTTGATTGCGCAGTAGGACCAGCATGCTTTTCTTAGGTTTCTTTTTTTGCATGTGCTTGCGCCTGACCGTTAAGCTCTTTTAGGATAAAAACTCTTCTACTCATAATTAATAATAAAATTTAAGATTAACTTATATAGAAACATAACGATTTTAGGGAATAGTCGGAATCGTCCGGGGTGGTATGCATGCATTCTCTCACCTTTTAGACAAATTTCCCCGCCTGAGGGTAGAGTCCGGATAATCTGGCCTATGAGGATGAAGTGCCGGATCTGGGGAAGTTTAGTCATTCAAAAATTATTTTCTATAAGCCTTTTTAAAATTTCATACATCATTGATTTGGAAACTTTAACCAGCATAAATTGCATTAGTAACTAATTAAAATTAAGATTTAATTGCATTAGTTTTAGGAGCATTATACTACTCATAAGCGTGGGATCAATTAGGGATTTCTTTAGTTGTCGATCTCAATTTCAGTGTCTAACTATCTACCCTTCTTCATATGGACCGGACAACATGGATTTTATACGATTAGGAGGTTTTAGCTGGCTTCCTTTGTCAGGCAAGGAATAAGTCCAGGACTGCATTAGTTAGGTCGTAGGTGTTAATATCGTAAGTACGATGTTACATCTTCTATAGATTTAGGGTCTAAAGGTGAGGAGTACGAGTGTACTTCTATACACCTTAATGGTAGGTGAGTTCTCCATTCTTTCGGAGGCTATAAATCCTGCCCATCCGCGTCACATAGATGACGTCACCTCCCTCTTTCTTTCATGTTTGCTTGAGATGCGTGGCCTCTTTCTTTTTCCCCAGTTTTCTCTTCCTCGGACCGGCCGGATGTTGAATGAACCATGTGTGATTGATTAAGCCAACTTGGGACACTCTTCCCCTTTGATTAAGAAAGCCTAGAAACCCCTTTGCACTAAACCCATTTGGAGAAGATAATCTAATATCCCTAATCGAGAGTTTTCTTAGATCAAGGTCTAAGATGTAATTAACTACGGGGGCTTGCGCCCGTAGGAAACCGATCCCCACAATCAAATAAACCCTATTCGATGCTGATGTATCAAATAGGGGAAATCTCGTGAACTTTTGGGTTATAGATATTATTATCCATCGAGGTTGGTAGGTGAAAGCCGCTATCCTCCATGGCTAATCGTATCTATAACTCCATCTGCTCTTCCATCGGCCTGCTTGTGTCGATTGTAAAGGTCCACGACCATTTTGTCCTACGGGATAGTGTGATCGTATCCTTTGCATTCGAACCACACGAGCGGAATCCTTTCGGAGACCCACATTGGACTCTTAAAATAAAGGAGAGTCATCTTGCATTTTATTAATTCTTCTCACCGGACATGTCGTTGGGTCCAACGATGTTTTTTTTTTCTTCATTTGATGCTCTCTCTACATGTTGCTTGGACTCGTTGATGAATTCAATTATAAGCTTTGTGCGATTTTCTTGTTTCTTTATCGTCAAGGGTTTTAGAGATTTTGATAGGAGCGAAATGAGAGACCAAGTAGAAAGATTTTGAGATTGAGACGACTGACGAGAGAGCAAGCATGAGAGTAAGAGGCTTAGGCTTCATTTGGGAAGACTTTCTTACTGCTTCTTAAAGCAGCATTTTAGTAAAAAAATAAAAATTTTCCGCTAAAACATTGCTTTAAAAAATAGCAAGAACCGCCCCAAACAAAACCTTAGTGACGACTAGTCGTGTGTGAACGCTATCGTGATTGATGTCTAAAGGCGATGGAGCTAGTAGTGTTGTGACAAGGTAATGTAGAGGTAACCAAACATTTTATTTTTTAATTTTGTTCTGATATTTTGATTGCTCGATCTATACTTAAATAGTAAAATTTAATTGTTAGATATATAAATTTTAATATTTTAGATGCTGTAAAATGCCAATACACACACAAATCACATACAAAATACTTTAATTCATGACCGCTTTATTGGTATCCAAAACTCTCATCCAACAAAATCAATGTGAGCAGCGGTTTCACCAGCCTAAACTCTTAACTATCAAGATATTGTTCGCTTTGGCTTAAGAGTTCCACTATTTTGTCCAGTTAGTATAACTTTCCAGAAGATCACCCATCCCGTGATTTTTACTAGATGCGTACGCTTAATTGCAAAGTTTTTTAATGAAATTATGACTATTATATCAAAAATTGTCTCGATGTTTAAGAGTTAAGTTTGTTTTACTTAGGAGATTTCAATTATTAATCTTGAATGATACATCCTCAAAAAATTATCTTGATCGGGCACGAATCTCGATGCAAAATCAAATTGGAAACTTCCGAAATTAATTTCGGGAGCATATGAATTCCGATTTCAGCGAGCTTACAGTCAAACTGAGCGTCTCAGAAATACGAACCCAACGACACCAAGATCAACCCAATCTGAGCCCAAATGAGTCCGAATCAAGGGTTCAAAGCGTTGTTGGAAGATTCAAACCGCAATTTGAGTTACCAAACGGTCTCCGATTTTGACGAGCTTATACTCGAATCGAGCGGCTCAACGAGACGAATCCAACGAGTCCAAGATCATGGAATTCCGACATCATTAAGTCCTGCAAATATCCAACGAATGGTGCATGATCAAAGGATTCGATATCGGCCGTCCATTCAAACCACTCCCTGTTCGCCCTTGATCTCACGCCTATTTACGGGCTATGCCACTTCAGAAAAACTATAAATAGAGCCCTCATTCTACACCAAAGGGACTCAAGTGAAGAGAGAGAAGAAGAAGAGAATGAGAAGGAGAAAGGGGAATAGGAGATTCCTCACCTCCTCGACCACCGCCGCCGGAGCTTTTCCTGCCGCCTGAAGACGCCGGAACTCTGCCAGATTTTCGGTAAACGCCAGGAATTCGCAAAATCTTGTAAATTTCGTGGAAGGAACAAATTGTACTTAGATTATCCCAACTTGTGGAACGAATCCGCCATTTGTAATCTACAAAAACGCTAGTGGAACTTTGCAACTGGGCGAGGCCCCGTGGTTTTTTCCCTTTTTGGGTTTTCCACGTAAAAACTCTTGGTGTTCACTCCTCTTTTCTGTTTGTGTGTTAAACTTACGTGCAACGTTCGGACGCAAATTTACAAACTCTACCGCCGCGTATTTTCTAACACGCAACACTTGAAATGTAATGTAAATGTTCACGAAAATTAATAACTCACCAACACAAATGTGTAAGAATACAAACATAAAATTTATTATACCATACATATAATACACAAATTTAATTAATATCTCATAAAAAACATAAATTTATCCTTAAAAATATCTAATAATTTTAAAACTGACAAAATTAAATTATGACCCAAATTCTTTCTTTCTTGAAAGTTCCCGCATGTTGGAGAAGCCGAAAAGGATTTGGTGAGCTGCCATTTTTTCGATCTTTTTTTCCCTTATTTATTAGCGTCATTAAAGAAAAGGATAAGTAGATTAGGTTTCCACGTCTCAGATCTGCTTTGAATTTGCAAATTGCAATGCTGTTTAGGCAAAATATTTCACTAATCAAATAATTATATTTTAATTTAGCACATTGCCCTAATTTAACTCCAGTTCAAATTTCTTTAATAAATTAATATAATAAGGTTTTTAATCTATTAACTTTTTTGGCAAAATTTTAAAATGGAGCATATTGATGAACAAAATTGATTATAGGAACATGAGGAAATAAATATTAAAAAAGAGCAAAAATTTCTTCTCTACTAAAAATTTTAAATATTGAATTATTGTTTGTTTAGGCCTTGTACACCTTATGATTTTATCTCGTTAGTGTAATTTTACATGAGATCATTCATCTAAATAATAGAGAAATTATTTTATGCGGACACCACGGTCCTGAGGCAAATCAGAATGAATCACGTCACTTGGTACATAACATCGATACACAATAAAAAAGTAAGTTAACCCGTTCTTGTTGGTCTCCCTCTAGACGACGCCCGATATCTACACAAAATAAATTTTCCCACTACTATTGATGAAGTTTCTTCATGATATTTCAATTTTTAGACAAAAAATATATCACAATGTTAAATAGTTTAGTTTTTTTTATTAATGAATTGTTTCGTATTTTAATATAGCATAAGTCTTGCTTAATAAATGTGAACTATTACTAATGCATTGCTCTTATCCGCCCTCAGGATCTTAATGGATAAAGACGAACGGTAGCTGTAGACAGCAGACCAATTTAAAATAATTATTTGCATATTTGGTCAATCTTGTCCTTTTTCCTTATTTGTAAAATAAATTATTAAGTTTTTATAGAGAAATTTAGAAAAAAAATGTTATTTATTGAATAATTTACAGTAACCGAAAGTCACATTAATTTGCATGTAAAAAATGATATGTCATTAATTTAAATCATGAAATTAATTGCCATTTCGTGTTATTTTACTATTTTTGGTTCTTAGAAAAATTAGAACTTATATATATTTTTTAAAAAGAAATTCGTCGCCAGCTTGCAGACGAAGGACTACGGATTAATCGGCGATGAATTTACGAGGAGATATGTAACACGGCGTGAATGATCGGTGCACGTGAGCAGTCACGGGCTTCATCCAGTAATCACCTCTGTCCTTCCCGGTCACCACCCATGTGCCACCGGCATCTGGCCCCCCACCTTCTCTCGGCCTCCTCTGTCAATTCGAGGCAATTCGAGACAACATTTTAAGCAGTATAGAAGGTGGAAGATGGCAGGCAAGCATTCTTCCTGAAGTGGAGCCTTCTTGAAGAGAGAGAGAGAGACTTTGATCTTACAATGATGGAGTTCTACTTTATGAATGTAGGTTGAAAGGAGTTGGGGCTTGGCGAAGGAGGGGAGCAGGGGAGGCAATGACGATTCAGGTTTGGATTTTCTCTCTAATTTCCATGTAAATTGCAGATAATGCATGCAAAAGTTATTTTCCGTTTTGATTTTTGTGTTTACCATCTTGGAATTCTATTTTAAAGTGGGATTCATCAGTTGTCTGTGCAGAGGGTTTTCTAACTCAATTGTTTAATTATGATATGGTTTCTTGCTTCTTATTTATAGAAGGGGGGCCAATTTGTCTATCTGTAGCGAGCCTCTCTCTTGGTCTGCAGAAATTTGCAGCTTTGGTCTTTGATTTTAAAGCCAAAATGCTCTCAATGGTTCCTAAATTGTCCTTGGATAACATCAAAATCTTACTAAAGTAGTAGAGAGAAAAAGAGTTTAGAGAGGGTAGTTTTGGAAGTTTCACTGGATTGCTGTTAGAACTTCAGTCAGTAAGAATTTCTCAGAATATTTCAGATTTATCCAAGTAGATGTGCTCAATATTAGTGACTGTTTAATCCAGTTTAGTCTCTGGCGACTTGAGTGATAAGAGATTGGGTGTAAATCTCATTGCTTAATAATTTCTCATTTGTAATTGCTCTGATAATCTCCAACTTGGTATTAGTTTATTAGCTCTGTTTTGTTTAATCCATAGAGATTTAAGGTTTGTTTGGAACGATTTTTTTACTGCATCTCAAAGTAGCTTTAATTTTTGCACTAGAAAGCTGCTTTAAGAAGCAGTAAGAAAATTGTCTATTTTTTAAAATAGATTTAGGACAATTTTTTTGGTATATAAAAAAATTAATTCATAAATTTTCTTTATTTAAATTTTTTTTGTACTACAAAACTTCTTAAAAAAATAGTAAGAAATCTATCATAAAACGAAGTCTATGGCTTCGTTTGGGACAGCTTTTTTATTTCTTTCTAAAACAAAGTTTTAGTACAAAAATAAAAAATTTTGTACTAAAACTCTGTTTTAGAAAGCAGTAAAAAAGCCGTCCCAAATGAAGCCTAAGTGAATTAAAACACGTTGCTATGACATTTTTTTTTTTCTTTTTTTTTTCTCTAATGCTTAGTCATGTTAGTTTCCGGTTTAAAGTATGCGTGATGTATGTTTATTGCTTGGACCATGCTTATATAATTGTCATGCTTTGGTACTACCTTGTTCATTTTTTGTTTTTATAATCAAAGAATATAATTGTTGCGTCCAGGAGTATTCGCGGCGGTAGAGAAATATCATATTTAACGTCTTAGCGTTGTACGAAAATCCGGCACGCAATCAGATAAGGAGAGAGGGTCTAGCATTTATGAGACGCCAAGATTTTTACGTGGAAAACCCCTGTAAAAGGGGGAAAAACCACGGGGCCTAGCCCAGTTTGAATGAATCCACTAGTATTGCAGTCGATTACAAATGAGGCCCTTCCCTGGGAGAAGGCCTTAGCTTGATGTACATCTTATAGAGTACATTACATGATGTAAATACAAAGAATCACTATTATCGACGTATTCTCTTTGATAGTAGGATTGCAGTCGGCGGGCGACGTAGGTCAGGAGGACCGTAGTCAGCTGGCAACGGAGGACTGTAGTCGGCGGACGACATAAGTCAGGAGGACCGTAGTCGGCGGGCGACGGAGGTCGGAAAGAGTGTAGTCGGCGGGCGACATAAGTAAGGAGGACCGTATTCAACAGGCGACGGATATCGGGAAGACTGTAGTCGGCGGGCGACATAAGTCAGGAGGACCGTATTCAACGGGCGACGGATATCGGGAAGACTGTAGTCGGCGGGCGACATAAGTCAGGAGGACCGTATTCAACGGGCGACGGATATCGGGAAGACTGTAGTCGGCGGGCGATGTAAGTCAGGAGGACTGTAGTCGACGGGCGACGGATGTAGGAAAGACTGTAGTCGGCGGGCGACGTAAGTCAGGAGGACCGTAGTCGGCTGGCGACGGGGGTCGGAAGGACTGTAGTCTGACAACGAAGATCAGTAGGACAGCGTCAGGTAGAAGTCCAGCAATGAAAAGAAATGCATCTTCGCATAGATGTCCATTGAAGTCCGATAACCGGTAGAAGTCTGGCATCGGGTAGAGACTTGGCGAAGAGTGAAGGTCCGACGTCGGGTAGAAGTCCGACGTCGTTGGTGGCAGAGGAGAACTCCGTCTTCACTTGGGCGGAGTTTCGGCGTCAGGAGGGAACTCTCTTGTAAATTGGGAAGAATTTCAGCATCTCATGGAAGTTGTGCAGAATTCCTGCGTTTCCTGAAAATCCGGCAGAGTTCCGGCGTCTTTAGGCGGCAGGAAGAGCTCCGGCGGTGGTCGAGGAGGTGAGGAATCTCCTTTTCCCCTTTCTCCTCTTCTTCTTCTCTCCCTTCACTTGAGCCCCTTGGTGTAGAATGAGGGCTCTATTTATAGTTTTTCTGGAGTGGCATAGCCCGTAAATAGGCGTGAGATCAAGGGCGAACAGGGAGTGGTTTGAATGGACGGTTGATATCGAATCTTTTAATCATGCACCGTTTGTTGGACATTTGATGGCCTTAATGATGTCGGAATTTGATGATCTTGGGCTCGTTGGATTCGTCTCGTCGAGCCGCTCGATTCGAGTATAAGCTCGTCAAAATCGGAGACCGTTTGGTAACTCAAATTGCGGTTTGAACTTTCCAACAGCGCTTCGAACCTTTGATTCGGACTCATTTGGGCTCGGATTGGGTTGATCTTGGTGTCGTTGGGTTTGTATTTCCGAGACGCTTAGTTTGACTGTAAGCTCGCTGAAATCGGAGTTCATATGCTCCCGAAATTAATTTTTGAAGTTTCCAACTAGGTTTTGCCTCGAGATTCGTGCCCGATCAAGATGATTTTGCGATGCCGTATCAGTTGCCCCCCTATTTTCGGACGTCGTAGCTTCAGGGGTCCGAAAATATGTGTCACAAATTTCGGAAAATTTTTCTGAGTGACCCAGGATTGATCGGGATTGTAGAAGCCCCGAACGGCTCTGAAAATGCCAAAATTGAGTCCGGAACGTCGAAAAACGGGTCCGGGGACCCCAAAAACGTCCAAATCGGACTTGTCGGGAGAGAAAACGGACCCGAAACGGGCTGAGCGGTCGAACCGGCCGGACTGGCCGCCCGGGTACCGCCGCCGCCGCCGCCGGCGACCGCGCGCGCCTGCGGCCGAACCGCGCACCCGCGTTGGGACCGCTCCCGCGCCCGCGCTGGGACGGCGCCCGAGCCCGCGCTGGGACCGCGCCCGGGCTAGCCTCGCCTGCGTCCGCGCGCGTGTCGCGCGCGCCTGCTGCACGCGTCCGCCTGCTGCGCGTGGCCAGCCGCGATCCGCGGCTTCCGACCGCGGATCAGTGAGCTGGCCGCGCCGTTTCGCGCGGCCGGTTGGCTGCACCGCCATTGTGGTCCCCACAGTTGCTGAAAATGGTCGTTTTTTTGCTATTTTTGGGTCCAAAAAATCCCAAAAAATCCGAAAAAATTCAGAAAAATTTCTAAAAATAGAAAAAAATTTAAAATCATTGTAACTTCCCTTCATTCTCTCAAAAACCTATAAATAGGACTCCTAGGCCCTTAGTAAACTTGCACCTTCTCCTCTCTCTCCCTCTGGCTCTCTGGCATTGAGGCTACCGCTGTTTTTGCGCGTGGGAAATGTCCCTCGCTCGAATTAGCGCTCCCTCTCTGGTGCAGGAGTTACGGGATTTCTTCCTCTCCCTCTGGCTCTCTGACATTGAGGCTACCGCTGTTTTGCGCGTGGGAAATGTCCCTCGCTCGAATTAGCGCTCCCTCTCTGGTGCAGGAGTTACGGGATTTCTTCCTCTCCCTCTGGCTCTCTGACATTGAGGCTACCGCTGTTTTGCACGTGGGAAATGTCCCTAGCTCGAATTAGCGCTCCCTCTCTGGTGCAGGAGTTACGGGATTTCTTCCTCTCCCTCTGGCTCTCTGACATTGAGGCTACCGCTGTTTTGCGCGTGGGAAATGTCCCTAACTCGAATTAGCGCTCCCTCTCTGGTGCAGGAGTTACGGGATTTCTTCCTCTCCCTCTGAGCGGAGGTTTTCTGGCAATGGACGATCGAGTTGAAGCCCGTTAGTAGTCAACGATCGAGTGTGGAGCCAAAGGGGAGAGTTCGAGAATGCGTTGCAAATAGCATTCAAGCGAGAAGCCGATGGCGAGTAGCAGTCTGCCAACGAGCAAAAGTCCGACGACAGGAAGAAGACTGACTTCGGGTAGAAGACCGACGAAAATTCGTCGACGACCAGGAGTCTGGCGACGAGTAGAAGTCCGCTGACGAGCAGAAGTCCGACGTCGGGTAGAAGTCCGCTGACGAGCAGATGTCCGACGTCGGGTAGAAGTCTGCTGACAAGCAGAAGTCCGACGTCGGGTAGAAGTTCAACGTCGGGTAAAAGACCGACGAAGATTCGTCGACGAGCAGAAGTCTGACGACGAGTAGAAGTCCGCTGACGAGCAGAAGTCCGACGTCGGGTAGAAGTCCGCTGACGAGCAGATGTCCGACGTCGGGTAGAAGTCTGCTGACAAGCAGAAGTCCGACGTCGGGTAGAAGTTCAACGTCGGGTAAAAGACCGACGAAGATTCGTCGACGAGCAGAAGTCTGACGACGAGTAGAAGTCCGCTGACGAGCAGAAGTCCGACGACGAGTAGGAGTCCGCTGACGAGCAGAAGTCCGATGTCGGGTAGAAGTTCAACGTCGGGTAGAAGACCAACGAAGGTTCGTCGACGAGCAGAAGTCTGACGACGAGTAGAAGTCCGCTGATGAGCAGAAGTCCGACGACGAGTAGGAGTCCGCTGACGAGCAGAAGTCCGACGACGAGTAGGAGTCCGCTGACGAGCAGAAGTCCGATGTCGGGTAGAAGTTCAACGTCGGGTAGAAGACCGACGAAGATTCGTCGACGAGCAGAAGTCCGACATCGGGTAGGAGTCCGCTGACGAGCAGAAGTCCGATGTCGGGTAGAAGTTCAACGTCGGGTAGAAGACCGACGAAGATTCGTCGACGAGCAGAAGTCCGACATCGGGTAGGAGTCCGCTGACGAGCAGAATTCCGACAAAAGTCCTGCAAGGCAAAAATTCAGCGACAAGAGGAAATTCAACATAATGTAGAAATTTAACTTTGTGGAGAAGTTAAATGAAAGTCCCTTGACGGCATTCTGGCGACGTTAACCAAGGATGTATGACCTATCCGAGGTTGTATGTTAAAACATTTGTTCGATGACATTAACATGTGCGAAAAAGGTCGAGAGAATCCACCAAAGATGTAGGACCTTTCCGAGGTTGTATGTCGGAGCCTTTGCTCGACGACGTTAACCTGTGTGGAAGAGGTCGGGAGAATCCACCAAGGATGTAGGACCTCTCCGAGGTTGTATGTCGGAGCCTTTGCTCGACGACGTTAACCTGTGTGGAAGAGGTCGGGAGAATCCACCAAGGATGTAGGACCTTTCCGAGGTTGTATGTCGGAGCCTTTGCTCGACGACGTTAACCTGTGTGGAAGAGGTCGGGAGAATCCACCAAGGATGTAGGACCTTTCCGAGGTTGTATGTCGGAGCCTTTGCTCGACGACGTTAACCTGTGTGGAAGAGGCCGAGAGAATCCACCAAGGATGTGAGACCTTTCCGAGGTTGTATGTCGGAGCCTTTGCTCGACGACGTTAACCTGTGTGGAAGAGGTCGAATCGGATCCCCCTGGGATCGATTTTACCTTGATTGGGAGGGGGCGAATGCCGCGTGTATCCCGAATCAAAGGTGAAGGATGATCTATTTTTAGACCGTTACTACCTTTTTGAGGTCGAGGTCAAGACCTTGCTCGAGGAGTAGAAGTCCAACAATGGACTGTATAAAGCTTGTAATTGATTTGAAGTATCCTTGCATTTGCTCGGATATTCCTGAAATATCAACTTGATGTTGAAGGTATTTGAGGATCTATTTGACCATGGTTTGAGTCAAAGTTGCCCCCCAGTCCGCATCTGCTTCTTATGATATTGATGCTATGTGTGATCTTTTGAGATTGGAGCAAAAGTTGCCCCCCAGTCGGGAACCACGTTTCCCACAGACGGCGCCAAACTGTTGCGTCCAGGAGTATTCGCGGCGGTAGAGAAATATCATATTTAACGTCTTAGCGTTGTACGAAAATCCGGCACGCAATCAGATAAGGAGAGAGGGTCTAGCATTTATGAGACGCCAAGATTTTTACGTGGAAAACCCCTGTAAAAGGGGGAAAAACCACGGGGCCTAGCCCAGTTTGAATGAATCCACTAGTATTGCAGTCGATTACAAATGAGGCCCTTCCCTGGGAGAAGGCCTTAGCTTGATGTACATCTTATAGAGTACATTACATGATGTAAATACAAAGAATCACTATTATCGACGTATTCTCTTTGATAGTAGGATTGCAGTCGGCGGGCGACGTAGGTCAGGAGGACCGTAGTCAGCTGGCAACGGAGGACTGTAGTCGGCGGACGACATAAGTCAGGAGGACCGTAGTCGGCGGGCGACGGAGGTCGGAAAGAGTGTAGTCGGCGGGCGACATAAGTAAGGAGGACCGTATTCAACAGGCGACGGATATCGGGAAGACTGTAGTCGGCGGGCGACATAAGTCAGGAGGACCATATTCAACGGGCGACGGATATCGGGAAGACTGTAGTCGGCGGGCGACATAAGTCAGGAGGACCGTATTCAACGGGCGACGGATATCGGGAAGACTGTAGTCGGCGGGCGATGTAAGTCAGGAGGACTGTAGTCGACGGGCGACGGATGTAGGAAAGACTGTAGTCGGCGGGCGACGTAAGTCAGGAGGACCGTAGTCGGCTGGCGACGGGGGTCGGAAGGACTGTAGTCTGACAACGAAGATCAGTAGGACAGCGTCAGGTAGAAGTCCAGCAATGAAAAGAAATGCATCTTCGCATAGATGTCCATTGAAGTCCGATAACCGGTAGAAGTCTGGCATCGGGTAGAGACTTGGCGAAGAGTGAAGGTCCGACGTCGGGTAGAAGTCCGACGTCGTTGGTGGCAGAGGAGAACTCCGTCTTCACTTGGGCGGAGTTTCGGCGTCAGGAGGGAACTCTCTTGTAAATTGGGAAGAATTTCAGCATCTCATGGAAGTTGTGCAGAATTCCTGCGTTTCCTGAAAATCCGGCAGAGTTCCGGCGTCTTTAGGCGGCAGGAAGAGCTCCGGCGGTGATCGAGGAGGTGAGGAATCTCCTTTTCCCCTTTCTCCTCTTCTTCTTCTCTCCCTTCACTTGAGCCCCTTGGTGTAGAATGAGGGCTCTATTTATAGTTTTTCTGGAGTGGCATAGCCCGTAAATAGGCGTGAGATCAAGGGCGAACAGGGAGTGGTTTGAATGGACGGTTGATATCGAATCTTTTAATCATGCACCGTTTGTTGGACATTTGATGGCCTTAATGATGTCGGAATTTGATGATCTTGGGCTCGTTGGATTCGTCTCGTCGAGCCGCTCGATTCGAGTATAAGCTCGTCAAAATCGGAGACCGTTTGGTAACTCAAATTGCGGTTTGAACTTTCCAACAGCGCTTCGAACCTTTGATTCGGACTCATTTGGGCTCGGATTGGGTTGATCTTGGTGTCGTTGGGTTTGTATTTCCGAGACGCTTAGTTTGACTGTAAGCTCGCTGAAATCGGAGTTCATATGCTCCCGAAATTAATTTTTGAAGTTTCCAACTAGGTTTTGCCTCGAGATTCGTGCCCGATCAAGATGATTTTGCGATGCCGTATCAATAATGATTCTTATATTTATAGTTATAAGATTACCATGTATGTAATGACTATTTGGTTGATTATAAAGTGAATGCAGTGTAAAGTAAATATTTTTGTGGGTTCCAAAAATTAGCGCCCCAACCTCTCTGCGGCCCCTTTTTTCTTTCTTTCGTGTTCGCTGATGAGAGTTTTAGCACTTAAGTTCCAAGGAAAATTTTTAGAATGTAGATTGGGTTTTGAATTAGACATTAATCAGAGATTTCGTCCTCATTTGTGAGAATTTTATGATCTGAGTTCAGGTTGACCCGAACCCAAAACGGGTTCGGGTCGGGTTCGAAAAATAACCCTTTTGTAAAAACGGGTGTTTGGGTCCGGTTGAATAGTCCCGGGTCCCGGGTCGGGAACCCAACCCGAACCCGGCCCGTGACCCAATATTGACGGCTCTAGTTTATATTAAGAAATGGTAATGGACTTACATCCCCTAAATGAAGAGAAAGTATTAGGTACAGACATTGGATGGAGAGAACCGTTCGATTTTCTCTCTATTTACAATCAATGCACAGTTACTATAGCAAATGTGCTTTCACTATAGACAGAGAAAACCGAATGATTCTCTCTGTCTGGTATCCGCACTTAATAACTTCCCCTAAATGAGACATTGCCTTCATGTTTAAGGTTCTATGAGGCTTGTAATAGTCTAGTGTTGTGATTGATACACTTTTGGGATATAACAATAAAATTTCTTTGTTATGTTTTGCTCTTTTCATCTTTTCCCTCTCTCTCTCTCTCTCTCTCTCTCTCTCTCTCTCTCTCTCTCTCTCTCTCTCTCTCTCTCTCTCTTCTAAGAAGCTCAAGAGGAGCTACATCTTCCTCCCAAGAATCCTACATCTAGAAAATATATTGCAACCATCTTCAAGGGCCCAACTTATGTTTCGTTTGGGATGACTTTCTTAATATTTTTTAAAGTAAATTCAAGTACAAAAATTTCTTGAACTATAAATTGTGCTAAAAGATTGTTTTAGACGGTAGAAAGAAAGTCCTCTCAAGCGAAGCTTTAGTAATCATATTTATCCATAGGTTCTCAATTATTAGATTTACTAGACTAAAACTTTATTATAGATAAAATTATAAGTGATGAGCTTGTATTTAGGGTGTAATTACAAGATGAACATTTATGATTACCCATGGTTTACAACTCAGATCCTTATTGTAATTTAGGCTTTGTTTGGGGCATCTTTTGACCATTATTTTTTTTTTTGCTACTTTTAATAAACTTTTTTACTAAAAATTTGCTTTTGAAAATAGTAAGAAAATTGTCCGAGATAAAACCCTAATGTGTCTGATGTTTGCCTCATGATTGATATAAAGAAACAAATCTCAACATGATGGATGCAATTATGGTAAACAAAATTATTTCTGAAAATTGCTGATATAAGAAAAATCTATTTAACATGTTATTAGAAAAATTCATTTGATCAAATATAAATTTTGATTTAATATTTAAATTATAAATTTTAAAATTCAATTTATAATCATCCAAAATTTAAATTTTACAAATCTATAATTAAATTGAATATTTTGAAGAGATTTTTTATACTAAAAAAGAGCTTTAAGAAACAATAAAAAGCCAAACCAAACAAAGTCTATCTCCATTTCTAATTGCTTGAAATGATTTAAAAATCTACTCATTTCCTCAGCTCAAATATCACCAATAAAATACCTCAAAAAGTTTTAATTTATTTTAAAAGGAAGTCTTTTTACAATCTTAAAGCTTCAAAAGTTTCACAAAGTTGACAAAAAGTCAAACAAATTGAAAATCAATAGTCATTAAGGGTAGGAACTATGAAGCTAAACAAGTCAACTTTCTCCTCTCTCCACTAAAACTATAATCCTTATGGCCACACTACATTTAATTACATTGGAATTTATTTCTTTAACTTTGGCTTGCAAAACGTTTACTTGATTGAAGAGCTTTTATTTCTTTAACATTGACTTCTGAGACTTATTCAAAGGAAAAGTGAGCATATTTCCTTTCACATTTTTGCTTGCGACTGATTTTATAAATAATTAAGGAAATTATCTTTCTTTTTTATTAGTCATGAAATAGGAAAAAATTTTGGTCGAAATATTATAATTAAATTAATTTTTATACTTATTAAACTTAATTAAGAAATGATTTTCATTAATATAACTTATTTGGGTGACAGCGACCGAGCTAAGATGGACTAGTGAGGATAATCTGATGATGGTGGTTAGGTGACGACGGTTGCTAGGATTGATTGTCTATATCGAATGTTGGATGGAGGCATGGAGCTTTAGCCTCTCTACAAATTTAGCTTAAGGTCTCATCTCTGTTCTCCTCCCTAATATCTCAAAATTGAGTAATCCTACGTCCATTGAATTCCTCTCGTTGAGCTGCTCATTTTGTAGCAAGAATACAAAATTTGAATATTGTTTAATCCTTCATTAATAAATGTAACAAAATCTTCAAACGCTTGATTTATGCCATTTGGAGGTGAAATTATTATGTGCGGTTATCAGACATAGTCCGGAGGCAAATTAGGACGCGCCACATCACGTTTTAGCTGTACCGGGTGATGTGGCGCATCCCGATTCACTTCTAGACCGTTCGGTAACTGCACTGAATAATTTCTCCATTTGGAGTTGGATCAAATCACTTTATATGTCATTGAATTTATATTGTTGAGATGTTGAGTTCCATCATAAACTTTCTGAAATCATATCCAAATAATCTCAAAGTTATTCTAAAACTCTCTTACATTAAAATTTGTGTTTGATTAAAAGACTTTCTAATGATATATATATATTTCATTTGTGATAGTTGAAAATAAAGAATGCGGAAAAAACATGCATGCTTCAAATTCGCACAATGGAGAATTTTAACACGGTGAATTCTGTATGAAGTGGACTAATTAGCCGGCCAAATTTTAAAATATATGTTATTTTAGAAAAATGGAGTGTAAGAAAATGGATTGTTGCCTAATTATTTTTTTTATTTAATAAAAATACTACACTTGTTAGGTCCAAAGTGTAAGATTAGAAAATTGAAGGGTTGTGTTAATTAGACGATAATCATCGAAAAATTTGCTGAATAATCATGATATAAATTATTTAATACATTGTGTTTCTCACAGAGTGGGATAAAAAACTCGTTGTTTTTGCAATTTTTAAAATATGAATAGAGCTGTGTGACATAATTGCTTTGTTGTTACATATATATTTAAAATATAATAATTATTTTTTAAAAAATTAAAACACGTTATTATTTTTTTTTCTTGAGTTTTTTTTCATAAAAACTTTTTTTTTTTTTTGCTTAAAGAAAGATCATTCAAGCATTGTGGATAGGAGTGTAAGTGAGCTCCCAAGCTAGCCCATGGGCCAGCTAGAACTCGACTCACCAAAATAAGCCAATCTCGAGCATTCCTACTCAGCTCAAGCATTCGAGTTGAGCCTGAGCCTCACATTTTTCACTTGAGTTGAGCTTCAGCTCAATATAAATTGAACGAGCTTGACTCGATTAAACAAGAACTCGACTCGACTAATTTACACCTGTAATTGTGTGAATCCTTGAAAGACCAAAGTAAAGAATATCATTTTCTCTACGTTAATCTCCCAAAGAAATCTTTCTAATTATTGACTTAAACATCACATTAATCTCTTGAGAAACTCTTCCTCATAGAGTTAAGATCAAGTAAATCCAAATTAGACTAAATTTTTTTGAAATAAATGAATTCAACTCAAATCAATATGCATTTTCAATATTGTCAGCTTGACTCAAAACAAAATGAATTCAAGTAAAACTTTAATTAATTTTGCTCAAATAAAAAAAATTCATTTAATGAGTTTAATTTAAAGATTAACTTAGATGCCTTCTACAAATTTGACTATCAATCTTTGATTAGAAGACCATGACTTCATGATAGGAAAAATTATTCCGTGCGGATGCTGAACGGCGTCCAGAGAGATAAACCAGAATGAGCCATGTCAGTTTTTTGCTCGGTACCGGTGCACGGTATCGGTATGTACCGGATGACGTGGCGCGGTTTGGTTGGTCTCCAGATCGTCCGGGGTTCGCACAGAATAATTTCTCCCATGATAGAAAGCGACCTTAATGGACCAGAGAAGCTCATTTATTTTCTTAGATAATTCTTCTATAAATATAATATATCAGAGGAGAAATAGGCAACTAATTATATTTTAATTACATAGGATTCCACCATATATTGCTAATTCTACTAAGAAGCAATAGGAGATTCTCATGTCTGTATTAAAGAAATATCAAAATTAAAAGAAATCAGTATGCAACTATAGGAGAGGAAGAAGGAAGCCATATGCAGAAGCTTCAACTGTTCAAACCACACTCCTTTGGTAAGTGATCCAATTAGTTCAGCTATCTTAGTTGCAGCTTGCGTTCTAGACCTGACTCTGGGAGAAATCTCAAACTTAGGCAATTATCTCTGCTGGCATTTCCATAAATCTCGTTCGTTTCTGAAGAAATTTCATGGAGGAGGTTAGAAATTGTGCTGATTATCAGAAACTTGAAAATTTTGGGCACAAACAAACTACTTTTGTATCTTCTTTCTGTCTATTTTCCTAAATTATTGTAAAATAAACAGAGAGAATATAAAAAAGTCAGATCAACCAAATAATATGCAACTTCTGTGATGGATTTTATATGACGAGTCAGGCCTCGTTTGTTTCGGCGTTTTTTCACCTTTTCTGTTTCTAAACAGCGACTGCTTGGATGTGACACTTCTATAGAAATACTTTTCAAGGAAACTTCATTTTTCTACTGTTTTGAAAAGTCTTTTGATATTTACTTCTTTGATAGGAAATTCCATTTCCTTAACCAATATTTTTAAAACTATTTTTTACAAAAGGAATGGAAGAATCTAACGAAGCCTCAAGGAAAAACTAGCAAAAAGTAAATTTTCTCTACAAAAACTGCAAGAAGGTAAAATTCTACATATTAAACAGCACGATGAAGAGCAGGTCAAAGAGCAGGAAATTTGGGAAGATAAGCCCATGTGATTGGTGTTGAAAAAATTTGCATGTCTAACAAAACACCGCTGATTAGGAACATAGAAAGTCACCCTAACCAAATAGCAGGAAATTTGGGAAGATAAGCCCATGTGATTGTTTGTTCTTTTAGTATATTTTTCTCCTTCTCTAAGGAGTTTTTGTTTAGATTGCTTAGGCTTTCTTTTAGAATTTTTTCTTTTCTTTATATATATATATATATATATAAAAGAAGTTGGTCTTCTAAAAATGTTTGAAAAGCTGATGCCATAAACTATTAAACTTTTGAAGACAAATCATGACTTGAACAGTTAACACAAACTAGTTGCTCTATTGTTGCATGGCTTGCAAAAGTTTCTCAGTCTAACATTATGATTCTTTCAACGAAATCAAGACCAAGACTTGAATAAAGCAATTATAAAAAAATATCATCATAGTCATCGTTCACCTTTGACTCCGTTCGAGACAAGTTCCTAACTGTTTTCTAAAATAGTTTTCTAGTACAAAAGTTTTTATACTAAAAAGTTGTTTTAGAAAATAGTAACAAAATTGTCCCAAATGAAGTTTTAGGCTTCGTTTGAGATGGCTTTTTTACTGCTTCTTAAATAACTTTTCAGTACAAAAGTTGAAATTTTTGTACTTGAAAGCTGCTTTAAGAAACAGCAAAAAAATCGTCCCAAATAAAGCCTTGATGGAATTAAAAACAGTATGTTAGGGAACAAAGATCAAGGCTAGTCCTCAGGAGGAAGAAATGAATTTTACAGGCAAGGTACATTCTGGACAATAAAAAACCTCTGTTATTGATCTTGAATCTTAAGCAATTTCATTAATAATGAATGATAGAGCTCTAGAGGGTTTGGGCTTATTTGGTTGAGCTTTGGTTTCTCTGCTTCTCTTAGGCACCATATGGTTTGAAAGAATTGAAAGAGGTGAGATAAGAGAGAGAGAGAGAGAGAGAGAGAGAGAGAGAGAGAGAGAGAGAGAGAGAGAGAGAGAGAGAGAGAGAGAGAGAGGTGAAATGTAAGTCACAACAATAATTCCATGATTTTTTCATCTTACTTTTTAACTGCATAAGCTATAGGAAATTGTCAATGAAGAAAAATGTATTTATTCATATTTCCTAGAAAAATTCAAATACCTATTAATTACATTTGAATCAAACTTCCAACATAAATTTGTGAAGTAAAATGCATTTGTATTTCCTCCTATTCCTTCAAACCAAACCTAACCATTGAGGTTCACAAAGTCAATTATATTGAAGAAAAAACAATTTTTCAGAAGCAAACTGTGAGAAAAGTTTCAGTCTCATCCACTTGGGATCCTTATCTTCACCTTTCTCACCCACAGTGTTGCAATAGCTAACTTATGGGTCACAATATTTATTATATTGCTAAAAAACAGCTTTTTAATCAAATATTGGGAACAGCCTAACTTTCTTCACTAAAAAGGCATCCACTTGCTTTGCTAGAATAGTAAATAAGTAACAAGTTGAATTTAATGAGACCCCAAACAATATGCTTGCTTTACAACCGCTTATGTTACTAAGAAGCAGGTAAAAAGCTACAGAACAAAAAAATGCTTGAGTTTGTTTTCTCTCTTCTGAGACAGCTATTCCTTGCTTTCTTTACCCATCTTGGTACTTCATATAAACATAAAAGAGAATGTTAAGTAGTTAGGGCATTTCCAGTCGAACTCCAAACGACTGTAAGGCGTAGCTGGCTTGCTCTATTTGAACAGCAAAAAAATCGCTAATCGTTGGAGGGTGAACAGTGCGACGCCAATATTGGCGTGGCACTGTTCACCTACGCAATTTTTCTGTCTCAACCGGATTTGCTGAAGAGACACGAAGAAACGAGCGAAAGAGGAGAAAGACGGTTACCTTCGCAAAAACGCATAAAATGTAGTTCGATTGGAGATGAATCACCGCATTTTTTGAGTTACACTACATTTTGGAGTTAAAAATGAGATTTTCGTTTGGAGATGCCCTTATTCATCTAATTTCTTCAGATGTTCAACTAGAGAAATCCCAGGAATGAAGATTAAAGAAGCGCTTACTTCCAAAAAAAAATGGTAGGCCTGCTCTCCTTAATCCAATCTCTCTAACTTTTCTTCTTAATCTTCTTAATTAATTGAATTACCGTTATATAAAATGGGAAGTGGGTGATATTCCAAAGAAATACCTGTTGCTGACACGAATACGGTGGGCGTACGACTGAAAGATGATTAATAAGCTAATGATTTCTCCTATGATTAAAAAAATGATAACTATGTATTGCTTTATTCATCAAGGAGACATGAACACTTAAATGTTTTTTTAATTAGGTGCTCCTGAACCAATATAAAAAATAAATAGTCAGCTTAAAAGCACCAAAACCACCATAAAAAATTGAATCTTTAAGTAAAGAAACAATGAAGAAAACAATCACTACTTCAGCGGCTGAAGTTTGAATAATTAGAAATTGATTTCTATATCTAACTAATTTTTTAAAAAATTAATGAAATGATTTAAGTTCCTTTACCACAATATTTTTATTACAGTTCATTTTAATGATTTTGTTATACTATTTAATAGTGAGAAATGAAGGAAATTTTGTCTCTTGTTCATGAATTGTTATGGCTGGCTTCAAGATTTTAGTTCTTTACAACTTTCTCAGCCTTGAATCTAAGAATTGGATCCATTGCAGTTACTGTAGTAACGGTAGAGGATCCGCACCTCGAAGAGCTTAACTTAATCAAAGATTTGTTTTTCTTGCTAATATAAACGAAGAATTTCAATATCTTTAGACACAAGCTCACAGAGTTCAAACTTTTACCTCCTTCCTCGCAGCTGGAGGCGTCGGCGGCTCCGGCGTCGACCTCACAGAAGCAGCAAGCTCCACAATCTTCTTCGTGATCTCGCCGGCATCCCGACTCTCCTCCACAAGCTTCACCACCTCCGCTTTAGGCAACCTCATCCTCAACCGCATCCCTCCCTCCGGCGACTTCTCCGCCACAGCCACAGCAGCCGCCGCCGCCGGCTGGTGATGCACCGCTAGGTCTGAAACCGCGCGCCGCGACAGTAGCAGCGATTCAAGCCGGTCCTTTGCTGAAACGCGAAGGTTGCCCGAGTAAGCGCGTCGAGTGTTACCTTCGGCGGGTAGGCGAGGGAGATGGACGAGGAAATAGAGGCGGCCAGCGCGGATGGGATCGCCTGCGGCGAGAGGGCGAGCGCGGACGCCGAGCGACTTAACTTCGTCGGCGTCGAGAACCGAAAAACCAGGATGGTTTTTTAGTACCTCGCCGGCGGAAACAGGGGGCTTTAACCGGAAAGCGGTACCATCGATCTTCATAACCTTCGCGGTTCTCTTTTTCCTTATTCCTAAACTGTTTCCCATTCTCTTCTTCAACTCGTTACGCTTCTTCTTCTTCTTCTTCAAAGCTCTACCTTTTGCTATCCTCCTTCCGCCGTCGATCTTTTAGTGAAGAAGATGAGAAAAAAATTTGTCGGTCAAAAAGAGAGGATGGGCAGATACGAAGTTAGCGAATGGATTTATACTCGCATTCGATCTGTTAACTAAAAAATCAATATTTTTATTAATACGTTAAGAACGGCGTTTGGCTTTCGAGATGGCTGTAATTGGGAAGGTTGAATTCCAAGGAAAAAAAAAGTCGTGATTGTCATTTCATTTAAAATTTCGAAGGGGGAGCGTTATAGAAAATATTACTATTTGAGCAAAAAGAAAAATTTGTACGTATATTTGTGTTGCTGTCGCGTCAAAGTTTAGTTATTGTTATGTGCAGTTCCACCGGTGCGTATTATATGGTTGAGAGTTCGTTTGGGCTGAATGCATGGTCCTAATTTGAAATAAATAAATTAAAAAAATGTTATGACAGATATCCTGATATTTTTTATATTAAATTAATTAGAAATATGTATAATAATTTAATTATATTATTTAATAATTTAATTATATAAAGAGATCAAAAAATGATGTTTGAAATTTGAGATATGTATCATTGATATGTCACCAAGAATTACTTAATCGGACGCAAATATTAATGCAAATTTGAATTAGAGACTTTCAAAATCAAGCCTTTTTTTGTTGGTTGTAAACTGTCTCTCTCTGGCTACTTCATTTTTTGTAATTTCCCTCAGAAAAAATCAAATGTTTGTTCTCTCTTCTTCAACAATAAAGAAATGAGAATTCTTATATCACTTAATACATAGTGAATTTGTGAACTGAGTCATTCCATATGATTTTTTTCATTTCTGGATTATTCAAGTAAATTTTTTTTTAATATTACTATTTTTATTTATGCGTGCTGAATTTTTTATAGAAACGCTGAGATATAAAGCATATACTCTACTGACTCAAATTTATATTATATCAACTTTAAATTCTATTAAATTAGTATAAATTATTGATTATCATTTTAAAATAAATCTATTTAAAACTTGTGGAATTTTCTTATAAATTTTATGCTTCATATTTAATTCTCAACCCAATTGGTCATCTCACATGTGGGGGAGACCCACAAGGCTGCATCATCATAATGAAGCAATCAATATTAGTTGATATTTAATGTGGAAAAAAAAAGTGTGCTCGTGTACTATTTTGCAAACTAGGATTAATGCTCGGCTTAGTATTTAGAAAATAAGATTGGTTTTTAAAGATCATAAATTTGAGCATTAAATTTTGCTCATCATTTAAAAAAAAAAAATCACATAAAAGTAATATAGAATCAAAGTATTTGTTTGATAGCATTATAAAAAACCTTTGAAAAATATAGAATAAAAATCAATCATATATGTTGAATTCAGTAAAATTAGAAAGTCATAATTTATTGTTTCAAAAAGATAAATGACATAAAGTGGAATAGGATACTGTGATGGCAGGGGTGTAGGTGAGTCAAGTTGACTCGTGAGCTGATTCGGGCTCGACTCGATAAATGGCTCGTGATTCGAGTTTGACGAGCAAACGAGCCAAGCTTGAACTAGCACCAACTTGACTCATTAGCTTTCGAACCGGCTCGTTTAAAAACTATTAATATAAAATATACTGAAAATATATTAAGATTCAAGACTATCATACAACACCATTAATATCAATATCTTTCAACACTTTTATGGCTAAAACCATAAGCGATATCATCAAATTTCTAATATATATTTTATATTGTATTGATATATATCTTCTCTAATATATGGGAAGTTGAAATATGTTAACATATGATTCAATTTCTAAGATCTTCTGTTATTTTATATAACTTTTTAAATGTATTTAATCTTTCTCTAATCTTCTGTTAATTATATCTTATTTATGTGAAGATCATAAAATATTGATTAGGTTAGACTTAATGACTTCGAGGCACTGAGCAGCAACTTGCGTCCACATAGCGAGCTGCTCTTGTAGACCAGCCATTAGAATTGCTCCACCAAAATATTTATGGCCTGTCATTATCTAACTAATGTACAATTAATTACGTTGATTAACTGTAATGAAAGCAATTATTAATCCTACCATGTTGACTTACTGATAAACATCTATAAATATTTTCTAATACAACTTTCTTACTGTTTTTTAAAGTATTTTTTTAATTCATGCACAAGAACAAATCAGATTCCTACGATAAAGCTACATCCGGACTCCACATATGATAATTAAGGCTTCGTTTGGGACGGCTTTTTTATTGCTTTCTAAAACGGAGTTTTAGTACAAAATTAAAAAAATTTGTACTAAAACTCCGTTTTAGAAAGCAATAAAAAAGCCGTCCCAAACGAAGCCTAAAAGTCCACTTATTCATTTTTGACAATTTAAGTTTTTTTATTTGATAATTAGGTTTATATATTAATTAATATTAGAATATTTTATTATAATTATAAAATTAATATTTTTTATATATTAATTAAAAAAACTCTATTGCCTATCATCAAAACATGATTTATGAATTCAAAATGCACTCTTAACATGATTCAAGCACTTCTACAAAAGCATAATATGAAATAGCATAGCACAAGACTACGGTAGCAAAAGAAGCCTGAGCAGAAATAGAAAAGAAAAGTAGAAATAGTTGTAATAGTTAAAAATGCAGATTGAGAGAAAAGAAGAAAAAACCATTCCAAAAAAGCTTTTTTTTTTACTGTTGAAATCGTATCATATTCAGGCTTCTTATCATCAATCTGCATTACTCTGATCATAATCCAATTGCTCTCATTTGAATTAAGACCATAAGACATGAACAAAGACCGTCACAATTTTCGAGCCACCAGGAACATGAACAAAGAAGGCTTGACAAAAATCGTTACCTTCGCAACAAATTCCTGAAGTGACTTCCGAGCAACGTAGACGAAGAAGCAATGACTCTGATAAGACATACAAAGGTGAAGATGCGGCGAATCTTTCGAAAATATTCTTCACATGAAGCCTTAAAGCTGAGTGGGAATTTGATCTAAACGCCATGAAATAAGACGGACAGTCTTCTTCACGCGAAGCCTTAAATCTAAGTTGGGGCCTTAAATTTATTAATCATTAATACTATTTAATGCAACGGGTTATCTAAAAAGCCTTTTTTTTTTGTGAATTCTATAATAACCATTGGAATTCTCTTAATTAAATGCAATTAAGAGAATACAATAATAATTATAGCCAATGTGAAATGAAAGGTTGAAGTTTTAATAATTTCGAAAATTAATTGATTAGTACAAAACAGTTTTTGGATTGATAGCAGTTTTCAGATTAAAGAAGCTTTAACAATTTCGGAAATTGCTTAATTAATTATTTGAAAAGCGGTTTTAAAAATGGGAAGTAAAGTGGGTGCATGAGTTGTTTGGTACTGCAGTTTTTGAAATCTTAATTAAAGCAATCTTAATAATTTTAGAAACTGCTTAATTAATTATTTGAAAAGCAATTTTAAAAATGGGAAATAAAGTGGTCGTATGAGATGCTTTGGTACTTTTATTGGCTTATTAATTAATAAGTGTTATTGTGTTATTAATTGCTAAGTAATTATTATATATTTTCATATTTTTTTAAATTTATTAAATATTTATAATATAATGAACAGCTAGGATAATTTTTGAAGAGATAAAATGAAAGGTCATGATTTGCTAGGGGTGGAAACTAAAGCCCATTTTATAATAGTAGTATAGATATAGATTTGTTTTAATTAATTAATATTAATGATATTTTTATATCATTTATAAACAATAGATAAAAACTTCTCAACATAAATTGATCATGCATGGATCAAATGATTTTCAATTATAGCATATTTATAGTTGCTGCGTTCTAAGATTTTTTTTGATTATAGCACTACAGGAAAAACAGTGAAAACCGGCGGTTAGTGTAAAATTACCGGCGGTTTGGCAAATTACCGGCGGTCTAACGGCGGTTCAGTGACCGCTGGTAAAAACGGCGTAGGAAACAAATTCCGACGGCCTTTTACCGGCGGTTTATTTTTGCGGCGGTTTTCCGGCGGCCCATACCGCCGGTGATCACCGGAATTTCAACCGTCGGTCTTTCGGCGGTTTGGCCGCCGGTAATGTAACCGCCGGAAAACCGCCGGTCATAGTACCGGCGGTTAAACCTGGCGTCGTCTGGTTCATTAGACCGCCGGACGGCGCCGTTAGACCGCCGGTACCTTACCGGCGGTTGACGGCGGTTATAGCCGTCGGTATTACCGACGGTTTAAACCGTCGTGCGTCCATCGTAGCACCGCCGGTGACCGTCGGTAAGCCGCCGGTATTCACCGGCGGTTTAATAATAACACCGGCGGCTTTATCTTGCCCGTCCGGTATCGTAGTTTCCGGCGGCCAAGCCGCCGGAAACCTGTAGCACCTGAAAAAAAAAAATTGACAGCATCCCCTCTATTTGAGGGAGGTTCACCCTAAAGTCTAAACCTGCAGAAAAAGCATATATATGTTGGGCAACACGCCGCTATATTCATCACAACCAGAAAATACAAAATTCATCACAACATTACAATCACAAATTCACAAAATAGTTCATGATAATGTTACAATCACAAGTTCAAAAGTTCACAAGTTCTAATTAATACAATCACAAGTTCAAAAGTTCACAAGTTCACAACATTACAATCACAAACATAATAAACATCTAATCATCATCGGTATCCTCACTGTCTGCAGATGGCTGCTCCTGTTGGTCCTTCTTCCTTTGTTTTTCAGCTGTGTAGGATTGCAACCGTGCTTGCATTTCATTCTGAGCCTTCCTCATTTCTTCAATCTCTCTAGCTTGAACCCTTTTCATCTCTTCAATCTCTCTAGTAAGTGCTGCAACCCTCTCACTTACAGATTCTTCAGCTCCACTTGGATCATGAAATGCAGAGGTGTATGAACTGCCCTCAATAGCAAAAGCCTGTGAACCCATGCCATATACCCTCCCCCTCTGTCTTCCACCAACAACTTCTGACCATGTCTGATACTCAGAAATATGGGCCGATCCAGAAGATGATCCCTCGCCAGTGGACTGCCGACTTTCTCTAGCTCGTAAGAAATCATCCTGCGAGTTACAAATAGTTTTATTAAAATAAATTTTTATTCTAAAAATCCAAAAATTTTTACTCACATGAGCCTTCTTAGACTTCTCATCAACCCACTGGTGGTCAGCTTGATGTTGATGAGTTCTTGTATGCAGCTCCAATGGTGTTGGCTCCCGACCCAGGTGCTCTTTCTGCAAATTTGATGCTTAGTTATACTAACATAAATATATGTAATAAACCAATTCAAAACACTTACCAGTCGCCGCCTATGTTCTGTATGAGGTACAGATCCACCAATATGAAGAGAGCTTCCTAAACCGCCGCTGTCAGAGGCTCTATTCTGTTTATTCTGCTCTCTCATTTTTATAAACTCCGGGGTAGCCCAAGCACTACTCAAATCTGCCCAAACGCCCTCTCCAATCCAATTAGGCCTCTGCCCGGACTTTCTAATGTCCGTGAACATGTCTCTGAGACGGGTCGCTCCTCTCCTCTCAAAATTTGATCTGATCCTCGTGCTGTACTCAGGCAACCACCTAAATTCTTTCTGTACAAATTTAGGCAATATCAAAAAGATTAGTACAAATTAAATCATATATTTGAAATCATACAAAAAAAAAACATACCTGAAATTCTCCAAACCACATATCTCTAACTGGCTTTGGGATCTTCTTCCAGGATAAGTAAGGAGCATCATACTTATTCTTTATTATATCCCGGATCATATGTATAGGTGGCCTTGAAGGATTGAAGCTGCAAGTGACTTTGTTTATCAATAACATGTAATATATCAAAATAAAAACAACTGAATAACTTAAATTGAACTTACTTATCGCCGCCAGGCTCGATGTATTGACGCTTATCTGTTGCTGTTGCAGGATCGGTAGCGCCAACCTCTGGTGGTCGTGATGGTCCACCCTGTTCATGCTGCACCGGATAGGGGTAGTAATATGGGTAAGGGTAAGGAGCGTGAGGACCAGTGGATTGGATGCGATGTGTGTGAGAGGTCTTCATAGGGTCTACTCATTTGATTTTCATGAAATGTTTCATAAGCTGTAGATGAACCAGCATGAGCATCTCTATGTGGCTCGTACTCGCCATGTGATGTCCAAATCCAATAGTTTGGAAGAAATCCCCTACGATATAAATCAAGCTTCACATCATCGGGCTTTAGGAATGCTAGATTTTTATGCTTCGAACACGGACATCTAAACATTTTATCAAGCTGAAAGGAAGGCAGTTGAGATGCAACTTGAATGAAAGTTTCAACTCCCTGTATAAATTCAACTGTCAATCCTTTTCGACCCGGCAACAATCTATTATACATCCAATATCTCTCTTCTTGGATAGTCATTTGCACGTTGAAGTAAACGTACCCTACATGTTGGAGGCATAAACAATCTGTTATACATCGAAATAATTTAATTTTTATCTAAAAAAAAATTAATGTTAGGATAACTCTGTCTCTCTCTCTCTCTAAATATGATTTGAATTAACTTTACTTATATAGATAAAGTTTATTATTTGAAAATATGTATTCTATTTCAATCATAGTGTATCTATTACTTTTCCTAATAGAAATATAATAAATTATCCTTTTCAAATTCATAGATATAACTTTCCATGCTATTTTATTTATATTCAAACTTTTTTTAAGTTGATTGCTAATATAATAAGTTATCCCTTTCAAAAGCAGTAAAAAGTCATCCCAAATTAAGCCTAAGTGTTAGTATGCTCGAAAAACAATAACAAAAAGAAGAGAGCGATCTCTCATATCTAGTCCCATAGCTCAGAGCAAAATTCTTTTAATGAATATAAAGAAGAAGAAAATAGTCTCATAGCTCAGCAAAATGTGCATGTTATTTTCTTCTTTCACTCCCAATCTAAGTAAAAATACACGTAAGTAGCTTTTGAATGCTTGGAGATGGACAACATTTTAAAAGCATACATAATATTAAATATTTTTATTTAAACCAACACAAAAGAATTTAAATTTCAGAATAGGTATTGCCTATTGAATGAGCTAGCTACAAGCTCTATTTAATTTTTCTTTGGCTAACAAACGAGATAAACCATCTAGCCAGTAACCATTAGAGGGCCGACTAGCCATTGCCCATGCCTAAAATCTTGATTTTCTTCTATTTAAACCCCTTTGTCATCATTCATTTGCTTTAACTTCCTCCATAAGCTTTTGTCCCAAATCTTCTACTTCATTTTTTTTCTTTTCTTCATTCTATTCACTTCCAATCATTACAAAATAATAGTAGATTTGTGGCAAGATTTGAGACCAATCTTCATGATTTTTGTCAAATTTCTAATAAATTGACAAGTTTTTGCTTTTGCCACATTTCATGCTCTAGTCTTCCTTCTCCATCGTCTACCTCCCACTTCAACCAAGTTGCGAATGACGTCACATCTTCTAAGTATTATCCTCCACGCCTCCTTCCACATCTCCTCCCATGCCATGCCAACCATCCCTCCCATACACAACCCATTCATTGCCCCCCTCCCTACTTCCATTCACCCCACACTACCCACCTATCTTCTCCAGCCATCCCCATCTGCCCCATCCCACTTCACCTACCACCCCTAACCTCCAAATTTAATGTTTTCAAGATAAATAATTTAGAAGTTTTAATGTTTGTATCAGTAAGAGGAGGGATTTTCTTACGTACGGAGTGAAGGGGTCGGCGGCGGTCGGACTGGGGACGGACGGCGGCGGTCGGACAGGGGTCGGCGGGGGGTCGGAATGGGGTCGGAGGCCGGAGTTCCTTCGTCGGGGGCTGATCGGACGAGCGGAGGAGCGATATGAGCGAGCGGCCGAGAGAGAGAAGGAAACAGCGAAAATGAAATGAGCGGAGCGAGGGGGCTCGTATTAGGGCTTTTACCGGCGGTTTTCCGGCGGTTTAGACCGCCGGTAAAAAATCACTTATCACCGTCGATTAAGACCGCCGGAAAACCGCCGGTTAATGTTGAAATCCGGCGGTTTCCCGGCGGTTTAGACACCGTCGGTAATACCGACGGTGTATCGTAGCTAAGCCGTCGATTAAGCCGTCGTTGGCGTCCGACGGCGTAACCGCCGGCGTAGCCGTCGGTAATACCGACGGCCTCTAAACCGCCGGTTCAAACCGCCGGTTTTCACTGTTTTTCCTGTAGTGTAGAGAAATATAAAGTTTAACGTCTTAGCTTTGTACGAAGATCCAATACACAATTAGATAAAAAAGAGAGTGTAACGTTAATAAGAGATACCAGAGTTTTTACGTGAAAGCCCTAATAAGAAGTAAAAACCATGGGGCCCAGCCCAATTAGTATTGATATATCATAAAAAAAATTATCTTGATCAGCCACGAATCTCGAGGCAAAATCAACCCGAAAACTTCAAAAATTAAATTCGGGATCATCTGAACTTTTATTTCAGCAAACTTATAGTCAAACTGAGCGTCTCAAAAATACGAACTCAACGACACCAAATTCAACTCAATCCGAGCCCAAATGAGTCCAAATCAAGGACCCGAAGTGCTATTATAAAATTTGTAACCCAATTTGAGTTATCATACAGTCTCTGAACTTGACGAGCTTATAGTCAAATCGAGCGGCTCGATGAGACAAATCCAACGAGCCCAAGATCGCCGAATTTTGACATCATTAAGACCTTCAAATATCTGATGAACGGTCTAAGATCGTAGGATTCAATGTCAATCATCCATTCGACCACGCCCTATTTGGTCCTGATCTCACACCTATTTACAAGCTATGTCACTCCAGAAAATCTATAAATAGACCCCTCATTTCTCATGAGAGGGGACCCAAGCAAGAAGCTAGAGAGAAAGAAAGAAGAGAAGAATAAGAGAAGGATTGGAGGGAAGAACTCCACGACCACCGCCGAACTTCTGCCCGACGCCCGAGTGATGCCGGAATTCCGCCCGACGCACGAGTGACGCCGGAATTCTTCCCAAGTGGCATCAGAATTCTTCCCAGCGTCGGAATTCCACCAGATTTCCAAACAACGTCAAAATTCTGCTCAACTTCCGAACGACGCTAGAGTTCTGCCCGACGCCAGAACTCTGCTCGATCTCCAAGTGACACCGGAACTCTGCTTGACATTGTAATTGGATCTCAATCTGAAAGTGAAGCATTGTAAATTGATCGTCCTAAATTTTAAGGATGAATCAGCCTCTTGTACTTCAAACAAATGCTAGTTGA
Organism: Dendrobium huoshanense; assembly: GCA_016618105.1. Classification (NCBI taxonomy): domain Eukaryota; kingdom Viridiplantae; phylum Streptophyta; class Magnoliopsida; order Asparagales; family Orchidaceae; genus Dendrobium; species Dendrobium huoshanense. Next base: position 52,262,284 of record CM028357.1, on the reverse strand, counting down.
ATCATTTCATCTGGGCGTGACCCCGTGGTTTTTTTCCCTTTTCAGGGTTTTCCACGTAAAAATCTTGGTGTTCTTTTATCTTCTGTTTGTATGCTAGATATTCGTATAACGCTCAGACGAAAATTTCTAACTCTACCGCCGCGTATATTCTAGCCCGCAACAAGCATGAATCCACTAATATTTGCAATTGAATTGCAAATGAGACCCTTTCTAGAGGGAAGATCTTAGTTTCATAGCAAATATACATAATATAAAGTGAATTACGTTATGGGAATTGATCGGCCCCATGATTTTTTTTTCATGGATTTACCACCTAAAACTTTTCTGTTCTTAAAATTTTTATCGATATATATTGAATGTTTGCCTAAAGCTAAAATATAAAATATACTCAACCAATCCAAATTGTATAGCACTTAACAATGAGTATACAAATATTATAGACAAAGTTGTCTCGATTTAAATAGAAATTTTCTTATGAATCATCAATTTGCAATTTTTTAATAGAATAAGTTGACCACGCCAATCACGGCAAATCCTTCGAAGCTTTTATAGCTACATTGTCCTATCAATATAAATGTAAACACAAGAATCTTAATTATTGCATTAATTAAAATTTTAAGTCAATTTAATTTGACTTGGGTTTTGTTTGGAGCGGCTCTTTTATCGCTTCTTAAAATAGTTTTTTAGTAAAAAATTAAATTTTTTTACTAAAAAACTGCTTTAAAAAGCATTAAGAAAGCTGTTACAAACAAAGTCTAGGGCTTCTTATTGTTTTCTAAAATAGTTTTATAACACAAAAATTAAGTTTTTTGTACTAAAAAGCTGTTTTAAAAAATAATAAGAAACTTATCATAAATGAAACCTAAGACTTTATTTGAGATTATTTTCTTATTGATTTTTAAAGCACCTTTTCCTTACAAAAATGTTGTTAATTAGAAATTTGTGTACTAAAAAACTATTTTATGTGAAAACTCAAAAATGAAAAATATTGGAGAAATGATGAGAGCAATGTGTGTCATTTAAACAATCAAAGAAACTGATTGTGTCAATTGATATCAAGTGATGATGATCAGATGAATGTGCACATCGGTTGTTAGTTGGCAGAATATGAGAATAAGATATCAACAGAGTGTTGATGTGTAATATCTCGTTCCCTTACTGTTCCTCTCTGAATTGGATTTTCCTCCCAGAATCGGCCATGACGAAGTTTGGATCGTCCAGGCCGATCAGTGCATGGAAAACAGCTGATTTCTGGAGCCATTTCTGGACAGAATCGTCCAGGACGATATTGAGATCGTCCAGGACGATCTGCACTGTTCCTAAAAATCGTCCTGATCATCGCCCTGGAGTATCGGCCAGGACGACCAGAATTGGTCTGATCGTCCAGGACGATCGGGACGATCGGCCAGGCCGATCTGAGTATGATATAAGGAAATGAGCTCGTTTTGAAGAGAGAGAAATTCATTTTAAAATATCAGATATTTTGAGGAGAGAGAAAGAGAAAGGGAAAAAGAGGGAAAGCTTGGTTTTGGAGACCGCGGAGCGCTTTTCGTCCGACGCTGCTGTTGGGAAAAGTGAAGATCTCGTGGTAAGGACTCCGAACCCTGTTTCTGTTTTCGAAGATATTGTGTTTTGACCGAGTTGTGATCTGTTTTGTGTTTTCGTAGTCGACTTTTCGACATGGTTTTGATTTGACACAACTTCCACCGCACAACTTCTGATATGTTATAGATATGTTTATTGCACACGATTTGACTGTATTCTACGAAGATTTTACCGGTCGGAATTGATTCTACGCGCTTTTAATTGAATAGGAAATTATCAGGACTTGATTTGATTTGGATTCTATAGATTGATAGTCTTGCATTGATGCCGTGGTTATTCTGTTGTAATTTGGTGAAATTCAGAGTTTGTCTTTTTGCAGGATTTTTGTGTAATTTCGATAGACTACCGTTACTCTGCCCGATTTTCGTATGATTTCTGATTTTCCCGGAATTGATAGATTGAATGGATCTGCCTAGGACTATTGATATGATCGTTCTCGATTTCTTTAATATTGTTTATTGCATCGATTATTGATTGATTGATTGACTGCTGAAAGACAAGTGGAAACCTAGTTGAACGTTGGTTATAGAAACCAACGTGTATTGAACGAACTACAACAGCACTATTGATATAGATTGACCACTACAACAGCATTATTGAACGAACTACAACAGCACTATTGATATAGATTGACCACTACAACAGCACTATTGATATAGATTGACCACTACAACAGCACTATTGATATTGAACGATTGATAACTACAACAGCATCATGACTAGTGTTTGGGCTTGTCGAGTAAGACCATTGTATGAAATTGCATGTATACGATATTGCATCGCATAGATTTTCTGATTTATATTGATTTATTGATTTCGGATTGATTTATTGATATTGACGGATTTACTGATTTACCGATTTCTGCTTTGTTGGAATTGATCGGATTTATTGATTGATACGACTTCACTGATTTCATCGATTGATTACCGAGCATTGATTCTACTGAACATTGATATGGACATTGTATAGATTCATTGATATTGCTACATATAGATTTTATAGATTCACTGTTGCTACTGTTCTACACTGTATTGACTGTTTTATAGATTCATTGTCTCGTATCGTTTTTTTTTTCTCATTTGACTTCATTGATTAGATCGCACTGATTTGACCGTATCGATTTGATTGACGACATTGATTTATTGAATTGATTTATCGAATTGCCTGCCGCTGCATTGACTGGTTTTATTGACTATTGATTTCCGTACTGCATTGACTTCTGATTTGACTTCCGCTGTGTAGACTCGATTTCATCGACGATGGATTTCTGCATTGCATAGATTCATTGACCATTGATTGACTTGATTTTTATTGACCCGCATATTGATAGCATCGCCGTGCTTTGATTTCAGTTGTAGGCTTTGGTGACCTGCTGGGCTTTGTAAGCTCATTATATGTGGTTAAAATTTTCAGGTCCGAGCAAGGCAACTGGAATGGAGTTCGATCAGAATGTCAGACGAATCCTTTTCGCTACGCGGATCTCGGGGCGTTACAATTGGTATCAGAGCAAGTGTAGTGAAAGGATTTGATTGATAGTTTGATAGAATGAATTCATTCTGCATACATAGTGATTGACATGTGATTGATTGCGTTGTGTGTTTTGTATGTCTTTCGACGAGTTTTGATTTGGATTTTGATTTCGATCGGTTTGTTTTGAGTTGTTTGTTTTTTTTTCTTCGTACCTATAGGGAAATGTCGGGATGACATTTTTCTAAGGTGGGAAGATTGTAATATCTCGTTCCCTTACTGTTCCTCTCTGAATTGGATTTTCCTCCCAGAATCGGCCAGGACGAAGTTTGGATCGTCCAGGCCGATCAGTGCATGGAAAACAGCTGATTTCTGGAGCCATTTCTGGACAGAATCGTCCAGGACGATATTGAGATCGTCCAGGACGATCTGCACTGTTCCTAAAAATCGTCCTGATCATTGCCCTGGAGTATCGGCCAGGACGACCAGAATTGGTCTGATCGTCCAGGACGATCGGGACGATCGGCCAGGCCGATCTGAGTATGATATAAGGAAATGAGCTCGTTTTGAAGAGAGAGAAATTCATTTTAAAATATCAGATATTTTGAGGAGAGAGAAAGAGAAAGGGAAAAAGAGGGAAAGCTTGGTTTTGGAGACCGCGGAGCGCTTTTCGTCCGACGCTGCTGTTGGGAAAAGTGAAGATCTCGTGGTAAGGACTCCGAACCCTGTTTCTGTTTTCGAAGATATTGTGTTTTGACCGAGTTGTGATCTGTTTTGTGTTTTCGTAGTCGACTTTTCGACATGGTTTTGATTTGACACAACTTCCACCGCACAACTTCTGATATGTTATAGATATGTTTATTGCACACGATTTGACTGTATTCTACGAAGATTTTACCGGTCGGAATTGATTCTACGCGGTTTTAATTGAATAGGAAATTATCAGGACTTGATTTGATTTGGATTCTATAGATTGATAGTCTTGCATTGATGCCGTGGTTATTCTGTTGTAATTTGATGAAATTCAGAGTTTGTCTTTTTGCAGGATTTTTGTGTAATTTCGATAGACTACCGTTACTCTGCCCGATTTTCGTATGATTTCTGATTTTCCCGGAATTGATAGATTGAATGGATCTGCCTAGGACTATTGATATGATCGTTCTCGATTTCTTTAATATTGTTTATTGCATCGATTATTGATTGATTGATTGACTGCTGAAAGACAAGTGGAAACCTAGTTGAACGTTGGTTATAGAAACCAACGTGTATTGAACGAACTACAACAGCACTATTGATATAGATTGACCACTACAACAGCATTATTGAACGAACTACAACAGCACTATTGATATAGATTGACCACTACAACAGCACTATTGATATAGATTGACCACTACAACAGCACTATTGATATTGAACGATTGATAACTACAACAGCATCATGACTAGTGTTTGGGCTTGTCGAGTAAGACCATTGTATGAAATTGCATGTATACGATATTGCATCGCATAGATTTTCTGATTTATATTGATTTATTGATTTCGGATTGATTTATTGATATTGACGGATTTACTGATTTACCGATTTCTGCTTTGTTGGAATTGATCGGATTTATTGATTGATACGACTTCACTGATTTCATCGATTGATTACCGAGCATTGATTCTACTGAACATTGATATGGACATTGTATAGATTCATTGATATTGCTACCTATAGATTTTATAGATTCACTGTTGCTACTGTTCTACACTGTATTGACTGTTTTATAGATTCATTGTCTCGTATCGTTTTTTTTTCTCATTTGACTTCATTGATTAGATCGCACTGATTTGACCGTATCGATTTGATTGACGACATTGATTTATTGAATTGATTTACCGAATTGCCTGCCGCTGCATTGACTGGTTTTATTGACTATTGATTTCCGTACTGCATTGACTTCTGATTTGACTTCCGCTGTGTAGACTCGATTTCATCGACGATGGATTTCTGCATTGCATAGATTCATTGACTATTGATTGACTTGATTTTTATTGACCCGCATATTGATAGCATCGCCGTGCTTTGATTTCAGTTGTAGGCTTTGGTGACCTGCTGGGCTTTGTAAGCTCATTATATGTGGTTAACAATTTCAGGTCCGAGCAAGGCAACTGGAATGGAGTTCGATTAGAATGTCAGACGAATCCTTTCGCTACGCGGATCTTGGGGTCGTTACATGATGGTCATGTGATGATATTTATTGATGGTGATAATGGTGAAATTTCTCAAATATGTAAACTTTCTCAATCTCAAAGTCCTCTTTACACAGATAAAACATATCATTCCAACCATTCATATTTCACATTTGTATCACTCTACTCCTATCTGAAAAATTTATCATGTTCAGACTATGAAGGTAACTCCACATCCACTTTCCAATAAAAATGTCAAGCTAATGAGCCAAACAGTATGAGAACATATACTCCGACCTTTTATATATCATATTTGTATATTTGGTCAGATATGTTTTAGCAGTTTGTGCCATTTAATTTAATATTTTTTTGTCCAATAGGCAAACAAACCATGACCAACCGCACAAATGACACAAACATTTTCTTATTATTTTACCCTGTGATGGGATTAATTATTTTGTATGAATGCCGAACGCCGTTTCAAGACCAATCAGAATGCAACACGTCACCCCTTCATTCAGTAACGCAGCTCAGACCATTGACGTTGCGCATTCTGGTTGGTCTCCAGACGATGTTCTGCATCTAACTTCCGCTCATAATAATTTATTCTGTGATGGACTTGTCCGGTTGGATTGAACCCTTATGGAACCATCTAGATCAATGACACAAGCGATATTCTCTTTGATGTGTGTAAAAATATGAAACAACCATTATTTACATAAATATTTGATCCAAATTTTTTGTCAGCTATATATATAATTATTGTGAAAAGAAAATTTTTCATCTAACAATAGCCCTCAGAGAGTAGCATAGACCTAGCTTGTGTGAAATAAGGGCAACATTAGCTAGGGTTTATTTTATATTATGTGTGCATAATAATGTTAAAAATAGTGATGTGTGGTTGCTATCTTGATTTCATGTGATGACTATTGGCTAGTGTGAAATTGATGAGCTATGAAATAGTTTTTTTAATTATATATAAGACTAAGGGCCCATTTTATTCATATTTTAATTTGTGTGAATCAAGTTGTCATAATTTAAGACAATAAATGTTCATAATTGTCAAAATCTCAAATGCATTGGATATGGGTCTTAAATAAATCAAACATTGTAATCTCTTAATTCATATTTTTTTACAAATTTATTTTATGGAGAGGCATGACATAATATATGGAGAAGCATGACATTATATTGCACCCCCTCCCCCCTAAAAATGATAGTAAATATTAATTATATATTCTATAAAATTTTTATAACGCTCTATAAATAATAAAAATTGATATATCCTAAAAAATTAATCATGATTGGGCAAGAATCTAAAGGCAAAGCTAAGTTTGAAACTTCCAAAATTAAATTCGGAACCATCCGAATTTCAATTTCAGCAAACTTATAGTCAAATTGAATGTCTCAAAAATATGAACCTTACGATACTAAATTCAACCCAATCCGAGCCCAAATGGGTCTAAATTGAAGACCCGAAGCACCTTTAGAATGTTTAAATTATAAATTGGATGATCAAAAGGTTTCTAAATGTAACATGTTTATAATCGAATCTAGAGGCTCGACGAGACAAATCCAACGAGCCCAAGTTCGTTGAATTCTGATATCATTAAAGCATTCAAATGCCCAGTAAATGATCAATGATTAAGGGGATCAATGTCAGCCTTTCATTCAAACCACTCCCAACGTATCTTTGATCTCCCTCCTATCACACCACTCTAAAAAAATTATAAATAGTCATTCTTCATAGAAAGATGGAGGAAAACTAGAGCTCTTTTGCCACCAGAATCCGATTCGACCTCGACTGAACCATTGAATCTTGAACCTCTCTATTTTCCAATTCTATCTCCAGCCCGATTTTTACAATCTTGATTTTGACAAAGGGAAAAAAATACAAGCCAGAATTTTGCTATGAATTCTAATATTTTTGTGAAATTAAAAAAAAAAAGATTATAATATAATGAATAATAATCTTTCAAATATTATGTATGTAATTACATGCCCCCAATATCATCAAACTTACCATCATGAAACATTTTGCTAGCTCTTTTCAATGGCTACCCATCATTTTCTTATTAGCCTAATAACAATCCTACCATCTTCCCGCTCTGCTGACAAAGCTTTGAATAGAAATATTGTTAAGGCAGAATTTCCTCTGAATCATATTTTACTTTATTATTAAGAAACACTCTATCACACAGTTTTCAAACGCCATGACAGAATTAGTTGTCCATAACGTTTAATGTGGCAGTTGTTGAAAAATCTTTCAACATGATAGATATCTTACAATAGTTTATCATAGTTGAAGATGCAAATGCAAGTTGTATTTTGATGCTGCAGCGGCCTCATTGTCATAGCATTAATGAACATTTTAAATCTTTTGATGTATTTTTATAGATACTTGAGCTAGCGGATCATTTCTCAGAGGATTTCCCCTCTTTTTCTTTTCATTCTCAAACAGGTTCTTAGGTTACACGTCTAGAGTAGAAGTGTCAAAATGGGTTGGGTTCGAGACTGACCCGAAATTAACTCGTCCTGGATTCGGTCAACAAAACCCAAGTAAAACCCTCTAGCAACCAGAACCTGAACCGTTTTATTTAAAAAATATATCTTTATTAGCTTAGTACTTATACATTTTAGGTCAATTTATGAACAATAAGAAGATTATACCAATAAATAAAAGAAATTAAGAAAAAAATATTAAACGTGTCAATTTAGAGTCAAAACTGGATTGACTGGTCAACCCAAACTTGACCTAGTTAATAAATGGCTCAAAAGACATGACATGTTATTAAATGGCTCAACCTAAATCCGAATTTTTTAGGTTGGTTTTACGTGTCGGGTCATTTATTGACACTGCTACTTTAAAATTCGCCGACTAATAAGGTCGGACAACATCTACCAACAAATTTAAATTTTATAATATATGTATTAATTTGGAGCCTTATTTTAATTCATTTTTTACTAATATTTTGGTTTATAGTAGACTAAAGAAAAAGTGCTTCATGCTTTGTTAAGCCTTAGAAAAGCATGCAAGGTCTACTAAGTCCACCACCTCCTTCTTAGCATTAGCATGTGGCTACAAGAATCAATTCTTTCTTTGCCACTTTTATAAAGTGCAATAGGAACCACAAGACAATTAAAGAGAAACAAAAGAAAAATAAATGCTAGATAAATTTACCTTTATATATTATTTTATCATAAGAAAAATAAAATACAAGTTCAATGCAAATATATATATATATATATATATATATATATATATATATATATATATATATATATATATATATATATATATATATATATATATATATATAAAATTAATGTATGTCAAGGACATTTATCTTGTGTTTTTTTTTTGCATAATTAAGTATGTTCCAAATTTTATTATGCATCAAAGCATATTAAAATTTCATATAAATATCTTTAAAAGAAATTAATTTATTTTAAAAAATTATTATAAATATTTATTGCCTTAATATTCTATGCTAAAAATTATTAAATTTACTTTAAAATTAGTGCAACACATATAAATTCTTCATACAAAATACTAATCTCAAGATAAATAAATTTAATAAATTTAAAGCTATTTTAATACCATTTATACCAAAATATTCAATCACAATATTTTACCTTTTATAAAGATATATCAATCACATGCCTTCCTCGCACATGCTTTAAAGTGTTGAAATAAAGAGATGGTCGGCTCTTATTTTCAAAGAAAATACAGACAGCAAGAACTACCCAATTACTTCCACACCAACCACAAAGCCTCGACACCTCTTCTGCCTTTTCATCCATCTACCTATTAAAACCTTCCAAGCCAACAACCTTTCACGATTAATTATTCTATGTGAACGCCGAATGCCGTTCGTAGACCAATCAGAATGTGCTACGTTATCCCTTCGCTCGGTACCGTAGCTTGATACTACTCATTATCACTCGGTACCACAGCTCGATACCGTTGACGTGGCGCATTCTGGTTGGTATCCAGACGACATTCTACATCTGGCGTCCGCACAGAATACTTTCTCCCCTTCACAACAGTGCTCATCAAGCTCATTATATACCAACAGGCACACATAAGACAATCAGAAATAACTGTCCAAGTCATTGGCGTGTGAACTCAGGACTAACCTGCAACTTAAATCATTAGATGCAAAGTAAATGAAAGTAGTTCTCCATTCCTATCAAAAAAAAAAAAAAGAAAACGAAATGTCCTTACAATGGTAGGTCCTTATTGTAGTTTAATCGCAATTCACATCATGACCTAACCCTCAAGAAACATGCATATCTAAGAAGGAAAAATGTTGTTTACACAAATAATTTTTTTATTATTATAATTAACAAGGTCTAGTCACACAAAAACTATATTTGTCGACAGCCCATCTTCTGCAGTTCGTCTTTCTTCGCGAGCTCTAGGCTCTGATACCAACTGATATAGTGAATCGCTGAATAAATTGATATGCTAGAAGGGATATAAAACCAGGGAACCAAATACAAGCTCATAGCTTCAAAGAGATATAATATTCTTCATTCCTCCTTCCTACTACAATCGTTATATTTATAAGCTAGCCATAAAATTTTCTCGAAAACATGTAACAAACTAAATAAATTATTATTAAGATAAATTACAACTAAGATGTTCCACATCACTTTGCTCCCCTTCAAATTTGACATCACTTTGCTCCCCTTCAAATTTGGTATAACTTTCTTGTTACTTTATCTTTAAATTATGATTCCACCACTAGATATCCTCTTTCATAAGCTTTAAATATTTGCAAAGAAGACAACCGAAGAACAATAATTTGTTAGGTGTGTGATAGTTATAGTTTGGATAGAAATGTAAATGCAAAGGAAAGATGTCTCTTCTAGTTTCAGATAAAAGTTGGTATAAGAAACTCTTCTGACTTCCATGGCTTGTATTAAGCTGTTTTCCATGCAGAACAAGAATCACAAATAACATGCATGAACACAAAGCAGATCTATATGAATTGATCACAAATATAACGTTGAAGGAATCTGTTGAGTTCAGCATCTTTTTGATTCTGCAAGATTGTACTATTATAAATCAAATCTAGGGGTATATGTAAATGTATTTTGGCAAAATAGTGCAAGTGAAATTAAGATTTCATTTGGGACAATTTTTTTATTGTTTTATAAAACCTGTCCCAAACGAGACCTAAATCTATATGAGTTGATCACAAATATAACTTTGAAGAGAAAATATATGTCAATTGATTACAATAATTATCTACTTCATTATAGATTTTAGACAAGATATTAGAAATAAACTAATCATCACAAACATTATCTAAGGCTTTATTTAAATCTTTGACTGTTGAGGCATACTCAACCTGTAATAAAGATCTCCTCTAAAGCATATCACCTCTAAAGCATATCAAACCTACGACGTACATAAAAAATGTGCAAAGCCCATCGATCCTTATAAATAATGAAAAAAAAAAACCTCTAGTTTATGAATATTCTTTTAATATTGTTGATGCTTTACATGCAAAAGATGATTTGGAATTGCACCAGAATTAGAACATTTTCATGAACTTGAACCTATATTTAAACGAGAGACAAAATATATATTTGTAATTGAATCTGAGTACGAGATTAGCTCTAAAACTATACCTACAAATCAAACTTAAAGTTTATTATATTTTCATTCATGATTTGTTGGCTCACAAATTCATAAAAACATCATTAGGGAGAAATAAATTGTGCCAATATTTCAAAAAAATTGTTAATGATGAACACTTATAATAAGCCTGAAGCTTCAAAGTCCTTTAGGATCCAATCTAGAAGTACAAAACTCAAAACAACAGTTTTTTAATCCATTTTTGTCCATTTTTTATAAATAAAAAGGTTTCCAGTCTGTATAGGTAATTAGGTATTTTGTTTTCTTTCAAATTTTTTCAATCATTTAATCATTCAAGAATAAATTATAACTTATTTTTAATAACTATTAAGATGCATGACAACATTTAAGTATTTTTATCACTTGTTTTATGTGATATTAGTTTGCTTGATTCCTATGTTCATATAGTTTGCATGGAGATATTCACAAGAAATTACAAATATATTGTTGACAAGAATAAGATATGTATAAAATTCAAAGGCAACGTTATATCCAAATTTGAAAGGCTTCCTATGAGAATCAGATTTTCAAGCAAGGAAGAATGATAGGAATCTAAGAGACCATGCTAATCATCATGTGCGAGCGCATTATTATTTTGAGTTGTTTTTCATCATTTTGATTTTAGAATTGTAAATACACCTATAGTGATGATCCCCATAGAAAACGATTTGTATTCCAATGTCTGTATTGACTTGGTTCAGTACATTAGTAGTTTTCCTGGTTCAGTTTTTGTTAGACCGGTCCAACGGGATCGGCCTGTGCGCAAAATGGCGGAAGACTTCTGCCTCCCCGTACGAGCCGCGCGAGCAGCAAGTTTCACGGGAGCCAATTTGGAAGGATTTTTTAGGGAGTTAGGAGGGAAATTTGAATGTAGGGACTGTTTAGAGATTTCCTTTTTGATTTTATACATTAAATATTTTGTTTTCCTAGAGTTAGAGCATCTTGAATTTGACTGAATTTGAGATCTCTTGGATTTAGGTTTTCTCTTGGGCTCTAGCGGCATCTAGATATTTGGGAGAGATCAATCCTCTCGAATAAAGGATCAATTGTATCTTGCTGTTTTTCTTCTTCTACTAGTGAATTCAAGTGTTTTCCCTCAGATTTTTCAATAAAATTACTGTTTTTGCCGTTTTCTTCCATTGGAGTTTTGGACTGTTTTTGTTGTTTTTACCAATAGTGTTAGCTTTTACTTGAAATCTTCAAGTACTTCCTATCAGTTTTCTTCCAGTAGTCAGTTCAATTGCAATTATTTTCATGGCTTCGCCAATATGCCATAGCAAATCCCGCTGGAAGCACTGTAGCAAAAGTCAGTATTTCCTTACTGCGGTTTTGGCTACTGATTTGTTTCCTATTGGGTAATGGGTGTGTTGCCTTCTCAGCTGTCCCGTGACTCTGTAGTTTGTACTGTAGCTGAATAGCTATATTGAAAGACTACAACAACAACATCATCATCATCAAGACTTTATCCCATTACGTGGGGTCGGCTACATGAATCCTTTTTCTCCATTGTGTCCCATTAAAAGTCAAATTCTCGTTTAAATCTAATAAAGAAAGCTCATTCCTTATATTTACTAACTAAGTTTTTTTAGGTCTGCCTCTACCTTTCTTAACATAAGTCAAATCTAATACCTCTACTCTCCTAATCGGTTCATCGGAAGGCCGCCATTTTATGTGATCAAACCATCTAAGGCGACTCTCTCTAATCTTATCTTCTACTGGAGCTACTCCAACCTTTTCACGTATATGCTCATTTCGTATCCTATCTCTAAGGTAAAGGCACGCATCTACCTGAGCATCATCATCTCTGCCACACTTAACTTAGTATTATGCTTCACTTTTAATGACCAACATTCGACACCATAAAGCATTGCAGACCTCACCACCATCTTATAGAATTTTCCCTTGAGTTTGAGGGGTTTTTTTCAATCACACAACAAGCCCGATGCGTTCCTCCACTTCAACCATCCAACTTGAATTCTGCTGATAATATCCCCATCTATTTCACCTTCACTCTGAATAATAGATCCAATATATTTAAAACATGTACTCTTATTAATGACTTGATCGCCCAAAGTCAAATTCCCCTCACTAGGTCTATTACTACTAAATTACACTTCATATATTCCGTTTTAGATCTACTCAAGCGCAAACCTTTAGATTCTAAGGTTGACCTCCATAATTCAAGTTTACCTTCAACTGTCTCTCTAGTATTATCAACAAGAAAAATATCATCAGCAAAAAGCATACACCAAGGTACATCCTCTTCCAAATGTCCAGTGAGAACATCCATGACTAAAGCAAAAAGATATGGGCTTAAAGTTGATCCTTGATTTAACCCAACCGAAATAGGGAAATACTTGATCAAACCACCTTGTGTTTGAACACAAGTAATAGCTCCTGCATACATATCTTTAATGATTCAAATATAAGCATTATTAACTCATTTCTTTTCAAAAACTCTCCATAGCACTTCTCTTGGAACTTTATCATATGCTTTTTCTAAATCAATAAATATCATACGTATATCCTCCTTATTTTCTCTATATTTATCTATCAAACTTCTTAATAAATGTATGGCTTCCATAGTCAACCTACCCGGCATGAATCCAAATTGATTTTGAGAAACATTAATATCACGTCGCAACCTATGCTCTATAACTCGCTCCCATAGTTTTAAAGTATGAAACATTAACTTAATTCCCCTATAATTCACACATAGCTATATTGAAAGACTAGAATCAATTAATTGCTTTGCACAATGCCTGCCAAACAGATTGTTAGACCCGTCCAACCGGTCCGAAAGAACCGGCTTATGCAAACAGAGGCGGAAATGTCTGCCTCCTGTATGCGCCGAACGCAAGCCACAAGGGTTAGGGAGCTATTTTGGAAGGATTTTTTAGGGATTTGAAAAGGAAATTTGAATGTATGGTCTGTTTAGAAATTTTCTTTTGAATTGTATGGTTTTTTTTTTTAATAATGTTAAGAAAATAAACTCTAAAATCATAAATAGTTGATTTTCCTAGGGTTAGGGCATCTTGAATTTGGCTGAAATTTGATATATCTTAGTTTCTTTGGACTCTGGCGGCATCTAGAGATTTGGGAGAGAAAGATCCTCCTCTCGAATAGAGAATCAATTGTATCTTGGTATTTTCCGTTTCCCTTTCATCAAATAATACAAATTATCTATTGTTTTGTGATTTTGGATGGATTTTTGTGGAGAATTCTCGCTGTTTTCCGAAGATTGATAGGAAATACTTGAGATCTACAAGTGTTTCCTTTCACATATCTCGTTGCTTCTTTTACCAAAGTCAGATATAGCATTTTGGCTTGTTTGCTCTCCTATCCTACACTGTAGTTGTTAGGCCCACATTACCTGCTTTCCTTCAGGAAGCTATGGGCGCGATTGCGTTATGTTTCTTTATATGATTGTGCTGGATTAAATATGTGTGTGGATGATAATAAAGATTCACTGATAAATAATATTCAAGGCTAAAGAGAAAAAAGAGGGAGAAAATCTAGTAAGCTTATTAAATTATGCGTCATAAATACAGGAAAGATGTGATGTGAGCTTATTAGAATATGTTAAGCTCATTCAGTGACCCTTTGTTTATAGCTTTTCGTCAAAATTCAACTGTTGAAATCAAATAATACAAATAAATTTGCAAAGAAAGTCTAAATAAAGCTTTGCTATAAGGTGCATAAATCTGATTGGCTGACAATTGTCCAAGATACCATGTGACTTGTATGAAGTTTTAAATGGAAGCCGAGTCCATTAGAATGAATTCCCATGGCTAAACAACTTTGAGGACTTAATTGATTACTTCAGGAAGTTCTTCTAGTTGATCTTGAATGAGTAAGATAGTCTAAGACCGGTCCATCCTGGACTGGCATTGGTTTATCAGAGGCGAAACAGAGGTTCTGCCCTAGCCATTGCTGCCCCCTTTGGGGGTGGGGTCCAACAGCCACATTAATGAGAGGTTAAAAAGAGTTTAGTAGGGGAAATTTCAAATTGAGGGGCTGTTTTGGAATTAGGGAGAATTTTTGTATGTTTTTGTTAGACCGGTCCATTAGCCGGTCCATGCAGGACCGGCCCGAACACGAACGAGGTGGAACGCCTCCGCCTCTGGTTTGAGCCGCACGCACCGCAGGAGCTGATGGAGCTTTTTAGGAAGGATTTTTGAGTAATTTGGGAGGGAAATTTGAATGTAGGGACTGTTTAGGGGTTTCCTTTTGATGTATGCATTAAAGACTTTGTTTTCCTATGGTTAGGGCATCCTGAATTTGGCTGAAATTTGAGATCTCTTAGATTTAGATTTCCTTTGGGCTCTAGCGGCGCCTAGAGATTTGGGAGAGATCGATCCTCCTCTCGAATAGAGGATCAAGAGATGATTTTCTCGAATACAAATTATCTACTGTTTTTGTGATTTTGTGTGGATTTTTGTGAAGAATTCTCGCTGTTTTTAGAAGATTGATAGGAAATACTTGCGATCTACAATTGTTTTCTATCAAATTGGTATCATAGCACGTCAATCGATGGGGAACCAATGGCCGGAAGGAAGGTGGAAGTTTTAGAGGGAGAACTTGGGCAACTCAAAGCATATTTTGAGGAAAAGATGACTGATTTTCAAAGTCAGATTGCATCTGTCAATGAAAAGATCGAGGAAAAGTTCGTCATGATGGAAGACATGTTGAAGAAATTGCTTGTAGCTAAAACCAAATCGGCGACATCGGAAACTACCGGCGGCCATGGAAGAGATGGGAACCCTAACACGTCTAAGGGAAGGGAAAAGCCAGAAGTGGAGATCCTGGAGGGAGAAGACAAAATGCCTCCTCTACAACCACTTTCTAGGGAGGAGATGAGCATTGGCTACGCAAGAAGGGGTGCTGAATTTGTAAGGAAAGGGGATGATTTCGATCGTTGGGTGCTGATTTTGAAAGAAGAAGAGGGATTTTGATGAATGGTTTGGCTATGATCGCCAGAGGGAAGATCATGACAATTGGGGAGCACCTCGAGGAATGGGAGGTTATGGAGGATTTAGGGGAAATGGGTGTGACCCGGGGGTGAGGAAATTGAAGATGTCAATCTTTGAGGGGGGGATGCGCACGGGTAGATCTACAAGGTAGAAATATATTTCGTCGCCAATGGGCTGACAGAAGAGGAGAGATTGACGGCGGTGGACCTATGTTTAGAATGGAAGGCTTTGTCTTGGTATTAGTGGAGGGACATGAGACGACCCATAAGGAGTTGGAGAGAGTTCAAGGATTGTTTAGTATAACGTTTCCAAACAGGCAGGGGAAAAGACTTCTACGAGCAATTCTTCGCCTTGACACAAGAGAGTTCAGTGATGGAGTATCGGGAGAGATTCGAGTACCTTACTAGCCGATTGGACCGCCTTTCTGAGACAGTACTAGAGGGAAACTTCATGAAGGGATTGACACCAGAGATCCGAACAGCGGTTAGAATAATGAGGCCTCATGACTTGGGAGAGGCTATGGAGCTAGCTCAATTGGTAGAAGATCAGAGGCACCTAGAGGGAGAGATGGGAGGCGGCAGCTCAGGAGGCTTGAAATCTAAGGAGCCAACACCAGATATTCTTTGGGGGACTTCAAAGGAAAAGACTACAAGAGGAAGACCTAAGGACAACTTCAAGAAGCTCACAGAGACAGAATTACAGGAGAACAAGGCGAAGGGGCCTCTATTTCAAGTGTGACGAGAGATATACGCCGGGGCACAGGTGTAAGGATCGAACTCTTCAAGTTCTTACCATTTGTGATGAAGAAGGAATGGAGGGTGTCGTCTTTCCACCTTGCGGACAAGGTGGATCTTTGGGAGAGAAGTATTGTTAGACTGGTCCATTGGACCGATCCAGTCAGTCTACGCGGGACCGGCCCAGACGCGAATGAGGCAGAACGCCTCCTCTGGTTTGTGTCGCACACACCGCAGGAGCTGACGGAGCTTTTTAGGAAGGATTTTTTAGGGATTTGGGAGGGAAATTTGAATATATGGACTGTTTAGAGATTTTCTTTTGATTTGTATGTATTAAAGACTTTGTTTTCCTAGGGTTAGGGCATCTTGAATTTGGCTGAAATTTGATATCTCTTAGATTTAGGTTTCATTTGGCCTCTATCGGCGTCAAGAGATTTGAGAGAGATTGATCCTCCTCTCGAATAGAGGATCAAGTGTATCTTGTTATTTTCCATTCGCTTTCATCAAGTAATACAAATTATCTACTATTTCTGTGATTTTATGCAGATTTTTGTGAAGAATTCTTGCTGTTTTTAGAAGATTAATAGGAAATACTAGCGATCTACAAGTGTTTCCTATCAGTTTTAGTAGAGGTTTGTCTCTTAGGGTTTGTTTTATAGAATATTTTGGTGAGTTTTGTTTTCCTAAGGAGAAAGAGGGACTCTAGTGGGTGGCTAGGGTTTGGAAGAGTCGAATCTTACTCTCAAATCAAATATCCATTGTATCTTCTTTGTTTTCTTCTTCCAACTATCAATTAAAACATTCTTGTGTGAGTTTCTACCTAAATCTTATCTCTTTTTACAGTTTGGGGTTTGCTGAAATTCATATTCAGCCAAAAGAGTTCACTTCTATTGGAGTATTTCCTATCAAATTAGTATCAGAGCCCTCAATTTGGGGTACCTATGGCCGGAAGACAAATGAAAGTATTGGAAGGAGAGATAGGCTAATTAAAATCAAATTTTGTGGAGAAGATTTTAGAATTTGAAAATCAGTTTTCATCCGTCCATGAAAAGATGGATGGTAAGTTTGTCGTTTTGGAAGAAATGTAGAGGAAGTTGCTTGAGGGCCAATCCCAAACAATGTCATCGGAGGCGAGGGGAGCCACCAACGGCAACGGAAGTGGTGGAAATCCAAATCCAACAAGGAGAGCAAAAAAACAAGAGGTGAAGATTTTGGAAGGAGAGAATGGGATGCCTCCCCTAGAACCTATAATGCACCGACACACCTCTTGAAGAGAGAATGCAATGTCGGACACGGACACGTGACATGGCTGGGACGCTTGTCGGACACGGCAGACACGTGTCCGATTAAAATAATGTTTAAATTTAACCCAACATGGTTGGGACACGTTTCAGACACGGTTGGGACACATGTCGGACACGGCTGGGACACATGTGACCTAATTTTTTATGATAAAATTATTTTGATTGTAAATATATGATATCCAATAAACAATTATGAGAGAAAACTAGAGAATTAGAGAAGTATAGAAGTAAATAGATACATTCTTTGTGATTTAGATTAGAGGATAAAGAAATATTATGAAAGAGAACTAGCGAATTAGAGAAGTAAAAGATACAAAGAAGAACCAACTTTCATTATATGATATACAATGAAATATTGCAAATCTTTCTCTCGTTGAACCAGAGTTGAAAGCAGTAATATTCAATGATGATGATATTAAAGGCCAAAAACAAACCTCTAAAGCTAATCCTAGTAGTTAAAGCTTGAATGCTTGATGTTGTAGTAAGTGATTATTTGCTTATATTTTTGTGGTTTTACTAGACATTTTGTACTAATATTTTATATTATAAGCTAGACAAATTATCATGTCATTCATTTATTATTGTTTGTCATTTTCAATATGATGTCACATTAATATTTATACACTATATTAAAAAATGTAATGACGTGTTTGCATCGTACCCGTGTCCTATATTTTCAAAAAAGTCGTGTACTATGTCTGTGTCATGTCGTGTCTGTGTCGCTGTGTCTGTGCATCATAGCCTAGAACCTATTTTTAGGGAAGAGATGAATAGTCGGTATGAGCGGAGGGGGACTGATTTTGCAAGAAGAAGGGCTGATTTTGAGCGAAGAGGTGTTGAGTTTGAAAGAAGAATAAGGGATTTTGAAGAATGGTTTGGATACGAGCTTAGAAGGAAGGATCGGAACACTTGGAGAGGACTACCCCCGTGGGGAATGGGAGGTTATGGAGGAGTTAGGGGAAACAGAGGTGATCCAAGAGTGAGGAAGCTGAAGATGTCTATCTTTGAAAGAGAGGATGCGCACAAGTAGAGATCTACAAGGTGGAGAGGTACTTCTCTGTCAATGGGTTGACGGAGGAAGAGATATTAATGATAGCTGGCCTGTGTTTGGAGAGGAAGGCATTGGCCTGGTACCACTGGAGAGACAAGAGGCGGCCTATATAAAGTTGGAGGGAGTTCAAGGACTGCTTGTTGGAACCTTTCCGAACTAACAGGGGAGGGGATTTCTATGAGCAGTTCTTTGCCCTAACATAAGAAGGCTATGTCATAGAGTACCATGAGAGGTTTAAGTATCTAACTAGCTGAATGGATCAGCTTTATGAGAGGGTGCTGAAGGAAAACTTCATGAAAGAGGTCAAACTAGAGATCAGGGCGTCAGTTAGAGTGATGAGGCCTCATGACATGATGGAGGCTATGGAGCTAATCCAGTTGGTGGAAGATCAAAGGCGCCTGGAGAAGGGGTCCAAAGGCAGCTGTTCAGGAGGCTCGTACAGGATGACCACCCTTCCTTTGTTCCCAAGGGACCAGCACTGGGAAGCCTTCGTGAGACCCCAAAGGAGAAGCCTATAGGAGAGGGATTTGAGGGAAATTTCAAGAAGCCCATTGAGAAGGAGCTATAGGAGAAGATGGAGAAGAGATTGTGTTCAGATGCGATGTGAGGACACTGGGGCACAAGTGTAAGGACTAAACTCTTCATGTTCTCATCGTTTGTGATGATGAGGAAGCTGAGATGGGAGGTGGGAGATGGGAGCAAGGCAGCGGTAGAAGAAGAGGAAGAGCTACATGTTGGCATGACAAATGTCACCTTAAATTCAGTGGTGAGATTCACTCTGAATCACACCATGAAAATGAAAGAAAAAATAACATATAGGGAGGTAATGGTATTGATAAACAGTGGGGCTACCCACAATTTCATCTCCAACTAGGTTATTGACCAATTGGGGGTAAAGTTTGTGGACACATGGAGTTATAGGATGATGATGAGCACTGGGAAGGTGGAGACGGGTAAATGAGTATGTAGAGTGGTTTTGAGTTTTGACCATACAGGGGGTTCAGGTGAGGGAGGACCTTCTTTCATTGGAGTTGGGAAGCACTGATGTCATCCTGGGGATGAAGTAACTACAAACCTTAGGGAATACCAAGGTTAATTGATGAGCACTAGCAATGACGGTGGTAGTGGAGAGAAGGAGAATGATGATCATGGGTGATGCAGGGTTATCCAAAAGCCATGATATCACTTAAAATCATGGTGAGGACCCTAAAGGAGGTGGGAAGAGGACTTTTGTTGGAGTTGCAGAGCTTATAAGGGGTCAGAATGGAGGAAGAGGAAGATATTCCTCATATAATTCTATCACTTATACAGCAATTTTGGTAAGATTTTCAGTCACTTCAAAGATTGTTATCACTGAGGGAGCAAGAGCATACTATCGCCTTGAGGAAGGGGTGTCACCTATTAGTGTTAGGCCATACCGCTACTCTCAGATTCAGAAGAATGAGATTGAGAAGCTGATTTGAGAGATGTTGGAGGCAGGTTTCATCAGACCGAGTGTGTCTAGGAGCTGGAGATTCTGTGTGGATTATCGGGACCTGAATTAGGAAACTATGTCTAACAAGTTTTTCATTCTGGTGCTGGATGAGCTGTGTGGATCAGTGGTGTTCACAAAGATGGATATGAAGTCAGGGTACCATCAGATCTGAAGACTACGTTCAGGACACAAGAGGAGCACTATGAGTTTTTAGTGATGTCGTTTGGCCTCACCAACGCCCTTGCTATTTTCCAGTCCCTCATGAACAGGGTGTTTTAACTATACCTCTGAAAGTTCGTTCTAGTTTTCTTTGATGACATACTGGTGTACAACAGGTTGATAGAGGAGCATTGGGAGCACTTGAGAGTGGTCTTTAAAGTATTACAGGAGCATCAGTTGAGGGCCAATCTTAAAAAGTGTTGCTTTGCATAGGCCAATATGGAGTACTTGGGGCACTTGATATCTCAGGAGAGGGTGGCTGCATATCAGGCCAAGATTGAGGCAATATAGAAACGACCTCTACCTAGAATCTGAGAGAGCTACAGGGCTTCTTAGGGTTGACTAAGTACTACATGAGATTTGTGAAGGGATACAACACCATAGTCTGGCCATTGACAGAGCAGCTGAAGAAGGAATCAAGGATAGCTTCCTTTGGAGAGATGCAACTACTCAGGCCTTTGAGAGATTGAAGAAAGCAATGACCACAGTATCGATTTTGACCCTATCGGATTTCAGTCAAATTTTTTTGATAGAGACCGATGTATCAGGGTATGGATTGGGGGCAGTGCTCATACAAAATCATAGGCCCATCGGTTACTTCAGCCAGGTGTTGACAAGCCAGAGCTAGGCTGAAGTCAGTCTATCAGAGGGAGCTGATAGTCATTATGTTAGCTATTCAGAAGTGGCAAACTTACTTGTAAGGCCAACATTTCATTATCAGGACAGACCAAAAAAGCTTGAAGTATAAGTTGAAGCAAATGATGGAAGAGATGGTTGTCAAAGATGTTCGTCTGTGACTTTGAGTTCCATTATAGGCCATGATTGGAGAATAAGATAGCTGATGCCCTTGTCCAAATGCATATGGGAGCTTCGGAAGTTAGCTATGTCGATACCACTGATGCTGGATTTTTTTTTTTTTTTTTTTTTTGGGGGGGGGGGGCACTATTAAAGA
The DNA here is from genome assembly GCA_016618105.1 of Dendrobium huoshanense. Taxonomy (NCBI): domain Eukaryota; kingdom Viridiplantae; phylum Streptophyta; class Magnoliopsida; order Asparagales; family Orchidaceae; genus Dendrobium; species Dendrobium huoshanense. The sequence goes on along the minus strand of CM028357.1, from coordinate 52,240,679 downwards.
GGAGAGCGTGCAGGATGAGAAGCTGAGAAGGATTGGAGCATATCTGCTTAGGGATGAGAATAGTCACCCTAGATATTCTCTAGAGAGGGAGAGATTGTTATACTAGGGGAGGTTTGTGATGCCTCGAACCTCCATCCATATCTCACAACTATTACAGGAGTTCTATGGGAGCGCGGTTGGGAGTCATTCTGGTGAAGACATACAGGAGATTGGCAGCAAAGTTGTATTGGAAAGGGTTGTACAAGGATGTGGAAGAGATGGTGACTAGATGTGAGGTATGTCAGCGAAACAAGTACATGGCTTCAACCCCTAGCACTACCAGATAGGGTGTGGGAGGAGGTCACAATGGACTTTATAGATAAATTACCCCAATCTAAGGGATTTACTGTGATTTTGGTGGTGGTTGACATATTGAGGCAAGTATGCTCACTTCATTCCCTTATAACACCCTTACACGTCAGTGATAATAGCGACGACATTCATCAAAGAGGCGGTTAGGCTGCATGGGATACCGAAGTCTATAGTATCTGACAGAGATAAGATATTCCACAATCATTTTTGAAGAGAATTGGTCAAATTGCAGGGGACAATGTTGAAGAGGAGCACCCCTACCACCCCCAGAAAGACGAACAGATAGAAGTGGTGAACAGGAGTTTGGAGACATACCTACGATGTTTTGGTTCCAAGATACCTAGGTGGTGTGCCAAGTGGCTGGCATGGACTGAAAACTCGTACAACACCTCGTATCATTCATCTTCCCAAATAACCCTTTTTAAAAGTGTTGTACGGAAGAGAACCATCTCACTTAGTACACTTTAGACAGAGTAGCACACCAGTTTCTTCAGTAGAGCAATACTGGGAGGAAAGGGACAAGGTGTTGGATGAGTTGAAAAGGCATTTGTTATGGCTCAACACCTTATGAAAAAGCAGACAAATGAGCGTAGGAAGGACATTCATTGTGAGATAGGAGATAGGGTATACTTGAAGCTATGCCTATACAGACAAAGGACGGTAGCTCACATGAGGAATGAAAAGATGGCCCCGAGGTACTTTGGCCCTTATGATATAGTAGAAAGGATTGGAGCAGTGGCTTATCGATTATGGTTACCCCCTACCGCTACCATACACCCGATGTTTCACATATCACAATTGAGTAGAGCTATTAGGGATCATGCAACTAGTTCAAAGTTATCGGGGACATTGACAAAGGATCTGAAGGTGATGTTAGAACCACTAGAGCTGAAAGGGGTACGAAAGTGAGAGGGTGGGCTCAAGAAAGTACTGATAAAGTGGAAAAAAACTACCTGACTATGATGCCACATGAGAGTCATATGAGAGAGTGAAGTATTAATTTTCGTCCTTCCACGGACAAGGTGGATCTTTGGGAGGAGAGTATTGTTAGACCGGACTCTAGGCTGTCCTTGGCTTACCAGAGGTGGTGCCCCATTTGGAGGTGGGGTCAAGCAGCCACATTAATGAGAAATTAATGAGAGTTTAGGAGGAAAATTTTCAAATTGAGGGATTGTTTTGGAATTGGGGAGAACTTTTGTATGTATTGGTAGGTTTGTCTCCTAGGATTTGTTTTATCAAATATTTTGCTGAGTTTTGTTTTCCTAAAGAGAAAGAGGGATTCTAGTGGGCGGCTAGGATTTGGGAGAGCTGAAACTTCCTCTTAAACCGAAGGTCCATTGTAACTTGCTTGTTTTCTTCTTCCTACCATTAATTAAAACATTCTTTTGTGAGTTTCTACCTAAATCTTGTCTCTTTTTACTATTTGGGGTTTGTTGAAACTCAAATTCAACCAAGATACTTCACTTTCTATTGGAGTATTTCCTATCAGATATTAATCTTGATGAATTAATGACTTTATTTGCCGAATTTCATAGGTGAGTAGATTCTTTCTCCTGATGACTTGATGAGATGATTCTTTCAATGGCTTTAAGCCTTAGACAACTTCAATACAAGTTTTAAGCACTTTAACCTTGGTGAATATAGAGTTGATTAAAGCTAATGAATTGTTGAATTCGATTAATACGATGTAGTGACTTGATATTTGTTAAGTTATAGAGATTGATTTTTGCCTTAATTATTCAACCTTAAATGCAAGTTGCTGCATGGATTGGGAAGGGGCAAAATTTTGAAGGTAGAACCGAAGCCCCTTACAAAGTATCAAAATTTTAAGGTTATTTTATTAAGGGCATTTTAAGAATTTTATTATATTTTTGTCTAGTCTAATTTTTGGTGTTTATAAAGAGATGAGGGCATGGCATCCTATGTACAAAAGAAATTAAAGTTGCAATTCTCCACAATCAATAGTGAAACCTACAACATCAACAATATGATGTATGTAGCCATTAATTAAATGGACATGTATAAAATGTTTTTATATTTTTGTGTGTTTTTACTTTTTGTTTTATGTTTTTCTCTCTCTGCATTTGCATAAATTTGATCTATTTCTCAACAGATTGACTAGACCGATAGACCGAGGTGCTTATATATATATATATATATATATATATATATATATATATATATATATATATATATATATATAAATTGTTGTAACTTGCGAGTATACCACCATAGTTGAATAGACAGTTGATGCTTTTGTGATGGCTAAAATCGGAAGTTAATTTTATTGTTTTAGAGATTGAAAATTATAGTTTTAAAAAATATGCAAGAGTTTTTGTGGAACTAACAATTGTGGACTATTTTTTATTATAAATAAGAGGTATTTAAGCATTAATAAATAATTAGGCAACTTAATAAATTATTATATTTCTCTAACATTTATATGTTTTATTGTATGTAGACTCATCGGGCGCACGTTGAAGACTTTTACAACAAGCTTCCATGTAAAAGCTTCTTCGATGTACCGACATGAGTTCGAAATATTCAATAATTTCTAACTGCTAACCTTATCCTTTCATCTAAATAGTTACACATTTTGGCTTCTTTGTTATGCTATGAATCATAAATAATTATATGAATGTTATTCATTCTATGATTTCTTATGATTTCAGATTTTAGCAACTTCTAAATTATTTTTTTCAAGTGAATTATGTGTTCCCTGATTTTGCATTAAATGAGACTAATCATTGCCTAAACTAAAAGTTAGTAATATGAATTGTAACCTTTGATATGTTGCTTTGTGCGTCCAATCTAAACTTTGTATACGACAATAGTAGAACCCCTAAGAAATCCTGACTGCAGAAAACCCTTTTAAAAATCCTTCAATGCAGAAAATATCAGACTAGTTCTAACTTAATTGATCAGAAAAAAAAAAAGTTTTCATTAGAACAATTTAAGTTGTTCATGTTACAATAAAGAGTTTCCATCAAGCTCAACATAAAATAAAAGCCACAAATCATCTCAACAATAAGAGGCAGTTGTACAACAAATCGTTAGGTGCTGTAACAGTATAGCTTAAATTTCAGGATCAAGTTGAGAACTAGTCTGACGAACAGAGTCGATCATGAGAAAACAATGTTTTCACAGGCATATTGAAAGTACAACAAATGCAAAACATGCACAACAGAAGGGAGCCTCACACAATTTTCTCGTTGAATGAAATAAATGAGTAAAGAGCAGTACATATGGCCTTAAAATCCACTGCTAAAGCACACAAAGTTGCATTTCATTTTCGCATAAGCTTTTTGTTCCATTTAGATATGCACAGGAGGAGTTTATTGGATGTTACCTATGAGGAAAATTCATTCAGAGAATCAGTAGCTTCTTCAAGTGCTCCAGAAGAGAATTGGCCTTGCGCTTTGCCCTCTCAGTTCCAGTCTTTGCAACCTCTGTTAAAGGGATAACAGCGCCTAGCCTACCTATATAAGCAAGGTTCTCAGAGTCCTTTTTACATAGAGCAAGTAGTATTGCTGCTGCATTCTCCCTGATGCGTGGCTGTCCAGTTCTTAACAGGTCTATTAGAAGTGGGATTGTATTAGCTTTTGCTATAGCTACCTTGCCTTCCTGGTGACTTACAAGAACAGACAAAATAGTCAGTACTTCATCCAGCATGCCACAGGTTAAGGAATCCTTGAGTATCTTAATTAAAGGTCTTAGAATCCCAGCTCTCACAGCTCGTGATTTGTTTCCTTGATAAATGCACAAGTTAAACAGAGCAGTTGCGGCATCCTTCTTACCCCTAGGGCTTCCAATCTCAAGCAATTCTACAAGTGCTTCAATGGCTCCTGATGTCCCACCAATGGTTATTTTGTTTTCATCAATTAGTGACAAACTAAAAATAGTGGCAGCTGCATTCTCTCTTGCTTCCATGCTTCCACTTCTAAGAACTTGAATAATTGGAGCAATTGCTCCAGCAAGCATTATTAGTTCCTTGTTATGATCATATATAGAAAGGTTTAGGAGAGATGTCACCGCATGCTCCTGCGTCTTTTGGTCATCCAACCATAAGAGACTAACAAGAGCTGGGATGGCTCCAGCTTCTGCTATGAGTATCCGGTTGTCTGTACTTCTTTTTGCAAGTAATCTAATTTCAGCAGCAGCTGACCTTTGCTCCTCCGTTGACCTACTAGTAAGTTTAGAAACTAGAGAATTAATCAAGGATTTATCTCCAGTTATTTCGTGAAATGTTCCATCACTTCTAATACGTCCACCGGTCGACCTGTGTGGCTGCTCAATTCTATTAGTCTCACACCACTGCATGATCAAACTTCTCAACACATAGTTAGGAGTTAGTGTAAGGTTTTGGAGCTTTTGTTGAGTCTTTGGACATGTTCGATTACCGCAATCTATCCATTGCTGAATGAAAGAACGCTCATAAGTCTGCAAATCCAACAAAGAGTCAAAATTAGGATTTTTAAAAGAAGAAAATTTTGAATTACTACAAGCAGTTAAATGAATTTAGTTTCTTTCAAAACTAAATGAGTACTATCTCTACAATACCTGCCCCGTTGAAACAATAACAGGATCTTTCATCAGTTCTAGGGATATTGGACATCGGAAATCTTCCGGAATCACCAGAGAATCACGTTTTTCATCTTCTACTGCGCAGATTCCTAATTTACTTGACCCGGTTCCAGCTTTCTCTTTTTCAGAAATATCAGTATGAATGGTCTTTTTAAGTCTATCCATCAAAATGAGCGTCATTCTCTCAGCATCACAATTAGATTTCCCATTTACTTCTGCAAGAAGTGTAACTATGTCTCTGAGTTCATGAAAAACAATGCTAGTGGACTCAACCTGCAACTCTTCCAACTTAAATGAACATTGCCGTTTAAATTCTTCGGAAAGTGTGTGGGAGAGCAAACTGTAAATTTCCTGAAAAATATTCAGATTTGCTACTCCATCCTTCGTGGTCTCCCTTCTCAGTTGAGCACGCACCAGTTCAACCTGGAGACATAAAACATTCAACTCAAGCAACATACATAAATTGATAAAATTTCTAAAACAACAATAGTAGCTATATATACCTCCTCCTGAACTTCATCAGATATTTCAAAATGCTCATAAGATATGTCCCCTAGGACTTTCTCCAGCTGCCATGTCACATACTGATACTGGATCGCTAAGTTCTTGGCCGCTGAATCCTTGATCACGTAACATTATATTGATCAGTAACATTCTACAGTGAAGGATTGCATATCAAATCATTCGCTCTACTCTGGGGAAAAGATTAACGAGAATGGAAGAGGTGAAAATGTTTTAAATGAAGCCTAAATGCACAAACAATAGAACTTATGCCAATCTATAGTCAACTAAAGATAATACAGTTTATCAACTTGAATTGATGATGGTCAAAAAAAGGCAGAAATCTAAAGGAAATTCAATAAACATGGAATCATAGAGTCATTGACAAACAAGTTCCAACAATCGAAGCAACTTTAAGCTATAAATTTGCTGCTGTTACTAATCAAAGATGTCATCTTTAAACCCAACGGATCATAAGAGTGCTCACAATATAACTCAATTTGAAAATCATAGTGATAGAGTCATTTAATCAAACACCTGATCTACACAAACACAAACCAATTTGCTACAAAATAAGCAGAAGACTCACCGCATTGGAACTCTCGCCGCCATTCTGCCGGCCGCCAATCAACAAGAACCTCCTCACCGCCTCAAGAGCAAGTGCCATATCAGCCAAACACGACCAGGACGAGTTCACCGCCAACGAAGTCGACACCCCCGGCGACTGCCCACCGCTCCGCGCAACAAAGCCCCGAATCTCCTCAAGGAGATGGATAAGAAGTGACACCTTGCGCGCAAGGCGGACGCTTTCGGCCGATGCGTCGCCCATTGCAGCAAGCTCGCGCGCGAGTCTCAGAACCGCCTCGGCCGCGTCCGCGGCCTCCGGTGTGGATGCCATGGGTCAAAACTACTAGCTTGGATCGTCGAAAATGTGAGAGATTGAGCCTGCCCACACCTCATAGATATAACAAGGTGCCGGCTTTAGGGCTTGAGCTTGGTTTACAGATGCAAATTTGACGGAAGAGATGGGGTGAAGGACAAATAAAAAAAACAGATGAATACAGATGGCTTCGAGGCTGCACGACTAGCGATGAACTCCGAAGTCCCGACGGAGAGAAATAGTATAAGGATTGTTTCCGATATGATTAGGAATAATGCACGAATGCTGAAGGGAGAGCGCCTCCGCAGGTATCCAGATTCGAGACTGGCACGACGTGATGATTGGATCACTTACAATATCCGCTACGCGGGATGAACAGGAGTTCATGAAGAAAGCCAATTGCATTTTGCAATGAAACTGGTCTTTTTTTTGGATGTTGAGGATTAATTAGTATGTGTGGATGTCGAATGTCGTTCAGAGATCAATCAGAATGCATCATGTCACCCCTGTGCTCGATATTGCTCGAAATCGCAGTACTGTTGAGGTGGAAAATTTTGGTTGGTCTTTGGATGACGTTCTAATTTCTCGTAAACGAGACGTAGTCATTTCTAGGTTTTTTTTTTTAGTTTGATTAATTAATCTAGTTAGCGCTCTAGCGCGAGCTTTATTATTAGAGTTCGAACTCAAGCTCGAGCTTTATTTATTATTAAAGATGAAAAATGATTATGATTTAAGCAATTATTATAATAAAAAAGTTTAAAAAAAAAAGATAGAATATAAGAAAAAATTAAAGAATCACTTTATATAAGAAATTATGATATAATTTTTAAATATTTTTAATAGCTTTGTATTTAAAATCATTAATTCTAATGTATTTTAAGCATATTTTATATTAATATTTTTTAAACGAGCCGATTTACGAGTTTATTAGTCGAGTCAGGGCTAGCTCAATCTTGGCTCATTAACTCATCCAGTTTGGCTCATGAGCCATTTATCGAGCCGAGCCCAAATCAACTCATGAGTCATTATTTGTATTTTAACCACTAATTATATTAATAATATTAAAGCAAATTTTATGGAGTTAAGATTTTCCCTTATATCCGGCATTCTTAAGATATAGTTGATATTTATGATTAAATACAAATATTTGATTATTTTTTTATTTTTGATGCAATAAAGATTTTCCCATATTTCTTAGAAATTTAGTAATTAATTTTAAGTTTATTGAATATATGGCTTTTTACCATATATATATCGACCTTTAGTGGAAGAGGTTTTGTGTCGATCGATCTCCTATCAGAAGAGCAAATTGCGAGAGGTCGAGTGAGAAATATGTACCCTTTTGATCTACAAAAAAGTGCGAGAAACGAGAAAGGAATTGGAGGCTAGTAAACAGCACAATGAAATAAACATAAAATAGAAAATGATAGCGGAAAGAAAAGAATATCAAGATTTGACGTTAAAAACTCGCAACTGGGTACATAGTGGTAGGGTGCTGTACGTAAAAGAATTTTCAAGTGCCAAGCACTAGAACCCAAGTAAGGGGACAACCTCCTACAAGCCCGATAGGCTGAATTGAGGATCGAGATAGCAAATATAATCCAATTGATCTGCACAACAAGATTCCACGAAAAACTAACAAAAAGTGAATTCATCATGCAAAGATTGACATCTACCCTGAACAAAAAGAGAGATAAGATAGGGCTTTGGCCTATGCTAGGAAGGAAAGGAGTTGAAAATTCTCTTATAGCATTAACATCTTCTTCTCACCATCCCATCACATCATGTATTTTAATGAGATAAATTCAATGATTCTAAAGTTACTGTAAACTATAAAGAAAATTAAGACTCTAGTAGGCTCAGGTGTATACCCTAAATCACTCTTATTGAGCTTGAGTCAATGGAACTAGCAAAAAGAAGTTAATCTCATATGTCAATTAGACTAAGGTTTCGTTTGGGACGGCTTTCTTGTTGCTTCTTAAAGCAACTTTTTAGTATCAAAATTAAAATTTTTGTACTAGGAAGCTGCTTTAAGAAGCAGAAGAAAAACGTCCCAAACGAAGCCTAAGGCTTCATTTAGGACGTCTTTCTTACTACTTCTTAAAGCATCTTTTTAGTACTAAAATTTTAATTTTTGAACTACAAAGCTGTTTTAAGAAGTAGTAAGAAAACCGCTTCAAATGAAATCTAAATCAAACCGATTTGTGGCTAAATATTGACTTATATCTAGAAAACATTAGTGCATATCTCATATAATTAAAGAGTTATAATTAACATCTCTTTTTTATGACAACATTTTATTATGTCAATTATGTTTTTTTATGGCTTATTCTATGTTGAAAATTTTTTAAACATAGCCATTTGTACTTCATAATTAGCCATTTGTACGGAAAATATGGAGATATTGATTTAAATGGCAATTTATATTGACGTCCTCATTTGAATGGGCATAAAAGAATATAGTAAATTTATATTCATTCAAATGGATAGATTATCATACATTTTAAATGAACAATCAAATGAAATTTATTTGTTGTATATTATCAATGACTTGGCATGGATTAGTTTATCTATTAAAAAATCGAACACTAAAAATTTGATTATTATGAAAAGACATTTATTTCACAAACTTAGTAGTCAAAATTTATAATGTACTCAGAAAACTCAGTAGTTGGAACTTTGTACTCGATAAATACTAAGTAAAATTGGTGTTAGTTAGGTGTGTAATCTGATTGTATCGATCAATCAGGTTGTACGGTTAACTCAATACTCAATTCTGCCTTATTGTCATGGCCTTATATTAGTTTATTCACCCATCGTCATGATCGCAGCACAACATTACCAATAAGGCAAATTCACACTATCACGTAAACATTGATGCTCATTAATTTTGTCATCCTCCATTGACATAAACAATGATACAGTCATGCGGCTCTACAGTCTCTAGTTGGAGACAATAATAAGGCCATGTCAAATTCACACTATCACAAACATTGCATCTCCCATCACCAAAAACAAAATCGAGCAACAATGGTTGAATAATGGTGATCAGGTGATGATAGTTAAGAGATCGTATTCGGATGACAATGGTTATAAGATTGTAACTGAACAATAGTGGTCAAGCAACATTCATTAGGAGATGGCACATAGATTTTTTTTTAAAGGAGATGGCACATAGATGATAATGATTGTTGATAGCAATCGTCACATCAAACATTGAGTGTAGCTTCAGAGTTTTTCAGGTCTTAAGCTCTCTCTCTCTCTCTCTCTCTCTCTCTCTCTCTCTCTCTCTCTCTCTCTCTCTCTCTCTCTCTCTCTCTCATTTTAAGTCAAAATCTAAACACCAAGCTCCAATCTCCCTTTCAAATAAAGAATAAGAGTTTATTTATAGTTTTCTTGAGTTTTATTTTGATAAATTTAATGAAAATTTCAAAAAACTCCATCAGATGTTCCATGTTAATTTATTGAATCATAGATTAATCTTTCATTATTTAAGAAATTAAGTGCCTTAATGATCTTAGACTTGTGTGATTTTAAACTCTTTGCTCATTTTTATTGTAAACATGCAAAATGATAGATCATTTTAGAGTCAAATCAAATCATGAGGTTTGATGTCTTAGGTTCATCTTATTGCTACATTCAATTCAATCATAAGTTTGACAAAAATATAAATTTGGATAAGATCCTTATTTTAAATCCATAAACTCTAATCTAAAATTTTTATAGAGATTCGTGTTTGATTGGATATAGTTACTTATCAAAAGTGAAACAAAAAAATTTCCTATAATCTTTATCATTTTTTGTATTCATCAATAGCTGAAAAATTTGTCTATCAACCCATCTTCTAACTATACATCAATGGCGGCGCTAAGGGGGGCCCAGTGGGGGCACATGCGCCCACCACCTCTAAAAACTAATATAAAATTTTAGAAAAGTCTAAATAATATTTTTTTTAATTTCAATATATCATAATCATTATTTATATGATTTATAAATAGTTTATAAAATTGGGCAAATTAATCATTATTAGTATTAAATTATTATTTTACTTTAAAATTGTCTATGCTGGTCCAAGTCTAAATGAAAAAGCACTTCTTCTTTTAAAATAACTTCAGATATGTTTACTCAAAGGCAGAAATCATTTCATTATAACTTTATTGGCAGATACTTTATACAATTATTTTTTTCCCCTCTTTTTAAAAATTCAGCTTAGAGCTCTGAATATATATATATATATATATTTATAAGTATCACTAATTTATATTTGAGTCTTTATCCATTGAATTTTTCCAACATTTGTATATAAATTTTACAACACTGGAAACTAGATTTATATGCCACATGGCAATAGGATTTATAAGTTGTAAAAATAAAAAAAATAATAATAATAATTTGAGATTAATTAAGGTTTCATTTGAGGTAAATTTTTTATTGTTTTTTAAAATAATTTTTTAGTATAAAATTTTTATGAATTAGAAATATTTGTGCTAGAAAGTTGTTTTAGAAAGCAATAAAAAAGCTGTCTCAAACGACACCTAAGACTTTCAATTTGTTTGTAACATATCGATTTTTTTTTGTTATATTCTATAACAAAAAATAGACGGAGAATCATAGTCGAGCTACCATGATTGGAGGACCATATTCAAACGATAATAGTCAAAGAACTATAGCTAGGAGAAGATGAACAAAGGACCACAGTCAAGAGATGGTGGCAGAGGATCATAATCGGGTAATGGTGGTCGGGATTGCGTAGTCAAGCAACCGTTTTTAAAGGATTATAATTAGATAGCTTTGGTTAAGAAATCATAGTCAAGTCATTGTGTTCATGGGGCATTAGTCGAGCGATGATGAATAAGGGTTGTGGTTGGAGGAGTGTAGTTGATTAATGGCGGTTAGAATATTGTAATTAGGTAGCAATGGTCTAAGTATCATACTCGAACATTGAGGGAAGGAGTAAAATCCATCAGAAGCTGATTTTTTTAGTGCTATTAGTTCGGACGAACTGGCCTTAGTACGGGACGAACTGAAGAAAATTGTGAAGAATCTGTCAATTTCGTCTGTACGAACATGGAAGGGTCGGGACGAACCGTCGGGATGAACTGAACCCGAGAGCATCGTCCAGGGACGAAATAAATTGGAATTAATTTCGTCTGTACGATCCGTGTCCAGAGGATTTCGTCCCGGGACGAATTTGGATCGTCCGGGACGATCAGTGTTGATAAATATCCGATAGAGATATTTTGAATTCATTTGAAGAGAGAGAAAGTGAAGGCAGGAGAGAGAAAGTGAAGGAAAGTAAGGAAAAAGCTTGGTTTTGGAGCCCGCGGAGCGCTTTTTGTCCGTCGACGCAGTTGGAAGATTTGTTCGTCTTGCAGTAAGGACTCCGAATCCTATTTCTATTTTCGAAGATTTTGAGTTTTTGTATTTCTGTGCTCAGATTTGTGTTTCCGTTACCGAATAACGCGCATATTTTTGTATTGACGAAAGTTTTACCACACAACTTTTGATATGTTTCTGATATGATATTTTTATACGATTGGAGTATTTTCTGTAAAGTTTCTACCGGTTATTTTGAGTTCTGTGCAATTTTTATCGAATAGAAAATTATCTGGCTGTTGAAAAATAGTGCTTCAGTACAAGTAAAGCTATGTAATGTTATTTTCTTCGATTTCTAATAATTTGGTGAATTTTTGAATCTGTGATTTCTGTGTACATTTCGTGTGCTGTCGTTATGCTGCTGATTTTTCGTACGACCTCTGATTTTCTGACTTGATGATTTGATTGATTGAATATGCCTATGAATGTGGATATATGATTGATATACTGTTATATTACTGAAAGACAAGTGAAGACTGGTTGAACCGTTGGTTGGAGATTGACTTGACTTGTACAGGATGGTGGGCCGACGGGCTTTCCTTTAAAAAGGGTTTGATGTTATCCTCTATTGATCATTGATATAACAATTGGGAGTCATAAGGAGATTATTATGCCAACGGGCGGCCGACGGGCACAGAGTGACGACTCTTATTGAGCCAACGGATATATATATATATATATATATATATATGGATTTCTACAACAACACTATGGATTATCGACTTGAAAAACGCCTTAATAGCCAGTGATTGTACTTGTTCAGTAAGACTATTATATTGAATTTTATGTGTACAATATTGTCCTTATGATCTCATTATGGATTTTATTGACATTGACTTGTATGGATTTCCTGATATTATTTGATCTATTGATTACTGATTGATTTATTGATTATCTTACACATGATTGATATTGACGGATTGTATCGACGGATTTATTATTAGTGAATGAATTTATTGATTTATTGATATTGACAGATTTATTGTATTGAATTGATTTATTACTGAATGGATTTACTAACGGATTTATGGGTTTACTGTTACTGTACGATTTCATTGATATTGCATGTTATTCATGTCATTAGATACCGACACCGATATGGATATGGATATTGTATTGATTCATGGATACATATACCTATATTATTGATTCATCGATATTATGGATTCATTGATTCATGGATACTATTGATACTACAGATACTGATACCGATACTACTGATCCACTGATACATTGATTCATTGTATTGATTCTTATAGCACGTGATTTTTGATGTATTGATTTGATTGATTTATATAATTTTATTGATTTGATTTCTACTGTTTATTGATTCTATCATTGATGATTTTGTGATTCTATTGTTTATGCATTGATTACTGATTTTCGTACCTACTGCATAGATTCATTGATCATGTGCAACTGACTATTATGGATTTGATTGATTTTAGTATCGTGCTTTGATTTCAGTTGTAGGCTTTGGTCACCTGCTAGACTTTTTGAAGCTCATTATATGTGGTTAACAATTTCATGTCTGAGCAAGGGAGCAAGAAGTGATGGTTGATCAAGACTGTTAGACGAATCCTTTCACTATGGATGCCTGGGGTGTCACAGAAGGAGACTTGCAATCGAGTGTTAGCGATCAACCGATCACAAGACTATGGTACGATGTAAGTGATTCAAGGGGTGTTGTCGAGTGCCAGAAATCATAAGATTGTGATTCGAGGGCTGCAATCGAGTGGCAGTGCTTAAGAGACCCAAGACAAGCAAAGGTTATCATGATATCCAAGTTGGTAAATGCAATCATGAAACCCACATGCGTAGGAGGAGGGGGAGGGAGAAAGAGAAGAGATATTATTAGAGAAATAAAAAAAATGAACATAATTTTATTGTTTTGGCCTCTCTCTCTCTCTCTCTATCTATCTATCTTTTTCTCCTTGTTACAATGACATCCTTATTTATAAGCTAAAATCATTACACCTAAGAAATAACCTAACTTAAATTGGACCAATTTCTAACAAGTCCATATTTAGATGAAGATAGCCAGGAGACCATATGCATGTGATATTTATAGAGAAATTGTAGTTGGGTGACGATCATTTTAAAATTCAAGTGCAGTGGTCAAGAGATTAAAGTCAATTGATGGTGGTTAGGAGATTGTAGTCAAATGATAATAATTGAAAGATCAAAGTTGGGCCACTATGTTCTGATGATTGTAGTCAGGAGACGATAGTCGAATGATCATAGTTAAGCAATGATGGTCGAATGATGATGGTTCAAAAATGATAGACATATTATAATGGTTAAACAATAGTGGAGAACAACTAAGGTTGTGAAAATTGGACTAGAAAACGAATTAGAAAAATGAGAGATTCACAGTCCGACCGATCGAATCAAGGTCGAACTTGATGATGTAATAAATAAGAATAATATTAAAATTTAATAAAATTACAATAATAATAATCTTATCATTCTAAATATGAGAAAAAAAAACTAAACAAAATAAAAAATGATAAAGCATAAAACTTACATAATTAAGTAAAAGAATTATTTTAAAATCTCATATAAGAGCAAAAAACATTTAAAACTCATAATTATAAGAATTTATACTTATAAGTCATAATAACATGATAATTTTTGTGTTATATAATTAAATATATTTTACATATGACTAAATATGCTAATATCTTATGTTACTAATTTATCTTACATATTTAATATAAATTTAATTCTAATATAAGTTTATAAATTTAATATAAATTATTATTAATTTATTTTTTTTGATTAATTTATGTTTTATGTTGTATATCAAATTTATTTTAAAACTTTATATATAAAAATTAGTTTTCATTAATAAATATATAAAATTATTTTTATAGTATATAGATAAATAAATAATTATTATTAACTAATAAATAAGTATTATTCATATTATAAATAATTAATTAAAATTTTTGTTTTAAAAATAAATTGTATTGAATTTATATATGTTATAGCTTATAGCCTTATATACCTTTGAACTCTTCTATTTAGTCCAACATCACTTGAAAATTCTTTGTTAATATTGTTTATGTAGTTTTTTCAGTCTCCTAATGTTAAGAGATCATATGGAGTGGTGGGCCATGAGAAGATATATATATATATATATATATATATATATATATATATATATATATATATATATATATATATATATATATATATATATATATATATATATATATATATTAAAATTATGTAATTGTATAGTAGTCTTATGATATTGGTTAGACAAAAGTGGTCGGACACTAATGGTTGCTTAAAGGTGGTTATTCATCAATGGTCTTAGCAAAATATTGAAGAATCTCATTCATTTTTTTTTAATTACACTCAGCCACTTTCTTTAAAAAAATATTAATATGATATACACTCAAAATGTATTATCATTCATGATGTTAACTAAATAGTTGTTAAAAATATTAAAAAATTATATCTCATTTTCTTATATTAAGTGATTCCTTAAAATTATAATTATAAATTTATAGTTATTTTACTATTTTATTATAATAATTGCTTAAATTATGATCTTATGCTCTCTTTCATAACAAACGAGATGTTTGTGAGCCAGTTTGAACTCGTAGAATAAAACTCAAGCTCGAACTAGATTAATTAATCAAACTATAGCTCTAGCTAGGGGTGACTCAAGCTCAACTCAACTCGTTTATACCCCTAGTAATATGTGCAGCAAGAAGGTAGAGCAAACTTAAGGCTTCATTTCAGACAACTTTTTTTATCAGATTGCAACCACATATTTTTTTTGCCACTGCTTCTTCGTTATTTCAAAAAAAAAAAAAAATCGTGTTAAGAAGCTGCTTTCTATAATAGCTTTACAAAATTAAGTTCTCTACAATATCTTTACAAATCAATAAGAAAATTATACCAAACAAAGCCCAAATCTCATAGCTACAAAGAACACAAATCTGATAATTTTTTTTTCCATTTACACCTTAACTTTCTTAATTGAGTTCTCAGGCTTATCGAAATTTTGGACAAGAAGTCCCCCTCACAAAGCTTTCACTCCATTTGTCACAAGAAAATTTTGTATGTAGGGTAAAAGTGCAAAACATGAGCATGCTTTATATTAGAAGAGAAATGGCAAAAGTTTATTGGTTGTTTTTGTTTTTTTAATTAATTACATTATTTTAAATATTCGTATTTTAGTTGGTTGGTTGATCATAAGAGAAGCTACAAATTGTAAGATAAAATATTTAAATTTAGTAAAATTGAAAGTCTTAGGTGGAAATTAAATTTAAATTTATTAAAATTGAGAAATTTTTTCATATTTATAGGCATTTTTTAAAAATTAAAATTAAACTTGGGCTCCATTAATTTCATACAAAATATTAAAATAAACGTTTAAATTTTGTCCAAATTTTACTACTTTTCAACCTTTCAATGCAAATATATATATATATATATATATATATATATATATATATATATATATATTCAGTCATATTTTAATTTACACAAATTTTAAAATAAATTAAATAAATTTAAAATTATCGTAATTTGTTTTTTTGACCCACTCCAAAAGCCTTAAAACTGAATAATAGAGGCCTGCTAAGTGTTCAATGAAAGGGTTTCTCCTGATTTTTGGGGCTCCAACTAGGCCTACAATTTTATTTTATTTTCATTTTTTAAGTTAAATAGCCGTTGAATTTTTATTTATTTTTATTTGAGTGATAAAACAAAAATTGGTCTTAGAATTTAAAAAAAAATTCCTTCATTTTTTTTAAATTACTCCGATACAATTTAACGTTTTTCTTTTAAATTTTTAAAATAAAATCCTTCTATTCATTATCATTGAATTTTATCTATTATATAGAAATAAATTTGAATCAGAACATTTTAGTAAAATTTTATTATAATATATATATATATATATATATATATATATATATATATATATATATATATATATATATATATATATATATATATATATATATATATATATATATATATATATATATAAACTTAATTAATCAATTAAAATTTATATTATACTCTTTTTTTTGGAAAATATTAAGCTCTTCTTAAAATAAATATGATAAATAATTAAATATAGAGGTTATGCAAATTAAATTTAATTCTAAAATCCACTCCTAAATTATTTTCCACTTTTGGTTTCCTAATGTCATTTAGCATAAACATCATATTCTGAAAAAGTGGAGCAATGCTTTGGACTTGTTGTGTGATAGAAAAGTTCCCCTCAAATTTAAATGAAAATTCTATAAGATGATGGTTAGACCTATCACTTTTTGCTACAAAATGTTGACCATTAAAAGAGAAGTATAATATTAAGTTAAGTGTTGCAGAGATGAGGATGCTTGGATAGATGAGTGGCTTTACTCTTAGAGGCAACAAACGAAATGAGCATTTACATGAAAAGATTGGAGTAGCTCCAGTGAAAGATAAGAATAGAGAGAGCCGCATTAGATGGTTTCGATCACATAAAACAGTAGCTTTTCGATGACCCGGTTAGAAAAGTAAATGTATTAGATTTGACTTATGTTAGAAAATGTATAAATAGACTTAAAAAGACTTGGTTAAAAAATATTAGAAATGACCTTTCTTTATTAGGTTTAAATGAGAATTTAACTCTTAACATGACACAGTAAAGAAAATTGATTTATGTAGCCGACCACACATAGTGGAATAAAGGCCTGATGTATTTGACTATTTGTTGTTGTCTTATCATATTCTAAAAAATTTCCATCAATTTCTTAAATTCTTAAACTACACACACTCTCTCTCTCTCTCTCTCTAAAAAGCAACGAGAAAAATATATGCCAAACAAAATTAGACTTAGGCTTCGTTTGGGACGGCTTTTTTATTGCTTTCTGAAACAGAGTTTTAGTACAAAAATAAAAAATTTTGTACTAAAACTCCATTTCAGAAAGCAGTAAAAAAGCCGTCCCAAGGCTTCGTTTGGAGCGGCTTTTTTGTTGCTTCTTAAAGCAGCTTTCTAGTTCAATAATTAAAATTTTTGCTTTAAGAAGCAACAAGAAAGCCGTCCCAAACGAAGCCTTATTTTCTAAAAAGCAAAGCAACTAAAAAGCTGTTTTAAAGTGACACATAAAATCTTCTTGAATTTGAGAATTATATTGGAATAAAAAATAAAAAGCTAGTGGCAATTTATTTATAATTAATTCATAAATTATTTATATAATAAATAACTAACAGGCATGATTTAACCATAATGTTTTCGACATATTTAAAGTTAATTAAACTCATATCAGTTAATGTTTGATGTTAATTAGTGTGATTAAATGTTTAATTAAGAAGGATTAGCCATAACTATATTTTTAATATAGAAGTGCCGTTGCAGCCAAGCTGTTTATGAGTGCTGAGATGTTGACGTGATTGAAAAACAGCGGGTTGTGCAGCCAATGTATTAAATTGGATACCACCACTAGGAAAATTAGAACACTTAAATCTTTTAAAACTAATGTGACCATTTAATGAAAGAAAAAACCGATTTTGCGGCCCTAATTAGGGAGTAATTATTACGTCCGGATAAAAAACCGGAAATCCAGACGTATACCAAGCAATACCGAGTGCTCAATACAGAATTTTAGGTGACGTGGTGCGCATTTATTGGTCTCTGGACGTGTCAGGTGATCTGACGTAATAATTGCTCCTACTTAGGAGGCGAGTTTCCTCATATTATTAGGCTGTATAATTGATATATAAGAGAAATTCACAATATTAATGTATTTGAATTAGATTTATTCGATTTTCAAATATATTATAAAAAAAGTTGCCATTATCGTTATAAGCTGTTGCTACCACCGTTGATCGCTTACTACCAATTGTTGCCCGAGCTATCGCCTGACAATGCTGATGCTTGGCACTCGCCATTAGAGGTCTCAATATTTGATATGATCTGAAAATTCAACTCGAATCTGACCCGAAAAATCCAGGATAGAGTCAACCCGTTTGAGAAATGGGTCGGGTTCGGGTTCAATAAACCGACCTGTTTCAAAAACCGGGTCAGACCAGGGTTGACATGGAAACCCGAAAATGACACGGATTGAACCACGCTGACCGCTTTTGCCTGCGTCACATTTGCCCGCCGTAGTGGCAGCAGCATCAATGTTGGTGATGATGACAAAAAATAAAGTTGGTGTACGTCAATGTTTGTCAGTGACAGACATCAACCTTTATAAATCATTGCATGCAATTGCATTATTGGCGCTGAAGAGCATCCATGTTTGTGTCAATATCTGTCACGACCCGACCCGACGGGGACGGATCCCGCCCGAGCCGGATCGCGACGAGAGACTAGACTAAACTTGCTTATCCAGGATCTGGCTTTGGATTAGGTTGCTGAACTGATCTTCCAAATACTTAACTCAACAGAAACACACAGAACAACAGAGCTACTAAAAACATCAAATGCAGCGGAACAAAACATCTATCTTTTCATTTCCTCAAATATAATCATCTACAGAACAGTACATGGCTTTCGACAGAAGGAAAGACAGAACAGAAAAGCCATGACTGTACAAAAATCAAAAGTACAAAAGTACCTAATCGGATCAGACTCTGAAACTAATCCTGGACCTCCTTGCCCTTCCCAGAACCTGAAAACCACCAGAAAGCAAGGGTGAGCTCAACAGCTCAGCAAAGCAACAAACCACCAATCTAAATTCTCAGAAACCAAAACCAAATTCATCAGACAGAAGTCAGATCAGAAATCGGAACAGAACCGGAAATCAGAACTTATACGGACAGATATCAAATCAGAATCAGAGTCGTACAGATCATATCAGAACAAATCAACAGAGTCAGAATCAGAAATCAGAAATCAGAATCGTACGGAGCATATCATATCAGAATTACAATTTCGTACAGAACAGAACAGATACAGAAAACAGAACAGATACATATAGCTAAATGCCCTGACACTGACGGAATCTCTACGGATTCCGGCCCCTTATGCCTCCCTTCCCAGACACTGACTGAATCTCATAGGATCCAGGCCCCTTATGTCTCCCTTCGTGCTCACGGCACCAAAACAGATGTGCTTATAGCACCAAAACAGAATTCATCGGATCCGGAACGAAACAGATATCAAAATGTATATTGAGCTCATTTCAGAATTTCCCGTTTCACTAACTGAATCTCATAGGATTCAGGCCCCTTATAACTCCCTTTTTATAGCTTATACACATAGCATTTCAATTCAGAAGAAATCCGGACAATTCAGAAATTACCCAAAAATCGGGCAGCACAACGGCAGTATACAGAATTTACACAAAATTCCTGCAAAGAAAATTTACCGAATTCGCACAGAACATAGATAACCACATTCCAGAACATTTATTCTACTGCACAGATAATTTCCAATTTCACAGAAAATTGTAGTCTACGAAAAACATCGCCGAATCAAAAATACCCGGACAAAAATCTTCAAAATATAGTCAAAACGTGCACACCCGGCACGACAACGATATACAGAAACTTACGCGGTAAAAACTGAACCAATCAAAAGATACGGACGAAAAATCGTAACGAAAACGAAATCCGGACAGAAAAATACCGCCAACCGCGACGGAACTGAAAATTGAGAAAGACGGAATGTGCCTTACCTCGAGCACAGCAAATTCCTCAACAGTCACTTCGATCGAAAACGGCTCCGCGTCTTCCCGAAATCAACTTTTCCTTTTTCTCTTTTTCTTCCTCTCTCCTCGGATCAAAATCTGATATTTATTTTAATTTTCTCTCTCCTCAAAATGACTCATTCCCTTTAAGTAATGCTCATATCGGCCAGGCCGATCGTCCAGATCGTCCTGGACGATCAGACCAAATCCCATCGTCCTGGGACGATTTTTCAGGACGATACTTACTGTTCATAGGCGATAAAAACCCCTATTCTCTGACTTGTGCCATCCACTGATCGTCCCGGGACGATACCTCGATCGGCCTGGACGATCCCTACAGGAAATCACCTGGAGCAATTCTGGGCAAAAACTGGAGCTGAATTCCACTAATCGTCCCAGGACGATCCCAGATCGTCCTGGACGATCCTGGAGCAGATTGTGATATTACAATCTCCCCAACTCAGAAAAATGTCGTCCTCGACATTATCCAATCCAAACTCAGTCAAAACAAGTACGGGTACGACCGTCTCATATCAGACTCCTTTTCCCAAGTTGCTTCCCGTGCAGTCCGGTGCTTCCACTGGACTTTAACCATCGGAATCTCTTTATTTCTTAACTTGCGGACGTCGTACGCCAAAATCAATTCTGGCTCTTCCTTGTACGCCAGATTCTCCTGAATCTCAACCTCGTCAGCTGATACCTTCTTCCCAGAGTCGGATACCCACTTCCTCAGAGTGGATACATGAAACACATTATGCACATCAGGCATAGAATCAGAAAGCAATAGGCGATAAGCAGCTTTTCCAATTCTTTCCAAAATCTCAAAAGGTCCAACATACCTTGGACTAAGCTTGCTCACCTGACCAAATCTGCTCACACCTTTCATCGGGCTAACTTTGACATACACAAAGTCACCGACCTGAAACTCAACAAATCTGTGCTTCTGATTGTAATACTTCTGCTGACGGTCTTGAGCAGCTTTCAATCTTTCTCTTATCAAACTGATCTTCTGAGCAGTTCCATCAGCAAAAGTGGCACCCAAAGCCTGTCTATCTCCGACCTCCGTCAGAGTCAAAGGAGTACGGCACTTCCTGTCATACAGAGCCTCGTACGGTGCCATACCGATACTGGACTGAAAACTGTTGTTATAGGCAAACTCAATCAGTGGGATATGATCTTCCCAGCTTCCGCTAAAGTCCAGAACACAAAGTCTCAACAGATCTTCCAGTACCTGAATAGTCCTCTCAGACTGTCCGTCGGTCTGAGGATGAAAGGCTGTACTGAAATGCAGTTTCGTACCCAAGCCTTGCTGAATGCCCTTCCAAAGTCTGGAAGTAAAGCGTCCATCTCGATCAGATACAATCACACGAGGCACACCGTGCAATCTGACTATCTCTTTCACATATACCTGTGCCAAGCGTTCAACTGAATCCGTCTGTCTGATCGGAAGAAAATGGGCTGACTTCGTCAATCGATCCACAACTACCCAAATGGCATCATGTCCTTGCCGTGATCGAGGAAAACCCATCGCAAAATCCATTGTTACCTCCTCCCATTTCCACTCAGGGATAGGCAACGACTGCAACAGTCCACCTGGTCGCTGATGCTCTGCCTTCACCAACTGACAGGCTTCGCATCTCGACACAAACTCCGCCACATTCTTCTTCATCCCAGGCCACCAGAACAAAAGCTTCATATCAGCGTACATCTTACCACTGCCTGGATGAACAGTGTAGCCAGAATGATGAGATTCATACAGAATCTCCCGCCTCAAATCTCCAAACACAGGTACCCACAACCTGTTCTTACAGAAAATAGCACCAGAATCAGAAATTCGAAGTTCAGGAGTCTTACCAGATCCAATCTGTGCTAGCAACTTCGAATAATCAGAATCTGACTTCTGGGCTTCTTGAATCCGTGCTTCCAAAGAAGACTGAATACTCATCTGAGCCAACTCCAAATCACTAGAGGAAATCACCTCCAACTGCAATCTCTCCAAATCACGGATCAGAAAGTCATCACAGGTAAGCTGAATACCTGAGAATCCAGAAGACTTCCTGCTCAAAGCATCTGCTATCATATTCGCCTTCCCAGGCTGATACTGAATCGTCAGGTCATAGTCCTTGATCAACTCGAGCCACCTCCTCTGTCTCAGATTCAGATCCTTCTGAGTAAAAATGTACTTCAGGCTCTTATGATCAGTAAACATCTCACATGTGACGCCATACAGGTAATGACGCCAAATCTTCAAAGCAAAAACAACTGCAGCTAACTCCAGATCATGCGTCGGGTAATTCTTCTCATGTGGTTTCAACTGTCTCGAAGCGTAAGCAATTACCTGACCATGCTGCATCAGGACACATCCCAGTCCTTTCAGTGAAGCATCACTGAACACCTGAAAACCTTCCGTACCTGACGGAAGTGCTAACACTGGAGCTAAAGTCAAACAATCCTTCAATCGCTGAAAACTAGCTTCACACTCCGGTGTCCAAACAAAAGGAACTGACTTCTGAGTCAGTCTCGTCAGAGGAGTCGAAATCTGTGAAAATCCTTTCACAAATTTCCTGTAATACCCGGCCATGCCCAAGAAACTACGTACCTCAAATACCGTAGTCGGCCTTGGCCAATCAGCAACCGCCTGAATCTTCTGGGGATCTACAGAAATACCTTCTCCGCTCACCACGTGCCCCAGAAATGAAATGCTATTCAGCCAGAATTCACACTTGGAGAACTTGGCATACAGCTGATGCCTCCTTAGAGTCTCCAACACAATCCTCAAATGTCTGGCATGATCATCCTCAGATGCAGAATATACCAGAATATCGTCGATGAAGACGATCACAAACTGATCCAAAAACTCCCTGAATACTCGGTTCATCAGATCCATGAAAATCGCAGGCGCATTGGTTACCCCAAAAGGTATAACCAAAAACTCGTAGTGCCCGTACCGAGTACTGAAAGCAGTCTTCACCACATCAGATTCCTTCACCTTTACCTGATAATATCCGGATCTCAAATCAATCTTCGAAAATACCGAAGATCCGGAAAGCTGATCGAACAAGTCATCAATCCGAGGCAAAGGATACTTGTTCTTGATCGTGACCTTGTTCAAATCTCTGTAATCAATACACATACGGAGTGTACCGTCCTTCTTTTTCACAAACAGAACAGGTGCTCCCCAAGGAGAAACACTAGGACGTACAAACCCTCTGTCAACCAACTCCTGAAGCTGAACTTTTAACTCAGAAAGTTCTTTCGGTGCCATCCTGTACGGAGCTTTCGATATAGGAGCTGTACCCGGAAAAACATCGATAGAGAACTCCACATCTCTATCCGGAGGCAAACCAACCAATTCCTCAGGAAAAACATCTACAAACTCCCGTACCACAGGGATCTCGGAAACAGAACCAACCTCCAGGTTCAGATCCCGCACCGAAGCCAAAAATACTGGATATCCTTTCTTCCACATTCTGCTCACCTCCAACGCAGAAATCAGACTGGAGAGAACACCTCGTAATCCCTGAAATACAACTCTCTCTCCAGCCGCAAGCAAACTCACTTGCTTCTTCAGACAGTCAATCTGAGCCTCATATTGACTCAACCAATCCATTCCCAGAATCACATCATACGAAGAAATCGGCAATCGAATCAAACTCGATTTCCACTTCTTGCCAGAAATCTCGATCTCACACAAACAAAACTGTCGAGCAATCAAAGGATTCCCAGCCGGTAAAATCACAGACAAAGAAACCGGAAGTAAAAGAGAATCCAAACGTAAAGCCTCAAAACAGTGCTCGGACAGAAAAGAATGACTCGCTCCAGAGTCAAACAAAACACGACAGGGCTGATCAGAAATGTAAACCGTACCTGTCACAACATCCGGAGCATCACGAGCCTCCTGCTGACTCAGGCTGTAAACTCGTGGCTGAACTGGAACAGGAGCTGAAGCAACAGAACTACTCTGCTCCCTCTGAATCATAGGTGGTCTCCGTGGTGCAGAACTAGAACCACCACCTCTACCAGTAAATCCCTCAGGGCGTGGAGGAACAGTCATCGGTCTTCCTGCTGCTGAACCAACAGGTCTGACGAAGCCCTCAGATCGCTGCTCATATCCCATCTGTGGACATTCTGCAATCCTATGTCCCGGCTGACCACATCTGAAACAAAGACCAGCTATCCTGTAGCACTGGCCATGGTGTCGCCGTCCACAACTCTGGCACACAGGTGCCGAACTGACAGATCCAGAACTAGTCGTACTGGTAGCAGTACCCGACGATCCTCCGCTCCTTCTGGAATCTCCAGATCCAGAACCAGGAACAAATCTTCTCTTCCCAGAGGAACCACTGCCAGAAGTCTCTCCTCCAAACCTCTTCCTACTCACAGTCCACCGCTGCTGAGTAGCCGTCATGTCGTTCTCAATCAGACGAGCTCGCTCCACAAGCTCAGAGAAATCAGAAATCCGGAACGGTATCAAAGGCTGCCTCAAAGTGTCTCGTAAGCCTCTCAGAAATCTGTAGCACCTCTCAGCAGACGTGCTAACCAACTGCGGAGCGTACCTGGCTAATGCAGTAAACTCAGCCTCGTACTGCATCACCGTCTTGCTCCCCTGAACCAGCCTCAGAAAACTCTCCTGCATCTGCTGTCGTGCAGAAGGGGGAACAAACCAGTCTCTGAATACCTCAGTGAACTCTTCCCAAGTGATCAAAGAGTTCAATCTGCCCTGAAATCTGGCTGCCTGCTGGCCATCCCACCAGTGCTCAGCCTCTCCGTCTAACAGAAAAACAGCTAACGGAACCTTCCTGTCTGCAGGACACTGCATCCCGTCAAAAGTCTTCTCTAATCTCCTCAGCCACTCCTCGGCTGCTCTGGGCTCAACAGTGCCCTCAAACCTCGGAGGCTTCAACCTCAAAAATAACTGCAGGTGTCGATCGATGTCCTCAGATCTAACAGTAGAAGCTCTGCTCTGAGTCTCGCTCATCATCTGAGCAACAAGTGACGCAAACTGTGAAAGCGTATCAGCACCGACCACTGGGGCTGTACTCCCCACTGGTGCTGCCTGATCGTCACTCTGACCGTCTGTCATGTCTGGGTCTGGCTGATCCATACAGAAAAATCCAGAAAATCCGGAAAACTATCACAAAAACAACACAAAAACAACACAATAAAAAGCCAAACGACCCAAAACTACCTCCCAGACAGACTTACTGATCACTTCCTAGAGCTCTGTTTCACAATTCAACCAGTTTCCAAAACCAGTGCTCTGATACCACAAAAGCTTGTCACGACCCGACCCGACGGGGACGGATCCCGCCCGAGCCGGATCGCGACGAGAGACTAGACTAAACTTGCTTATCCAGGATCTGGCTTTGGATTAGGTTGCTGAACTGATCTTCCAAATACTTAACTCAACAGAAACACACAGAACAACAGAGCTACTAAAAACATCAAATGCAGCGGAACAAAACATCTATCTTTTCATTTCCTCAAATATAATCATCTACAGAACAGTACATGGCTTTCGACAGAAGGAAAGACAGAACAGAAAAGCCATGACTGTACAAAAATCAAAAGTACAAAAGTACCTAATCGGATCAGACTCTGAAACTAATCCTGGACCTCCTTGCCCTTCCCAGAACCTGAAAACCACCAGAAAGCAAGGGTGAGCTCAACAGCTCAGCAAAGCAACAAACCACCAATCTAAATTCTCAGAAACCAAAACCAAATTCATCAGACAGAAGTCAGATCAGAAATCGGAACAGAACCGGAAATCAGAACTTATACGGACAGATATCAAATCAGAATCAGAGTCGTACAGATCATATCAGAACAAATCAACAGAGTCAGAATCAGAAATCAGAAATCAGAATCGTACGGAGCATATCATATCAGAATTACAATTTCGTACAGAACAGAACAGATACAGAAAACAGAACAGATACATATAGCTAAATGCCCTGACACTGACGGAATCTCTACGGATTCCGGCCCCTTATGCCTCCCTTCCCAGACACTGACTGAATCTCATAGGATCCAGGCCCCTTATGTCTCCCTTCGTGCTCACGGCACCAAAACAGATGTGCTTATAGCACCAAAACAGAATTCATCGGATCCGGAACGAAACAGATATCAAAATGTATATTGAGCTCATTTCAGAATTTCCCGTTTCACTAACTGAATCTCATAGGATTCAGGCCCCTTATAACTCCCTTTTTATAGCTTATACACATAGCATTTCAATTCAGAAGAAATCCGGACAATTCAGAAATTACCCAAAAATCGGGCAGCACAACGGCAGTATACAGAATTTACACAAAATTCCTGCAAAGAAAATTTACCGAATTCGCACAGAACATAGATAACCACATTCCAGAACATTTATTCTACTGCACAGATAATTTCCAATTTCACAGAAAATTGTAGTCTACGAAAAACATCGTCGAATCAAAAATACCCGGACAAAAATCTTCAAAATATAGTCAAAACGTGCACACCCGGCACGACAACGATATACAGAAACTTACGCGGTAAAAACTGAACCAATCAAAAGATACGGACGAAAAATCGTAACGAAAACGAAATCCGGACAGAAAAATACTGCCAACCGCGACGGAACTGAAAATTGAGAAAGACGGAATGTGCCTTACCTCGAGCACAGCAAATTCCTCAACAGTCACTTCGATCGAAAACGGCTCCGCGTCTTCCCGAAATCAACTTTTTCTTTTTATCTTTTTCTTCCTCTCTCCTCGGATCAAAATCTGATATTTATTTTAATTTTCTCTCTCCTCAAAATGACTCATTCCCTTTAAGTAATGCTCATATCGGCCCGGCCGATCGTCCAGATCGTCCTGGACGATCAGACCAAATCCCATCGTCCTGGGACGATTTTTCAGGACGATACTTACTGTTCATAGGCGATAAAAACCCCTATTCTCTGACTTGTGCCATCCACTGATCGTCCCGGGACGATACCTCGATCGGCCTGGACGATCCCTACAGGAAATCACCTGGAGCAATTCTGGGCAAAAACTGGAGCTGAATTCCACTAATCGTCCCAGGACGATCCCAGATCGTCCTGGACGATCCTGGAGCAGATTGTGATATTACAATATCCGGGGTGTCGACATTTATATTGATGTCACACTTCAAACTTATCCTTTAGCACATTGATGACGACATATGTTGATGTTTTTTTATTTACAAAGTTTATGGGCGATGGCATTCAAGCGATGATAAATAAGCAATGGTTCTTGAAACTCCCAAAAAGATTAGATGATCGAAAGAATATATTTGAGCAATAATAGTTAGACAATGATGAACGAAATATCATAGTCATCAACAATGATTAGGAGATCATAGTGCTAAGCTGGTTGTTGGACTACATTGGCCAAACAACGATAGTTTTAAAATATATTATATAATATTAATTTAATATAAAATTTAAATTAATCAAGAGGCTCAACAAGTTTATGAGTAGAGCAAAAGTGAGCTTGAATTTGAACTGATTTAATATAATAACTTATGTATAAGCCCAAGCTAAGACCTATTGCTCTTGAGATATATGCTCACACACCCCTACCTTTTTTTTTTTAAAGTAAAAAAATAATTAAGCTATAAATTTATCAGCACTATATTTTTCAATAAAAATTTGGGTAATCGACCTATATCAAATAAAAAATTATATATTCAGAGAAAAAACAAAAGGAAAAGCATTTCGTGGACTGACTCACGCACTGCGTCATTCTATACGCACAACGACTTCTCGCCAACTGCGTCAGGCTTTTAAAAGAAATGTTTAAAATACATTAAAAAAAAAACTTTTCTCATGAAATAAAAAAAGAAAATCAAATTACAGATCTACCATTCCCCGCCGCTGCAAATCCCAGCGAACATCACCGGCAGCCTACCAAGTGAACCCGCAGGCTCGGCCTCCCTTCGCCGCCGTCCTACAGGACTCGCAGGCGCAGGGGGAAGAACCCTCCCGTTCAAAAACAACCTACCGGCGCCGTCATCCGCCACCTCATTACCGCAGAGAAAATCCCCCTCGGCGGCACCGAGCCGCCTCTCTGCCCTTAGAAACTGCTCCAGTGATGTGGGTCCCACATCCCCACGGCATAACCGCCAACATCCGCTGCGTCTCGATTTGGGCTTCCGGCCGCTGACTCCGTCTCCGCCGACAACGGCAGCGACCCGTCGACCCGATGCTGGCCGACTGGGCCTGGCCTGGATTTCCGGAGAGGTGAGGCCCATCAGGGTCCGGAGAGTCGTGCTACGATCGTGGAAGAAGGATCCCGTCGACTGTCCGGCCGGAAGAGATTAGGAGAAAGGAGTTAGTAGGGGATTTAGCTAGGGAAGAGTAGAGGGTTCTTAATCTTACCATGGTGTCGAGATCGGAGGAGGAAGTAGAGGAGTTCGTCGGCGAGGAAGGGAAGAGGTCGGTCTCGCGATCCATGTCGGTGGAAGAGGAAGGAGGCGCTGTGAGAGAGCTGGCGCCCGGTCTCTAGCTTGACCGCTTTGGGGACTTTGAATTGTGGGAACAAGGAGTTAACGATAAAAAGACGACTATACCCTTGACTTTAGGCGCATATGGAGTGAGTTTTTGCTATGCGTTAAGGATAAATGAAGGGTCAAAATGGCTCTTCTTATGACATAATTGAGGTCACGGATAAAGGTACGAACTTAATTATTAAATGTAATTTAATTTCACGTAAGTAATAAAAAATTTGTGGGAGTACGAATAAAGTAAAGGTCGCTACATCTTTAGAAGCAGCTTCAGATAATTTTTTTTTTTTTTTTAATATGAATTAAAAATTTATTTCATATATAACTTTTTTTAATGACAATAAGGTAAGATAGATTCATAGAGGCTGGCTCCGCTAGGCAAAGGAGCATGGGGCTTTTCTGGATAGGAGCGTCAAAAATGCGTTGTTAGTCGGGTTCACGTCGAATTAGATAGCGATATGTTGCTGTTCGATAAGACTCGAATCTGACCTGTTTTTATAAATGCGCTAGCATTTATAATTTGGACCCAACCTACCAAAAAATCGGGTCAACCAGACCCGACACGGATGACCTGAGGCCTGGCAAAAATCGCAGGCGAAAGCGAAATTGCAATAGGTGGGATGCGGCGCGGTGTGACCTCCGACCAACTGAACACGACGTGGTGCGACGAGGCACGGTTAGGGCTTGCCGGCTTGGAATTGTGGCTGGCGATTTGCTGGCAGTGCCACCAGACATCGTGTTGTGCGCGACACGGGCTCACTCACGCAACGACGCCAGCGTCAAATGCGGTCACTCACTCACATGACGATGCTAGATTGGACGTCGATGATGAATCAAAAGCGGTCAGCCGGTCACTTACTCACGCGACGACGCCAACAAGACGATGCCACGCGCTCTGTTTTTGGGTCAACCCGAGTTTGTTTCAGGTTTCCAGGTCAACTCGAACCAGGCTCAATTCAATAAACTGGTCAAAATATCGAACTGAATCGTTTCTCAAATAGGTTGACCCTAATCCAAAATTTTTGGGTGGGGTTTTAGAACTGGTCAAATATTGACGCAACTAATTCTAGACTAGGAAGTGTGAGTGAATTTAGGTTTCCTTTGACATAGCTTTGTTTTTTTTTTATATATATAATATTTTTTTAATAAAAAAATTTTAATACTACAAAAATATTTTAAAAATCAGTAATAAAATTATTCCAAATAAAACCTAAATTGATAACAGGCTCTAGGTATGTGTATGATAGGTTCTAATTAGCTTAAAGTTGACCAATGATTTCCGTAAGGGAAAAAATATTAGTTAAGTAATAAATTTCTAGTAATAAAACGATAATAATATTATAAATACTTCAGCAGTACTGTTGAAGTAAATGATCAGGCTGTATGCATGCATGAGGCTGCATTAAAGTGAGAGACTTTGTAGAGAATGTTATGACATAAATGAATGGCTCCTTGAACCACACATGCTCTTGATATATATATATATATATATATATATATATATATATATATATATATATATATATATATATATATATATATATATATATATATATATATATATATATATATATATAAGCAGAAGTCCTAAATAAAAATTATGATTATTCATTATCAAAAAATACGGCAATCGTACGTAGCGCTATTTTTGAGTTATACCGCTGGTTAAAATCACTGCAAATAAAACAGGTGCAAAACACGGGTTTTGACAACAATTTTGAAACCGCTGCAAAGAAACGATGCGAAAAAAGCTGATTTTTATATTCAAATTTTCGTGCCCTAAAGAGTATGAAATTGCATGGTCCTTTCTTCAACAAATCTTCTATTTTGAGACTGGTTTCCCCATTCTTGTCTGTATAGAGATAATTTTCTTCAATTCCTGTGTCGATCAAAATCCACAATCAATAGCTCTGCTAGTGGAACTCTTTCGAATTTTCCAATAATTCATATTATTATATGATAACATAAAAATGTTATGTTATTTGTTCATGATCATATTATTTTGCATTTTTAATCTTCTTGATTTGTGTAATAAATTATAAAAAACATAAAAATTTGAACTCGCCACAAATTTAGCATTGCAGAGCCTGAACTCATTTCAGCGCCGCAATGTCACATATTCAGCGCCGCAACAGAGAGCTTACAAAAAATCGAATAGAGAGCTTAGCATCGAGGCGCTATCCAGTCAGCATCGTCGTCTCGGATCGAAGCGTCGCATCACTAAATCGCCCAGCACCGTAGTGGAAGTTAGTTGGTAGGTAAACCCAAGCGACCATTGGTGAACCGATGCGCCAGTTCAGCAGCGCCACCAAGCCAGTGTCGCAACACTAGTTCATAAAAAAAATGAAAATTATAAATAACCACCTTATTCCTTGAAGCAAAAGATTGGCAACTTGGAAGGGTTATTTTTAGTGCAATTCTCTGAGAGTGTGTGAGGTGTAGTGGAGAGTGTGTAGCTTATGTTTATTGTATCAGAGTCATGTATTGGATACGATAAAAGCACGAGAGTGAGAAAATAATTGTAGAATTTCTTCCAAGACATTTCTAACATTACTTTATCTTATTTCATATTTGTATATTGTGAATACTGCTTCGTCCTCTTTCAACACCGAAGCCACTTCCGATGTTCTTTCTCTCGCTCAATCAGTTTCTCCCTCACTCAAATTTGTGATATCAAATCTCAAGTTTCTTGTTCCAAATCCACTAACACCGGACAACTACCCTCTGTGGAGCAATCAGATCATCAAGATCCTTAAGGCCAACGGATTTGCTATCTTTCTTGATCCGAAGCCACCGACCGTCCCGATTACTGCAACGCCGGCATCCGACAACATCGATTCAACTCAAGAATCGCACCAATGGTCGGTCATCGACCAAAATTTGGCCGCCGCCCTGTGCTCGACGATCTCGCCGGCGGTTCTCCCCTACATCATTCAACTCAACTCTACGCACGAAATCTGGAGCACCTTGCAAACTCGTTTCCAGTCTTCTAACAGGTCCAAAGTCATTCAGCTCAAAAATGAGCTTCACAACGTCTCCATGAAGAATCTTTCCATGTCTCAGTATCTAACTGAGATCAAGAAGATCGTCGACCAGATTGCTTCCGCGGGATCGACGGTGGACTCCGAAGATGTCATGATATACATCTTGAACGGTCTCCCACCTTCATATCAACCCTTTGCTGCATCCATCCGCACGATGCAAACTTCGCTCACTCTCGACAACCTTTACGCTCTCCTCATTAGCGAAGAAATCCATCTTCAGGCGGCTGCTCTCAAATTTCCTACTAACATCGACACCCAAACAGCTCTCTATGCCTCAAATTATCGCGGTCGTCGCTGTCGCTCTCGGCCTTCTCAAGACAAGATTCAGACAACGCGCACTGCCCCATCCTCCGGCATCATCTGTCAAATCTGCAAAAAGAAGGGTCACTCGGCCGAAGCTTGCTGGCACCGTCTTAATCCAAATTACATCCCGCAGCAACCTTCTAACAAAAACAGCCAAGCACTTCTTTCCAATACCGATACCAACAACTCCACTGACTGGTATCTAGACTCCGGCGCCTCTACACATATGACCAATTCAACCGACCATCTTGCTACGTCAAACGTCTATACCGGTACTGATAAGGTTACCTTAGGGGATGGAAGATCAGTCCCTATCGCTCATTCGGGCACGGGACTACTTCCAACCCCTTATCGTAAGCTTTTTCTATCTCAACTTCTTCATACTCCATCTATATCTCATAACCTTCTTTCTGTCTCAAACCTCGTTAAAGATAACAATATTTCCATTACTTTTGACTCATGTGGTTTTATTTTTAAGGATTCGACGACCAACAAAATACTGCTCAAAGGCCCTTGTAAAGACGGCTTATACCGCATTGCCAAGCACATCCCGCAATCTCAACACACCGGTCTCTCGGTGGCCAGAACGTCTTCCTCTCACTGGCACAACAGGCTCGGTCATCCAAGCCACAGAATCTTACAACACATATCCAAGAATAATCCAGATTTACATATCTCTTCTACCTCTACTTTCTGTAATCCTTGCCTTCAATGTAAAAGACATAAACTGCAATTTCAAATTTCTGAAAACTGAAAACAGGCTCCATTAGAGCTCTTACATTCTGATGTATGGGGACCTTCTCCGGTCCCCTCACATCAAGGTTTTAGATATTACGTAATTTTTGTGGATGATTACTCACGTTTTATTTGGTTATTTCCTGTTATGTTTAAATCTGATGTTACGAATATCTTTATCAATTTTGTAACATTTATTGAGCGCCAGACGTCTAGCAAAATCAAGGCCATTCGCATCGACGGTGGCGGCGAATACGTCAATCAACATTTTCAGAAATTCACTCAGGACAAAGGCATTCTCCACCAGACTTCTTGTCCATATACTCCGGAAAAAAATGGACTTGCCGAACGGAAGCATCGTCATATTATGGAAACTACACGAACTCTGTTAGAAACCGCGCATCTACCTCCTATTTTTTGTCTTGAGGCAGCAACCACTGCCACTTACATAATAAACAGGACTCCTTCTCCCACAACTCATTTTATTTCTCCCCTTAAACTAATGTTCAACATTACTCCTTCTTATAATCATTTCCGAACATTTGGTTGCGCATGTTTTCCGCTAAAACCCCCGCACACGCGGAACAAACTTACTCATACCTCTGAGTTCCGTATCTTTTTGGGTTCTTCCGACCACCAAAAAGGCTACAAGTGTCTCAATCCCAACACCAATCGGATCACTATATCTCGTCACGTTCAATTTAATGAGACCGTTTTTCCATTCACTCAAATCCAATCTACCACACCCTCTGTTGAAACCACTGATAACCCATCGTTGCTTATACCTGTTTCAACTCTTCCCACACCTAATCCTCACACGACCCCAACGCCTTCCACTACTCAAAACTCTTCTGTCGCAACTAATGTTTATCAATTGGTTAATTCTACTGATAATTCTATTACTTCTACTTCACAGGTTTCTCCAAACCAAGCCGTGACCACTCACAAAATGGTAACCAGACGGCAAACCGGACATCTCAAGCCCACTCGTCGTCTAAATCTGTTTCATCAGACTCAAGAATCCAATTCTTTCTCTGCACCCGAACCTACAACATACAAAGAGGCTTATAAATCTGCTCACTGGCGGGAGGCTATGGCAAACGAGTTCTTCGCACTCCAAAAACAGGGTACCTGGCAGCTCGTTCCTCCACCTAAAAACGGACCCATTCTTGGATCAAAATGGACCTACCGCACCAAGCTCAATTCGGACGGATCAATCGCTCGATACAAAGCGCGATTAGTCGCTCAAGACAATAGGCAAGAATACGGACTCGATTACAATGACACATTTAGTCTGGTAGCCAAACTACCTGTCACGCCCCAAGATCAAAACTTGGAAAGAATGTCAATCAATTTCACAACAATTTACCAGAGTTATCTATAAACCTTCAGTAAGCGCTCTATCAAACATCTATAACAATTTAAACATCAATATAACAGTCGATTCATATCTCAAAACATCATATACAATACTCAGGAACTATACTATCAATACAAGAAAGGAAACTATCCTATCCTGAGTACAAAAGAATCATCAATCTAACAAAAGCACTAAACCTGTAGATCTGGATCAATGCCTAACTCCTGCTCCCGAGCCCTGACCTGAAAATATCAACCACATATAATGAGCTTTACAAAGCCCAGCAGGTCACCTAATACCTATAACTGAAATCAAAGCACGGCAATACTATCAATATGCATGTCAATCTATCAATCTGAATCAGTCAATGGTCAATGAGTCAATGCAGCGGAAATCAATAGTCAATAAAACCAGTCAATGCTAGCGGCAGGCAATTCGATAAATCAATTCAATCAATCAACGTCGTCAATCAAATCGATGCTATCAAATCAATACGATCTAATCAATTGAAATCAATCGAGAAAGGCGATACGAAGCAATGAATCTATAAAACAGTCAATGCGGTGTAAAACAGTAGCAACAGTGAATCTATAAGTCTATAGGCAGCAAAATCAATGAATCTATAAGCAGTAGTACGATGTCCATGCTATCAATACAATATCTATATCCATTTCTATATCAATTCTCAATGTCGATGCACAGAAATCAATCAGTGAAATCAAAGAAATCGTACGATCTAGTAAATCCAATCAAAGTCGATAAAGCAGGAATCTATAAAATAATGAATCTATAAAGCAATACAGTAAACATGCAATTCAATACTATTTACTGAACAAGTACAATCTACTGGTCATGTTGCTGTTGTAGAATCCATATTGCTGTTGTAGATAATACATTGGTTCAATCAATAAGAGTCGTCACTCTTTTCGCCCGTCGGCATATCAATAAACTCCTTATGTCTCCCTTCAATATATCAATAATCAATGTTTAAAGGAAAGCCCGTCGGCCCACCATCCTGTACAGGTATCAATATCAATCTCCACCAATGTTCAACCAGGTTCCACTTGCGATCAGTATCAATAGTCAATTCAATCAATAAGCAATTCAATAGTCAATATTAAAGCAATCATATCAATAGTCATATCCATATCTAATCAATCTATCAATCTCATACAATTCAGGAATCGTACGAAAATCGGGCAGCGTAACGGCAGTCGGTCAAATTTACACGAAAATCCTGCAAAAAGACACAGTTTCCAAATCTTTCCAAATTACAATAGAATATCTATAGCGTCAATACAAGACTATCGATCTATAGAATCCAAATCAAATCAGGTCCTGATATTATTCTATTCAATTAAAATCACGTAGAATCAATTCCGACCGGTAAAATCTTCGTAGAATACAGTCAAATCGTGTACAATAATCATATCTATAACATATCAGAAGTTGTGCGGTGAAAATTGTGTCAAATCGAAATCATGTCGAAAAGTCGACTACGAAAACACAAAACAAATCCCAACTCGGTCAAAACACAACATCTTTGAAAACAGAAACAGGGTTCGGAGTCCTTACCACGAGATCTTCACTTTTCCCAACAGCAGCGTCGGACGAAAAGCGCTCCGCGGTCTCCGAAAACCAGTTTTTCTCTTTTCTTCCTTTCTCTTTCTCTCTCTACAAAATATCTGATTTTTAACTTTTGATTTTCTCTCTCCTCAAAACGAGCTGATTTTCCTTATATCAAATACTGATCGGCCTGGCCGATCGTCTCGATCGGCCTGGACGATCAGACCAATTCTGGTCGTCCTGGCCGATACTCCAGGGCGATGATCAGGACGATTTTAGGAACAGTGCAGATCGTCCCGGACGATCTCAATATCGTCATGGACGATTCTGTCCAGAATTTGCTCCAGAAATCAGCTGTTTTCAATGCACTGATCGGCCTGGACGATCCAAACTTCATCCTGGCCGATTCTGGGAGGAAAATCCAAATCAGAGAGGAACAGTAAGGAAACGAGATATTACAATCTCCCCACCTTAGAAAAATGTCGTCCCGACATTTCCCTACAGGTACGAAGCAAAACAACAATGCAAATCGATTCGATCAAAATTCAAATCCAAATCAAAACTCGTCGAAATCCATACAGAACACACAATGCAATCAATCAAATGTCAATATGCAATGTTCATATGTCAATATCAATCGGTTAGTCAAATCAATCTTACCAGTAGAATCTTCTGGTCGTTGTTGATCCTGATGCTGTAAACTCTGTAGACTGTAGATGCGTGGCACCACTGGAGGTCGTGGCGCAACTGTCTCCCTCTGGTCTCTGACAGTCCTATCATCAATCCTGTTTGCTGATCTCTCACTGTAGGCCCTCGAGGCAACAGTCCTCTGCTGTCCTGTACCCGTATCAGTCCTTCCACCCAGTCCTTTCTGAGGACACTCTGCTGCTCTGTGTCCTTGCTGTCCACAGTGAAAACACTGACCCGTCAATAGGTAGCACTGACCTGCATGTCGTATACCACAGTGAATGCACGTGCCAGAACCACCAGATGATACTATCGATGCTGATCGTGATGCAGATCCCGATGCAGATCCCTTCAAACCCTCATACCTGCTTCTCTTCTCTCTATCTCTGGAATCATCTCGTCGTACCTCATCTCTTCTCCTCCTGGTATCATCGTACCTCGATACTGGTGTCGCCAACTCGATCTCTATCAATCGGGCCCGCTCCATTAGCTCAGAAAACTCATGGATCCGGAAAGGTACAAGTGGTTGCCTCAGCTCTCTATTCAATCCGTGCAGAAATCTATAACACTTGTCTTCAGAAGTAGGAATCAAGTGAGCAGCGTACCTCGCAAGTGCAGTAAACTCGGACTCGTACTGCATCACTGACTTGCGGCCTTGCTCCAATCTCATGAATGCTTCCTGCATCTGCCGCTGAGCTGACAGTGGTACAAACCACATCCTGAACACTGTAGTGAACTCATCCCAGGTGATCTCAGCATTGGTCTTCCCCTGGAATTTCTCTCTCTGCTGTCCGATCCACCATCTCTCTGCCTCACTTTCCAACATGAATACTGCCAAAGGTACTTTTCTGTTCCCCGGACACTGCATACTATCAAAAATCTTTTCTATCCTCATTATCCAATCCTCAGCAGCCTGTGGTCCTACAGCCCCTTTGAACAACGGAGGCTTCAGCTTGTGGAACATCTGTAAATGTCTGTCAACTTCTTCCTCTTTGCTCCCACTCATCTTGCTCTGAGCATCCCCCATAACATGTGCAATCGCAGTAGCTAACTGCATCATACTCTCTGACGGTACTGGAGATGCGCTGTGTTGCTCATTCGGTACACTGGATTCTGCTGGACAATCCATTTCTTTTCACCTGCACAATTCAAAACAAATGATACACACATGCAATGATGTATGCCAATGAAGCTCGTAAAGCTACCCAATCTACCCAATCTCTCAATCCAAATCTACAACTCTGGTAACAATCCATTCTTCCAATAACATTGCTCTGATACCAACTTGTCACGCCCCAAGATCAAAACTTGGAAAGAATGTCAATCAATTTCACAACAATTTACCAGAGTTATCTATAAACCTTCAGTAAGCGCTCTATCAAACATCTATAACAATTTAAACATCAATATAACAGTCGATTCATATCTCAAAACATCATATACAATACTCAGGAGCTATACTATCAATACAAGAAAGGAAACTATCCTGTCCTGAGTACAAAAGAATCATCAATCTAACAAAAGCACTAAACCTGTAGATCTGGATCAATGCCTAACTCCTGCTCCCGAGCCCTGACCTGAAAATATCAACCACATATAATGAGCTTTACAAAGCCCAGCAGGTCACCTAATACCTATAACTGAAATCAAAGCACGGCAATACTATCAATATGCATGTCAATCTATCAATCTGAATCAGTCAATGGTCAATGAGTCAATGCAGCGGAAATTAATAGTCAATAAAACCAGTCAATGCTAGCGGCAGGCAATTCGATAAATCAATTCAATCAATCAACGTCGTCAATCAAATCGATGCTATCAAATCAATACGATCTAATCAATTGAAATCAATCGAGAAAGGCGATACGAAGCAATGAATCTATAAAACAGTCAATGCGGTGTAAAACAGTAGCAACAGTGAATTTATAAGTCTATAGGCAGCAAAATCAATGAATCTATAAGCAGTAGTACGATGTCCATGCTATCAATGCAATATCTATATCCATTTCTATATCAATTCTCAATGTCGATGCACAGAAATCAATCAGTGAAATCAAAGAAATCATACGATCTAGTAAATCCAATCAAAGTCGATAAAGCAGGAATCTATAAAACAATGAATCTATAAGGCAATACAGTAAACATGCAATTCAATACTATTTACTGAACAAGTAGAATCTACTGGTCATGTTGCTGTTGTAGAATCCATATTGCTGTTGTAGATAATACATTGGTTCAATCAATAAGAGTCGTCACTCTTTTCGCCCGTCGGCATATCAATAAACTCCTTATGTCTCCCTTCAATATATCAATAATCAATGTTTAAAGGAAAGCCCGTCGGCCCACCATCCTGTACAGGTATCAATATCAATCTCCACCAATGTTCAACCAGGTTCCACTTGCGATCA
Source organism: Dendrobium huoshanense (assembly GCA_016618105.1). Classification (NCBI taxonomy): domain Eukaryota; kingdom Viridiplantae; phylum Streptophyta; class Magnoliopsida; order Asparagales; family Orchidaceae; genus Dendrobium; species Dendrobium huoshanense. The sequence continues at coordinate 52,201,737 of CM028357.1, read as the reverse complement.
GTATCAATAGTCAATTCAATCAATAAGCAATTCAATAGTCAATATTAAAGCAATCATATCAATAGTCATATCCATATCTAATCAATCTATCAATCTCATACAATTCAGGAATCGTACGAAAATCGGGCAGCGTAACGGCAGTCGGTCAAATTTACACGAAAATCCTGCAAAAAGACACAGTTTCCAAATCTTTCCAAATTACAATAGAATATCTATAGCGTCAATACAAGACTATCGATCTATAGAATCCAAATCAAATCAGGTCCTGATATTATTCTATTCAATTAAAATCACGTAGAATCAATTCCGACCGGTAAAATCTTCGTAGAATACAGTCAAATCGTGTACAATAATCATATCTATAACATATCAGAAGTTATGCGGTGAAAGTTGTGTCAAATCGAAATCATGTCGAAAAGTCGACTACGAAAACACAAAACAAATCCCAACTCGGTCAAAACACAACATCTTTGAAAACAGAAATAGGGTTCGGAGTCCTTACCACGAGATCTTCACTTTTCCCAACAGCATCGTCGGACGAAAAGCGCTCCGCGGTCTCCGAAAACCAGCTTTTCTCTTTTCTTCCTTTCTCTTTCTCTCTCTACAAAATATCTGATTTTTAACTTTTGATTTTCTCTCTCCTCAAAACGAGCTGATTTTCCTTATATCAAATACTGATCGGCCTGGCCGATCGTCTCGATCGGCCTGGACGATCAGACCAATTCTGGTCGTCCTGGCCGATACTCCAGGGCGATGATCAGGACGATTTTAGGAACAGTGCAGATCGTCCCGGACGATCTCAATATCGTCCTGGACGATTCTGTCCAGAATTTGCTCCAGAAATCAGCTGTTTTCAATGCACTGATCGGCCTGGACGATCCAAACTTCGTCCTGGCCGATTCTGGGAGGAAAATCCAAATCAGAGAGGAACAGTAAGGAAACGAGATATTACACTACCAACCATACGTATACTATTCACCATTGCTCTTTTCCACCAATGGCCCGTCCAGCAACTTGATGTCACCAATGCTTTTCTTCACGGCGAACTTTCGGAGACGGTTTACATGCGTCAACCCAAGGGATTCGAAGATGCATCTCAACCCGACCACGTCTGTCTCTTACAAAAAGCAATTTACGGCCTCAAACAAGCCTCAAGGCAATGGTACACAACGTTTACAAATTATCTTCTTAGCCTCGGGTTCAAGCACAGTCAAGCCGATCAATCCTTACTCACACTACATCACGGCAAAACCCAAGTCTATCTACTCGTGTACGTCGACGACATTTTGCTTACCGGAAACGATCAACAGGCGATTTCGGATCTCCTCCAGAAATTGCATTCTAAAATTTCCATGAAGAACTTGGGCTTAGCACATCATTTCCTGGGCATAAAAATCACATCATCCGAAGCTAAGTATCATTTATCTCAAAGTTCTTATGCGCTCTCTATTCTTCAGTTAGCTAATCTAACCAACTGTAATCATCTTGCTAATCCTTCTTGTACCAAACTTCCCCCTCAGGCCGAAGATGAACAACCTTGTTTTGATCACACCACCTATCGGCGGATAATTGGCTCTCTTCAGTACCTCACGTTAACTCGCCCAGACATTGCATTCTCGGTTAACACGCTGTCGCAACACATGCACGACCCGCAAATAGTTCACACCTACTTGTTGAAACGACTTCTTCGATACATCAAAGGGACAATTGATTTCGGTATACCCATCACAAGATCTACCCTTCTTCTTCGCACATTCTCGGACGCGGACTGGGCGGCTGATCCAATATCCCGAAAATCTATATCTGGTTTTTGCACTTATCTGGGCGATACGCTTGTGTCTTGGACAGTAAAGAAACAATCTACCGTCTCACGCTCCTCCACAGAATCTGAGTACCGAGCCCTTGCCGCTGCTACAGCAGATACTATCTGGATTAAGAAGCTCCTATCCGACTTCTCCATTCAGCACAGCACACCGATTGATGTCTTTTGCGATAATACCTCAACAATAGCTCTGGCGAACAACCCGGTCTTTCATGCCAGAACCAAACACATCGAAATCGATCAACGATTTATCAGAGATCACATTCAAATCAACAACATTCGGCTCCTCCCTATCAACACCATAGATCAAATTGCCGACATATTTACCAAGCCATTAGCTACCAACAGATTTCAAACTCTTCGCTCCAAACTGACCATTGCTTCCCAACCGTTAGTTTGCGGGGCAATGTTAGAATAGACTTTACTTATTTACGTTTATTTCATTACCCTGTAATACCTGTACACGTGTACGTTAAGTCCAGGAAACTTCTATATATAACCTATGATGTATCTGTAAGCGGAAGCTGAATTAATTCAAGATTTCCTTTCTTCTCCTCTGTTCGTTTCTTGTTTTTCATCATTAAGGAGCGAGTTTAACTAGAGTTAGTGAGGATCCTAGCTTATATTCCGACAAGCTCGACAAAGGTGAGGAACATAATTACTCTGATCCACAACAACCATAAGAAATAACCCTCTCTATTGTGATCATGTTCCTCTTAAATATTCAAAGGTTCAAAACTTTATAAAAATTAGAAAATTTTTTGCTCCTGCATTTTGAAGCTTTTACTTTTAACTTGCTAACACCTTTTTTTATTATCCCACTAAATAAACATAGCAATTCAATAAGCAAGAGTAAACCGAACGTAGGTTAGTTCAAGTTTGTTCCTCGTGGGATCGACATTTTCTTCATTACTTTATTATTTGATACAATAACGAGCATTTAGGTTCTAAACAAGCTTTACACGGTAGACATGCAAATTAAACTTCTATTAAATTTTTGTAACTCAACTAGTTCTATTCTCTACTAAGCTTTATATATTCCACCAATGTACCTCCGTTGCATTGTCGCCAATGAAATGAATAAAAAGCATTAAGGCTATTCTCCTCATTACCTGTGGCTGTATGATGTAGCTTTTCTTGAACTTCCCTGTTTTCATTCCTCTATTTGTATTTAATTGCTTCAGGTCATTCTTTAAAAAGTACATGACTTGAGTACAAACTGACTGGCCTTCCCCTTGACCCCCAATTTTAATGTTCAGAAAAAGGCTGGCACTATACAATAAGCTATATTCAAGCTATAAAAAATAAGAAAATGCACAACAAGGCTTAATAATTTTTTTACTATTTTTTTGCTTGGGTGAGTTACTTTTGTTTACTTGTATGTGTCTTTGAAGTTTTTGAGTTGATAGTCATCAAGTTACAAGGAGAGAACCCGCATTTGATGGCGCCATAGAGGAACTCGCTCGAGGAATATCAAGCCCACTCGCTAGGCCTTCGAAGGAAGATCACTCCTTTGGGAGGAACGAAGGACCTCTCAAACCAAGCAATTCATCACTCACCGCATGAGATGGAGGCAACAGACACAACAACTTACCCCCACCCCAAGTGGTTGCCTTCATACCCATACATCGAGTCCAGCTAAGGAAAATGCCACCTAGAGGGCTTCGTCTTGCCCTACCCTGATGAGTCGAGCATTGAGTTTTTCTTCTTCAAAGCATCGGCCCACTTGTCTTTTTTCTCTTGGTGATCAAAAACTCCGCAAAAGTCACCAACAACCCGTAGACACCATTCAGTCATCAGACACCCCCTTCTCGAAACTCGCATGTAAATTTGTCCACTCCTACTCGACACTACAAAGCTCACTCTTATTATATAGCTTGCCCCATAGCTTGCCCAGAGATGGATCGTTAAAGCTCTGTCTCTTACAAAATATACTTATGTTGCGGGTCAGAATATACGCGATGATAAAGTTAGAATTTTTCGTCCTCGTATTGTATGAATATCCAGCACACAAATAGAAGATTAAAGAAAACCAGGACTTTTACGTGGAAACCCCTGAAAAAGGGAAAAGCCAAAGGGCCATGCTCACCTGAAAAAGTTTCCACTAGTGTTTGAATTGATTACAAGTGACGGACTTGTCCCCGAATTTGAGAACGATTATATTATAATAATCAACCGTTGAGTTGAAATCTAGTTACAAACGGAGTTTGGGCTTCCGACAACATTTTGGTGGTTGGCCGAAAATTTGGCTTCAATTGACGGTTGGGCAGAAATCTGGTGTCAGTCGTTTGTCGGGCAAAACTCCAGCATTATTCGGTGGTCGGTCAGAACTCCAGCGTTAGTTGGCTGTCGGGAATAACTCCGGCATCGGTCGGCGGCCGGGCATAACTCCTGCGTCAGTCGGCCGTCGGGCAGAACTCCGGCGTCAGTCAGCGACCGAGAAGAACTTCGGTGGTGGTCGAGGAGGAGTGTGGTGGCAAGAGAACTCTCTTCCTTTTATTCATTTTTGCTTCCTTGCTTCATCCTATTCTCTTCTTGCTTGGGGTCGAGTCTCATGAGAAATGAGGGGTTTATTTATAATTTTTTAACAGTGGTATGACCAGCAAATAAGAGAAAGATCAAGGGTAAATTAGGAGTGGTTTTAAATGGACGATCGATATTGAATCCCTTGATCGTGGACCGTTTACTGGGCATTTGAATGTCTTAACGATATTGGGCTCGTTGGATTCGTCTTGTCGAGACGCTTGATTCAAATATAAGCATGTCACGTTTGGAAATTATTTGGAAATCCAAATTATGGATTGAACCTTCCAAATATACTTCACGTCTTTGATTTGGACCTATTTGAGCTCGGATTGGGTTGAATTTGGTGTTGTTGGGTTCGTATTTTCAAGACCTTCAATTTGACTTTAAGTTTACTTAAATCGGAGTTCATATGATTTCTGATTTAATTTTTAAAATTTCCAACTTAATTTTACATCAAGATTCGTGTAATATCTCGTTTCCTTACTGTTCCTCTCTGATTTGGATTTTCCTCCCAGAATCGGCCAGGACGAAGTTTGGATCGTCCAGGCCGATCAGTGCATTGAACAGCTGATTTCTGGTGTGTTTTCTGGAAGTATTTCTGCACAGATCGTCCAGGCCGATCGTGAGATCGTCCAGGACGATAGTACTGTAGAAATGATCGGCCAGACAATAGCCCTGAGTGAGGTCCAGGACGATCTGGATTTGGTCGGATCGTCCCGGGACGATAGCTCGATCGGCCAGGCCGATATGAGTAAGTTATAAGGAAAATCAGCTCGTTTTGAGGAGAGAGAAAATCAAAAGTTAAAAATCAGATATTTTGTAGAGAGAGAAAGAGAAAGGAAGAAAAGAGAAAAGCTGGTTTTTGGAGGCCGCGGATCGCTTTTCGTCCGACGCTGCTGTTGGGAAAAGTGAAGATCCCGTGGTAAGGACTCCGAACCCTATTTCTGTTTTCAGAGATGTTGTGTTTTGACCGAGTTGGGATTTGTTTTGTGTTTTCGTAGTCGACTTTCCGACATGGTTTTGATTTGACACAACTTCCACCGCACAACTTTTAGTATGTTATAGATATGATTATTGTACACGATTTGACTGTATTCTACGAAGATTTTACCGGTCGGAATTGATTCTACGTGATTTTAATCGAATAGAAAAATATCAGGACCTGATTTGATTTGGATTCTATAGATCGATAGTCTTGTATTGATGCTATAGATATTCTATTGTAATTTGGAAAGATTTGGAAACTGTGTCTTTTTGCATGATTTTTGTGTAAATTTGACCGACTACCGTTATGCTGCCCGATTTTCGTACGATTCCTGAATTTTATGAGATTGATAGATTGAACTGATATGCATTGATTATGGATATGATTGCTTTAATATTGACTATTGAATTGCTTATTGATTGAATTGACTATTGATACTGATCGCAAGTGGAACCTGGTTGAACATTGGTGGAGATTGATATTGATACCTGTACAGGATGGTGGGCCGACGGGCTTTCCTTTAAACATTGATTATTGATTATTGAAGGGAGATATAAGGAGTTTATTGATATGCCGACGGGCGAAAAGAGTGACGACTCTTATTGATTGAACCAATGTATTATCTACAACAGCAATATGGATTCTACAACAGCAACATAGCCAGTAGATTGTACTTGTTCAGTATATAGTATTGAATTGCATGTTTACTGTATTGCTTTTTAGATTCATTGTTTTATAGATTCCTGCTTTATCGACTTTGATTGGATTTACTAGATCGTACGATTTCTTTGATTTCACTGATTGATTTCTGTGCATTGACATTGAGCATTGATATAGAAATGGATATAGATATTGCATTGATAGCATGGACATCGTACTACTGTTTATAGAATTATTGATACTGCTGCCTATAGACTGATAGTTTCACTGTTGCTACTGTTTTACACCGTATTGACTGTTTTATAGATTCATTGCTTCGTATCGCCTTTCTCGATTGATTTCAATTGATTAGATCGTATTGATTTGATCGTATCGATTTGATTGACGACATTGATTGATTGAATTGATTTATCGAATTGCCTGCCGCTAGCATTGACTGGTTTTATTGACTATTGATTTCCGCTGCATTGACTCATTGACCATTGACTGATTCAGATTGATAGATTGACATGCATATTGATAGTACTGCCGTGCTTTGATTTCAGTTATAGGTATTAGGTGACCTGCTGGGCTTTGTAAAGCTCATTATATGTGGTTGATATTTTCAGGTCAGGGCTCGGGAGCAGGAGATAGGCATTGATCCAGATCTACAGGTTTAGTGTTTTTGTTAGATTGATGATTCTTTTGTACTCAGGACAGGATAGTTTCCTTTCTTGTATTGATAGTGTAGTTCCTGAGTATTGTATATGATGTTTTGTGATATGAATCGACTGTTATATTGAAGTTTTAAATGTTATAGATGTTTGTTAGATTGCTTAATGATGGTTTATAGATAACTCTGGTAAATTGTTGCGAATTGATTGACATTCTTCCAAGTTAGATCTCGGGGCGTTACAGGTTGGTATCAGAGCAATGTTATTGGAAGAATGGATTGTTACCAGAGTTGTAGGATTGGATTGAGAGATTGGGTAGATTGGGTAGCTTTACGAGCTTCAATGGCATACATCATTGCATGGGTGTATCATTTGTTTTGAATTGTGCAGGTGAAAAGATATGGATCCTCCAGCAGAATCCAGTGTACCGAATGAGCAACACAGCGCATCTCCAGTACCGTCAGAGAGTATGATGCAGTTAGCTACTGCGATTGCACATGTTATGGGAGATGCTCAGAGCAAGATGAGTGGGAGCAAAGAGGAAGAAGTTGACAGACATTTACAGATGTTCCACAAGCTGAAGCCTCCGTTGTTCAAAGGGGCTGTAGGACCACAGGCTGCTGAGGATTGGATAATGAGGATAGAAAAGATTTTTGATAGTATGCAGTGTCCGGGGAACAGAAAAGTGCCTTTGGCAGTATTCATGTTGGAAAGTGAGGCAGAGAGATGGTGGATCGGACAGCAGAGAGAGAAATTCCAGGGGAAGACCAATGCTGAGATCACCTGGGATGAGTTCACTACAGTATTCAGGATGTGGTTTGTACCACCGTCAGCTCAGCGACAGATGCAGGAAGCTTTCATGAGATTGGAGCAAGGCCGCAAGTCAGTGATGCAGTACGAGTCCGAGTTTACTGCACTTGCGAGGTACGCTGCTCACTTGATTCCTACTGCCGAAGACAAGTGTTATAGATTTCTGCACGGATTGAACAGAGAGCTGAGACAACCACTTGTACCTTTCCGGATCCACGAGTTTTCTGAGCTGGTGGAGCGGGCTAGACTGATAGAGATTGAGTTGGCGACACCGGTATCGAGGTACGAGGATACCAGGAGGAGGAGAGATGAGGTACGACGAGATGATTCCAGAGATAGAGAGAAGAGAAGCAGGTATGAGGGTTCGAAGGGATCTGTATCGGGATCTGCGTCACGATCAGTATCGATAGTATCATCTGGTGGTTCTGGCACGTGCAGTCATTGTGGCAAACGACATGCAGGTCAGTGCTACCTATTGACGGGTCAGTGTTTTCACTGTGGACAGCAAGGACACAGAGCAGCAGAGTGTCCTCAGAAAGGACTGGGTGGAAGGACTGATACGGGTACAGGACAGCAGAGGACTATTGCCTCGAGGGCCTACAGTGAGAGATCAGCAAACAGGATTGATGATAGGACTGTCAGAGATCAGAGGGAGACAGTTGCGCCACGACCTCCAGTGGTGCCACGCATCTACAGTCTACAGAGTTTACAGCATCAGGATCAACAACGACCAGAAGATTCTACTGGTAAGATTGATTTGACTAACCGATTGATATTGACATATGTACATTGCATATTGACATTTGATTGATTGCATTGTGTGTTCTGTATGGATTTCGACGAGTTTTGTTTTGGATTTGGTTTTCGATCGATTTGTTTTGCGTTGTTTTTGCTTCGTACCTTTAGGGAAATGTCGGGACGACATTTTTCTAAGGTGGGGAGATTGTAATATCTCGTTTCCTTACTGTTCCTCTCTGATTTGGATTTTCCTCCCAGAATCGGCCAGGACGAAGTTTGGATCGTCCAGGCCGATCAGTGCATTGAACAGCTGATTTCTGGTGTGTTTTCTGGAAGGATTTCTGCACAGATCGTCCAGGCCGATCGTGAGATCGTCCAGGACGATAGTACTGTAGAAATGATCGGCCAGACAATAGCCCTGAGTGAGGTCCAGGACGATCTGGATTTGGTCGGATCGTCCCGGGACGATAGCTCGATCGGCCAGGCCGATATGAGTAAGTTATAAGGAAAATCAGCTCGTTTTGAGGAGAGAGAAAATCAAAAGTTAAAAATCAGATATTTTGTAGAGAGAGAAAGAGAAAGGAAGAAAAGAGAAAAGCTGGTTTTTGGAGGCCGCAGATCGCTTTTCGTCCGACGCTGCTGTTGGGAAAAGTGAAGATCTCGTGGTAAGGACTCCGAACCCTGTTTCTGTTTTCAGAGATGTTGTGTTTTGACCGAGTTGGGATTTGTTTTGTGTTTTCGTAGTCGACTTTCCGACATGGTTTTGATTTGACACAACTTCCACCGCACAACTTTTAGTATGTTATAGATATGATTATTGTACACGATTTGACTGTATTCTACGAAGATTTTACCGGTCGGAATTGATTCTACGTGATTTTAATCGAATAGAAAAATATCAGGACCTGATTTGATTTGGATTCTATAGATCGATAGTCTTGTATTGATGCTATAGATATTCTATTGTAATTTGGAAAGATTTGGAAACTGTGTCTTTTTGCATGATTTTTGTGTAAATTTGACCGACTACCGTTATGCTGCCCGATTTTCGTACGATTCCTGAATTTTATGAGATTGATAGATTGAACTGATATGCATTGATTATGGATATGATTGCTTTAATATTGACTATTGAATTGCTTATTGATTGAATTGACTATTGATACTGATCGCAAGTGGAACCTGGTTGAACATTGGTGGAGATTGATATTGATACCTGTACAGGATGGTGGGCCGACGGGCTTTCCTTTAAACATTGATTATTGATTATTGAAGGGAGATATAAGGAGTTTATTGATATGCCGACGGGCGAAAAGAGTGACGACTCTTATTGATTGAACCAATGTATTATCTACAACAGCAATATGGATTCTACAACAGCAACATAGCCAGTAGATTGTACTTGTTCAGTATATAGTATTGAATTGCATGTTTACTGTATTGCTTTTTAGATTCATTGTTTTATAGATTCCTGCTTTATCGACTTTGATTGGATTTACTAGATCGTACGATTTCTTTGATTTCACTGATTGATTTCTGTGCATTGACATTGAGCATTGATATAGAAATGGATATAGATATTGCATTGATAGCATGGACATCGTACTACTGTTTATAGAATTATTGATACTGCTGCCTATAGACTGATAGTTTCACTGTTGCTACTGTTTTACACCGTATTGACTGTTTTATAGATTCATTGCTTCGTATCGCCTTTCTCGATTGATTTCAATTGATTAGATCGTATTGATTTGATCGTATCGATTTGATTGACGACATTGATTGATTGAATTGATTTATCGAATTGCCTGCCGCTAGCATTGACTGGTTTTATTGACTATTGATTTCCGCTGCATTGACTCATTGACCATTGACTGATTCAGATTGATAGATTGACATGCATATTGATAGTACTGCCGTGCTTTGATTTCAGTTATAGGTATTAGGTGACCTGCTGGGCTTTGTAAAGCTCATTATATGTGGTTGATATTTTCAGGTCAGGGCTCGGGAGCAGGAGATAGGCATTGATCCAGATCTACAGGTTTAGTGCTTTTGTTAGATTGATGATTCTTTTGTACTCAGGACAGGATAGTTTCCTTTCTTGTATTGATAGTGTAGTTCCTGAGTATTGTATATGATGTTTTGTGATATGAATCGACTGTTATATTGAAGTTTTAAATGTTATAGATGTTTGTTAGATTGCTTAATGATGGTTTATAGATAACTCTGGTAAATTGTTGCGAATTGATTGACATTCTTCCAAGTTAGATCTCGGGGCGTTACAATTCGTGCCGATCAAGATAAATTTTTTATGATATATTAACTTCAATTCGAATAATTTTATTATAAAAAATAAGTATATAACTACTCTGTCTCTTCACCATGGTTGCAAGCTAATCATCCATCTTGCTATTTAATATATATATATATATATATATATATATATATATATATATATATATATATATATATATGATACGTCATCTCAAAATTATCTTGATCGGGCACGAATCTCGAGGCGAAAGATAGTTGGAAACTTCAAAAATTAATTTCGGGAGCATATGAACTCCGATTTCAGCGAGCTTATAATCAAACTGACCGTCTCGGAAATACGAACCTAACGATACCAAGATCAACCCAATCCGAGCCCAAATGAGTCCGAATCAAGGGTTCAAAGCACTGTTGGAAGGTTCAAACAGCAAATTTGAGTTACCAAACGGTCTCCGATTTTGACGAGCTTATACTCGAATCGAACGGCTCGACGAGACGAATCCAACGAGCCCAAGATCATCAAAATTCCGACATCATTAAGGCCTTCAAATATCCAACGAACGGTGCATGATCAAAAGATTCGATATCGACCATCCATTCAAACCACTCCCTGTTCGCCCTTGATCTCACGCATATTTACGGGCTATGCCACTCCAGAAAAACTATAAATAGAGCCCTCATTCTACACCAAGGGGATCAAGTGAAGAGAGAGAAGAAGAAGAGAAGGAGAAGGAGAAAGGGGAAAAGGAGATTCCTCACCTCCTCGACCACCGCCGCCGGAGCTCTTCCTGCCGCCTGAAGGCACCGGAACTCTGACGGACTTTCAGGAAACACCAGGAACTCGCAGAAGAGAGAAGAAAAAGAGGAGAAAGGGGAAAAGGAGATTCCTCACCTCCTCGACCACCGCCGAAACTCTTCCTGCCGCCTGAAGACGCCGGAACTCTGCCGGATTTTGGAGAAACGCCAGGAATTCGCAGAAATTTTGTGAACTCACTAGAAGAAACAAATTGTATTCTGATTATCCCAACTTGTGGGACGAATCAGCCATCTGTAATCTGCAAAATCACTAGTGGAACTTTACAACTGGGCGAGGCCCCGTGGTTTTTTCCCTTTTTGGGTTTTCCACGTAAAAACTCTTGGTGTTCACTCCATCTTTCTGTTTGTGTGTTAAACTTACGTGCAACGCTCGGACGCGAATTTAAAAACTCTACCGCCGCGTATTTTCTAACACGCAACAGTTTGGCGCCGTCTGTGGGAACAACTATCCCACTACTTCGAGTACTGCTACGATGGTGAATAGGCGCAGCAGTCGTTTGGTTGGAGCTTCTCGCTCCAACTCTCGTCAGTCCAGAAACTCGTCTATTAACCATAGACGACCAATGTCAGCATCTTTTCACCCTGGGGGGCAGAATGCTGCCGGAGAAGGGACTTTGAGACCTTCTTTAGAAGAAAGAATCCGGAAGATGGAAGAATCGCAAAACGAGATCCTCCAACTCCTACGAGATGATCGACAGCCAACGTTGGAGGAGATCCTTCTCCCTCGGGATCCGCCAAGGGTTGAAGATATTCAATTTGAGCATCGTCAAGAAGAAATTCATCTTCCTCCACCTAGGAGACATCCTCAATCACAACAGGAAGATGAACTTGCCGATACAGCGAGTTCAACACATCCTCGCATTTTTTCGGATCTCCCCGAAGGCTCTCCCCAACCACACATCGCGGGATTCCCTCACAATGTCCTGCGTCGCGAACTGCAAAAATTGGTACGGGAAGAGTTCCCCCGAGGAGAGGTGAGGCATGTTCTCCGACAGAGGAATTTTCAGGAGTCATCACCTCTAACTGAAGCCATTCTTCAGCACCCCATTCCGGTCGGATTCAAAGTGCCAAACGTTGAATCCTACAATGGGACGACCGACCCGTATGAGCATGTTGACTACTATAGAACCATCATGCATATTCAATGAGCATCAGACGCGCTCCTCTGCCAGGTCTTTCCAGCCACCCTTAAAGGACAAGCCCGAACGTGGTTCTACTCGCTTCCACCTGGAACGATCCCCTCTTTTATCAAATTGGCCAAAGTATTCGTCGAACAATTTGTGGCCAATCAAAGAATTGCTAAGGATTCTTCCCACCTCTCCGGGATTCGCCAAAATGAGGGAGAATTGTTGAAGGAGTATTTTCAACGATTTTCCACTGAAGCACGACAGATTCCAGGAGTAGACCCTGAATTACTCAGAGGGGTCTTTCTTGGAGGTCTTCGTCCTGGCCCCTTCTATTCGGCCCTTATGCGAGACACCGTCCATTCGTACGCTGACTTGATCCATCGCGTGGAGGCACAAATCTCTGCGGATGAAGCTATAAATGCTCACAGGAAACAGTTTGAGCAAATCAGCGGGAAGCGCAAAGGTGCACCTGTGATGGATAATTCTTTCTCACAGCAGAAAAAGCATGAGAAGAATAATCTACCTCATAGGTCTCCGTCACCACGACGAGGACCTCGCCAAGAAAAGGAGTACACCCCACTCAATACATCCCAAGCAAATGTATTAATGGCCATCCGGGATCAGGAGAACGTGAAATGGCCACACCCTTTGAAGCCCAACGTCGGAAACCAGGAGCAATATTGCCACTTCCACCGTAGCCGTGGGCACACTACTGAAGCATGTTGGCAGCTCAAGGAAGAAGTTGAGAGACTGATCCGACAAGGATATCTCCGACAATTCATCAAGAATACCCCAACCCGAGATGAAGTTGGTCCGACTGGGGGGCAGAATCAACAACAAAGACAACCATTGAATAATGTTCAAATGGTTGGAGAGATTGAATGATCACGCACTTCGTGTATTTGTATTAATAAATATTACTTGTCTTGTTCTCACTTTTATGTTGAGTTGAGTGTCACTTTGATATCTCTAATGTCTTCTTCCAAGTTAAATGTTGTCGTATTGTCACCGTGCGAAGATCTTGTGTGTTGAGTACTTTGTAATTTGTAAGTCGTACCAGGGAACTATTGTACTATGCTTACGTAATGCAGTAATAGAATGTTCATGTTGTTGTAATATGATTTTTCCTCTTATGAAAGATAAGAAAAAACTTCTCAAACTCTTTCTCCGTGATTCGAGGAATACACAATCCATATTGTATCTCAATCACCGGACGATCAATCCCAGGGGGATTTGATCCTGACCTCATCCACACAGGTTAACGTCGTCGAGCAGGGCTCCGACATACAACCTCGGATAGGTCTTACATCCTTGGTGGATTCTCTCGACCTCTTCCACACAGGTTAACGTTGTCGAGCAGGGCTCCGACATACAACCTCGGATAGGTCTTACATCCTTGGTGGATTCTCTCAACCTCTTCCACACATGTTAATGTCATCGAACAAATGTTCTGACATACAACATCGGATAGGTCTCACATTCTTGGTGGATATTCCTGACCTCATCCACACAGGTTAACGTCGTTGAGCAGGGCTCCGACATACAACCTTGGATAGGTCTTACATCCTTGGTGGATTCTCTCGATCTCTTCCATACATGTTACTGTCATCGAACAAATGTCCTGACATACAACCTCGGATAGGACTTCTACTCGTCGTCAGACTTCTGCTTGTAGACGAATCTTCGTCGGTCTTCTACCCGACGTTGAACTTCTACCCGACGTCGGACTTCTGCTCGTCAGCGGACTTCTACTCGTCGTCAGACTTCTGCTCGTCGACGAATCTTCGTCGGTCTTCTACCCGACGTTGAACTTCTACCCGACGTCAGACTTCTGCTCGTCAGCGGACTCCTACTCGTCGTCGGACTTCTGCTCGTTAGCGGACTCCTACTCGTCGTCGGACTTCTGCTCGTCAGCGGACTCCTACTCGTCGTCGGACTTCTGCTCGTTAGCGGACTCCTACTCGACATCGGACTTCTACTCATCAGCGGACTCATACTCGTCGTCGGACTTCTGCTCGTCAGCGGACTTCTACTCGTCGTCAGACTTCTGCTCGTCGATGAATCTTCGTCGGTCTTCTACCCGACGTTGAACTTTTACCCGACACCGGACTTCTGCTCGTCAGCGGACTCCTACTCGTCGTCGGACTTCTGCTCGTCAGCGGACTCCTACTCGTCGTCAGACTTCTGCTCGTCGATGAATCTTCGTCGGTCTTCTACCCGACGTTGAACTTCTACCCGACATCGGACTTCTGCTCGTCAGCGGACTCCTACTCGTCGTCGGACTTCTGCTCATCAGCGGACTCCTACTCATCGTCGGACTTCTGCTCGTCAGCTCGTCGACGAATCTTCGTCGGTCTTCTACCCGACGTTGAACTTCTACCCGACATCGGACTTCTGCTCGTCAGCGGACTCCTACTCGTCGTCGGACTTCTGCTCGTCAGCGGACTCCTACTCGTCGTCAGACTTCTGCTCGTCGATGAATCTTCGTCGGTCTTCTACCCGACGTTGAACTTCTACCCGACACCGGACTTCTGCTCGTCAGCGGACTCCTACTCGTCGTCGGACTTCTGCTCGTCAGCGGACTCCTACTCGTCGTCAGACTTCTGCTCGTGGACGAATCTTCGTCGGTCTTCTACCCGATGTTGAACTTCTACCCGACATCGGACTTCTGCTCGTTAGCGGACTCCTACTCGTCGTCGGACTTCTGCTCGTCAGCGGACTCCTACTCGTCGTCAAACTTCTGCTCGTCGACGAATCTTCGTCGGTCTTCTACCCGACATCGAACTTCTGCTCGTCAGTCGACTTCTGCTCGTCATCGGACTTCTGCTCGTCAGCTCGTCGACGAATCTTCGTCGGTTTTCTACCCGACGTTGAACTTCTACCCGACATCGGACTTCTGCTCGTCAGCGGACTCCTACTCGTCGTCGGACTTCTGCTCGTCAGCGGACTCCTACTCGTCGTCAAACTTCTGCTCGTCGACGAATCTTCGTCGGTCTTCTACCCGACGTTGAACTTCTACCCGACATCGAACTTCTGCTCGTCAGTCGACTTCTGCTCGTCGTTAAACTTCTGCTCGTCGACGAACTTTCGTCGGTCTTTTACTCGACGTTGAACTTCTCCCTGTCGTCGGATTTCTGCTCGTCAGCGGACTTCTACCCGAAATCGGACTTCTGCTCGTCGACGAACTTTCGTCGGTCTTCTGCCCAAGGCCGTACTTCTACCCGACGTCGGACTTCTTCTTGTCGTCGGACTTCTCCTCGTCGGCAGACTGCTACTCGCCATCGGCTTCTCGCTTGAATGCTATTTGCAACGCATTCTCGAACTCTCCCCTTTGGCTCCACACTCGATCGTTGACTACTAACGGGCTTCAACTCGATCGTCCATCGCCAGCAAACCTCCGCTCAGATGGAAAAGAAATCCCGTAGGTTTCTATCGCCAGTAAACCGGAGGGGGAGGAAGAAATCCCGTAGGTTTCTATCGCCAGTAAACCGGAGGGAGAAAGAAGGAGGAGTTGCAATCCCGTAGGTTTCTATCGCCAGTAAACCGGAGGGGGAGGAAGAAATCCCGTAGGTTTCTATCGCCAGTAAACCGGAAGGAGAAAGAAGGAGGAGTTGCAAGTTTCCTAAGGGCCTAGGAGGCCTATTTATAGGTTTTGGAGAGAATATGGGGGAGTTATTACAATTTTCGGATTTCCCTATTTTTTCTAAATTTTTCTAAAATTTTTCGGAATTTTTTGGACCCAAAAACAACAAAAAAATGACATTTTTGCACTCGTGGGCCCCACCTAAGGCGGTGGGCTGAACCGACTCCCGAAACGGCGCGGACAGCGCACTAATCCGTGGGCGAACCACGCGGATCGCGCGTGACACGCGGAGGCCGCGCGCAATGGCTGGCCGGTGCCAGCAGGCGGCGGCACTGCACGGAACACCTTAGGCGCGGGCAGGAGCCACCACGCGGGCACGAACCCAGGCGCGGGTGCGGAGTGCCGCGCGAACGCGGGCGCAGGCCACCACGCGGCTGCAGGCGCGGGGCACCGCGCGATTGCGGGCATGGCCGCGGTTCCGCGCCGCCGGTGGCGGCGGCGGCGGCCGGCCGGCCGGTCTGGCCGGTTCGGCTGCCAGAATCGTTCCGGGTCCATTCTTCGCCCCGACAAGTCCAAATTCGACGTTTTTAGGGTCCCCGGAACCGTTTTTCGACGTCCCAGACTCAATTTTGACACTTTCAGGGCCATTCGAGGCCCCCACACGCAAGATTAATTCTGACTCGCTCGGAAGAATTCTAAAAAAATTTGTGACGTATATTTTCGGACATCTAAAGCTACGACGTCCAAAAATAGGGGGGCAACTGATACGTCATCTGAAAATTATCTTGATCGGGCACGAATCTCGAGGCGAAAGATAGTTGGAAACTTCAAAAATTAATTTCGGGAGCATATGAACTCCGATTTCAGCGAGCTTATAATCAAACTGAGCGTCTCGAAAATACGAACCTAACGATACCAAGATCAACCCAATCCGAGCCCAAATGAGTCCGAATCAAGGGTTCAAAGCACTGTTGGAAGGTTCAAACCGCAATTTGAGTTACCAAACGGTCTCCGATTTTGACGAGCTTATACTAGAATCGAACGGCTCGACAAGACGAATCCAACGAGCCCAAGATCATCAAATTCCGACATCATTAAGGCCTTAAAATATCCAACGAATGGTGCATGATGAAAAGATTCGATATCGACCGTCCATTCAAACCACTCTCTGTTCGCCCTTGATCTCACGCCTATTTACGGGCTATGCCACTCCAGAAAAACTATAAATAGAGCCCTCATTCTACACCAAGGGGCTCAAGTGAAGAGAGAGAAGAAGAAGAGAAGGAGAAGGAGAAAGGGGAAAAGGAGATTCCTCACCTCCTCGACCACCGCCGCCGGAGCTCTTCCTGCCGCCTGAAGGCACCGGAACTCTGACGGACTTTCAGGAAACACCAGGAACTCGCAGAAGACAGAAGAAAAAGAGGAGAAAGGGGAAAAGGAGATTCCTCACCTCCTCGACCACCGCCGAAACTCTTCCTGCCGCCTGAAGACGCCGGAACTCTGCCGGATTTTGGAGAAACGCCAGGAATTCGCAGAAATTTTGTGAACTCACTAGAAGAAACAAATTGTATTCTGATTATCCCAACTTGTGGGACGAATCAGCCATCTGTAATCTGCAAAATCACTAGTTGAACTTTACAACTGGGCGAGGCCCCGTGGTTTTTTTCCCTTTTTGGGTTTTCCACGTAAAAACTCTTGGTGTTCACTCCATCTTTCTGTTTGTGTGTTAAACTTACGTGCAACGCTCGGACGCGAATTTAAAAACTCTACCGCCGCGTATTTTCTAACACGCAACAATATATATTCCATCTTGTGACTTAGACTTCGCTTGTGACGGCTTTTTTACTGCTTTTTAAAAAGAAGTTTTAGTACAAATTTTTTAATTATTGTACTAAAACTCCATTTTAATAAGCAATAAAGCCTTAGGCTTCATTTGTGACTGTTTCCTTCTTGCTTCTTAAAGCGGCTTTCCAGTACAAAATTTCAAATTTTTAACTAGAAAGTCACTTTAAGAAGCAGTGAAAAATTCATCTAAAAAAAACCTTACAATACATTTGTCGTGGTTCTGGTGCGAGTTCCTTATCGAAGCTTGCTAATATCTTATTTACTTTTAAGCTGGAATGTTCTGGTTAATTCCATGTTTGAGACAATGCTGCTAGGCCATTCTTCTTCTGTCTCAATGTCTGTGGTTAATGCTGTCTTTCCGGATGTTGGTATTTTTGGGACGATGATGAGCAAGGACTACATCTATCCAGCATCCTTGGATGATCTTATGACAACTAGGTTTTGTGGAGGGGTTTATATGGCACTGTGACGGTCGGTTGATCCTGGCTACTGGCAGCCGGTGCCTTCTACTGGATTTGTGGCTTTCCTTATGCCTGGCTTTGATGCCATTAAGATGTAGTCCTTATTTTCTTGAGTCCATTCTTTTTTTCCTCCTGAATTTGTTTTATAGCTTTCTTTATTTCTTAAGGATTTGGGGTGGTATAGTTTTCTATACTTATTAGTAACTAGTTTTGTAACTTTTATTGATTAATAGATAGGCTTTTGCCAAAAAATAAAAATAAAAAAAAAAAATAAAAAAAAACTTTTCCTCAGTTGGTCACGCGTCGACCGATTCGCTTGGTGAGCTTTCTCAACTCCGACGTTGAGGAAAAATTATTCCGTCAGGTTACCTGACGTAGAGATACATCAGGTAGCCTATAATAGTCGCCACATGCACTTATTCTTTACCGCGCGGCCCGACGACCCGACTCGGACCGAATCCGGGATTACTATGTTCACGTATTGCTCGGTATTTGCTCGGTATTGCTAGGTATTACTCGGTATTGCTTGGCAATAACGATAAATATCGTTATGTAAAGACCAATACTGAGTAATACCTAAAAGAGCTCGGTATTGATCTTCACATAATAATATTTTTCATTTTTGTCGAGCAAAATAGATCAATACCTAGCAATACCGAGCTACGCGAACTCCCGGGTCTGGTCCGGGTCGGGTCGTCGGGCCGCGCGGTAAAGAGTAAGTGCACGTGACGACGTATTATAGGCTACCTGATGTATCTCTACGTCAGGTAACCTGAATAATTTTTCGATGTTGAGGAGCTGTTTGGTAGCAAGAATTAGGTCAGATTTGAGCGAAATCCAGTCAAGCAGCCTAAAATATAAAACCAAATTTCAGGGTAAATGAGAGCAGCCCTAGACGGAAAACTAGTAAACTACCACCTTTGGCCTTTTTTCAAGATTTATATGAATGTTACCAAACAGTTCAGGATTTAATCCCTCCGGATATCGTAAATCAGGATTTAAAGGATTTACGAAATACGATTTAAATGAAATGCTAGGTGCTACCAAATGCCCCTGAAATTTCGTTTATCTGCGTCTCAACCCCCGGCGATGGTGGCGGCCCTCTCTTCCTCCATCCCTGTTCGTGAAATATCCACAGAGAATCTCCAAACCCTTCTTTAATTGGAAATCATTAACGTCATCTTCCACCTCCCGTTAATAACTTCCACTTGCAGCGAAACGGAGATGGCGGAGCCACGGCCGGATATCCACGAGCTCTTCTGCCACTGTAAGTTCTTAATTTCTTAATTTCTTCATTTGTTCCTTTCTGGACGTGAATGGGGGTATACCATGAGGTTGGTGGGGTTTTGTTCTAACGACGACGAAGTGTGAAAGTCGACAAAAGTTGGGTTTTGGCAGGTCTTTTTCTTTGTGCCCCTGCCTTACCACTGGAACTGCGGGATGGGCGTCCAAAGTCCAAACCTTTTTGGAATTCCGCTGCGATCATTTCTTTAAAAGCATAGTATGGTAGTTATGCGGTATAGTTGGCCTTTCTTCTTTGGTTTTCTTGAAGCTTTGCCTTGTTTATCGTAGGGTTTCTTTCTCTGAAAGTTTTGTTGCATAAATATTTTACTAAGAGTTGCATGTAATAGTTAGCACTGGAATGTAAAAATTCTTGTTTTCGGTCCCAACTCCCAAGTAGAGATGAACAAAAATAAACATCACTTGTTCATTAGAAGTTAAGCTAGTCCCTCATAGCTGGTGCAAGGATACTATCGCTACTATATGAAAACAAATGAAAAGTATACCTGCATTTTTAGAAGAATGACAAAGAAGAACAGAGAAGCAAATAAAGTGGAATGGAATTCATCAATTCATTGGTTTCATATACAGTAAAGTGATATATATATATATAGTTGAAGTAAGAATCAAATAGGATTCCTTCTCATGGAGGTCTCTGCCTGAAGATGCGGCAGGTAGCCTCTGTGGCTTAGTGGAGTTGAGTTCTGTAGTAGTTACTAAACCAAGCTGCAGGATGGGCTAGTGGAGAAGTGTATTGAGATGGCTGTGCACTTATCAATTGAGCTTATTACTATAGATTATCACTATAGTTGCTGATTTTTATAATGCTTAGAAGAGATTATATGTAAAGGGAAAAAGCTTCAAAGAGGTTGGGGGAATGTTATAATGTATTGGAAAGGTTAATTGTTTTAATGGAGTAATCATATGGATGGAGATTTGATAGAAAAAAAAAATTATTGAGGTAAATATGACTAATAATAAGATGATTTCTGTTAGCTTAGTTATTGGTGGGGATATAAATTCTATTAGTGCTTATGTTATTTAAGTCGGATTGAAGGAAAATTTGAGCAACCTATCTTGCCTATCTTGGGAAGAAGCCAGTGGATTACTACATCATATAATTAGGAGTCAGAGTTGACATTGATGACATGCATTATAATTGGTAGTCAGAGTTGACGTTGATGATGTGCATGAATCTTATAAGTGACGACGTGTATTGATATTGTTAGCGATGGTAGGTGATGGAGTTGGTATTCATTGGAGTAGCCAAACGCCACTAGTCAGGAGATTATATATCAGTGGATTGCAATTAGATGTTGGTGTTTGAATGACCGTAGCCAACAAGTGATGGAGGTAAGAAGGATCATAGTTGAGCGATGGTTTTTAGAGGACGGAAGTCAGGCTTTGGTGGTCGGAGGACCATAAACAGCGGGCGACGGTGGTTCGGGGACCGTAGTCTGGCAATGGTGGTCCTAGGACCATAGTCGGCAGACGATAGAGGTTGGAGGACTGTAGTCGTGCGGGCAAAGGTGATCCAAGGATTATGGTCGGGTGACAATGGTCTAAGGGTCGTAATCAGTGGGCAATGGAGGTCGAAAGAATAGTAGTCGAACGATAGTGGTTGAGAAGACCATAGTCGGGTAAATGTGGTCCGAGGACCGTAGTTGGGTGACAGTGGTTTATCCGAAGACCACAATTGGCGGGTGACAGAAGTTGAAAGGACCGTACTGAGGCGATGATGGTTGATGGACTGTAATCAGGTGACAGTTGTCGAGACCTTAATAGGCAGATGATAGAAGTCGAACGGATCATAGTCAATTGATGACAAAGGTCGGACAACCATAGTGTGAAGGAGGTCAGACAATTGTAGTTGGTGGGCGACGAGGGTTGATAGAACCATAGTCGACAAATGACATAGTTTAGACAATCGTAATCGGTGGGTAATGGAGGTTGGAAAGACCATAGTATTCTCAAATATCAAGAAGTCACATTGAAAGGGTTTGTTATACACTAGAAGTGAGCATTTAGGTGTTAGAAGCATTCTCAAATGCCGACTATTCTAAATTTGTTGAAGATTGGATGCTCAGGTGGATGAGTGACTTTACTCTTAGAGACAGGATATGAAATGAGCATTTATGTGAGAAGGTTGGAGTAGTTTCAGTGGAAGATAAGATTAGAGAGAGTCATCTTAGATGGTTTGGTCACATAAAATAGTGGCCTTCCGATGACCTGATTAGAAAATTAAATGTATTAGATTTGACTTATGTTAAGAAATGTAAAGGTAGACCTAAAAAGACTTGGTTAGAAAATATTAGAAATGATCTTTTTTATTAGATTTAGATAAGAATCTGACTCTTAATATGACACAATGGAGAAAAAGGATTTATGTCAGATAAAAGGCTTGTTGTTGTTGAAGAAAAAAACATGACAAACTATTGTAGCTAGATTAATTTTAATGCTGAATGCAAACTGTAGCACATTCTAAGCAAAAGTGATGAAGTTAGAAACTTTCTTAAGACTACTTGATTTTTCATGTTGTGATAATTGTACATTGCGAACAATTATTTATTTCATGAAAAAAATCAAATATATTAAAATTGAGGATTTCATGTTTTTGAAAAGGTTGTCACTGCTTATTTCTCCAAGTTAAAAAATAGTTATTGATGTTTTTATAGATGTTCCAATCCTTTACCATTTTCTTCATTATATAACAAGCTGCAACTAAATGATATTTATGCTCCAATTTGCAGGATAGTTTTGTTGTAGAAAAATTTTCATACAAAGTAAGCAGTTCATAGTTTTCGATTGATGTGGATTGATTTCATTGCACCTTGGTGCATTATGCTCTTTCTTCTATCATACATAAAATGATTTTCTAGTGAATAATATGCACAACAAAATATTTTCTTCTCAACAAGAAAAATGATATAAATGTTGAGAAAAATTGAATGCTTGATAAGATATTGCAGGGAATGAGGATGTCTTGGGTTGTGGAGAAATTATTCTGTGCGGAGGCCGGACGCAGAATTCCGTCCGGAGACCAATCAGAATGCGTCAAATTAGCTGCACCAAGCCGTGGTACCGAGTGGTACCGAGTATTACGAAGGCGCGGTACTGAGCGAAGGGGTGACATGACACATTCCGGTTGGTCTTTGAACGGTGTTCGACATCCACACATAATAATTCATCTGGGTTGTGGGACCAAGAACTACACTTTCGAATAGCTGCTTTAACTATGTCTGGACAGGAACACAGTGCAGTAGTTGAACTTGTGCTTGCCCTTTGCTGTCCCTATTCCATTGATGACACCTTCGATCTATCACTTCAGTCTTTTTTCATTATCTTAGTGACTAACTATTTGATGGCTTAATACTGCATCATATGATCTGTTGAATTTTCATTAGAGGCCTTCACTCGGGCAGTCGGGCAATATATTTTTTGAATTTTCAAGACCTAGCTTAAGCAGTTTTAAGAATTATCTGTGTGAGTTTAGATCTATGTAAGGTGAGACCTTTTGCCTTTTTTTGAAATGAAAAAAATTATGTCAGAATATTTTCATCCAAGTTTTTTTTTTTTTTTTTTCAGAATGAAATTGAGAGTTTTTGGAACTATTTTGAAATGATTATAATATAAATTATTAATATATTCTATCCTGATCATTTTTAAATAAGACATAGTAACACAAACTTTTCTTCGAGTGATGTGAACTTCATTAATCTTATCAGTTCTGTTTATGATTGCTTTAATGTTGTAAACTTTTTATAGTTGGAATCATGCTCAGCAGTGCGCCTAATTTCAATCTATGATCATTGATTTTTTATCTTATTATTATTCTGAAAAGTAATATTGAGATTAACAACCTTAATAAATAATTTTATTTTGAATATCTAATCTGCATTGTCCTTCTCTCCTTCTCTTTAGTAGCTTGTGTGCTCCCATTTTCACTACTACTACTCTAGGAGTTCAAGTGAATAACAGAGACCAGCAGGTAATCATGCTAAAATAAATTTTTGGTGCTTCAAATATTTAAAACGAAAAATCAAGTAACAATACTACAATTAGGGGTGTCAAATTCAGGTTTTAGGTTAGGTCAGGTTCGGGTTGAACCCGGAACTAACCCGGGTTCAAACGGGTTGACTCAAACCCGACCCAATTTTGCAAACGGGTGGAAAACATGAACCCCAGACTAGACCCGTCGGGTTGCCCGATTGACCCAACCCAACACGGTTTTGTAAGCCCGGTAGACGTGTTGCAGTCCATGGCTCCTATACTAAGATTTTGGTGATGACAAATAATGTCGATTGAATTATCTTTTTATTCATTGAATTTTTTGAATTTTTTATTTGTTTGTGAGTACTAACATTTCAGGGAGATCACATATTACTCAAGACATTTTAGGGAGACCACATATTACTCAATATATCAAGAAGACTCAAGGCTGGGTAGAGTAGAATGTGAAGTCTGTAACTCTATAATTTTCATTTATTTTTTGTTTTTTCTTTTCTTGAGTCTGGTCAGAAAGTGTATGTAAACTGAGAAACCATGCATGCACATAGGAGGAGAGTTTTCTTTCAAAATAAAATTGTTATTCTATGTAGATCGTATTGTACGACTTGCTGTGGCTTTACGGCTATCTATGAACTTATCATACTGCATAATGTATTTTTAATTTGAAACCCTAGACGCCAGATTAATTTAAATAAGTTCGTAAATCGTAAATTGTGAACTGGTCGTACTTTACGATCAAATCGTACAGTACGAATATTTGAATACTTACTTAAATTAACCCCCATGATTAGTCAATTAAATCAAGGATTAATTACTAATTGGTGATCATACTGTACGACATGGTTTGTACTGTACTATGAATCGAGGCTGTTTTTGATCGTCTCGAATATCATACCAGACGATCCCTTGATTTTTGAACTAATCGTACTGGACGATGTAAGCATCATACTGGACGTCCTGAAGCTTTTAACTAATCGTATTGTACAAAGTGGATCATACCAGACGATGAATAGAGTGAGTTTTGGTCGTCCCAGCGTTCGTACTGTACGGATAGAAGAAATATAACATATCGTATTGGATGATATTTGTATCGTACTATACGACAGTGTTCAGAAAAATTGTCTATTCGTACTCCTTCGTACCAGGACGAAGGCTGTTTTGAACTGATCGTACTGTACGATCTTTGATCGTACTGTACGAATAGAAATGATTGAATTGAAAATTTAGAGTTTCTTGGAGCTTAATTTATATATGAAACTTTTGTCTTTTGAAATAACAAGAGAGAGGAACATGATAAGAAGTGGACTTCTTGAGAGAGAGCTACTTGATGAGATTTTGGGTTTGTGAGAGGAAGGAGAAGGGTGAGTTTGTGAGGGAGATTACACGGTTGCTCCAAGCATGTTGCACCTTTGCTCCTCCTGTGGCCCCAGAAAATCTTATGGGAGCTTTCTAAGGGGGAGATCCTAAAAGGTCCGTGTCCTCAAAGGTACTCTGCCTTCTCCATGAGGGAGAAAAACGAGAAGGTTCATTGCTGTCACCAGGAGAGGGTGACATAGCGTTTGATACTCCGCCACACCGGGAAGGTGAAAGTGAGAGTTTCTAAAGGCTTCTCTGCCTTGCTATGGGGGCAAAAGGAAAATTACTTTTGAGTCGTGAAATTCCCGGAGTGGAGGATTTCGGGGAGTGGACGTAGGTCAAGTGATCGAACAACTATAAATCTTCTGGTGTGATTTTTTTTGTTTATTGCACTTTACTTTTGTTTTGCATCTTACATTTGCTATAACTGTTTAGTGAAGATTATATTCTAGATCTTTGTTTCGTAATTTAAAATTTCACTATCTATTGTTGCAATCATGTTCTAATCAGTCGCTTCCGTATAAAGTTAAGTTTTTGTTTTAAAAAAAAAATTTAAACAAAAAAATTAGAATTCCTGTTTAGGATTGTTTCTTTATCACAAAAAATTTCAATTCACCCTCCCTCTTGGCACATCTCGTACTTTCAAAACGGACGTTGGCTTGGCGATTACGAGAGACGGACACAGGCCTAGTGGGTTTGACAACGCTCTCAGTGCTGGCAGCGGACGATGGCAGACGGACGCGGGCTCGATGAGTCGACGACAACGATGAGTAGATGACAGGCAGCGCAGATGATGGCATATGCGCGACCGCTGACATTGAGGGCGAAGACACCTCAACGCGAGCACACGGACGCAACAATCGGAAATGCAGATGTGACCGCGGGTAGTGCGGTCAGCGCGGACGGGCAGAGGCGCTCTCGGGTTAACTTGGATTGAGTTATGGTTTCCAGGTTAGCCCGAACTCGACCCGTTTTTTCAAACGGGTCAAATCCGGGAACCCGAACCCGACTAGTTTGTGAAACACGTTGACCCTAAACCAAAAATTTCGGGTTGGCTTCGTGTCAGATTTTTGGATCGTGTCAAATAGTGACATCCCTAGCTATAATAACTTTGATGTATTCTGTCGATGAAAACATTTCTAATTAAAAATGAGTTTATTTGGCTAAATCGCTATCATTTGTTTGATATTTTTAAACATGACAAATGTCTGAGCAGTTTCTTGAAAAATAAATATCATTTGAAATGATTTTTTTTAGGGAAATTTGAGAGTCACCCCCAACATGTCATTAATTAGTAGAAATAATTATATGATTGTGCATTTAAACATGAACAATTGCCAAAGATCCATTGAGAATAATATGATTATACTAAAATCAAAATACTACATCTCTAAAAAATAGTCATTTGAAATTTAAGTTGAATAAAGACAACATAGATCTAAATGAGAAATGGGATTCAAAATAAGTGTAGAGAGGCCCACATCCAATAAAAGGGGCCATCCTAGTAGATAAAAGGGAAAGTGCAATGGAGGCATAACATCCCTTAGGTTGTTTTGTCTTCTTGCAACTGCATCAAAAGCATCACATATCCCTCTTTTTTCTCATTAAGCGTCTTCAGTTATTTCTATTTTGAAACAAATATATGAGGTTCACAGACAGTTTCATTCTAGAGCATCATGTTGCATTTTCAATGTTTATCTTTTAAAAAGAAGAAGAGAAACTTTTTGTCTTGAAACCATCATAAATTTTTATTTTTAGGAATGTTCAATTCAAGGAATATTTTCCCTTCAAATTTCACTGAATGAACATATTCTCTCGGGCTATATCAGTGAATTCAGTAATAAAATCATGTCTCCTTCAGAATAAGAAGCATCTCTTGAAACACAAGATAGGATACGAAATGAGCATAATACTAAGTTAAGTGTTGCAGAGATGAGAATGCTCAGGTGGATGAGTGGCTTTACCCTTAGAGATGGGATACGAAATGAACATATATGTGAAAAGATTAGAGTAGCTCCAGTGGAAGACAATATTAGAGAGAGTCGCCTTAGATGGTTTGGTCACATAAAATGACGGCTTTCTGATGACCCGGTTAGGAAAGTAGAGGTATTAGATTTTACTTATGTTAAGAAAGGTAGAGGTAGAACTAAAAAGTTTTGGTTAGAAAATATTAGAAATGATCTTTCTTTATTAGATTTAAACGAGAATTTGACTTTTAACTGGATTGTTGTTATAAGCTGGATCTCCATCAACTTGATATTAACAATGCCTTTCTTCATGACGATTTGAATGAGGTTTTCAACATCATGATATTGGGAATATTGTCAGTAAAGTTTCAGAAGTCCTATGATCTCAAGCATGCAGACTTAATGTCAAAGGTATGTCAATCTTTATAGTAACTTGTTTGGAGTAAGTTACCAATAATCATTATTAAAGATAGATTGTTTTTTTTGTTCACATAAATATCCAACAACTCTCTTACTATTATTCTTTTGTACATTGTAGACATTATCATTTGCTTTATCTCATAGTAATATTACCAATGTATTACCTATTGTATTCAAATTCTTAGTCAATTTATTAGGCAATATCATTAATTATGTTATCTTGTGGCAGTAAGTTGTCTTGATAAAGAATTTGTTCTTTCAGCATATGGATCTTTGCAACTTAAGTTGTGTTGTGATTTAGAATGGGCAAATAACCACAAGCTATTGTATTTTTTTTTTTTTTTTTCAAAGCTCGATCATTTAATTGAAAGTAAAGAAGCAATCGACAGTTTCTCATCCTTTCAATGTAATGAGTATAGGGTAATGGTGAATTGCTTGAGAAGTGAAGGATGTTTAAAGAGTTTAATTGACCTGCTCTTTTTTTTTTCTCTCCACCATTCATGCTAACATATTCTTTCATTACAGTTGTGTCAAAACGAGTCTATGGGTCAGGTTCAGGTTGAACCCGGATTGACAATGGTATAAATGGGTTGAACCTAATCTGACCCGGTTTTGCAAAAGAGTCAGGAAATCCAACCTAGACCGGACACGACCCGCGAACCTGCTATTTTTCAAACTCCGGGCAGTAGGCGACCAGGCATAGGCGGGCAACGGGCTAGGGCTAGGTTGAACTGCTGAAGGCGGTTTAGGCGAGGCGATGGCTCATGCAGGCATGTAGACTCGCCAGACGCATGGTGTGGTGAAGATTGAAGGCGGCTAGGCCGAGGAGGGCCATGAGAGAGGGCTAGGGCCGCTAGGCACTTGTGCGGACGCCGGATTGGGCTTGGGAGAGACCGACTCCTTGCATGCTAGCGGGCTCGGTCGGGTGAGACGGTGGGCAGTGTGGCACAGAACTGACGAAACTCAGGCTAGCCGCTAGCGGACCATGACTCGGGTCAACTTCAGGTTACGAGGTCAACTTGAACCCGATCCGATTTTAGAAACATATCATATTTTTGAACTCGAACTTGACCTGTCTAACAAACGGATTGGCCCTAACCTAGAGTTTTCTGAATTGGATTTCGGTCGTGTCAAATATTGACACACCTATTTCATTATCAATAATTATATGACTTCATTATATAAATATGCTAATTAAATTGATAATTAAGTTTGAATTAAGTATTAGTTTTTAATTGGTTTGTTAATTTGTACTCATATTTAGTTTTATTCTTTCATGTTTTTGTTGCTAAAAGTTTATTTATCACGTAGCTTCTTATATAGCCTTGTAGGTTGCTATTTCTCGTTTTGTTTTGTTTTCTCCCTTTATAACAGGTGGGACTCTTAACGCTTACATTAGGGAAGGGGAGATCATGCATTCGAGCTTGAAGGTGAAAGGACAATTTTAACGTTTGATATGAAAACTTTAGGAAATTTATACTTCATAGAAGCAAATATAAAAATATGAGGATGAGAAGGCAGAGTATAACAAGACGAAAATAAAAGATATTGAAGGAATAAATTGGCCATCCCTCGCCGACTTCTTGCATTGTATCCACTGAACTGAAAACAAGTCACGTGTTGAACTTGATCATTGTCTCTGCATTATAAAGATAACAGAGCATGTTGTGAGGGTGTAGGTGGGGACTGATGAGAAATCTTATCTGTTTTTTTAGGGAAATTTTCAAAAACAAGATATGTGAATTTATTAATTTTATATAAGTAATTTTGGATTTAACTAATCAGGATAATAATAGAAAAGGATACATATGACCACCAAATTCACAAAGTTAAAAAGAAACTTCTAAGAGATTTCCTATGAAGGAGAGCATTTTTGTTGACATTTTCAAAAGTTTTATAAAGATTAGGGTGTTAAAAATTGTTCTGATCCGTCAACCCGAGCCAGAAATTTTAGGTTTGGATTGACCCGTTTATTGAACGGGTCGAGCTCGAATATTAGATTTTAATCCGTTTAGATAAACTTATCAAGCTCGGGTCATGCATATTAAGAGCGGGTCATTTTCGGGTTGAATCTAAACCTGAACCAAAAACCCATTTTGACATTCATAATAAAGATCAAATATTGAATGAACAAGTTTAGGTAACTATTTAGAATTGAAATTTGATGAACTCAATTTCAAGGGAGACATTATCAATAATGTCTCAATTATAAATAAAAATAGTATGCTCAAGGTGAATAATCAACAATTGGATCATTTTTAGGCTAATAAAAATTAGCAATTATTTTTTCAGTAGTATTACAAATATATATAAGCTTAAAGATAAAAATAACATTATTCTTGTGCTGTGGAATATTCATAGCGGTAGAGAAATATGGAGTTTAGCGTCTTAATTTTGTATGAAGATTCAGCCCACCAAACAGATAAAATAGTATGGTGCATCATGTATGAGAGACACCAAGATTTTTATGTGGAAAATCTCGAGGGAAAAATCACGGGGCCTGACCTCGTTTGAATGAATCCACTAGTTTTGATGGTTTATTACAAATAATGCCCATCCTCAGAGTGCATGACTAGTAATTATGGATAAAATCTAGAGCATGTTGGAAGTGTTCCATCTGATGGTTGATATTAGTTTCTTTAATCATTGAGCATTTATCAAGCATTTAAGTGTCTGAATGATGTCAAAATTGAGTAATGTTAGGCTCGTTGGATTTATCTCGTCAAGCGCTCTATTCAACTATAAGTATGTCATATTTGGATATCATTTGATCATCTGATTAATGATTTGAAGTTTCCGAGAATGATTTTGTTCTTTCATTTGAGCTTCTTTTTTTTTTTGCTCTAATTAGACTAAATTTAGTGTCATTGGGTTAGTCTTCTCAAGATGCTCAATTTGTCTATAATCTTGATGAAATCAAAATTTAGATGATCCCGAATTTTAATTTAAAAGCATCAAACTCATATTTGCATCGAGATTTGTGACCAATCAAGGTGCTTTTTTTTTGTCATATTAATTATGATGAAGCTACTTAAAAATAAGAGTGTTGCTCAGCGGCATTAGAAAGTTAAGCGTTGTACTTAGGGGTGTAAAAGAGTTGAGTCGAGTTTGGTATTTGCAACAAAGTTTGTTTATTTTTTACTAAGCTCGAGCTAGACTTGTTAAAAAAATAATAGACTAGTTTGGAAAGCTCGAGCTGACTCTATTGTTGAGCTCAATTTTTTAGTTTTAAATTAAAATTTTGAGTTTTTTTCTTAAATTTTTTTTTATTGTGGAATTATTAAAAGGTTTAAAATATAATATCTAATGTTAATTTAAATTAATTTTTAAATAGATTTTAATATTTAATTTAATTTTTCAATATATTTATGATAATTGAGCAGCTCAATTATCTTATGAGCTGAGTTCGAGCTTGATTATAGACTCGAGCTCAAACTTGTGGTTCTATAAACTCGACTCGTGAGCTTATGAACTAGTCGAGCTCGAACCAGCTCGTCTCTCCTATCTGGCTATACCCCTATTTATACTGCTTAAATGGGTTGTCACATAAATAATATCTTAAAAGTCAACTAAAAACCTTAAAGTGAATCTATTCGGCTTAGAGTTTTATCCCTCTTCATACTAAACATAACACCTTTGATTTCATTGACTTTGAGGAACAATCGAGCCAACAAGAGAATGAAATTAAATAGAGATTTAGAAGCATTAATCATTAATGTACTAAGAATTAAAATGACATTCAACATAAGGACATCTCTCTCTAAATATTGAAAACTCTAAATTTAGACTTTGTTTGGGATGGCTTTTCTACTGTTTCTTAAATTAGTTTTTTAGTGAAAAATTATATCTACTTAAAGAAGCAGTAAGAAATCCATCCCAAATGAAGGCTTCGTTTGGGACGGCTTTTTTTTGCTTATTAAAAAACTTTTTAGAACAAAATTAAAAAATTTTGTACTAAAAAGGTGTTGTAAGAAGCAGAAAGAAAGCCGTCCCAACTGAAGTCGAAGTCTCAGGCTTTGTTTGAGACGACTTTATTAATATTTCTTAAAATAGTTTTTTTAAAATAAAAAATTAAAATTTTTGTATTTGAAAGCTTTTTTAAGAAGCCGTATTCAAGTACAAAAAGTTGCAAGCATAGAGAAACATACAAAAAGCTGATTTCACTCAATAGAGAGCAAGGGAAGTCATATTGGTCTAAAATGGTTGAGATTGATTTTTTAAGTGTCCCCACTCTTTGAGAATATTGCTAATTATTTGAGCTTGTGTGGCAATAAATTGTAGGGCCTGAGAAGTAAATGTGGAGTAGAGCAATCTTCATCATACATTAATTTCTTGCATCTGCTCCTCTAACAGTACTGAACTCTTTCATCAGTCATATCAAACAAATTATATTGCTAACCAATTCTTTATTGTTATTGAATTATCTCATAATCTGGCTTAATGAAGTTGTCTATGGAGCTCTTAAGAAATTGCCGACTTGATGCATGTTCATAGTTGAATAGTCAAGTGGTCGATTTGCTTAGAAAAGTTATTATTTCTTGTTTATATGCTGATTTTTTTAAAAAAATTTATTTAAAGGGACATGCTCAAATTCATTAATTAAAAGAGAATACTATCGGTACTCAGAGAATACAAAACAAAATTATAAAGCTATAAGCAACAATTAAAGAGAGCAACCTCAAAAAGAGAAAGATGCAAAATTATAAGGGTTCCAAAGCGAAAAGAAGAGTCAGAAAAAAAGGCGAAGAAGTCTGTCAGACTCAGGATGTGGCATGAGACTTCGTATAACCACCTGCAAGCCAAATAAAGATCATCCATTAGAGACAACAAGCCATAAACCAAACATAATAAAATCAGCAAGCCACGTCTCACAACCCAAATAAAAGCTCTCGAACAGCAAGGAGGAATCACCACCAAGATTGCCAGCAAATGAAGGCCAACGAGATGGTGCACCAAAGCTTATTAGAATGTTAATACATATACCTGTATATCTTTGTAAAGGTTTAAATAAGCCAAGCTCTGCTTACGTGGCACAAGGTTATTTGTTACAGCTTTGTATAACCTTGGTGCTATCTCTATATAAGAGACGTCTGTACTGTATTCAAAGGATAATAATATAATGATCTACTTTCCATCTCTCTATGCTTCTACTACATAGAGACTTTAGGTTTCTTTATGGTATCAGAGCGGGTGATTGAAGTCGCAAACTATGCCGAACTTCTCCTCGTCAACGATCCAAGAAGACACGCAGAGGTTGCAGCAAGAAGAAACAACCATTTCCTGCAAATCTCAAATTCGTGGTATCCAATATCAAGAGCATCGTCTCTACCGAACTCAATCAAGACAACTATGCTGTCTGGAGGTCTCAAATTCTCAAAATTTTTAGTGCAAATGGTTTTGCCAAATTTCTTGATTCATCTGTATGTTCGTCGTCCACTGCTTCGTCATCTTTGTCTCAGTCCGCCGAATCCAATCAATCAAATATCCCGTCGGCACAATGGAATTTAACGGACCAAAATTTGTCCGCCTCTCTCTGCTCAACGATTTCGGCATCTATACTTCCATACGTCATAAATTTGACGTCTACTGCATCAATTTGGTCTACTCTTGAAAACAGGTTTCAAGCAACCAATCGCTCTAAAGTTCTTCAATTAAAGAACGCTCTGCACAATATTTCGATCAAGAATCTTACAATGAATCAGTATCTAACTGATATCAAGATTCTTGTCGATCAAATTACAGCGGCAGGAGCTTCGATCGATAATGAGGACATTATTATGTATATCCTCAATGGGTTATCTTCTCAGTATCAGGCCTTTAAAACTGCTTTTCGCACGATGCTTCAGCCGATTACATTGGATCAACTGTATCCTCTTCTTCTCAGTGAAGAAATAAATCTTGCTTCAGATGCCGCCAGAAATTCTTCCTTCCCCGATCCCAATCTCGCACTTTATGCTTACCGTGGGAGAGATCGTCGCAATCGCGGGCGATCGTCGCATCAAACGGGCTCTGTAGCAAGATAGCCAGCTAAAACCACAACCTGTCAGATTTGTCTCAAAAAGGGACATTCAGCGTCGGATTGCTGGCATCGCATGATTGCCCAATACGTCCCACAGGTCCCGTCTAAACCAAAGGCACTGGCGGCTACATCTGATCTATCCCAAAGCAACTGGTTCTTGGATTCAGGGGCCACTGCACATCTAACAAACTCGCTGGACAATTTGCATCTATCCTCTACTTATACTGGCCCTGAAACCATTACTGTGGGAGATGGCAGATCCGTCAACATAGCGAACTCAGGGGTTGGTCTGCTACAGACCCCAACACGTAAGCTGAAACTATCCAATATTCTTCATTCTCCTGAACTCAGATTTAATTTACTATCTATTTCTAACTTAACTCGAGATAATCATATCTCGATTACATTTAATCCGACTGGTTTCGTTTTGAAGGACCTGACGACGCAGGAAACGCTTCTTCACGGACCCTGTAAGAATGGCTTGTATCCCATTCAGATGGTCTCCGAAGAATCTTCCCCTACGGCACTAGCGGGCACTACGCAGGATGCTAATATTTGGCATCAGCGACTTGGTCATCCCCATGACCGGATTATGAAAACCATAGCTAATAAGAATGCTCATTTTAGTATAAACAATTATTCTATTTTTTGTTCTTCTTGCAAAGCATCTAAGAGTCATAAACGTGTCTTTGAAAAGTCTTTACATAATACAAATGCTATTCTTGATCTTGTCCACTCGGATGTTTGGGGACCGGCCCCAGTAACATCTAATCAAGGTTTTCGCTATTACGTATTATTTGTAGACGATTTCTCTAGATTTTCTTGGATATTTCCTATGAGAACTAAAACTGAAGTGCTTACCATTTTTATTGCTTTTCGTACTCAAATTGAGAAATATACGTCCAAATCCATTAAAATGATTAGGACTGATGGAGGAATGGAATACGTTAATCATGACTTCAAACAATATCTGCAGACCAATGGTATAGCCCATCAAATTTCCTGTCCGTACACGCCTGAACAGAACGGTGTATCTGAACGCAAGCACCGTCATATAATCGAAACAACTCGGACTTTACTGCACACCGCTGCGGTTCCATACAGTTACTGGCCGGAAGCAGTTCTTACATCAATCTACCTGATTAACAGAATGCCATCATCAAATACCAATCAGAAATCTCCATTTGAAATTCTTCATCAAACCGAACCTAGATATGATCATCTCAGGACTTTTGGGTGTGAATGCTTCTACCTTCTTCCACCACACACTCATCACAAATTGTAGCCCAAATCCAAATCAGCGATCTTCATTGGGTACTCTGACACGTACAAGGGTTACAAGTGTCTTGATCCCTCCACCAACAAAATCTTCATTTCCCGACACACGGAAATTAACGAACATTCGTTTCCTTTTAAATCAACAGCTCCGAAATCCAGCCCACCAGTTGCACCAACCATGCCTTTTCTGCTTCAACCGCATCCTGATCCGGCTCATACCAGCACCAGAGAACCAACTACCCTTCCCAAAGAAACTCAACAACAAATTCTTCAAACACAAGACAATCAGCCCATTGCTGAGCAACCAATTCCAGATACAGCTACAAAGCACTCCAAAATTCCTACACATAGTATGATTACAAGAGCCAAAACAGGGTCT
The DNA here is from genome assembly GCA_016618105.1 of Dendrobium huoshanense. Classification (NCBI taxonomy): domain Eukaryota; kingdom Viridiplantae; phylum Streptophyta; class Magnoliopsida; order Asparagales; family Orchidaceae; genus Dendrobium; species Dendrobium huoshanense. The sequence continues at coordinate 52,166,732 of CM028357.1, read as the reverse complement.
CTTAAACCAAATTCTCGGTTAAACCTGTTACATGTTCAACCTGCTTCAGATAGGGATAATACTCCAACTAACTACAACACCGCAGCTAAACATCCTGAATGGAGAACAGCCATGAACAACGAATTCTATGCTCTACAGAAAAATGGGACTTGGACACTAGTTAAACCGCCGCCTAACTCCTCTATACTTGGTTGTAGGTGGACGTATAGGATAAAGAAACATGCGAATGGTACTATAGCAAAACACAAGGCAAGACTTGTAGCTCAAGGAAACCATCAAGAATTTGGTCTTGACTACACGGAGACATTCAGCCCGGTGGCCAAGCTACCTACCATTCGCGTGCTTCTCACAGTGGCTCTTCACAACGGCTGGACTGTTCATCAAATGGACGTGGCGAATGCATTCTTACACGGAAGTCTCACTGAGACAATATATATGGCCCAACCTCAAGGGTTCGTAGATCCAGCCAAACCCGATCATGTATGCCATCTTCAAAAAGCAATTTATGGTTTGAAACAAGCACCAAGGCAATGGTATAACACGTTTACATCCTATCTGGTATCTATTGGTTTTTCACACAGTGCTGCCGATCCGTCTTTACTTTACTATAAACACAATAGTATACAAATTTTCTTGTTAATGTATGTTGACGACATTTTGATTTCTGGTAACAATCCTAAGGAAATATCATCACTAATACTTCGGCTAAGTCAACAGTTTAGCATGAAGAATTTAGGTGTGGCAAATGATTTCTTAGGTATTAAGATTGATTACATTCAAAACTCATGTTTTCTTTCTCAGAAAATGTATGCACAATCATTACTGCAACTTGCCCAGCTAACGGAATGCCATGCTCTAGCCAATCCTACATGCACGAAAATGCCTCCAAACTTTCCGGAAGATCCAGTTTTGTCCGATCCTTCAATGTATCGTAAGATAACAGGTTCTTTACAATACTTAACTCTGACTCGTCCAGACATCGCATATAGCGTAAATCAACTCTCGCAACATATGCATAATCCCCTTCCTCAACACATCTATCTACTCAAACGACTTCTACGATACATCAAAGGTACGTTGGACTATGGATTACCTATTTCAAAATCTAACTTAATTCTTCGATCCTTTTCAGATGCCGATTGGGCGGGTGATCCTGTTTCGAGGAGATCAACCTCGGGTTACTGTTCCTTTCTTGGCAATACCATCATCTCGTGGACAGTCAAAAAGCAGCACACGGTAGCTCGATCTTCCACGGAGTCGGAATACCGGGCATTGGCGGCACTAACAGCGGATGTCATATGGATTCGTCGGTTGCTTCAAGACTTTAGCATTCCTCAAGATCAACCAATTGACATGTTCTGTGATAACATGTCCGCCATTGCTTTGGCAAATAACCCAATGTTTCATGCCAGAACAAAACATATCGAGATTGATCAAAAGTTTATCAGAGATCATATTAACAACAAACACATCAGGCTTCTTCCTATTAATACCATTGATCAGACTGCCGATATCTTCACCAAATCTCTATCCACACCAAGATTTACTGCACTTAGAAACAAACTAACGGTAACTTGTCACCCATTAGTTTGCCAGGGAATATTAGAATGTTAATACATATACCTGTATATCTTTGTAAAGGTTTAAATAAGCCAAGCTCTGCTTACGTGGCACAAGGTTATTTGTTACAGCTTTGTATAACCTTGGTGCTATCTCTATATAAGAGACGTCTGTACTGTATTCAAAGGATAATAATATAATGATCTACTTTCCATCTCTCTCTGCTTCTACTACATAGAGACTTTAGGTTTCTTTAAAGCTGTCTCATCATTGTCTGGATCTTCAGAAACCAATATTTGATCCAAAAAACCTCCTTCTCGTTTGTAGGTTGATGAATCTTTTTTAGCTTAGACTTAAGCTTCGTTTGGGATAGTTTTTTAATTATTATCTAAAATAATTTTTTTATACAAGAATTCTAATTCAAGAAAGTTTTAAACTAAAACATTATTTTAAAAAGCATTAAGAAAGCTGTCCCAAAAGAACCCTTAGGCTTCGTTTGGACAATTTTTTTTTTTACTTTTTAGAAGTGATACACCGTCAAAAAATTATCTTGATCAAGCACGAATCTCGAGGCAAAATTTACCTGGAAACTTCAAAAATTAAATTCATGAGCATTTGAACTCCGATTTCAGTGATCTTATAGTCAAACTGAGCGTCTCGGAAATACGAACCCAACGACACCAAATTCGACCCAATCCGAGCCCAAATGGGTCCGAATCATGGACCCGAAGCACTGTTGGAAGATTCAAACCGCAATTTGAGATATCAAACGGTCTTCAATTTTAACGAGCTTATACTCGAATCGAACTGCTCGACGAGACGAATCCAACGAGCCCAAGATCGCCGAATTCCGACATCTCTAAGACCTTCAAATGTCCAACGAACGGCACACGATCGTAGGATTCTATATCGGCCGTCCATTCAACCACTCCCTATTCGCCCTTGATCTCATGCCTATTTACGAGCTATTCCACTCCAGAAAATCTATATTAGAGCCCTCATTATTCACAAAAGAGGATCCAAGCAAGAAGATAAGAGAAGAAGAGAAGAAAGAAGCTCCTCCTCGACCACCGACGGAACCTCGCTGGACCACCACCGGAATCTCGCCGGACCACCACCGGAGCTCGTCAGACCATCACCAGAACCTCGCCGGACCATCGTCAGAGCTTCGTTGCACCACCGCCTCAAGGCCCGACGTTCAGCCCCAACACTGCTAAAGGCCCGACGTTCAGGCCCAACATTCTGCTTAAGGCTCAACGTTCTGCTCAAGGCCCAACATTCTGCTCAAGGCCCGACGTTCTGCTTATGACCAGGCTATCAACTAACACCCGAACTTCCAGGTGACACCAGGGTACTACCAAGTGACACCAGGTCTAACACCAGACTTCTATCGAACAATTGTTAGTTATAATCTGATCGCCCTTGGACCCGAGTCAGCCCTTTGTAATAACTAGGCTAGGCCTCGTGGTTTTTCCCCTTTTAAGGGTTTTCCAAGTAAAAAGTCTTGTTTTCTCTGTGTGTGTGCTGTATATCCGTGCAAAGTTAAGACGTATAATTAAAACTCTATTGCCGCGTATATTCAAGCACGCAACAAGAAGAAATTTTTTAGTACAATAATTTTTTTTTTAAAAAATATTTATAGTAAAAGCTGTTTTAAAAAATAATAAAAAACTGATTCAAATGAAGGCTTCTTTGGGACAGCTTTTGCACTGCTTTCTGAAACATTTTTTTAATATAAATTTTTTTAATTCAAAAATTTTTATACTAAAAATTTATTTTATAAAACAATAAAAAAATTATACAAAATGAAGTCTTTATTGATCGAATTTCCTGAAAATTTAGATGTAAATTATAAAAGGGTAAATTTTTAAAATAATTATCATTAAAAATTTAATTAGTTATTAAACCAACAAAAAATGAAATTTAGAAAAGTCGTGGGCGACTTTTTCAAGTTATAAAATATAAAAAAAAGAATTTAGGGGAGAGAAAGTTAGAGAGAGAAATAAATTAAAAATAGAGAAATAAAGTATGAGATATAAATAAAAAAATCGAAAAAAAAATTCATGTTATTCTTGAGAGATGGTATATCAGATTTTTTTATTTTTTTATTAAAATCTTAAATACAAATTTTTTTCTTATTTTTTAATAAATAATTTAGAATGAAAAAATTTTAATGAGTTATTACGTGCCAAAAAATTTTACAATTTAATTTGTCATAATCAATTTAAAAATGCATATTTTTTATTATTTTTTATTCATAATAAATAATCGTTATTTTAAATTTATCTTGTTTCAATATTTTAAATAAATATTTATTTTATTCTTTCATTAAATTTAGAGAGTAACTTAATTTTTATTAAATATAAATAAAAACTACGTTATATTTTTTCATTAAATATATAAGTAACGTGATTTTTTTAAAAATATCTAATTTTAATAAAAATCATTAAAATGATTAATGAAAAAATAAGCTAAATAATTATATAAAATATTATTTTCTTAAAACAAGATAAATTTAAAATAATAATACTGTATTATGAAAAAAAAATTAAAAAAAAAAGATTTATTTTTAAATTGATTATGAAAAATTAAATTGTGAAATTTTTTAATACATATTAACTCATAAAAAATATTTATTAAAATTTTTTTAAAAATAAAAAAAAATTTGCATTTAAGATTTTAATAAAAAAATAAAAAAAATCTGATGTATCTTATCTCTAAGATACCATGAATAAAAAAAGAATCGTTTTGAATTTTTGTATTTATCTCTCATTTTTTATCTCTCTATCTTTTAGTTTATTTCTATTTTATTTTCTCTCTCCTGAAATATTTTCTTTCTATTTTATTTTCTCTCTCCTGAATGTTTTCTTAAGGATTTTATAGCTTGAGCAAGTTGGGCGACTTTTCTTAGGTTTAAATTTATTTATTTTGGTGATTTAATAGTTAATTAAATTTTTAATGATATTTATTTTAAAAATTTACCCATTATAAAATAATGGGACCATCCTTCGCTGTCTCCTCTCAGCTAGCGTTCGCTTGTCGTTCTAATCAGTCCACAGAGTCAAGCCGACGAAGCAGCGGTCAAAAAACGGTGACGTCTATTGAACCCGACCGCATTCAATCTTATAAGAGATTACATTAGTAAATTATATACAGAGTAATCATCATTGCATTATTGTCTATTATTTTATACACGTGTTCGAATTGTCCTCCATTAGTTTTTTAATCAGTATGCAAGATGCTAGATGATTTCTATTATTGTTGCTAATGATAGGGAGTGCCAATCTCTAAAAGGGATCAAAATGTTCGGAAGAAAATCGTCTAACGAAAAAGAAAAAAAAAATAGAAATGAACATCAAAATGTCCGTTTTACAAATCAATTTCATTAATATTTTTTAAATAAAATAAACTATTTTATAAATATTTTTTTAATTTTTAAAACTAATAATGACAATTCAAAACTAAACAGATTTTTTTTTAAGCAGATTTTTTGTTCTAATAAGAGAATCGATGGTACATAATAACGTATAATAATACACCTACAGAAGAATTAGCTGTACCAACGTTTGTCTCGCCTGTATTTGTCCCAATCTCACCGAGCTGGAATCTAAATTGAACTCTAGCTGTCTATATAACTCCCTAAAACTGTAGAAGTATGAGTAGCTCAGATCTCAGTGATGACGGAGACAGTGATGGAGGAGGGAGAGGAAGAGCAAAACGTAGGCCATCATGAAAAATGCAAAGGAGGGATCAAAACCATGCCTTTCATCTTCGGTAATTACTCTAAATATATACCATTATTATTATCCTTCCTCTTCTTCTTCTAAAGGTGGTTGTTTGAACTGTAGCTAATGAGGTTTCGGAGAAGTTAGCGGTGGTGGGGTTCTCAGCAAACATGGTGAGTTACCTTACAGAAGAGCTCCATATGCCGGTGGCTAAAGCCGCCACCACCCTCACTAACTTCGGCGGCACGGCCAGCCTCACTCCTCTTCTCGGGGCCTTTCTCGCCGACGCTTATATCGGCCGCTTTTGGACCATCGCCGGCGCCACCTTCATCTACCTCATAGTTAGTCATCAGGATCCTCTGCTTTTAGTTGCTTAATCGATTTCCTTCCCCTCCAAATGGAAATAATTAGTCCGAATAAGATATAAACTTTTTTGCTGTATTTTTCACACCAATATTCCTTTTACAGGGAATGTCGAGCCTGACGACCTCAGCCACTCTGCCTCAATTCCGCCCGCCACCTTGCTCCGCCGGCGCCGCTCACCCCTGCAAGGAGGCTTCAACATGGCAGCTCGCAGTCCTATACTTCTCTCTACTCCTCGCCGCGGTAGGGGCCGGAGGAATAAGGCCCTGCGTGGTCGCCTTCGGCGCCGAGCAATTCGGAGAAGCCGGCAAAAGAGAGCAGGGAAGAACATGGAGATTCTTCAATTGGTATTATTTCTGTATGGGGGCTTCGATGCTTTTGGCAGTGACCGTTGTGGTGTACGTGCAGGACAACGTTGGATGGGGATGGGGGTTAGGGATTCCGACGGTGGGAATGGGGATCTCGTTGATTTCGTTCGTGGCCGGATACCCGATGTATAGGATGGCCAGGCCGGCGGGAAGCCCGTTCACGAGGTTGGCGCAGGTGGCGGTGGCGGCGGCGAGGAAGAGGAGGTTGAAGGTGGAGATGGAGCCGGGATTGCTATACGAGAATGATGAGATTGACAAGGGGATTTCGTTGGCGGGGAAGCTGGGGCACACCAGCAGCATCAGGTGCGCTTTCTCTTCTTTTAGGAGAATTTTATTATGGTGAATAATAAATCCAAATCAAACCAATCAAATATGCTTCATTCGGTTTGATTTTTCGGATTAAATAAATTAAAGTGGGATTTACATAAATACCAGCACAAATTCGAGTCGAGCTTAGAAGGCGAGCTCGAGCTCGACTTGTGCAATGGAAAACGAGCTCGCGAGTCTTCCGTGGGCTGCCTTTTGTCTTCTACAATTCACACATGCAAAAGCCCAGCACGCTTCGCCTTCCGCGGTTTGCACGGGCAAACGACTTTTGCTTTTCGCCTTTCGTCTTTCACCAGTTCGCCTTTCACTTTTAATCGAGATGCTCGACGAGTAATCGAGCCAAGCATCATCTAAATCGAACTTGAGCTCAATCTTGAAACTCGATAAGTTCTGCTCACGAGCTCATTAACGATTTGAGCTCGAGCCGGCTCGGCATACTTACACTCCTACCCTCACACAAAGCCTTTGGAGTATAAGTGATGATCACTCATGAAGCCTCCACACATAATCTCGTATGAAATCATGATCTCTTTCTTCTGCAGTCATCACTCCATATCATTGACACTCATCCCGACCATCGCGCATTATTCTATTATCATGATGATGTATTTTTTTAGATAGTAGTAGTAAATGGCTAAACATAAATGAACGCATAAATAATTTATATTTAAAATATTTATCAATAGCTATTGTTTATTAAGATTTTTATTAAAAAAAAAAAAAAACAAATTCGGTTCCTCCCAGTCCACCCACCTATCAAGTAAGATATACAGAGGTAATGAATTAGACCCGTTTATGGAGGCTGGGCCTTCTCCCTTAGTGAACTTATCCATGGAGTTTTGGGCCTTTTGGCTGTGTGCAATTATCAGTGACAAACACACGTGTCTTCCAGCCTGGACTTGGGTATCCTTGTAACTAGGCCCCGTGCCAAATTTGTTGTTTTATGTGTGTTTTTTTTAGGACAAATTTTCAAAAACTTGTCTTTAGCTGAAGAAGAGATGGTGGGGTGAAATTTTTTTGTTTGGCTTGCTGATTTATTCTTGGAGTAATTATTGTGTCAGGACACCGAACGCGTCTAGAGATTAATAACAGAGCGCCATGTCACCTGGGTGCTCGGTATCGAGCACTCGGTATTCATCCGGATTTTTGATTTTTTGTCCGGACGTAATAATTTTTCCTATCCTTGGCCGATGTGCTGGATGTTTTGGTAGTTGGGTTGGCCAGCGGACCGGTTTAGGAGAGCGGGTTGGCGGGTTGGCGGGAGGGTAGTAATGGGTTTGGCCTATGAGTTTCAGCACAATTAAAAAGGTAAGAATTAGATAGGAGAGCCATCATATTATTTAATTTTTTTTAAATTTTTATTTAATGTCTTTAGATGATTCAATATGAAGAATTAACCTGTCGTTTTGATTTGAAAAAAAGAAAAGAAAAAAAAGACATCTCGCCTCGTTTAAAAACCAAATTAATTTGATATATGAATATTTGGTTCTACTAATTATTTTAATTAAATAGGAAGCCAATGATTAGAATAAATATCACTTTTGATTTATTATTATTGTTTCCTGGAGTATTCGCGGCGGTAGAGAAATATAAAGTTTAACGTCTTAGCGTTGTACGAAAATCTCTAGAGAAAATCATGGGGCCTATCCCAGTTTATAAGAGACACCAATATTTTTACGTGAAAAACTCTTAAAAAAGGGAAAAAGCCAAAGGGCCTAGCCCAATTTGAATGAATCCACTAATATTTACAGTTGATTACAAATGAGACACTTCCTTGGGGGAAGGCCTTAGGTTTATATATATTATATAAAGTACATTATATGGTGGAAATACAAATAATCACTGTTGATATGTTTGTTTGGTCGGAAGGACCTTAGTTGGTGGGAGACGTAAGTCAAAAGGACCATTATCGACGGGCAATGGAGGTCATAAAGTCTGTTGTTTGGCGACTGAAGTCGGAAGAACTGTAGTCGGTGGTCGACATAAGTCGGAAGGACTGTAGCTGACATGAGACGGGGGTCATAAAGATCATTGTCTAATGACGAAGGTTGGAAGGACAACGTCAGATAGAAGCCCGACGATGGGCAGAAGTCTGATGACAGGTAGAAATTTGATGGAATTTCGCTGACAGGCGAAAGTCCGACGTCTGGCAGGAATCCGACGATGGGCGGAAGTCCAGCATTTGGTATGAATCCGGTGATGGTCAGAAGTCCGGTGTCAAATAGGACTCAGACGATGGGTGCAAGTCCGGTGTTGGGTAAAAGTCTGCGATGGGCAGAAGTCTGACGTCGAATAGAAGTCCGATGAAAGTCCGGTGATGGACATAGTTCAGGCATCAGGTAGAAGTCGGAAGGACCATAGTCAGAAGGACTGTATTGCCATGCAAAACTTGACAGCTAAGAGGTTCAGAGACAGGTAGAAGTCCGACGGAATTTTGATGACGGGCATAATTCCAGCATCGGGCAGAAGTCCGGCGTCGAATATAAGTCTGACGTTAGTCGACGGTATGGCAGAGCTCTAATATCAGATGGCATTCAGGGAAACTTCCAGCGTTACTTCAAAATTAGACGAAACTCTGTCGTTACTTGGAGTTCGGATGGAACTTCGACGTCACTTGAAAGTCGGGATGAACTTCGGCGTCACTTGGAGGTCGGTCGGAACTCCGGTGTCACTTGAAAGACGGGAGTTCCGGCGGCGGTCGAGGAGGAGCTTCTTCCTTCTCTTCTCTCCTTCTCTTATTCTCTTCCTTCTCTTCGACGTCACTTGAAAGTCGGGAGGAACTCCGGCGTCACTTGGAGGTCGGTCGAAACTCCGGTGTCACTTGAAAGACGGGAGTTCCGGCGGCGGTCGAGGAGGAGCTTCTTCCTTCTCTTCTCTCCTTCTCTTATTCTCTTCTCTTCTTGTTTGGGCCTCCCCCCCCCCCCCCCCCCCCCCCCCCCCCCCCCCCCCCCTCTTTTGGTTTCTTCCTCTATGGACGGCCGATGTTAATTCCCTTGATCATAGATCATTCATTGGATATTTGAGTGTCTTAATGATATCAACAATTAGTGATCTTGGGCTCGTTGGATTCGTCTTGTCGAGACGCTCGATTCGACTATAAGAATGTCACGTTTGGAAATCATTTGGTAATCCAAATTATAGTTTGAACCTTCCGAACGTGTTTCGAGTCTTTGATTTGGACTCATTTGAGCTCGAATTAAGTCGAATTTGGTGTCGTTGGGTTTGTATTTCCAAGACGTTCAGTTCAACTGTATGTTTGCTGAAATTGAAGCTCAGATGGTCCTGGATTTAATTTTTGAAGTTCCCAATTTAATTTTGCTTTGAGATACGTGCCTGATCAAGAAAATTTTTTTATGACATCTCAATTATTATATACTACATTATCTTAATATAATTGTTGTTCGAAGACCTTTAATCATAAACCTAAATTTATTTATTTAGTGAATTATAAATTGCATTTTTTATTTTTATTTTTGAAATGTTGTATGAGTTCTATTAGTTTGCATATGGTTCTAGAGTATGCTCCTGTTATTAAACCTTTTAATTAAATTTATTGAAATTACTTCAACTTCTATTATACAGGTGATATATTATTAAGCCTTTTAATTAAAAGTATTTAAAGTGCCCGACAGAGAATAACAATGTATCCAAATATGTAGAAAGAACTGAAAATATGTGTTATTAGATGTGTTAAGCATTATAGACAAAAATAAGGCAAATGAATTGGCCAATGACGAAGTTCATGATGTTCTTCGACATGATCGGTAGTATGTTCATCAGTGACGTGGACACTAAGATGCGCAAATGATGGGATATATGCCTAAGTGAACAACTGAGTAGGCATTGGGGTACACTGTTACGATGAATTACCTACATCGGATGGACTCCAATGAATCTCAGCGCTTGGCCATTTTTTGGTGCTCGGTCCGGATACCCAATACGACTCACCCATGTGAGTCATCCGCATCCAAAATGACTCAAAATTCGTTAGCGATCAAAATGACTTGACCTCGAGTTGTCGCCCTTCAAAAAGAATGGAAAGTCGTCGCCTTTCAAACTTGAGCCTTAGTCGTGACCATTCCAAAGTAGGCATTGGGGTACACTGCTACGATGAATTACCTGGATCGGATGGACTCCAATAAATCTCAGTGCTTGGCTATTTTTGGTGCTCGGTCCAGATACCCAAAACGATTCACCGATGCGAGTCGTCCGCATACAAAATGACTCAAAATTCGTTAGCGATCAAAATGACTCGACCTTCCAAAAGAATGGAATGTCGTCACCTTTTCAAACTCGAGCCTTAGTCGTGACCATTTCAAACGACTTCCCAGTCGGCAAGCAAGTCATTAACAAATGTAACGACTGGTTTGCGTCTTATTAAATTTCATGCCGTATCGCTTTTAAAAATTTGTTCTTTTTTTAACTATTTAGTGAATTTAATTATAATTATAAAAAATTAGTTATTCAAATTTCTCTTCATGATGAGGGTTTATATCTTTAATTATTATATTAAATATTGCAGAAAAAAAAACCCTATGGTTAGAGAAAGTCTTGATTTTTGCTCTCAATATTTTCTATTTTCAACATCCGACTTTGAAGATTTTTTTTTTCTTTTTTTTTTAGCATTATATATATATATATATATATATATATATATATATATATATATATATATATATATATATATATATATATATACTTTAATCTAAATTTAAAAGTTTTGAAGCTTATTTTAATATGAAATAAATTGTGTAATTATATAGCGTTTTAAAAATTGGATTAGACCGGTCCATTCCACCGTGAACAGGTTAATTGTCCAATCCGACTAGTTTAAAAATCTGCTTCGCATTGAACCTATTTGACTTATTAGAACACAATACTACATTACCAGAAATGTTAAATACATAGTTATTGTATTCTAACAAATGTATTACTAGACCTTCATATTATCTCTGTACAAGTGTCACACACATGTAATAGGTCTATATATATCTGATGTATTACGGTGCTGGACGAAAATGAAAAAATAGTTTTACTTTCTTGCTAAGCAATTCTTCTCTGTTCTCCCTTCTTCTTCTTTCCTTGCATTCATGAGTTCCTGATCCAAGATCAAGAATTCTCTGTTTCAACAGGGTATCAAAGCGGGTGTGAAAATCGTTGTGCCTTCATGGCGGGATCAACAGCGTTCGGAGTTGGTGATCAGTCTGACCACCTCGCGGAGAATGGCACAAGTATCTCGTCTTCCCTAAAATTTGTTGTCTCCAACATGAAGAACATTGTTCCTACTCAACTATCCACAAATAACTATACTCTGTGGCACTAGCAAATATTGAAACTACTTAGAGCGAATGGTTTTGACAAATTTCTTGATTTGTCCCTCCCTCATGCCTCTCGTCTGCTTCCGCCATCATAGGGATCCACCACTGAAACACCAAATCCGACGTATGGCTAATGGCTCTTGACTGACCAAAACCTAGCCGCAGCGATTTGTTTAACGATATCTCCATCGATATTACCCTACATCATAAATCTTGATTCAACATCTGCGATTTGGATAACACTCGAAAGAATGTTTCAGTCATTCAATCGATCAAGGGTAATGCAGCTCAAAAATGAGCTGCATAATATCTCAATGAAAGATTCAACAATGACGCAATATTTTACAAATATCAAATTCCTGGGAGATCAAATGAAAGCTGCGGGATCAAATCTGGACACAGAAGATATCATGCTTTATACTCTAAACGGACTACCACCCTCTTATCAAGCCTTCAAAATGTCCATTAGAACAATGCTTACACCAATAAGTCTTGATGATCTTTATTCGCTCCTTCTTAGCGAAGAGGTCAATCTTGCTTCCGAAGCTGCTCGGGCGGTGTCTATCGTTGACTCCAACAGAGCTCTCTTTTCCTATAGAGGGCGAGGGAGACAAAACCGTGGCTGTAATACAGTTGTATACAAACACCATCAATCACTCGTCTACAACATCATCGGTTATTTGTCAAATTTGCAACAAGAAGGGTCACCCTGCATCAATTTGATGGCATATTATGAACAACCAGTACACTCCGCAAACTCCAAATACACCCAACAGGGCTCTGGTTGCAAATGTGGATTCAGCTTCCATGGAGTGGTATCTTGATTCAGGCGCAGCATCTCACATTACAAACTCTTTAGACAATCTCAGCATCTCCACTCCATATCACGACTCAGACAATGTCACTGTGGTCGATGGAAGATCTGTACCCATAACACATTCAGGTGTTGGCATCCTCCCAACACCATCTCATAAGCTTGAACTCTCGCATCTTCATCATATTCCTCAATTACATTATAATCTACTATCTATTCCTCAATTAATCAAATATAACAACATTTCTATTTTATTTGATCTGTTTGGCTTCACATTTAAGGATTTGAAGACCAATCAAGTGCTTCTTCGAGGGCCATGCCATGACGGTCTTTATCCACTCTGTCAACCAAAGTCATCTACCTCTATCTCTGTGCTAGCTGCAACCAGCATTAATCACAACATCTGGCACAACTGCTTGGGCCACCCTCACAAACGGGTTCTAGATGTTATAGCAAAAAACATTCCCTCTCTTAAACTTCATGTTACTAGTTTTTCTTGCAATTTTGTCGTGCATCGAAAGGACACAAATTAGCTTTTGAAAAATCTAATAATAGCACTACGTCAATTCTTTATTTGGCTCATTCCGATGTTTGGAGCCCATCCCCTGTGGTATCCAATCAAGGATACCAATATTACGTTCTTTTTGTCGATGATTTCTTGCTGTTTTCATAAATTTTTCCTATAGTTCATAAAAGTGAAGTTACTGAAATTTTTATTAACTTCAAAACACAAATTGAAAACTTACCTCACATCAAATCAAATGTATACAAACTGATGGAGGAACTGAATATTTAAATCAAAGGTTCGAACAATTTCTCAAACATCATGGCATTACACACCATATCTCATGTCCATATACTATGGAGCAAAACAGGCTAGCAGAGAGAAAGCATCGGCACATTATAGAAACAACTCGAACCTTATTATTTCAGGCCTCTGTTCCACATAAATTCTGGTCGGATGCTGCTCTTACGGCTACATACCTTATAAACTGAATGCCTTCCTCTATCACCAACTCTGTCTCACCTTATGAAGTCATATTTAATCGGAAACCCGAGTACTCCCTGCTTCACACATTTGGATGTGAATGTTTTCCCATTCAGCCATCTCACCTTCGGCATAAACTACAACCCAAAGCCGTATCATGCGTTTTTCTGAGTTATTTTGATCACTACAAGGGCTATAAATGCCTTAATCTTGCTTCCAATAAGATCTATATGTCTTGTCACGTTACATTCAACGAACAATCTTTTCCGTTTAAAAATTCTCATTCTTCACCTAACTCTCAATCTGAGAACATCTTACCATTCTTTCTTACTCCTACTTCCATCACATCTTCGGTTCCTCATATTCCATCTCCGACAAACATGCATTTCTACCTACTCCACATACGACTCTCTGCCATCCTCTAATATCAACCAGCAAACCACTGACTCTATACCATGCAGTTCTTCTTCAACAGATCAAGTGGCCACTGCGTCCAGAACATCGGCTCAGCGTTCTCAACATCCAATGGTCACGAGACTTCAAACAGGTTCTCTCAAACCGCGGCAATGACTAAACCTTCTTCACAAACAAGCTGAACCTGATGGTCACCAAGATCCGACCAATTACGTGGCTGCATCGAAACATTTTGAATAGAGAAAAGCGATGGCAGTCGAATTCTTTGCATTACAAAAGCATGGAACTTGACACCTTGTTCCAGCTCCAGCTAACACATCAATTTAGGGATGCAAATGGACCTACTGAAGAAAGCGTCATGCGGATGGATTGGAGGCAACTCACAAAGCTCGGTTGGTGGCATTGGGAAATCATCAAGAATACGGACTTGACTACAATGAAACTTTCAGTCCGGTTGCTAAACTTCCAACCATACGTATCCTACTCACAATTGCATTATATCACGGCTGGTACGTCCAAAAACTCGACGTAGCAAATGCTTTTCTTCACGGCAACCTTTTCGAAACAATTTATATGACTCAACCGCAAGGGTTTGTGGACTCATCCAATCCTGAGTATGTATGTCTTCTCAACAAAGCAATCTACGGCCTCAAACAAGCACCGAGACAATGATATAACATTTTCACCTCACATCTCGTCTCACTTGGTTTTACTCACAGCAAATCGATCGCTCGCTTCTAATCAAAAAGCAGTCCGACACCAAAATATTTCTACTTATGTATGCGAACGATATCTTTATAATCGGTAACAATCTAACTGCCATATCATTGCTTATAAAACAACTCAATGGCAGATTCTCCATGAATAATTTGGGTGAAGCTAACTCTTATTTTGGCATTCAAATATGACTGGTTGAGTCATAAAACTCTTCTTCCGATTTGTTGTTTGATTATATATATATATATATATATATATATATATATATATATATATATATATATATATATATTTTAAATAAAATCAATTAAAATTTATTTCTTAATATTTGACTTTTTTTTACTAATGAGCTTGATGTTTGCCCAGTTTCCTTGACAAGGCCGCCATCCTCACCGAGGAAGACAAGCAGGCCATGAAACCCTCCTCCTGCATCAATAACGTCCCCATTCCCAACCTTTGGCATCTCAGCACAGTCCACCGAGTCGAAGAACTCAAATCCCTGATCCGCATGGCTCCAATATGGGCCGCCGGAATCCTCGTCATCACCGCCGCCGCCCAACAGAACACCTTCTCTCTCCAACAAGCCCGCATAATGAACCGACGCATCTCCCCTTCCTCCTCCTTCCAAATCCCCCCGGGTTCGATGAGCCTCTTCACCATGCTCTCCATGCTCCTCACCATCTCTCTCTACGACCGCCTCCTCGTCCCCTTCTCCCGCCGCTTCACCGGGCTCGACCGCGGCATCTCCTTCCTCCTCCGCATGGGCATCGGCTTCGCTCTCTCCGCGACGGCCACTCTCATCGCCGGCCTCGTCGAGGTTCTCCGCCGCCAGAAATCGGCCGACCCCCTATCTGTATTCTGGCTGGTGCCGCAGTACGGCCTTTTCGGGGCGGCGGAGGCGTTCACATCGATAGGCCATCTGGAGTTCTTTTATGACCAGGCGCCGGAGAGCATGAGAAGCACGGCGGCGGGGTTGTTTTGGCTGTCCATATCGGCGGGGAGCTACGTGAGTACGATGCTGGTGGGGTTGGTTCACAGGTATACTAATTGGTTGGTGGATGATTTGAATAAGGGAAGACTGGAGTTTTTGTATTGGATTATAACGGGTTTGCAGGTCCTGAATTTGGGTTATTACGTGTTGTGTGCGAGGTTTTATACCTATAAGCCGTTGCGTGTTAGGGATGATCAGTTAGTAGGAGTTGAGCTTAATTAGTTATGAGGGATGTTTGATCGAGCTTTTTGTATGATACATAATAATCCTGTGATTAAGATGAACTAATTAACTGTATGGAAGACAGTTTTTCATCTTTTTTTTAAATTTTGCCTTTTTTTAAGTTGTTTTTGAAAAAGTATTTTTAAAATTGTTGTTGAAAAAGATGATTTTAAGCTTCGTTTGGGACAGTTTTCTTAATATTTTTAAAATCAGTTTTTTAGTAGATAATTTTGTAATTCAAGAATTTTTTTGTACTTAAAAACTACTTCAAGAAGCTGTTCCAAACTAAAACATAAGCTCCTCTTGAGACAGTTTTTTATTGCTTTCGATAGTAACTTTTTAATACAAAAATTATTAAAAACAGTAAAAAAATAGTGCATGGAACACTTGTTGTGATAGAGCATCCATTTATGGAATTTTTATTGCGTCCTCCCACCTGACGTAGAGATACGTCCTCCCAGAGCTAAAATCGCGCTAAAAAACGAGAAATACCGAGCAAATACCGAGCAATACCAATAACGAGGAATATCATCATGTGAAGACCAATACCGAGTTATACCGAGCTATACCGAGCAATACCAAGCAATACAAAAAATACCTAGTTTTTCCTAGAAAAAACTCGGTATTTTTTTGTATTGCTCGGTATAGCTCGGTAAAACTCGGTATTGGTCTTCACATGATGATATTCCTCGTTATTATCAAATAATACCTAGCAATATCGACCAAAAATTAAATTTTTTGGCGGTGGGAGGACGTATCTCTACGTCAGGTGGGAGGACGTAATAAAAATTCCCATTTATGACTCTTTTAGAGCTACAGTCCTCTGGCAGTTCACATCGATTCCACCTCTTCTGATTAATTGGATACGGATCCTGACCCTCACCATTGCCAAGGTAAATCTTTTTTTTTTTTTTGTTGGGAGAACCCGGGGCTAAGCCCATGTATTAAAAATCAAAATTCAAATACAATTAACCTGAAGGAAGAAAACAGAGCAAAAAAAAAAAAACAAAATTACACAGAGTCAATCAGAGGAACAAGGCGTAGGCTAAAAGCAATTCATGACTCAGAATTGGCCTAAATCCAGAAAAACATCATAAAGATCAGATACGGTCTGCAGAAGTCGCTGCGGTGGAAACTGGTTGTCAAACAGAGTTGCTTCTCTGATAGTGGAGTTGATCGTGGTAAAGGCCATCACAGGACCGCCAGGCAGCAACATTAAACCCATGATAACGTGCCAGGTTACTGTTTCAGCCGTCCATGGCTCAATGGGATAGGAATAGGCTTGTCTCATCATCGTCAAATTGCTACAAAACCTCCACCTATGCCTCTGAAAGTCTGTGAAGTAAACCTGGGAAATGATAGCCGAATTCCCAAAGCCAAGCTGGACTGTAAAGGGGGAAAAGTCCTCGAAGTAGTCCCAAAAATTGATCTTCCCAGGCTGAAATTGCAAGAAAACCAAACAAAACATTTTGCTGGCTGCTCATCCCATGAAAAACTTAAATAGCAGGCAGCCCAAAAAATTCCAGGAATGATCCAAATAAACAAAAACAACCAAGCCAGCTAACAGAGAGACAGTAAAAACTGAAAGAGTTAAATGCCAGGGAACCTGATAAGTAAATCTTGATTGTTCTTCCAAGTTGAAATCTTGAAGCGTAAGGCAGTGGAAATGTTGCAAATAATCTTGGTCACATTGTTTGCCAAGAAAGAAAACCGACGAGAATTTCTTTCTTTCCAAACATAATAAATAATACAACTAATAGTAAGACAACAGAAATCCTTTTCCACTCTACTGTAAAAAGCATTATGCTCGACAAAATCAAAAATCTGTAGTAAAGTAGGCCTAAAAAGAAAACAGTTTAGGACCGGCAAGAAAGTTTTTAGGATGTAAAAAGAGAGGTCGCACCCAAAAAAAAGATGGGAATGATTTTCAGCGTTGGAGTAGCATAGTGAACACACAAGAGGTACTTGAATTCCCCTCAGCACTAAATTATCCGCCGTTTTGAGTTTACCCAACACCGCCATCCAAGAAAAACAGGCAAATTTTAGAGCTTGTTTTTTGTGCCAAATTGAATCACACCAATCAACCTTAGGTAAGTAAGAATAAAAATGCTCAATAAATTTTTTGAAGGTCCATGAAGCAGAATCATTCCATAAGATTTCAGATTTTTCCTTGAATTGAGTATCAGAAATACCATCAGTAATAGCCACGGGGATAGAAGCTGGCAGATACCAAATCCCATTTAGGATGAAATCTTTCACAGATTTATCCTTGTTGCGTCCAGGAGTATTCGCGGCGGTAGAGAAATATCATATTTAATGTCTTAGCATTGTACGAAAATCCGGCACGCAATCAGATAAGTGAGAGAGGGTCTAGCATTTATAAGACACCAAGATTTTTACGTGGAAAACCCCTGTAAAGGGGGGAAAAACCACGGGGCCTAGCCCAGTTTGAACGAATCCACTAGTATTTGCAGTCGATTACAAATGAGGCCCTTCCTTGGTGGAAGGTCTTAGCTTGATGTACATCTTATGGAGTACATTACATGATGTAAATACAAAGAATCACTATTGACATGTTCGCTTTGTTAGAAGGACTGCAGTCGGCGGGCGACGTAGGTCAGGAGGACCGTAGTCAGCTGGCGACGGAGGACTGTAGTCGGCGGGCGACGTAAGTCAGGAGGACCATAGTCGGCGGGCGACGGAGGTTGGAAAGACTGTAGTCGGCGGGCGACATAAGTCAGGAGGACCGTATTCAACGGGCGACGGATGTCGGGAAGACAGTAGTCGGCGGGCGACGGAGGTTGGAAAGACTGTAGTCGGCGGGCGACATAAGTCAGGAGGACCGTATTCAACGGGCGACGGATGTCGGGAAGACAGTAGTAGGCGGGCGACGTAAGTCAGGAGGACCGTTGTCGGCTGGCGACGGAGGTCGGAAGGACTGTAGTCTGACGACGAAGATCAGTAGGACAGCGTCAGGTAGAAGTCCAGCAATTGAAAGAAATGCATCTTCGCATAGACGTCCAGCGAAGTCCGATAACCGGTAGAAGTCCGGTGTCGGGTAGAAGCTTGGCGAAGAGTGAAGGTCCGACGTCGGGTAGAAGTCCAACGTCTTTGGTAGCAGAGGAGAACTCCGGCTTCACTTGGGCGGAGTTTCGGCGTCAGGAGGGAACTCTCGTATAAATTGGGAAGAATTTTAGCATCCCATGGAAGTTGTGCAGAATTCCTGCGTTTCTTGAAAATCTGGCAGAGTTCCGGCGACTTCAGGCGGCAGGAAGAGTTCCAGCGGTGGTCGAGGAGGTGAGGAATCTCCTTTTCCCCTTTCTTCTCTTCTTCTTCTCTCTCTTCACTTGAGCCCCCTTGGTATAGAATGAGGGCTCTATTTATAGTTTTTCTGGAGTGGCATAGCCCGTAAATAGGCGTGAGATCAAGGGCGAACATGGAGTGGTTTGAATGGACGGCCGATATCGAATCCTTTGATCATGTACCGTTCGTTGGACATTTGAAGGCCTTAATGATGTCGGAATTCGATGATCTTGGGCTCGTTGGATTCGTCTCGTCGAGCCGCTCGATTCGAGTATAAACTCATCAAAATCGGAGACTGTTTGGTAACTCAAATTGTGGTTTGAACCTTCCAACAGCGCTTCGAGTCCTTGATTCGGACTCATTTGGGCTCGGATTGGGTTGATCTTGGTGTCGTTGGGTTCGTATTTCCGAGACGCTCAGTTTGACTATAAGCTCGCTGAAATCGGAGTTCATATGCTCCCGGAATTAATTTTTGAAGTTTTCGGATTGATTTTGCCTCGAGATTCGTGCCCGATCAAGATGATTTTGCGATTTCGTATCAATCCTCTAAACCCGGTAAATAAAGGGAATCAGCAAGTAAAGTTCCATTGAGCCACGGGTCCCACAAGAACGAGAAAGCACTGTTTGCCAAGGTAAATCTGATGCCTTACCACAACTCAAATTCATCAAGATCTTCTACAATTACTGCCCAGGTTTGCAACTGGCAAATAACTGATTTGTATCATAGTAATTTGATCGGAAGTGCTTATAAAAATTTTGGAAAAGTTTTGACTCAAATATGATTTCAGCGATTTCAGAAAACCAATAACAAGAAAATTAGGAATAGAACACACAATAACACTTTTTTATTGAAAATTTTATGAAAGAAAATACAAGATAAATGTGGATCTTCAATTGAAGAGGAAGATCCGGCTCTCCCAAATCTCTAGACACCACTAGAGCTCAAAACTTAAGAAAGATCTCAAATTTCAGTCAAAATTCCAGTTCTGCCAACCCTAGAAAAATGAACTATTTAATGCATACAATCTAAAAGGAAATATTTACGCAATCCCTACATTAAAATTTTCCTCCTAAATTACTCCTAAAACCTTCCTAATCTGCTCTTTTGAACTGGGCAGTTTGATCGGTGATACGACATCACAAAATTAGCTTGATCGGGCACGAATCTCGAGGCGAAAGCTAGTTGGAAACTTCAAAAATTAATTCCGAGAGCACCCCAACTCCGATTTCAGCAAGCTTATAGTCGAACTGAGCGTCTCGGAAATACGAACTCAACGACACCAAGATCAACCCAATCCGAGCCCAAATGGGTCCAAATCATGGATCCAAAGTGCTGTTGGAAGGTTCAAACCGCAATTTGAGTTACCAAACGGACTCCGATTTTGACGAGCTTATACTCGAATCGAAGGGCTCAACGAGACAAATCCAACGAGCCCAAGATCACAAAATTCCGACATCACTAAGGCCTTCAAATGTCCAATGAACGGTGCATGATTGTAGGATTCAATATCGGCCGTCCATTGGACCACTCCCTATTCGCCCCTGATCTCATGCCTATTTACGGGCCATGCCACTCCAGAAAATCTATAAATAGAGCCCTCATTTCTCATAAGAGGGGGACTCAAGCAAGAAGAGAAGGAAGAGGAGAAGGAAGGAGCTCCTCCTCAGAAGCCGCCAGACCACCGCCGGACCACCGCAGGACCTCGCCGGACCACCGCAGGAACCTCGTCGGACCACCGCCGGACCACCGCAGAAACCTCACCGGACCACCGCAGAACCTCGCCGGACCACCACCTTAAGGCCTGACGTTCAGCCCCTACGTCCTACTGAAGACCCGACGTCCTGCCAAAGACCCGACGTCTCATTCAAGGCCCGACACTCAATCCCTACGTCCTGCCAAAGATTTGACGTCTTGTTCAAGGCCCGACGTTAAGTCCCGACGTCCTACTGAAGACCCGACGTCCTGCTGAAGACCTGACGTCCTGCTTAAGACCCGACGTCTTACTCAAGGCCAGACCATCAACATCCGATCTTCCAAGTGACACTGGGACTAACACCTGACTCCTTATCTCCTACCGCCTACGGTCCTTCTGACCACTGTCGCCTAATACGGTCCGTCCGACCTCCATCACCAGACAACGGTCTCCGGCCGACTACGGTCTCCGGCCGACTAAGGTCTCCTGCCGACTACGGTCTCCTGCCGACTACGGTCTCCTGCCGACTACGGTCTCCTGCTGACTACGGTCTCCGGCCGACTAAGGTCTCCTGCCGACTACGGTCTCCTGCCGACTACGGTCTTCTGCCGACTACGGTCTCCTGCCGACTACGGTCTCCTGCTGACTACGGTCTCCGTCTCCTGCCGACTACGGTCTCCGGCCGACTACGGTCTCCTGCCGACTACGGTCTCCTGCTGACTACGGTCTCCTGCTGACTACGGTCCTTCAGGCCAAACAAACCTGTATATGTAACTCTTACCATGTAATGCAATCTATATGATGTACATTTGCTACATCAATCCAAAGCCTTCTCCTAAGGAAGGGCCTCATTTGTAATCGACTACAAATACTAGTGGATTCATTCAAACTGGGCCAGGCCCCGTGGTTTTTCCCCCTTTTTCAGGGGTTTTCCACGTAAAAACTCTGGTGTCACTTATGAATGCTACATCCTCTCACTTATCTGATTGTGTGTTGGATCTTCGTACAACGCTAAGACGTTAAACTATAT
This sequence comes from Dendrobium huoshanense, assembly GCA_016618105.1. Classification (NCBI taxonomy): domain Eukaryota; kingdom Viridiplantae; phylum Streptophyta; class Magnoliopsida; order Asparagales; family Orchidaceae; genus Dendrobium; species Dendrobium huoshanense. Next base: position 52,144,898 of record CM028357.1, on the reverse strand, counting down.
ATTTCTCTACCGCCGCGAATATTCCAGGACGCAACAATCGGTATATTCAAGAGGCGGAACTTCTCCGTCTCTGTTGTCCGTAAGCTGGTTCTGTATGGACCGGCTAGACCGGTCTAGTGGACCATTCTAACACAATTCTTGAAACTAGTTTCTTTTGATGGAGGAGTAGAATTTTTTTGCTGAGTATCGTCGTGTAAGAATCGATAATATGGATGTAAAGATAGCACCTATATTTATTGTTTTGCAAGAAGTTAGTTTGCAATTAGTGAATATTAAGAAGCATCTTCGATTGTTTGTTCAACATAAATCATTGGAAGCCACAACAGATTCTCCACACACAACTATGCCTTCATTAATAAATACACTGTACCTGCAACCACAAGGCTGAGCATTCCAAAGCATGGGTTTAGAATTCTTCGAAAGTCTTTTGCTCTAAGCTCAGTACAAAAGCACTTACCACTAAGACATCATTTGTCATAGTTTTCTTATTGCTTATTATAATAAATTTGTAATATAAAATTTCTTATTCAAAAAAAAAATGTACTAAAAGATGTTTTAAAAAAAAATTAAGGGTTTATTTGGGACAGCTTTAGACCACTACTTTTTCTCTTCTTATATGCATTTTTTGTACTAAAAAATAGCTTTACAAAGTAGTAAGAACGAAGCTTTAAGCCTCTAGTCTATAACATGTTGCTTACACTATGATAATATTACCTTTGTGGAATTTGCTTTAATTATCTTAGCATTAAGGATTCGTTTGAGACAGCTTTCCTCCTGCTTTTTAAGTCTTTTTGTACAAAATTTCTTAAACTCTAAATTTTTTATTAAAAAAATGCTTTAAAAAATAATAAGAAAACTGACTCAAAAGTGTTAGATATTTGTTCCTAGATTTAGGTTTGCTTTTGTGTAGGTGTCTTGTTTGGCATGTATGGCCAATAGTGTTGCTCTTTGTATGACTTTTATGCCTATATATAGGAGGTGTTTAGGCTTGTAATAGGTAGCCAAGGGAATAAAGAATTTGCATATTTTGGCTCACGGTTCTCCCTCTTCTCTCCCTCTCTAGATCTTGCAAGAAGATCTCTCAAGAAGAACTTCCTCTTTTGGTTTTCAACAATTTCAAAAGAAACCTAAGTTACAAGACAAGTTCCACATGAATCACTTGAGATGGCTTCAAGGAAGGAAGTTTGTTAATAAATTGCCTCAGGTGAGATGTTACAATACTTTTACTAGAGACATTTGACCGTCTTTGCCATTTCTAGGAGGAGTATGAAGGATAGGGAAATTGAGATTAAGCTTTAGGAGTTTCTTGTGTGTTTGTTTTGTGAGTTTCAGGCCAAAGTGTTTCTACAACTACTTATTTTGAATTACAGGCTATGGCTATCTTATCAAACACTTTTTAAACTTGGCTTCCCCAAAACCGGTAAGAAGAGATTGCTTATGGACGTATGATTTCTCCTATAGTTTAGGGTTTATTTTCTTTCTAACGTTGGGAAAATAGAATGGACAGGACCCTAAGTTATGAAGAAAAGCTTTGTAAAGCAATTTCTTTAAAGATAGAATTCCACTTTTTAATGGGAATAGAGGATTTCAAATCCAGTGAATATTAACCTTTCTCACCAAACTACAATAGATGAATGAATAAAAGGGATTTTTTTAAAAATAATAGTTTCTTAAAAGAGAAAAGCTCAAAACAATCTCCGAATTCATTTTATATCACCAATTGGGAAGATGAGGAGTAAACGCCACAATGACGAAACAAGCAAGAAAGTAAAAGCAGCGGAAAGTAAATGACACCAATATTTAATGTGAAAAAATCAAAAATAGGAAAAAAAACTGTGCCACATCACACCAAAAACTCCGCTATAAAAATTGGGAGAAATAAGTACAAATCTCTCTTCTCTCCCGCCTCTCATTGCTTATCTTCTCACACGCACCATTCTCAATATCTAAACACTCAAAATACAAGAGAAAATCAAGTAAAAAAACCCCAAATGACACAACCCTTAAGAAAAATGATAAAAAAAAAAACCATTTAGTCCATCTCCTAGTGTTGAGGCGCCAGATTGGGGCACTACGGCACTCAAGCATCTGCCTTACACCGTTGTAGTGTCGTATATATACCACTGTGGCGCTCTGCTATCTGTCATTCAGCACTGGGGCGCTCGGGATTACAGCGTCAGGACGCTCGGGTACACAACACCGAAGGGTTGTAAGAAAAAATAAACAGGTGCAAAGCACCTGAACCCAAGCATGGGGTGAACCCCCCACAACCCCAAGCAAACACGACAAGCTTTGAGATACGAGACAATAGAACAATAAGATTTATCAATACATCAAATTTCACACATAACAATTTCTTTAATTTAGCCCATTAATTATATAAAATTGATCTCAAATATTTCCTCAAATATAAATTAATTGAAGATAAAATATAAAATTAATCTCAATTTACCCTCTTGATTATATAAAATTGATTCCAATTTTATCCCAAAGGGATCATTTAGGATTGATTTTGTAAGGTTGAGGAGCTACCTCTGAGAATTGTGATATTCTAAAATTAAATTGGCCACATTTGAATGGTAAGGGATCATTTTGAGCTTCTTCCCATCTAAGCGTGTCATTGATTGAATTAAAAGAGACATATTTTATGGATGCAGCACAAGAAAAACAGTTCAAGAAAAGCTATGGTTACTGGTTAGCAGTCCATCATCCATCAACACATCTTTCTATAAATTAATTAGCATCTTTATCTTTTATTAATCTACCATTTAATTTTGATAAAGAAAGGCTAAGCTACATGTCTAACACGTTTAATGAGATTAGAGCAATTAGATTTCTTGACAGTCAAAGTAAAATTTGTATTTGCTATTTTCCTCTTATAACTTATTCAAAATGGAACATTGTGCTTTATGGAAATGAAAGGTTTTGGATCTTCAACTAAAACTTCATTTGAGATAATTTCTTACTATTTTCTAAAGTAGTTTTATAGTATAAAAAATGTTTGAATTGAAAACTTCTTAGTAAAAAGTTACTTTAGAAAATAGTAATAAAGCTGTCTCTAGCGGTGTCAAAATTTGACAAGACTCAAAAATCCGACTCTATCCGACCCAAAAATTTCTTGTTAGGGTCAACCCGTTTCACAAACGGGTCGGATTCCGGTTCCCAAATTCGATCCGTTTGAAAAAAAAGGTCGGTTTGGGTTGACCCGGCAACCCGAACTCAACCCGGGTTAATCCGAGACAGTATATGCTCGTCCTCGCTGACTACACTGTCCCCATTCACGTTCTTGCTGACAGCCGTCGTGTGTGTCTGCTTGCATCTCGTCCACGCTGCCCGCCGTCACGTCCGTCTACCTGCTTCACATCCATCTGAGACTAAGAGCCCACCGTCATCAATGTCATCGTCGATGTGTCGTGCCGCTGGCAGCTCTAAGAGCGTCGTCGAACCTGCCAGGCGCCGTCGACCACCAAGTATCATACTAAGCTCCACCATTCCGCTAACCATTTCAGGTTGGGTCAACCTGATGGGTTAGGTTTGAGTCAACACATTTGAACCCGGGTTAGTTACAGGTTTGACCTGAACCCGACCCGTAATCCGATTTTAACACCCCTAATTATCTCAAAAATAAATAAAAATTATATGTTCTTTCATTTGAAATCTATGAGTGGGATTAGTTTCACAAAAATTGAGCAGCTTGATTTTACATTAAGGACATTCAAGTGCCATCAAGAAGGCATTTGATATGTTTGTTGGTGTGGAAGAAGGGACAAACTTGTCTTGAAAAATGATAAGCAGGACTCCAAATGATGAAACTGTTATCATATGTTGTGCAAGGGGGAGTAATGCATGATTTTTCTCTTGCTAAGCTGTGGAGAACAGATTTATTGAAGTTATTTAAGAATCCATGCGCTGTTAAAGATGTTTTTAGTGACATACTAACATTGCTCAACTTAGAAACAGCCCGTTGCTTTATTGATAGGCCAATTTACTCCAATGATGATCAATATTTCTATACTTGTAAGATTATTTTGTAGACACAAGAGTTAACATAAATATTATACTTATCATCAGTGATGCGTATGGCCTAGATTAGTGATCTTCATTGCACACTAAAGAGGCGTTGGTCTACCATATGCCCAAATGGCAGAATGGACGTCATAATTTATGTTAGGGGGCACGAGCTTGAGTGGCTCCTTAATATACATATAAATTAATCAATCAATAATGAATTAAATATTAAAAAACATAAAGAATAATCTTTTTAAATTGAAAAAAAGAAAATATTAGAAGATCTTTTTTGTAAGATACAAATTTAATTTAAATTAATTTTAGCCAACATTAAAATTGACCTCACTTGGGCTCAATATCCTTGAATATTTGAATAATATTATCTATATTAATTTATATTACAAAAATATTTCACATGAAGCTTTGCATTTCAATGTTTTCAAGATTAAAGAAGGGTTTTTTGTTGTTGTTGAGATGGTGCTTGTATGTTGGGTGTAAATAAGTTAAATCTGAAATATTTTAAGTATTTAATTAGCTCAACTCATTTAATAAATAAGTTAAAAAAATTTATTCATGTTGAGCTCATTTACTTATCCAATTGAAGACAAGCTCTTCAAAAGCCCAGGCATATGCCCCCGTCAGTAAACAACATCAGAAATGGGTCCAAAAGAAGACCCATGATGACGCCAATCCCGACGGTAGACACCTTGGAGAATCCTCCAGGGGATCCCGTCGCGCACCAACTCCTCCCAAGAATGAATCCAACTTCGATCGCAGCCCGCAGATCGAAGAGATCTTCTTACCAAGCCAAGAACCGGAGATCCAGTGGCGCCGCCGCTCGGAGATCCGAGTACTAGAAGAAGAAGAGGAAGAAGATATGGGGGAAGAATATATAGAAGATATGGAAGAAGAATATATTGAAGAAAACTTAGAAGAAATGAATAACACCTTGGACATGGAAGTGGTCTACATGGTGAGACACGTCAATGTCGATGATGAGGCCTACTACGATGACGGTGAAGGCGATGATCGTTGGCAACCGCCAGTTAGGCAAGTGTATAGACGTCATCATGAAGCTGGGTCCACCACTAACGGAGGTGGTCAAATTTTGAATTATTTACATACATAACACATAAAATTATTAACTTTATATACTTAATTTATAAATTATCATATTTACTCGCATAACATTTAAAACTTTAACCAACAAGAAAGTACCACTTGGCATAACTTTCATGAACGTTGTTACTCGAGCTACTTCCATTGCTGACTTTCTCTCATCTCATATGTCGCCTTCTAGCCAAGGTTTGCTCTCTTGGAGAAAGTATTATGTGTGGAGTCCGGAAGGAAAGTTTCTATCCGGATCGTGAATGTACACAATGTACAAAATGTGTACACAATTTAAAATAAATTATGTACAAAAATTATACATAGTGTGTACACTCACAGTCCGGACGGGAACTCTCCGTCCGGACTCCGCCAGGAATAATTTCTCTCTCTCTTGGTCTTTCTTGGAAGAAATGACTTTAATTAGGAGGCATCTTCTGGGTTGACAGACATTTTGGTAATTGTTGCCAAGCTCAATCCATCTGGGTTAACTTTACTATATATTACTTGCAACGAAAGCAATAGGAGAAAGTTGGAGATGGAAGTGATGAGAGCGATGCAATTGATAGAAATTAAGATAAGTAGCATTTTTGTGGTTATTAATTTTTTAAGTATTATGAGAGGAATTAATAATACAATTTAGGTGTTAAATACATAAAATGAATATCTTTAAATGTTATGTATGTGAATCCGACTAAAATCTTATATAAAAACATCATTGAATTGCTATCGATCGAGCCTATGCAATTCATTAAATAAATTAACTTATAAAATAAATAAAAAAATTATGCTAATTAATCATTAAGATGAATATGATTAAAAAACTATCAATATAATTTTCTATACAAGTCTTGCAGAGATGATCGACAATATTCTCTACCTCCAAAGAGAATATTAGAGTTCAAATTATTCAAAATTTACTTTAAATTACTCATGCATCAAGAATTAGAACATTAACATTCTAAAATCCTTTTAATATCAACTTTAGACTTCATTTGGGATGGCTTTCTTACTACTTCTTAAAGCAGCTTTCTAGCACCAAACAAAGCCTTAAGTTAACATTAGTACTCTAAGATGATTAGCCTCAATTATCTTTCTTCCATACTATTTCTCTTTAATTTTACTATGTTCTCCTAAATTTATCATAATTTTAGCATTAAATAGTCCTTAATATGTACGCTCCTTCATGCTGCTGTAAAAAATGGTTTGTTGATGTTTATTGATGCTTTTGCCGGTGCAGCTCCTACGGCATTCCCGCTTCTTAAAACTTCAACCTTTAAGGGTATGTCGTCATTGTGGATTTATGAGGAGGAAATTGTGGCTCTTGTTGCATCTTTTGAACTTTCTTTGGTTGGAAATTTTTCAAACAATCGGCCATCTTTGAAATCCATTATGAAGTTTTTCTTTGATATTAAGCTTGCTAGTGAATGTTTTGTGACTCTTTTGGATGCGAAGAATGTGTTAATTAAACTTGTGAACGATTTGAATTATTGTAGGGTTTTTTATGAATTGTTCTTATTTTATCCATAATTGCTTCATTAAATTGGTTAAGTGGTCTCCTTACTTGGATTTAATAGTTGAATCTCTCATTCTCCCTATTTGGGTCTTCTTCCTGAATTTGCGTCCTCGCCTCTTTTCTCCTCATATTTTACATGGATTGGGCTCTTTATTTGATCAGCCTCTGTGTATTGATAATGCAACCTCTGTGGGTTCTCGCCCTTCAGTTGTATGGGTTTTAGTTGAATTAGATATAACTAAGCATTATATTGATGTTGTTTGGATCAGTCCAGATAGCTTGTGTTATGTTCAATCTATTGTGAGGGAAGATTTGCCCTTATTTTGCGATCACAATAAAGCTTTAGCTCATGATAAAAGGAATGTGGTATCTTAAATCCCCATTTTAATAGGTCAAAAATGGGTTCTACTGTTGTTAATAATGTTTGTTTCGATGGGAATGTGAATGGTGCTTTGAAAATGGTGGATAATGTTGTTATTCCTAATTTGACTATTGTCTCTGGTGAATGTGTTGGTGATTAATGGGGGTAATTGCAATGAATCTTCCTATGATATGGATAAGGGTACTGGTGATCTTAACATTAGAGATAAGGTCAGTCTTGTTGAGGAGGAAATTACTCCATCGAATATTGTTTTTCATTTATCTATTGCCTATGTTAATAGTGAGGATGTTAATGATAGTTTGGGTACTAATAATTGTGGGGTTAACCTTATAGCTTCTCCCATCACCCATTAACCAAACGTGGTAGGAGGAAGTCTAAAATGAAGTAATTGGTTTATTTGTTGTTTTTCTCTGGTAAAATTGGCCCTCTTCTGTCGGTTTTGCCTTTGGATTTGGTGTTGCTTTGGTTGGTGGCTGGCTCGTGTGGTTGGGTTATTTTTTCTCTCTTCGTATCGCCTTAGGTGTTGTGGTTTGGGTTTGGCTGTGTGGATGGAGTTTCTAGGTTTGCTTTGTCTGTTGCAGTTGGGTTGTTGTTGTTGGCTTTTCGTGTGTGTGGGAGTGACCTTGTGGTTGTTTGTTGCTGGTGTTGTTTCTTTGGTTGGTTGATGGTTTGTTGGATGTTGGGTTGTGTGTTTCATTTCCTTTTGCAGGTTTCTTTTGGATCTAAATCTTTCAGGTTGCTTTTCGTTGCTCATTTGGCTCCATGTGAGGGATTGAGGATCTTCATGTTATTTTGTTGAGCTATTTTTTATCCTTGTTTGCTTAGTTTTGTTACTTTATTTTATGTTGCTTTTCATTGTAATAGATAGAACTATTGGCTCGTAGGTTTTACTTCAAAAGCTGTTCTTTAGATAGCTGAAGGTTTTTTAAGGACTACAATTTTCTTGTGTTTTTAATGCATATGCTCCTCTGAGAGTTCTATCAAAAAAAAAAAAAAAATCCTTAATAAAAATAAATGATAATAAATGACAATACAGCACTTTTTGTGAACCAAATAGAACAGGTCGTTGAAACCAGACTCCCACCTTTCTAGTGGTGCATTGAACTTGCTTGATTAGTTGAATCAATCATTTGCATTGAACATGTTATTTCCCCCAACCTCTATGTCACAATCAACTTTATTTCATATTTATCGCATCAACTAATGCTGCATAGTTGAATATTTTATTAAAGGACATCTTCTATAATGGCAAGAGCATTAGATTCATATCAAGGTCATCATCAAACTTTAAAGGCTGTGATATTCATTGATTGGATCTTCAGATCAGCTAAGATTACCAGCGGACATAAATGTCACTGAGAATGTTGGCCCAATTTAGCCATTTTTTCAAATCTAAGTTTGTAGAGGAGAGGTCTAATTAGTATAATAATACTTAGGTTATGTTCATTATTCTATGTGGATTAATTAAGAGACTAATTATAAAATATTACTTTTAATTTTAAAAAAGAAATACATATTTAACAATTAATTTAATGAGATTATGTATTCTTAAAATATTTTTTTAAAGTATATGATAAAATAACATTTATTAACTATATACATTTTATATTCATATAATATGATTAATATATGTTTTTTTTTAAGTTATATACATATTAATACCATGTTTAATATATATTTATATTCTATATTTTTAATAACATATGTATTTTATATGCTTATATAAAAGCCTCATAGCTCCATTAATTATAGCTCAATCAACTCCTGTCCAAAATAGGAGAGAATATTCTATGAAGTGCCGGGACGCGTCCGGAGGCCAATCCGGGTGCGTCATGTCACCAATACACTGTGCATTGGATGACATGAAGCATCTGGATTGGCCTCCTGATGCGTCCGAACACCGCACGTAACAATTTTCCCATAATTAACACCAATATTTTTTTGCGGGGCGGTTAGGGGTTCGATCATGAGCTGCATGGGAGGAAACAGGTTCGCTCAACCAGCGAGCTGCATGTGCGAACTCTAGACACCAATGTTCATTGTTTGCTAAGTACCCTTCTTTCATCCATGTAATGAATTACTACTGCTGACTTGTAGCTTATGCCATGATTCAACAGTGCCAACCACTTAGACTCAGATCCTTAGAGAGAGAGTGAGAGAGAGAGAGAGAGAGAGAGAGAGTGAGAGAGAGAGAGAGAGAGAGAGAGAGAGAGAGAGCTACAGCTCTGGACAACACTACACAGTAATCTCAGTTGGATTTTTTGCTCGTATCCTTCTACAGGTTAGGAATCTCCGTCCCAATTACAAAGCACCAAACTGCAAGCAGAAAAAGGAGATCCAAATAATTTCGATATTTGTGTGTCTCTTTGCGTTGAGCACTAACACTCGCCATGGATTATATATTTGACTCTCTTATCTTTTGTAGTGCTATGGGTCGCCTCACCACCCTCAAAGTAGAAAGCAGAAGACAAAATGCTCGAGTAGTCTAAATCATTTGATGTTAAATCACCACCTTGTGGACCAAATATTAGCCAATGTCAGTTTAATTTGGTACTCGGATGGATGATTGACGATTTTTATAACCTCTTGATAGGTACTCGTGCCTTGGTAACTGCTAGCTTACGTTTCTTCTTTTTCACTTTTCCAGCTAGCACAAATCTTGTCACCGTGATCTATTAGTTGGGAGCTTTAGCTATTACATAAGAGATTTTGATGAGTTTGAGTCTTGTGTCTGTGATGTGTGTGCGAATTTACTTTAGTTGGGCTAAAAAGATGTTAGGACTTAGCTAAAGTCGGGGAGATTCATCAGTCACGTCCTAATGCCTCTCATTTGATCAGATTATTGATGTGAGGATCGTCGGAAGAATCAGACCTGCAAGAACGAATTTCCCAATCCATGAAACAATCACAAGCACAAAGCTTCAAAGCTTTAAAAACTAGATAATATTCATTCAATGATCATCTCCTTGCAATATCTAGCTTGCTTATATAAGGCCATTTAAGGCAAACTCACACACACACAACGCATACACATGGACTCGAACTTTGGACCTCTTAGTTGGAAGCCTAAGCTCTCAACCAATAGGCCAAGGGGTGTTGTGTATCTAGCTTGCTTATATAAGCTACTAAGAAGATTCTAGAAAACTTGTAACAAACTAGATAAGATATTCCTAAGGTATGTTATAATTATGATGTTCCACATCAATTATTTATAGAAGTACAATGATACTAAAGACTCAATTATCTAATAACCCTAACTCAACTCATACTACTTGATTTCTCATGATCATTGATGTAAAATCAAGATATTTTTCAAGCTAAATGGAATTTTATTAGATTTAGGGTTAATCTAACTTGTATAATAACCCAACTCATGTTTAGATCTACTCAGAAACAAATGAGTCAAGTTGAATTGCTCGTTAGTAGGTGTGTTAATGAGTCGAGTTGAGTTGTTACTTTGTCAAGTCAAACTCATTTGATTTATACTAAGCTGGAGTTATAGATCAAGCTCAGCTCAAGTGAAAAATATGATGCTAGAGTTTGACTGGAATGCTTGAGCTCGACAAAACGCTCGAGTTTGACTCGTTTTGAAGCTCAATTGCTTATTTTGAATACAACAACAACAACAAGAAGCCTTTGTCGCACTACGTTGGGCTTATTTTGAACCTGGAAAAAAAAAAATAATTAGTTTGATATAAATGCCTTGTGTTAATCTATATTAATCGAGCTAGCACGATAAGTTGATTAGTCATATCAGGCCAAGCTCAAGCTCAGCTCGTATAATATTTGAGTTGAAATTTACTTGTGACTCGATAAACTTGACTAACGAGATCGTTAGGAATATTTATTTTTGTTGTGATTTAAGCTACCTTGACTCACTTAAACCTCTATAAGAGTTCACGACTATTCTACTACAACCATTTAATTATTATTTGGCTCAAAGTCGTTGGTTATTAGTAAAGTACGGCCATGAAATGACCTCAATTCGAATATTATGTTGTTAAAGTGGCAGAATAAATATGTTCGATTAATAAGTTTATCTAACTATACTAACTCTCATTGACCAGTTATTTATGCGCTATATAGCCCACATTGATATCGTTTTTACCTACTCCATCTAATCATTTGTTCAATAATATTATTAAATTTTCAAGATAATTAAGGCTGAATATCTATTTGTATTTTTTATTTTAATCATCATTTTAGTTATTCGTAAGATAATTAATGCATGACTATTAATTTTTTTAGTTTTGCTTAAACATAGAACATTATGTTAGTAAATTATGGACAAAGTTGTGATTATGAAAAGATTTTTAGGATCTTTCTTAAAGTTTAACTTTATAAAAAGGAAAACACTAAAAAAATTGCTAATGAGAAGAGATGAGGCCGCAGTTGCGAAAAGGAGACCCAAATCGGGATGATCGATGACTCAACACCGACATCAACAAGGGGAGACCACTTTGTAAGCTTCATGTAACAATTATAAACCAGATACGATCTATAGCAGAAAACATGACAATAATCTAGGTCATTAGCAAGCTTGAACATGAGACGGATCCAGCAAGGTGATTGAAACCTCCCCATTTAGCTTGAGTTGAAAAAAAAAATATACGTATGGTATCAAGAGACGGGCGTTTGGTAGAAAAAAAACCAACTAAAGAGAACTGAAAAGGATCAGCTAGAGCCTAAATTTCCTGATCTGATATTCAAAGGGAAGGCAAACCAAGAAATGAAGATGCCTTAAGTTCAGGAAAATCATTTCTGGAAGACGAACCCGAAAGAACATCCAAAAATGAATGCGAAGAAGGCGAACCCCCTAAAAAACTAGGGTTGCAAAGCTTCGGCGCCATCTTGGCACATGCCGGAGGAAGAAAATTCACCAACAAAACAAAATCGAACCAGCAAAGAGGAGAAAAACTTCCCTGTTAACGAGAAGAAAGCCAGCCCCGCTGGAGAGCGGACCGGCAATCGCGAAGGGAAAGCTAGGGCAAAGCCCTAGCGGAGCAACCGAAACGAAGAGGAGTAAAAATCTTAGGAGGAATGAAATTTTAATGTAAATGAGATTTTAATTAAATGATATTCTTCGTGATAGATATTGATGAAGGGCAGTCAATACAATTCCTATTTGAGAGGAAGTATGACCTAAAGTTAGCAAGTGACACAAGCAATTAGGATAAAAATCCAAAAAGAAATAATTTCTTCTTTCTTTCTTTCTTCTTTTATTATTATTATTATTATTATTATTATTATTATTATTATTTTTGAATCTTTGTTTTCTTTGTTGTGTTGTTGGATTCTCTTCTCTCTTTGGATTGAGTGCGGCGGTTTTGCTTTTGGCTGTTGGGGCTGGGTTGTTCATTCTGCCTTATGGCTTATTTGGTCCTACTTGTGGTTGGATGTTTAGGGATTTGACTTTTTTGGCTTGGTGGTTTTGGCGAACAATATAGCTTATGAACCCTTTTAGTTTTCATATTATTTTCTTCCAATTTTTCTTATTGTGTCTTATCTGTGTTTTGTGTGCCATGTTGGGGTTATCCCTTACCTTGGCTTCCGTGATTTCATTCTAAGCTTTGTGGGATTTGCTCTTCTCATGTTTCTTTTACTCAGGATTGTGTTATATTTTCTTGTTTTTTTTTATTTTTGCTTTTGTAATAGATGTGATTTTTGGCTCGTAGTTTTTACTTTAAATGTTGTATTTTATATAGAGCTTTAGAATCTCTAAAGACTTATACTTCATTTTATTTATGAACTCGTAGGATCCTTTTGCGTTTCCTCTTAATAAAATTAGGATAATTACTACTAAAAATATAAGAATTGAACAACCAGAAGTTGGCAGGACAACCAACAGCAGCAAATGGCCAAGTTCGAACCTACAGTGACTATACATTATTTTGGGTCCTATTTTAAATCTTTCATTATCTATTATTTTTTATTTAAATTCAAATTTTTTTAAAACTATTTTTTTACACAATACAGTAGATTTTCAAAAATATTATTTAAAACAAATAACCCATTACTCATGGATAAATTATTCTATGCAAAGACCGAACGCAGAACGTCGTCCGGAGACCAACCAGAATACGTCAAGTCTACAGCACTGAGCCGCAGTACCTATCAGCATCAATTACAAAAACCATAGCTACAGTAGCATCGTCTAACTCTCCGGCAGCTACAGTAACAAACCACAGCCTCCACTAAAGCCACAACGGTCTCTAACATACCGAGCACATGGATTAATGATTGTGGCTGCAATTATAACAAACCAACCAATCTCCTGCACACACGTGGCATAAGCTTATATTATAAATAGGCATTGTAGCTACTGAAATAACTCAATGAAAACATCGCAATGTTACTGTAGCATCTCTTTGTGCTTTCCTCTGTTTTGCATCTGTATTGCAGATTGAAGATCGACAACTTCTCATTGTCTTCAGTATCGAGTAAGGGGTGACGTGACATATTCTGATTGTTCTCCGGACGGCGTTCAATATCCGCACAGAATATTTTATCCTGTGTGTGGCCACTGATTGTAGACACCAACTCAATTGGCAATGGGGAAATTTTCGGAAGCAGCGTGAAGGGTTGTTAATTTAGCGGAAAGAGCAGTTTTTTGGATTAATTTAATTGAAAGCCAATTCGCCAAACAGATCAGCGCACTCCCAGAATGCGTGCAGCTGTTTCGCGCATTCTGAAGAATGCGCCGAAGCATTAAGCGCATTCTTAGAATGCGCTTAATGCTTCGGCGCATTCTTCAGAATGCGCCAAGGTGTTAAGCGCATTATACCCATAATGTCAGCTGGCTGATTGCGTTATTTGGATTTCAGCGGAGACGAGATCCGCGAAATCCGCGGACGGTTGCGGATAGTGATAAGGCAATAATTGGGGTGGATGGGCGTTGAGGCGATGAGAAGAAAAAAATTTCTATAAATCAGAGTAGCATCCGTCGTAGTTATTCACCCCTTCGCAAATTCCTCATCTTCCTCTCCTCCTTTTTCTGTTCACCCGAGAGAGCTTTGAGGTGAGTTTTGCATTTTTTTTTTCTTTTCAATTTTTTCTGTTTTGAGTAATTAATTATACGTTGTCCAGATGATTAATTTTGGCTTTTGAGAGCTTTTATTTTTAGTTTTATGATTTTTCTGTAATATTTAGAACAGAATGATCCTCTTGGTGAGAAACTTGGTAGCCAATGGGTTCAGAAATCCTTAAAGGAAGTGATTAGTTTTCACTGTCAGTTAGTTGCTAACTTGTTATACCTTGTAATAAGTTTTGTTAATAATTTTTCTTTCTATCCTAACAAATAATGGTGGCTTGAGTAGGATGAAGGTCCATGTTGTGTGAGAATGATAATGAAAAAAAATAGTGATTTTTTATATTTAATATTAATTTTTTTATATTTATCTATATAACAATTAAATATCTAAATCATATTAAAAATATCAAATATCACTAATATAAATTTATATGAAATTAAATTGCCTTTTTTTGATATTTTATGGATATATTTTGATATAATTATCATTATATGAAATGAAGATTTATTGAATAAATATGATATTTAAGAGTTTTTAAGTAAGGAAATTAAAATATTGAGCAATATTGAAATAATAAATTAATAATTTGGAAATAACTAATTTGGAAACTAAAATAAATTTAAATTAACAATGATTTTTATTGAAGATGTTGACCATATGGAAAATGTTCATTTAATACTATGGAAGGATATATGGGAAAAAAAAAAGTTGCTATGCAAAATTAAGAAATAATTTACTCTTATTAAAGCATAAATGGCAAGACACAAGTTATGTAATATAGATAATAATTTAAAAAAAAGATAATAAAAGAACAATGATTTAATAACTATTATTAATATAACAAATATAATTATACAAATAAATTTAAGTAATGATCAAAATGCTAATTATTAAATAATCATTCACAGTATGTTAGCAATCATAATCTTTTTCATGAAAAATATAATTAATGCATTCACACGCGAACATATTAATATATATTCAAAATTAATTTGCACTCAAGTAATGGAATTTAATAATACCGAAGAGGCTCATCATACTATTGATCAATCAATTGACTTAGGACCTTATTAATAAGCGGGCATGATGACTGTACCTATAGTAGAACCAATTTCTCAAAACAACCAACGCAACCTCTGAAGAACACAACACATATCAATAAAATCGACACTGGGCATGATGACTGCCTTGCTAATGTTACACCATGAAGTTTTAGCATGCTTAGTTTTCCAGCATCTTTAATAATTGGATTGAGGAATCAAACCCAAAGTTTGGTTATTCACATTCATTCCTTGCATGTTGAGATCTATGCTTTGACACCGAAAAATTATAATGGATTGAGAAGAATGAGTGTGACATCCTGTTCGCTTGAACTTTGTATGCCTAAGAGGATCTAGTATAAAATATTAGTGGGTTCGATTCTCGGATTACCATAGATACTATCAAGATTTTATAGAATTAGTGTTTATTTACAGTTTGAGGATGAAAGGAAATATGAAATGATCTTCCTAGTGTTCATATGTGCATCTTACAACTGGGAACGGTGACCTCAACGATTTTTTTATTGTATTAAATTTGTCCAAACAAAAGAAAATTGATGGGAGGAATATTTTTTGGGGTTAATTTTAAATAGCAGCATGTTTATTGTGTAATTAAGCAAAAAAAACTTATTTGATAAATAATTTAAAAAAGAGCAATAACGTTATTTCATTTGGCGTATTGCTCATGTGAAGAGAGAGAAAGACGCAGGTTGAGATAAAAATTGTTAAATTTGGACAAATTTTATAACTTAACATAATTAGAAATTTATAATTTATAAATAGTATTTGTAACTTAATTTAGAATTATAATTTATAATTTTAATTTAATTATGTTATAGTTTAAAATAACTTTATCTAATTTAATAACGTTATAATAAAATAACTTCTAATATTATTTTATAGATTTTTTTTAAACTTAAATAAAGTAATAAAATTGATACATTAATAACTTTATTACATAATTTTTAAAGATATTAAATATAATAAACTTATTTGAGATTGATTAGAAAAATTTACTAGTTTGACTGCAATGGTCGGCAGAGCGATGGAAGTATATATTGAAGCCTAAAACTTTATTAACTCAGCGATTGAAGTATATATTGAATCCTAAAACTACATTCACTCTCGTTATGTTTTGACGAGTATGTTAAGTACAAAACTACAGTACAATTTGGCATTATTCGCATTAACCCTTAAATTTGTGTAATTTAGGTTAGAATGTCACGGTTAATGTTATTTTTTGGTGGCGAGCTACGCATGGGGGATGAGTTTACAGCAACATATATTGGTGGACAAAATCGACCAATCATTGTTGATCACGATATTTCACTTGCGATGCTGAAGGAAAGAGTTATGGGGGTGCTCAAGATTAATCCTTCAACAACTACTGTCAGCCTAACTTGTCGACTACGGCATAATGGTGGACACTGCGCAACACCTGTAAACGATGAAGAGGTTTGTGAGTTCATGTTGTTGGAAGCAAGAATTGATCCCGTCGTTGTGTACGTTGAGGCGAAACCAAACAATCATGGTGACGTTGTTGGTCCTTCAACGGAGATACAAATGTAAGCATGCAAAACTTTGGGTTCGGCATTTGTAGTGGTAACTTTACTTAGTTTAAAACTTAAGCATAATAATTATTTTTTATGGTAGGCCCACCACGTGGTTTGGTGGAGGATTAAGTACAATTGAAATGCAGAACAATTTTTATGGTCAACTGTGTTTGTCAGAGCGTCAAACTGTTGTGCAAGAACGAGTACCCCGACGACCTACTGTAACCGAACCTTCAAAAAGAACACCTAGTAATATATTTGTAGAGAACCTAGTCTCTTCCTCATGGTACCCTCAATCAGAACAAAACAAAAATATTTCCTTACACGAAGATGACATTGATAACAACGATGAGGATTCCTACAAGACTATGGATAGTGGTAGTTCTGATATAGGAGATAATTCTAGTCAACCCAATACTGAACTACAGGAGACAATGTATAATTACACGAACAATGAAAATATCGGTGATGAGTTCATTCAAGAACATGCTCGACGAAACGGCACTGGATTACAATCGAGGGATGCGAATAATAATTTCGAGGATACCTTTAGAACAACTGAAGAATGGGATGGTAATGAACACTGTGATCCTCCTATCATTAATATTGTTAGCTCGACAGAAGCGACCATTCCATCGGAAGTTTATGAAGGATAAATCTTTCATAACAAAGAAGACTTACAAGCTGCAATTAATGGTTGGTCAATCGCACAGAATGTTCAGTACATAAATTCAACTTCCAATAAAACTCGGCTCACAATTTTATGTAGTGAACATAATAATGTGCATAGGCCCTGCTATTGGCGACTACATGCATCACGAAGTAAAAAATTATGTGGTCTTTGGAAAATATCATGTGCGGGTCCACCTCATACTTGCACTCAACCTGTTATATCTGGTGGAAATCACAATTGCACTTCAAAATTTATATGTAGACATATCATGCCCATCATAAAACAACAACTTGACATGAAACCGAAGGAGATAATTGCAAGAATGGAGTCGAAGTTTGAAATGAAGATTTCGTACATGAAGGCCTGGAATGCACGGAGAAAAGCCATTGAAGCAATATTTGGATCGTATGAGGAATCATATCGTTCAGTCCTACGTTTTATGGAAGTGCTACGTATGTCCCAACCAGGTACTGTATATAATGTTGACTTAGTTGGAGGTTCACGATTCAAGGCAATTTTTTGGGCTTTCGGCCCTTCTATTAATGGCTGGCAACATTGTCGGCCGGTCCTTAGCCTAGACGGAACTTTCTTGCTTGGAAAATATCGTGGGACTCTTCTTGCTGCTGTTGGAATTGACGCGAATGGTGGATTATTCCCGTTGGCCTTTGCAATAGTTGAGTCAGAAAGCAATGATTCATGGGTTTGGTTCCTTCGTAACCTACATAACTTGGTCGAAGTGGTGAAAGAACGTCAAAATTTATGCATCATCTCAGATAAACATGCAGGTCTAGTGAGAGGGTGCCGAGAAATTTTTCCTCAAGCTGTCCATAGACACTGTCTTCGGCACTTGCGTGAAAACTTTAAAAAGTTTTTACGTCGCCAAGGTATTGTTGATGTTGAAGGGCTTTGCAACAATATGTATTTGGCGGGTAGTACAGAGGATAGTGCAAGCTTCACTCGTATGATGGAGCACATTAAGAATACGAAGCAAGAGGCATATGATTGGTTGATCCAGCGTGATGTTAGTAAGTGGTCATTATTATTTGACAATGGATGTCGATACAGCATCATGACAACAAACGTATCAGAATGTTTTAATGGGGTTCTTAAACGTGCTCGTGGACTTCCAATTCAAGGCCTAGTGATGTCCATATACTATAATCTCGTATCTTTATTCATGAGGCGATCTACAGAGGTTGATAAGTGGATTATGGCTGCAGAATCTGAATTTGTTCCGCGTACAATGGGCATTCTACATAGAACTGAACGCGAAGCACGACGTTGCCATGAACCTATTGCCATTAATAGAGGTGAATTTGAAGTTGTGGATTTGGCTTCCAAAACACATAAAGTTGATGTCCTTACACCCGAACAATGTGCTTGCACATGTAACAAACCACAATTACATCATTTGCCTTGCGTTCATGTGGTTGCAGTCGCAGGATATAGGCGATGGAATCACAATGCTTTCGTGTCTCAATACTTCGCACAAAACTCATATAAGGCAACATATTCCGGGCTTTTTCATGTTGTTCCGCCTAAAGATGTTTGGCTCTATTTTAACGACCAAACAGGAATCATACCATTACTTCCACCAGCTTTTCGGAGACGTGCCGGTAGACCGAGGACAACTAGATTTCGTAATACGATGGATGAGGCTCAATCAAGCTCAAATAAACGGTGTGGACATTGTAAGCGAAATGGTCATAATAGGGCTACGTGTCCGTATAATCCGGCATCGTCTAGGTATTAAAGATAATTCCTTTCTTTATTATACTAATGACCTCTTATTCTAAGTAATCAACTAAGAAAATTAATTTAAATTTCTTGCTGAATTAAAGGTACGGTCGATAGATCTGGCTATATTGTTTTTCGTCCGCAACAAAGGGAACATGTTGATTGCTCCACCTCGTGATGTGTTAAGCTTGCAAGTCTGTTCGAAGATCGACGTTGTACGATGTGATGATGTTAAACATTTCAAAGTCTTTATGTTTGTTTTATTTTTAATAAAAGCTTATTTGTACGATGTGTTATTTATTTTTTAATAAAATCTTATTTGTGGAAGTGTTCCAAATATCTCAAATATTGTAACTATATATATATATATATATATATATATATATATATATATATATATATATATATATATATATATATATATATATATGTTAGAGAAAACCACCAAGCGATATTGTATCTCATAAAAATTTAGCAAAAAAAGGCAATTGCTTAAAATATATAGTTATGCGATGAGATGGGTGTTTTTTTAGAATTCATTCTTTGAATGTTGTGATATTTATTTAACAACTTAAACAAATCGCCAAATTTTTTGAATTATAGCTATGGCTGAAAGAACTAGGCGGCGACGTGGTGGGCGTCGTAGCACCCATGACGAGAACGTGGATGAACCTATTCGAGAAATGAGCATAGCATCACTGGGGTCATCTCATAGGGCGCATGATCCAGATCAGGTTTGAAATTTTATTCAGTTGTATTCATGTATATTACGAACTGCACACATCTTTATCTTTCTTTAAATTGGATCTTCTTATATCGTTGTCACAGGCATCTCCTTTGGTTGCTTCGACCCATTTACGTACAGCCCGTGAGTGGTCGGTTGAATGCCCACGCATGATTTATGTTCTACGAAACCTCGGACTACATAACATTCGGCATCTACAGTTCATACGTTTGGATCATAATCTCATTACTGCACTTGTCGAGAGATGGTGTCCGCTTACGAACACTTTTCACTTCACGGTTGGAGAGATGACAATAACGCTGCAAGATGTGCAGGTTATACTAGGACTGCGCATTGATGGGCCAGCCGTCGTGGGACCAAATGTTGTTGGATTAGGGCGCCGTTGGGAGTCATGGCCTGATTGTTGTGATGAACTACTTGGCACACATCCAGGTAGAGAAACCGTGTACCATGCACCAGGTGATGAAGATGACACGGCCACTTTTAGAATGGGTAGTTCGCAGTTCGAGTCAATGCTCCCCTTACGATGGCTTCGATGGACTTTCTACAGAGATTCATATGAACAGCTAGCTCCTGGACCATTTCTTTATCATGTCCGGGCTTACATCCTGTTCATGATTGGATGTTTTTTGATCCCGGACACATCGCGGTCACATGTGTCCTTGCAGTGGTTGCCCTTGCTTATGGATGTGGACTCATTCGGTCAATTGTCTATTGGAAGTGCTGTTCTTGCGCATCTATATAGAGAGCTATGTAATGCGACCAGGCCCACACGTACTTATATTGCCGGATGTGTTGCATTACTACAGGTTTGGTCGTGGGAGAGATTGTACATTGGCAGACCCACACTACGTGTACCACAAATACATTATTTAGGTGGTAAACCTCTTGGTTGCAGGTACTATTATTTAATTTATGCAAGAGCTTAAACCTTTTAAACAGTTACTTATGATATTCCGTACTTAATGTAGGTGGGCTGAAGATCGGATACGTGAGCTCCCCTCTGGCAACACGTTGACATATCGTGATGAGTTTGACGGTTTACGACTATCTCAGGTATGATAATATTTAGAACATTAACCCTTATCAATTTTTTGCCATATGTCAACGTGTAGAAATCCTTTATTTGTATACATGTAGGTGAGCATGACTCCATACACGGATGACATTCTAGCAACTTTGCCTGCCGAATGTTTGGAGGGGATCGAAATATGGCGTGCTAGAGTGCCCCTCATTAGCTGGAAGCGCACCGAGTGGCATCTTCCTGATCGTGTTATGCGACAATTTGGGGGAATACAATTCACAGATGTTTGACCGATGGAATTAAATTTCAGAAGGATTGATGGAAGAGGTCGAGCTGATCTGGACTGGACTGTTCAGTATAGAGATTACCTGGAAATATGGGAAGATAGGAGAGCATATGTAGTAGCAATAACCCGGCCAGAAGGTTCTGGTAATCAGGAGTTAGGTACTTACCTACGGTGGTATAGGTCATGGGCTTCAATCTATTTGTTACAGCCTCAAACAGAACCGCCAGAAACTTTCTTTCCTCGCTCCCCAGGCGAACGATTAGTGGTACGTTGCAATAATATATATTTTTAGAAAATTTGTTATAAAGCATATTTTGATAATCATTTTAAATCGTGTAGGCTGACTACTACATACGTTCAAGTGCAATTCTTGAGCCATTGGCGGGGGGTCAAGGACAAAATGCCAGTTCATTACAGTTAGCAGTTGACCAGGTTTCCGAGCTTTCCGCCAGAGTGCAGCGATCTGTTTATATCGACTATACTACTTTTGACACCACACTACCTGAGATGAGTCAAACCAGGGACGCAGGAATAGGTTTTCATGGCTCTCAAGGGCCAAGACGATCAACTTCTGATGCTCCATCTAGATCCAGGAGAAGTCGACGACAGCAGCAAACTGAACGAGAACCACCACGACATTCAATGCACATTCCATCGACCGCCTATGACATGTCCGGGGCTGGACCCTCCACACAGCATTGGAGCCCATTGGCGGCACAAGAAACCAGTGCACATGAAATATTTTATGGTACACCATCCCAACATCCCTCAACACAAACATTTATACCCATAGCAATACCAGAGTGGATGTCAGGGGTTGGGTTACCAACGTCCCCCTCGCAGCAAGATATATTACTAATGGGAGGACAAACTTCTGAACAATATACTGATGTGAGGCAACATCGACCAGAACTTCCACCACAAGATGAGGAATTTATTGAGGAAGAGCAACAGCTACAACGACGCAGAAGAAGAGCTCCAGATAGATATACTCCTTGTAGTAGGGCTCTTCCTCGGCATCGATAGATGGTCTCGGTTAAAATTTTCTCTATCTTATGCTTAGTACTTTATGTATGTTAATGTTCGATGATCCGTAAGACAACATAATACATCCTATTCATGCTCTCTTATTTATATTCAGCATGCAAATTATTATACTCTATACGTTCTTTCATACTTGACTTGAATATTATTCCAAGCCATTTCACAACATTTTTCGCTCCTTGTTCATAGGAATCCACATTTTAAGCAAGAAGAACTTTATTATTACAAAATATTCTCAGAGGTCAATGAAAGTATGAGAGGCGCACCTACAAACCAACTAATAGAAGAAGGAAGTAGCCGTATACATGAAAGTTTGGGTTATTGCCAAGATGAGATCCTAGAAGCAAAAGCAACTACAAATGAAATTTTTAGATGTCTTCTACATACTTGGGGGGAAGACGAGGATGTTGTCCTGTGGCATGAAAATGATGAAATTATGAAATTAAGGCAATATAGGTCTGGCTATGAACTTCGAGCAAGTGGTTGGAAGTTGTTACAAGAAAGATTTAGCGATATGAACGGCCACCTAGTATCATTAAATTTTATAAAGGATCGTATTCGAGAATTGGGGTGCGATAGACACGGTACTGTTGAGCCGGGGATAGGAATATCAATGGTTGATATGGATCACTGTATTCTATATCAACATTGGTCGCATAAAGAAGACAAATGGCTCTTAGATAACTACAAAATGCTAATGCAATGTTCTCAGGGCGGAAAGCAGAGAAAATTTTTAGATGGCGAAGATTGGAACCACCTGCAACACGGATTTATGTACCACTTCAAATGTTGTCCAACGCAAACACAACTTCAAGGTCGTGTACGAAATCTGCTTAGGAAATGACTATGATGTGTTCTTAAATGTAAGCAAATATTAATATTTTATGTATAAGATTAAGGTGCTAACTGTCTAAAATTCTTATCGGCCTTTACATATAAACTTGTATTATTTTCATAAATAATAGCTCATTCCGCATTTGCTTAAATTTCAGCACATAATGTCATCATCTTCATCAAAAACCTCAGCAATAAAGCGCTCACCAGCTAGGGATTTCCTTCATATAATTCCTAGAAAGAAGTTGATATATGATGGAACAATTCGATTGTCAGAATCAATGTCGTACCCTATGGATGAATTCTTGGAGGAAAAAACAAGAACAAATGAATTTTTTCGATGTTGTTTACATGAATGGTCTTGGTATGAAGACGATAGTTTATGGGATACATATCACGAAGTTATCAAAAGTCGTCATCCCATGTATGTGGATGGAGAAACAATTACTGATATGGGCTGGAAATTCGTACGACAAAGGTTTACGGATCACAATGGTCATTTTGCTCCTATAAATATTCTTAGTACAAGAATTAATGAAATCACACAAAAAAAAGATGGTTCCGTTGTGCTCAATGCTGAGAATCCAATAACTGATGTGCAACATTGTATCCTTTATAAAAGGTGGCATACTAATCAAGATGGATTTCTATCAGAAAAATATAAAGAGCTGAATATTATAGATGGTCAAAAGAAGAAGGAGTTTCTTGACATAAAAGATTGGCAATACATCCAACAGCAGTTCACAACAAAATTCTTATGCTGTCCAACTCTAACCCAACTTCAAGCGCGCATGCGCATAGTTCTGAGCCAAATGTAATAATACTTTGTTTATCATTCCTCAATTATTATGATATGTCATCCATTTTATTACTGAACTAATCAAGTTTTTTCTAGAATTTGTGTTAAAGATTTTTGGCACTTTAATTTCCCAATTTTCTAAAATTATTAGCTACTTCTATTTTAGATTTAAATATAAAATGTGCTCCAATCTAAAAAAAAAATTTATTTCTTTTAAAAATACTCTTCCAAACTTTAAATGTCGCATTTACGATGCTTGTTTCGAAAATTTAGCCATTAGGGAAACACAAGTACATAAAAGTTCTACATTTTTAAATTTTTTAAAGAAATAATTAAATATTTTTTAAATTTATACGTATAAAATTAAGGAGATAAACTCTCCATACTTTCACAAAGAAACTAACTAAACTTGGCCAATTATTTTTATACATTTAAACATAACTACACTTTATTTATAAGAAATTTTAATATATATAATTTCACACTTTTTTTCTCTTAATTGCTGACATTAATATTACCCTAATTAATTCTAATTATTTATTTTATGAAAAATAAGATATTTTGAGTAATGTTATCAATCCGAAAACAAAAAATTTAAATTTTTATTCCTAGAAAAAAATTAAATAACAAATAATACATAAGTTACTTCTTCTAAATCTCTTAATAGCAAAACGAACTATTGTATATAATATCAAAACTATTTCTAAATTTGAAAATTTAAAATTTTTAATATTTCACGATAATTTCTTCTTTCTCAAGACAAATTGGAAATTATTTTTATAAAGGTCCAATCTTTAAATTCGATACAAATGTTTTATTCTTTAAGAGCTAAATAAATCCACTCTTCTAAATATTATATTTATTAAACAAACTGAATTTTAATTTTTAAATTTAACTCACAAAATTTTAAAACCCATTGGGGAATAACATGCGTAACTGAAAACGAAAAAAAAATTACCTCATACGCGGACTGAAAACGAAAAAAAAGATACCAGATACGATGAAAATTATGCACACTGAAAACGATGAAGATCAAAACATGTAGAAACCTGAATGCGCCGACGGCTTTGGCGCATCTTATGCAAAAAAAATTTATTTTGAAGAATGCGCTTAAGGTAATGGCGCATTCATAGAATGCGCCGAACAAGGTGGCGCATTCTTTGAATGCGCCTACCTATCTAGCGCATTTGATCTTTTCTAAATTTTTTTAAAAAACTGCTTGAATCGTTAAATCTCGCATATAACCTGCTTGTTCCGAAAATTTGGCCATTGGCAATCGTCCTAAGTCATCACCACTACTATTAGCCTATCATATCCATAATAATAAATTTTATGTATTATTTTTGTAGTTAAATTAGAAGAAAATAATTTTTATGTAGAATTAATAAAATAGAGGGAGAGACACAACTCTCCTTGGCCTACAGGTTGAGAGCTTAGGCTCCCAACTAATTAAGAGGTTCAGGATTCGAGTCTATGTGTTTGCGTTGAGTGTCTGAGTTTGCCTTAAATGGCCTAAATGTCCCAAAAAAAAAGAGAGAGAGAGAAAGTAAGAGAGAGAGAGAGAGTGATGAGAATCTAATCTTATGTTCCTGGCCGGCGGACCCAACACCCTGTGGTGGCGGACAGTACTGATGCGTTCGGCAAATCCCTTTGTTATTTTAAATCATTTGCATTCGACTTTTTACTTTTCTGCAATGTGCTTCGACGCTAAGCCTATTATTTCAAAATAAACTTGAGAATTCTATAGACGAAATTGGAGTGCTTATTCAGCCCTAAAAATAAATCAATAAAATAATAATTTAATAAAGTAATTTTATAATCTTTTTCTGTAAGCCTTTATCAAAATAATATAGTACTGTTGCGTGCTAGAATATACGCGGTAGTAGAGTTAGGAAATATTTGTCTTAGTGTTGAACAAGTATTCCGCACACAAACAGAAAAGAGAAAATGAACACCAAGAGTTTTTACGTGGAAAGTCCAAAAAGGGAAAAAACCACAAGGTCTCGCCCAGTTGCAAAATTTCATTAGTGTTTTCGTAAATTACAAATGGCGGATTTCGTCCCACAAGTTGGGATAATCCAAGTACAATTTGTTCCTTCCACGAAATTTACAAAATTCTGAGAATTCTTGGCGTTTCCTGAAAATCCGACAGAGTTCTGGCGTCTTCTGGCGGCAGGAAAAACTCCGGCGGCGGTGGTCGAGGAGGTGAGGAATCTCCTATTCCCCTTTCTCCTTCTCCTTCTCTTCTTCTTCTCTGTCTTCACTTGAGTCCCCTTGGTGTAGAATGAGGGCTCTATTTATAGTTTTTTCTGGAGTGGCATAGCCCATAAATAGGCGTGAGATCAGGGGCGAATTGGGAGTGTTTTGAATGGACGGCCGATATCGAATCCTTTGATCATGCACCGTTCGTTGGGCATTTGAAGGACTTAATGATGTTGGAATTTGGCGATCTTGGGCTCGTTGGATTCGTCTCGTCGAGCCGTTCGATTCGAGTATAAGATCGTCAAAATCAGAGACCATTTGGTAACTCAAATTGCGGTTTGAACCTTCCAATAGCGCTTTGAGCCCTTGATTCAGGCTTATTTGGGCTTGGATTGGGTCGATCTTGGTGTCGTTGGATTCGTATTTCCGAGAAGCTCAATTTAAGTATAAGCTTGCTGAAATCAAAGTTCTGGTGCTCCCGGATTTAATTTTTGAAGTTTCCAACTAGCTTTTTGCCTCGAGATTCGTGCCCGATTTTTGAAATATTTTTTGCATGACATATCAAGTACAATACAAAAAAAAATTGATATAAAAAGCAAAGTCGTTGAAATAAAAATGAGATTTGAGTTACTTAAAAATTACAACAAATAAAAAAAAAAATCTCTGAACAAAATATAAAAAATTAAAAAGCGTCGAAACCTTCTCTCAGTTCCCTCTCTCTTCTTCGACAAGGCACGTGTTAAAATTCATAATTTACATTTAAAAAATTTATTTCAAAAAAGGATTATTACGGTCCAGTTGGAGATGCCCTAACGCTACACTTCCTCCATATATACGATAATATTTAAATATTTTTTTATAAGCAATTTATTTATAAACCGAAATTTTTAACTTTTTGAATTTTTATATGAAAAAAAAGGAATGAAGTTAATCAAAATAATCTTCGACTATATAAAAATATCAAGTTGATTCCTTAAATCATTAAGTAGAGATCAAATTAGTCTTATTTTTAATATTTAGATTCCTATTTTAAAAATTAAATTATTAAAATGTGATTTTTAAGTAATTAGAGCCCATTTAAATTCTTATCTCATTTTATATAAATTTTTTATTTCTCTTACAAATTTCTCTTTAGTTATATATTTCAAACTCACAATTTTTTGAACTTGCGATAAATATTATTTCATCTCATCATATAAATATATTATAAATTTTTAATGAAATTATGATTTGCTAACTTTTTTAAAGTACGAAAGGTCCCCACTTTTAATAATGATATATTTGACTGAGATTTATTATTAATATGCAAGTAATAAATAATAGGCCATGCGATGCTACTTTAGCCTTTCACAAAGTTGCTATTTGTAGCACATTTTAATAAAAAAAAGATTTGCAATTGATAAGGCTGACAAAGAGTTCGAGTTCTAATAAGATTTGCTCGCCTCAATTCAAAAGTAGAGGACTCAGTTCGATTTAAAACTTATTTAATTCTCATATTAGAAAAAAAAAAAACCAGAAAAATATTTTATAAGCATATTATTATACAATTCCTATCAAGATGGGTTTAAAAATTCTTTGATTTACACTATTGTTGTATCCTGGAATATTCGCAGTGATAGAGAAATATAAACTTAATGTCTTAACTTTGTACGAAGATTCATTAGACAATCATATAAAAGAGAGAGTGAAGCGTTCATAAGAGACACTGGAGTTTTTACGTGAAAACCCCTAAAAAGGGGAAATAACCACGTGGTCAAGCCTAATTTGAATGAATATAATCTACTAGTATTTGCAGTCGATTACAAACAAGACCCTTTTCTTAGGGGAAAGACCTTTACTTAATGTAGCAAATATACATCATATAAAATTCATTACATGGTAGGAATTGGAAGAATCAATATTAACATATTCATTTGGTCGACAGGGCCATAGTCGGCGAGCGATGGAGATCGGAAAGACCGTAGTCTTGCGACGGAGTTCGGAAGGATCGTAGTCGGCGGCCGACGAATGTCCAAAAGTCTGTAGTTTGACAACAGAGGTTAGAAGAACTTTAGTCGGCTGGTGACAAAGGTCAGACAAACCATAGTCTGGAGACGCAGGTCGTAAGTAGCGTAGTCGGCGAGTGACAGATGTCGAAAAGACTATAGTATGGCGATGGAGGACATAATGTCTATAGTCGATGGGTGATAGTGATTAGAATGATCAATATCTAACGATGGAGGTCGAAATGATTTCGACCGTAGTCGGTGGGCGACGATGGTCAGGGGGAAGTCCGAATATAACTGGTGGTCAGGAGTAAGTCTGGCGACAGTCCGGTGACAATCAGTGGTCGGGCGAAAGTCCAGTGTCAATTGGTGGACGGGCAAAAGTATGGTGTCTGTCGATGGCCGAGTAGAAGTCTAGTGTTAGTCGATGGCCGGGCTGAAGTCTAGCGTCAGTCGATGGCAAGGCGCAAGTCCAGTGACGGACGGTGGTCGAGGAGTCTAGTTGCAAGAAAACTCTCTCTCTCTCTCTCTCTCTCTCTCTCTCTCTCTCTCTCTCTCTCTCTCTCTCTTCCTTCTCTTTCTTGCTTCCCATGCTTTCTCCTTTTCATGAGGAATGAAGGGTTTATTTATAATTTTCTCAGAGTGGCATGGCCAGTAAATAGGGAGGATATCAAGGGCATGTTAGTGTGTTTAAAATTGACAGCCCATATCAACTCCTTTAATTATGGACCATTTATTGAGTATTGGAGTGCCTTAATGATGTTAAAATTCAACGATCTCGGGCTCGTTGAATTAGTCCCATCGAGCCACTCTATTCAACTATACAAGTTACGTTCGTTCATCCAATTTATAGTTGAACCCTCTAAATGCGCTTCGGTTCCTCGATTTGGTGCCATTTGAGCTCGAATTGAGCCGAATTTGGTATCATTGGGTTTGTCTTTTCAAGATGTTTAGTTCGACTTAAAGTTTGCTGATCAAATCAAAGTTAAGATGGTCCCAGAGTCAATTTTGAAAGTTTCAAACTTGATTTTGCCTCGAGAATTGTGCTTAATCAAGATAAATTTGTATGATATATCAACTATAGTTAATATTATTCTGTAATATTATTTAATTATTAAACTCAATATTAAGAGACTATATTAGATCATGCCTACATAAAGAAAGGCCTAGATAGATTAAAATAAAAAATTGACTCATAATAGGATACAATAAAGATAAAGAATTCATGTACCCAACTAGAGGTGTATGTGAATTAAGCCAACTCGTATGACGGTTTGAGCTCGACTCAATAAATGGCTTGTGAGATGAACTGGATGAGATAACAAACTAAGTTTGAGCAAACTCTAACTTAACCCGCAAGCTTGTGAGCCGACTCATTTTAAAGATATTAATATAAAATGGACAAAGTATATTAACATTCAATATTTAATTGTTAGAATATGTTTAAAATTTATTTTATTCTTTCTTATTTCAAGTGATTATTTATTATTTATTATTTTTTTTCTAATTTCACATCATTCTAATCATTTTATTATTATAATTGCTTAGATAATAATCATTTTCTTTCTTTCATAATAAACGAGTAGGCTCGTGAGCCAGCATGAACACGTAAAATAAAGTTGGTACTCAAATTCAATTAATTAATCAAGCTAAAGCTCAAGTCAAAAGTGACTCGATCTCTTCTAGACTTGTTTACACCCCTATATTTGACCCGACATAGTAGGATAAAAGCTTGTTGTTATCTTATTACTCTTCATTATAAATTCAAGGGCTGCTAAGTTGATCCTAACGCAAATTAGGTTAGAAAATTTTTGCATAATATTTTTAAATACTCTCAAGCAATTTAAAATGATTATTTTTAGGATCAGATTAAAAATTAATTTTAAGTTGACTGAAAATTTTTAAATATATAAGATTCCAGATAAAGAGATTGAGGCTTCGATATCTTAAATATTTTCTACTTTTATATATATATATATATAATATATAATAATACTTCCCTGAGCCACTCAAGAAGAAGCTCCCAGCACGAAATGTGGGGGAGGAGATGCCGGAGTTACCGGAAGGGGCGGCGAGGGCGATGCCCTAGCACACCCCAGAGAGGGAGAGCACGACATTTTTTTACTTTTTTTTTCTTCTTGTTGCTTCTTAAAACAACTTTCTATTAGAAAAATATTAATGTTTGTTGCGTCCTGAAATATTCACGGCGGTAGAGAAATATTTAGCTTAACGTCTTAGCATTGTACGAAGATCCAGCACACAAGCAGATAAGTGAGAGGGTTTAGCATTCATAAGAGACACCAAAGTTTTTACGTGAAAAACCCCTAAAAAGGGGAAAAAACCACGGGGCCTGGCCCAGTTTGAATGAATCTACTAGTATTTGTAGTCGATTACAAATGAGGCCCTACCTTAGGAGAAGGTCTTGGATTGATGTAGCGAATTTACATCATATAGATTGCATTACATGGTAGGAGTTACATATACATGTTTGTTGGGCCTGAAGGACCGTAGTCTGTAGGAGACCGTAGTCGGCAGGAGACCGATGTCAGAAAGACCGTTGTCTGTTGATGGAGGTCGGAAAGACCATAGTAGGCGACGAATGCCTGAAGGTCTGTAATCGATAGAAAACTGGGGTATGAAAGACCGTTGTCTGGTGATGTAGGTCGAACAGACCGTAGTAGGTGATGAAGGCCTGAAGGACCGTAGGCGGTAGGAGACTGGGGTCTGAAAGACCGTTGTCTGGTGATGGAGGTCGGACGGACCGTAGTAGGTGACAGAGGTCAGAAGGACCGTAGGCGGTAGGAGACAAGGAGTCAGGTGTTAGTTCCAGTGTCACTTGGAAGATCGGATGTTGATGGTCTGGCCTTGAGTAGGACGTCGGGTCTTAAGCAGGACGTCAGGTCTTCAGCAGGACGTCGAGTCTTCAGCAGGACGTCGGGACTGAACGTCGGACCTTAAGGCAGTGGTGCAATGAAACTCCGGCGGTGGTCCGGCGAGGCTCCGGCGGTGGTCCGGTGAGGTTCCTGCAGCGGTCCGGCGGAGGTCCGACGGTGCTTCTGCGGTGGTCCGGCGGCCGTCGAGGAGGAGCTTCCTCCTCCTCCTCTTCCTTCTCTTCCTGCTTATTTTCTTGCTTCTCTTCTTCTCTCTCTTGCTTTTTTTTTCCTCTCTTGTGAAGAATGAGAGCTCTATTTATAGATTTTCTGGAGTGGCATGGCCCGTAAATAGGCGTGAGATCAGGGGCGAATAGGGAGTGGTCAAATGGACGGCCGATATTGAATCCTACGATCGTGCACCGTTCATTGGACATTTGAAAGCCTTAGTGATGTCAAAATTCTGTGATCTTGGGCTCGTTGGATTTGTCTTGTCGAGCCCTTCGATTCGAGTATAAGCTCGTCAAAATCGAAGTCCGTTTGGTAACTCAAATAGTGGTTTGAACCTTCCAACAGCGCTTCGGATCCATGATTTGGACCCATTTGGGCTCGGATTGGGTCGAACTTGGTATCGTTGGGTTCGTATTTCCGAGACGCTCAGTTCGACTTCAAGCTTGCTGAAATCGGAGTTCGGATGCTCTCTGAATTAATTTTTGAAGTTTTCAACTAGCTTTTGCCTCGAGATTCGTGCCCGATCAAGCTAATTTTTGGAGTACGTATCAATGTTTATACTAAAAAGTTATTTTAAAAAGACGTAAGAAAACCATCCCAAACAAGACCTTAATCTCAAGCAAGCTATAATTAATAGATTCACATTGGCTCATAATAGGTTTCAAGCCAATTTCAATGGCTCAAAACTCAACTCTGATGTATTCAAACTGACTTTTATTGGACACGCTACTAATCCTGTTAATCAATCTCGTTCTTTAGTGAGATACCGTAATAAACCATCTTGACAAGATCTCATAGAGATCCCGGCATCTCTTCTTCGTCATCCGCTGTGACCCTCATGACTTCCTCTTCTTTTTATAGTGTTTCCATCAAAGCTCTACATTGGGTTCTGATTGGATACCCATTGGGTACCTATATATGCTTTACTCAGATGGGATTCACCCACTCATGTTGACTTTCGTACTCACCTATACTCACCCACTTTTCATGTTTTTTGAACGCAGTATGTCATGGACAGATGGCCTTGAGGCTTGTCGCCCTTTACTCTAATTGCAAAATTTCAAGCCGCATATCAAAATTTATCGTAGTCGCAGCGAGGTTAAATAATACAAACTACATAGTGAGAATTGTTGTAATATAAGATATATGTTGTTTAGCAATGTAAATTGATTTATCCACCTATGTTGAGTACCCACCTATACCCACCGACAAGATCATGGGCGTACATGGATGGGTGTGGGTATGGGTACCCAATGCAGGGCTCTGATTTCCATATATTGTAAATAGTAAATTTTAGATATAAAATATATAAATATAATTATTTTATTAATGTTATATATATATCATCATCATCAATTGCATCCATCTCCAAATATATCTTAAAATTTTAAAACTACTGATATATTATCAGAAAGAATTCTCCATTACAATACACCACGTCACATCTTGCTCGGTACTACAGCTCAGTACTGTTGACGTGACACATTCTGATTGATCTCCAGACGACGTTTTGCATACGGTCTATGCATAGAATATTTTTTTTGAATTCCCAACTCTATACTCCGTATAAACTCCAATTATATATACTTTGATACCTAATAATGCAGTATTGCATGTATACTAACATTATGTGCATATAAAATAAAATATACTGTCAAAATCCAATGATTTATTGTATTTAAGATGTTGATTTTCTTTGAGGAAGAGCAGCAATTGTAGATTCCTTTTTTGACCTATTCGGTGTAGCGTAGTAAGGTCCCTAACAACAAGGAATATGACTCATGGCTTGCACGACTCCATCATCATGTGGAGGCATGTGCCCTTCTTTATCACTCTTATTGATAAGTTTTTTTTCTTCCCTTTATTTTCTTTATTTCATAATCCATAATTCGAGCATCCGATAATATATTAAAATGCCAGCTCTAAATACTAATTTTTATTTATTGAAAATAACATCTCTACAAAACAATGTACACAGAAACTTTACGAAAAAATCTATAAAGTTAAAATTTAATTTGTTGACATCAGCTCTTATCAAAGAAGCACTAACTAAACAAAAATTAATGGGATGGCGATGGGGAGGCCCATATTGTCTTCGCATAATACCAATGGAGTCGGCATCATCCCCGGCACCAAGGCCATACCATCCTATGCCTGGACCACATCACCCACTCCTTCCTCCATCATCATTTTAATTACTTCTTTGCCCTCCGCCCTTTTATTCCCTTTTTTTTTTTTTTTTTTAATCTCCAATTTTCAAAAATGCCTTTAAAGCTAATTATAATGTTACTATTAAAAAGTAAATTAACCATTGTGATTATAAAAAACAACTTTTCATCATAAATGATTTTGAAAAGGAGCAAAAATTTATGTGCAGTCACCGGGCACTGTCTGGAGGCAAATCAGGACGCTTCATGTCATTTTTTTTTTGTTGTGTACCTCTATGTATCGGGTGACATGACACATCCTGATTCACCTTCGATCAGTTCGGTGACCGCCCATAATAATTTCCCCTCAAAAAACCCTTTATTTATGAAGAATAGTTTTTAATTTATCTCAATGTGATATTCAAATAAAATTATAAATTTAAATTTTAAATAAATAATTCATATATTTTACATTTTGATGTTACAATGCCCATCAATAATTTAATAAATAAGAAAACAACTCATCTTTTTTTATTTCTTTAACTTAAATTATAATTATAAGTTTATAGAAAAGGTTAAATTACACATAAGATATAATAAATTTATGATCTATTCTCATTAAATAATATTCCCCTTTCTATATAAAAATAGCATGAAACTATGTGAATAATCACCACTGAAGTTTAGTGAAACAACAAGAAAAACAAAAGGATTGATAAGAAGAAATTCAAATGAAAGCAACACAATGATATCTGAGATTCAATAGCTAGCAGAAAGGAAGAGAGAGAGAGAGAGAGAGAGAGAAAAATATATATAGCATTTTACAGAATAAGAAGCCGATCCAAGGGAACAAAGCTGGGCCCAATTCAGAGCCGGGCGGGTCAGTTTCTTCTTCTGCTTTCTGAGAATTCTGCTGCTTTAAAGCTCGCCATGCTTCCTCTCTGTCTATCTCCTTCATCTTCTAATCCCCTTTGCCGCTCTCTGAACTGGAAAATTGTTGCTTTACAGGCCCAGCAGAATGTAGTATACCAGCGTTATAGGCAGAGCAATTAGCATCCCAAATATAACCCTAACAAGCCATATAAATTAATCAAATTATTAACAAGGATTAATATTTTTTATCAACAATATTAAATAATAAGGCTTATTGATATATAAGAATTACTTCTGTTGATATTAAATATTTAAACAATTTATACTAATAAATTAAAAAATAAATTGCTTACGCCGTGCTGAGAATGTCAGGGTGGACGCCGTACTCCTTCGCGAACACAAAAGGAACGATCCCCTGTGGCAGCGCCGCCTGCAATTATTCCAAATTAACATTGCTAATCATGCTTAACACTTAATTACATATTAGCGTCATGGTTATGCATTCACTTCCATCATCACAGTTGGGTGATTTTTTGTTTGGGATGACTTTGTTGCTGCTTCTTAAAGTAGCTTTTTAGTACAACAAATAAAATTTTTATTCCAAAAAACTTCTTCAAGTAATAAGAAAGCCATCCCAAACGGGTAAAAAATTCATAGTTTGAATGATTTGAATCGAAAATAATAAATTCAAAATTGTAATAAAAACAATTCTAACAACAACATCAAAATTTTATCCCACTATATGAGGTTGGCTACATGGATCATTTTTCTCTATTTGATACTATTAAGAGTTAAATTCTCATTTAAATCTAATAAATCCCTAGCCTCACTCGTGAATCTTCTGGCGAGTGGAAAGTGAAAACCCGCCCCGTCCTCGATTAGAAATTAGATGTGGTTTGTTGGGTCTAGGGTTAGGGTTTTTTTAGGGTTAGGGTTATAGGGTTACCCTAAACTCTAAACCCTAAACCCTAGACAACTACCATGTAGTTAGGTAGAGAAAGGAAAGACGTAGTTACGGTAATATGTAAACCAATCCATGCCGTCGAATATAAGAAAGGTGGTTTCCAGTCCGGGAATTTCATTTTTAATAATTTCTAATCAAACCTACCTCTATATTTCTTAACATATATCAATTTAATATCACAACTCCAAATCGGACCAACAGAAGGCCGATATTTTATGTGACCAAATCATCTAAAACGACTCTCTCAAACCTTAGCTACCACTAGATCGAGCTACTAAAAAATTTTCACATATATAATCATTTTGCATTCTGTCTCTAAGTTTAAAGCCACTCATCAACCTAAACATCCTATCTTTGCATCACTTAACTTTTTTTTTTTTAATTCTTTTTAATGGTCAATATTTTAGGCCATAAAATATTGTAGGTCTCACCATCTTCTTATAGAATTTTCTTTTAAATTTGAGAATGATATATATTTTTTTAAATAGTTATGAACATTATAAATATTTAAAAAAAATAAAAGGTACTATTATTAAAATCACCACACATTAATAAATTTCATAGTAAAAACACTTCCCATCACAAAATTTTGTAAGAGCAGGCCTAATTTATTTAAAAATTAAGATAAATAAATTCAATATAAAAGAATAAGCTCTATGCTTCTCTCTATTAATATCACCATGCCATTTTTATTTTATTTTTTGGTGGTGGGGATCGATCTAAAGAAAGAGAAAAAAGATTGACCTGAACAATGGCCACGTGGAGCAGAACGCCGCGAAGGCCGACGGCTATAGAGGCAGCCGCCATAACAGCCGGGCCGGCGAGGAATCTCACTCCCATAGCAAAAGTTGCAACTTTATTCCCACAGGCTATTATCCTTGGCTGCAACGCCATAAACAACCCTGCATGCCCATTACCAGTTACCTCTTCCGACATATTACTTTTCA
Source organism: Dendrobium huoshanense (assembly GCA_016618105.1). Taxonomy (NCBI): domain Eukaryota; kingdom Viridiplantae; phylum Streptophyta; class Magnoliopsida; order Asparagales; family Orchidaceae; genus Dendrobium; species Dendrobium huoshanense. The sequence goes on along the minus strand of CM028357.1, from coordinate 52,108,900 downwards.
AAGAGGAATAAATACAAACAGCTTGGGAGCACAATAGTCTTACCCAGGCTGAACATTGCCATTCCCAGTCCGGCATCCGAAAGTATCGAGATCGACTTTGCAACAATTACAGGCATCTCAATATTCCATCTGCGGATCAATTTATTCTTTAAAAAAAGAACAATGGAAGATTAAAAGGACAAGGAGAATCAACGAAATGATGAAAACAAATGGCTACCTACCTGTAAGAGACCAACGACCAGATGACACCGATGAGGCTGGAGTAGGTGTTGGGGTTGCGGATGAGCTTTCTCCACACCATTATTAGTATCAGCCTAGTCATCACGCTCGTTGGCGGCATCGCCGTGCCGCGGCCGGCGCTGGAGACCACGGCGGCGGTAGCTTTGCCGTTAGGCTCCTGACTCTTCTCCTCGCTGCCGGCGTCGTGCCCGCCGTCCGCCATTCCTCTGTTTCCGAAGCTGAACTCATTGCGCTCCAAGAACTCGTCTTTTCGAGCTTCACCTGGCAATTTTGAATCACGATTTATATAGTCGCTCAGCAAGCCAAAGCATTTTAGTTCACCGTAGTTTTTTTTTTTTTTTTTTTTTTTAATAGGGTGTTGATATGTAAATAAAGTATATTTCATACTATAGTCTATTTATATTTTTAACACCTAAAATTTTAATATTATATTTCTACCACTCATATAAAATATATCACTCATATATTTCATTATGACCATCCCTATCATCCTATAAATTTTAATATTTTATTTCATGTACCCATGCCTGTTATATAAGTGATAGATATGTAATATTAAAGTTTTAAATTTTAGATATGTAAATAGAATAAAATAAAGTGGTGTGTTTATAAATTCTTAGTTGATCTTAAATCACCTAAATGTAAAAATAAATAAAATAATAATAAAAAATAAATATAAACAATACTCATTAAAATCATGCAAGAGCAGAGAATTAGTTATTGAGCTAAAACTGACAATAAAAATCACTCGTTAACTCTGCTTACCTTTGGGTGGAGAAACGGCCAACCTAACTTCTTTCCCAGCACCGCCGGTGAAAACCTCAGAAACCGGCGAGGCGCTCGAACTCCACACAAACATATGCAAGTCCTTCTTCGCGGCCGCGGCCGCCGCCGCCGCTGCCGGCATCTGGTAATACAACCGCGGCTTTCCGCCGCCCCCACCACCACCATCCTCCTCAAAATTAGACGCTCGCGGCGTGCTCTGCCCCCTCACCGCCGCCGCCGCCGCTGCCGCCCCCATGATACCATACCCATCCCCCGCCGCAAAATTCGAACTTCTTCCCACCATAGAATAAAAATCCGCATGATTAAAACTGGATCCCCTCGGCGTCGGATTCCTCGACGACTGCAACGAATAAATCTCCGCATTCGTCAAATTTGACGGCCTCGGCGTCGCCACTCCAATTCCCTGCCCCGACCTCCTCGAATAAACATCCGACCTCGAAGCGCTCGATCTCCTCACCGTGACATGCATCTTCCCATCCTCCTTCACCTCCGTCTCTGCCTCAATTGCTTTTCCGTCAAGCGACATCACATCCGAATCCACCGTAATCGAAACAATCGATCCCGCTGTCTCCGGAAACTGCTCTGCAATCAGCAGCCTCGCTCCGCGGTACTCGAACATGAAGAGCATCAGAGTATACCAAATAATGCATTGCAAGACGACGACTTGCACCATGAGACTGCCGGAGAAGTCGCCGTACATGCCTTTAAGTAAGGGGATTCCCATAACAAGGGTGTTGGGGAGGGTAGAGAGAGAGAAGAAGGTTATGGTCCATTCGAGGCTTCCGTGACGGCTGAGGGTGGCCCAGAAGGTGAGGGCGGCCAGAACTATCAGTTTCTGTAGGGTGTCAGCAGCGATGAAACGGAGGTTCATGGCGAAGGGATTGTTGGAGGAGATGAAGTGGAAGGAAAGGAGTGGGACGGCGAAGAGGGCGACGAAGCGGTTGATGCCGGAGCATTGATCGGGTGTGAAGATTTTCCACCATTTGACGGAGGAGTAGGCGAGGAACATGGCTACGTACAGAGGGACCATGGCGGTCATGACATGGTAGAAGTCGAGGGAGCTGATCATGGTTGTTCTGATCTTTCTCTATCGATTGATTGAACAAAGTTGGGTCTTTTTTTTAAGAACGGAAGGAGGATGAACAGAGTTGCACGGAGACCAAGAAATCCAAGCAGGCTTTGGAGTTTTCTCTGTTGCTTTGCTCTGGTTTGTTTCTGTGGCGTGAGCGCGGCTACGACTGATGATGATAAGGATTGTGGTTCTCTGTTGGTTGGTTGGGTTGGTTGGTTGTTCTACGAGGGATTTAGCCTTTCTGATTGGAGGTGGCTTTGAATAGTTTAATGGGGGCTTTGCAGTTCACGCTTCAGAATTCACAGGAAGCGAGGGAGGCCATTTTTAAAAGGCGGAGCTTTGGTTAAAAGCAGGGGAAGTGGTGGGAAGCAGTGAAGCGTCGGTCTCCACCGCATGCATTGTAGTTTTTTATTGTAAGGTAAATGATTTTTTTTTTTTTGAAAAAAAAAAAACTTAAAAAAAAAAAAGATTAATTTAATCCTTTTTTATTTTTTTATTGTATTATTTTTTTCTTTTGATTTTTTTTGGGTAAAATTATCTTTTGATTTTAATTTAAAATAATTTAAATAATTATTTTTATATTCACTAGACACGTGTTAATATTCATAGTCGCTATATCACACCTACTAACAATTAAATATTACTTTAAATAATTAAATATCATTAGTTTATAACATTAAAGATAATATTTCAATTAGGGATGTGAGTCAAGCTGACTCGGACTCAGCTCGATGAATAGCTCGTGACCCGAGCTTGATAAGATAACGATTAAGCCAACACTTTACTCATTAGCTCGTAAGCCTACTTGCTTAAAGGAAATTAATATAAAAATCACTTAAAATATAATAATATTCAATACTTTAAGTAGAAAGTCGTTAAATTAATTAAAATTTATATGTTTTTTTTCTTAAATTTAATGATTCTTTATTGTTTGTTCTAATTTTTCATCATTTTATTATAATAATTACAGGAGTCATAATATATATAGCTTGAACTTGAGTGACTCAAGCTCATAAGATAAAGTTTGAACTTGAGTGACTCGAGCTCAACTCAAAACTCCAGCTAAGGGTGACTCGAGGTCAGCTCGAATCGTTTTGCGACCTTTATTTTAATAATTATATGCTATAAAAATAATGAGATAAAACTTTAAAATATCATAAAATTATATATCTATATCTAAATAAATTTTTTTAATCTATTAATTCTTTTAAATAATTCATTTTGAAAGACCGTAAAAGAAAGTAAAAAAAAAAAAAAAACCCTTAGAATTATGGAAGAAGAAAGAAGAAATGGCGAATGATGAGATGTTGGAGATCTGGAAAGGAGCAGAGAGGATCGAATCGATATTCCAATGGCGTGCGCGTGTAAGTGCAAGTGCGCGCGCGTGCGCCATCATATATTGAACACGATGGGATGTTGGAGACCGCAAACGCATGCAGCTTATTTAAAAGCTCGAAAGCCAGCTTCCCAACTTCCTCTCCTTAGCTGTAAACAAGCTGTAGTCTGGATGTTCCCGTCTTACCAAACATCATCATGGCTTATTGGTCTCTCAGCCACTTAGGCTTCATTTTTCTCTCTATGTTTTTTTTTTTTTTACTGACTCGATTTGGGTATATGTTCTATTGAGTTTTTAATTGGGTGATGAATATGTTTTTTTTAGTATTTGTTATAAAAATATTTATAGAAAATGGAAATTAAATAAAATGCTAAAATGTAAAGGAGAAAATTATAAAAATGTAGGTGTTATAGTCTATTTTAATACTTTAAAATTTAAATCAAATCAATTTAATTTTTAAATTTATTCAGATAAATACATATCCTTATTTTCCAGCATTAGCAAGGCTGCTTGCTTTTCTTCATGGACTTGGAATGATATTCTGCTTGAGAGGCTGGCGGGCCTTTCTTGGACATATGCACTTTATTATGGGCTTATGTGGGCCTACGTAGGCCGTACAAAGTTACAAATTAGATTGGACTGTAAATACAAAAATTGAATATTTTTAAAGGACACAATATTTTTAATTACATTTAAAATCAAAAAGAAAAAAAAAACAAATAAATTTTGTCTAATTAATCGAGTTTTCATTTATATTTGGCAATCTTCTGATAGCATAGAGAAGAATTACAAGAAGAGGTACCGATTTTGATGGTGGTGGCTGGTGAGAGCAAATTTACAATGTTATCGTCATACATTCTATATATAATGATTTTATCTATAAGATATTTTAAGTTAGATTAAAATACTTATAAATAAAAGAAAATTCAGAAGATATTATATTGAAGATAAATGAAATGTAATGATTTATTTATTTACTTATTATGAATGAAAGTGACTGTGACATGAAAGCAATAACCAAAGTTTGGCACTGCCAAAACTACAGCAAAATATTTAACTAAGTGGTTTTTTTTTTTAATTTCGGTGAATCTAAACTTTGATTTCTTCGTTAAATATCAACAACAAATATCACTGATCATTAAGGGTCCATTTGAGGCGGCTGTAATTTTATCCTGAAGGTGGTTGAAGACCTGATGTGCTGAAATTTTTCTAAAGATACTGTAGAATTTACTTCCTAGCGCAAGTTTTTTTTTTAAATAATGAAAAAAGATAGTGATTGCAATTTGAAGAACAAAGCAGCAAAAAAAATATTCCAAACCAAATCTAAATTGGCATTAAAAATTTTCGGAGAAAAAAAGTTTGACCGGTCAAGCCAGTCCATACGGGACCGACTTACGGATGAAACAGGCGGAAGTTCAGCCTCCTCTACCATGATCCGATCGCCCCACTTGAGAGAGCCATTTATGAAGGATTTTTTAGGGAATTAGGAGGGAGATTTCAAAGTAGGGGTTGTTTAAAGATTTCCTTTTGAATTGTATACATTAAAAAGTTTGTTTTCCTTGGGTTATCCCATAATGAATTTGGCTGAAATTTGATATCTCTTGGGCTTAAGTTTTTTTTTTTTGGCTCAAGCAACGTCTAGAGATTTGGGAGAAATAGATCCTCCTCTCAAATTGAGGATTGACTGTGTATCTAAATATTTTCCTGCCGTATCTTTGATTATTGCAATAAAAACTATTATTTTTCTGATTTTCATTGGAGTTTGGAAGAATTTTCTCACTGTGTTTCCAAAATTGATAAGATTTACTTAAGATTTACAGGAAATCTTCAAATGTTTCCTATCAAAAAGCCTCCAAATTCAACTAGCAGGAAGCGTAAGAATCTAGCACAAAATATGATGGAATAGAAAACTAAAAAGTTCCCCATTCCAAACAAACAAAATAATTTGAATTAACTCATTAATAATTTTTAATCAATGGAATCCATTTACTGCTACTGATAATCACTTTTGCAAAAAGGAAACTATTGAAAAAAAAAAAAAAAAACTAGCTTTCATCAGAAACAAATCCTCTACATGAACTCCACATTCTACATGACAAGCTAACCCTTTTATGCTTCCAATGCCATCTAATCTACACCAGCCTAATGCCACATGTTTTCCCACTACAGCTCTGATTTCATATAAGACGCTTACAGTGTCTGTTTATCAAATAATTACTGGATATATTCTTAACAAGTGATGCTGTGTACACAAAATACAGTTTTTCCTAATATGAACTATTAAGACAGGTGGGAAATTTCCCTACTTATTAAAGAATAATATACAAAAGAACAACTTATGATTCGAGGGAAGCACTTACCTGATTGGCTTCAGAGAGGTCAGAATGCGACTTGCTGGTGATTATAGATGGTGGTGACCACTGATCTGGTACCACAAGAAAATAAGCAGACATGGCTTTCCTGAAGCGCTTCTTGTACTGTTCTGGTGAAATGACAGTAGGAGAGACATTTTTGGGCCCGCCGAGTATACCTGAAGCTTTAACCCATGTTTCCAGGTGTTTGTCCCAAGTATACTGTCGCATGAAATCAATTATTCCCAGAATAAGTTCATGGTTGTCTTCATCAACCCCCACCAGAAGAGAATAATCCATTACGTCAATGGACTGCAATAGCATTAAGAGAATGATCATAATTATCATAGAAGATTAAACTATACAACTTTTTTTAAAACTGAATATATGGAGTGTAATTTTAGTAGCAATAGACCTGGTGAGGGGATTGTGACTTTGGGCGATCAAGTCAATAATAATAGTACACGCTTTAGATATTTTAGATCTATTGTTCAGAGTGTTGGTCAAATAAATGGGGATATTATTGGCAGAATTCTAGTTGGATGGTTGAAGTGGAGGAATGCATCGGGTTTGTTGTGAGATAGAAAAGTCTCTCTCAAACTAAAGAGAAAATTCTATAAGATGGTGGTGAGGCCTACAATGCTTTATGGTGTCGAATGTTGGCCATTAAAAGAGAAGCATACTACTAAGTTACGTGTTGCAGAGATGAGGATGCTCAGGTGGATGAGTGGCTTTACCCTTAGAAATGGTATCAAAATGAGCATATATGTGAAAAGGTTGGAGTAGTTCCAGTGGAAGATAAGATTAGAGAGAATCGCATTAGATGGTTTGACCACATTAAACGGAGGCCTTCCGATGACCCGGTTAGGAAAGTTAAGGTATTAGATTTGACTTATGTTGAGAAAGGTACAGGTAGACCTAAAAAGACCTGGTTAGAAAATATTAGAACTGATCTTTCTTTATTAGATTTAAATGAGAATTTGACTTTTAACATGACACAATGGAGAAAAAAGATTCATGTAGCCGACCCCACGTAGTGGGACAAAGGCTTGATGTTGATGTTGTCGTTGTATTAAACTATACAGCTTTATGTAAATAAGAGCAGGCAAAGCATTACATGTCAACTGTTGATTAGATTGAAAACAATAAAGACGGAAAACTTACAGCAAGAAAAGATGTATCATTCCAGACAGCTCTTTCCAATAACCTCTTTGCTTTATTTCCAACAAAAATAGGGGAGGTTGGCATTGCCTCAATTAAGTTCTGATCTAGGAGTACTTTGTTGTTGCCGTTACAATCTGGATTGTAGCGTGACCGCGAAGATCCCTTTAGGTCATACAGCTTCGTTATATTTCGTCTAAACAGTAGGTTCTCCATAACAAGTACATCCATCCTCGATTCTTTTCCACCTTTTACTTGCTTAACTATAACCTATAACAAGTTTTATAAGCGAATAAAATTTCAGAGAATACAAAAAAAGGGGCTATAAGATGACTTGGAAAAAATTTCAGCTAGGTTGAATGAATTCATGATTAGTTCAGGTAACGGTTTTGGGAAAAATTATTCTGTACGGAAGTCAAATCCCGTCCAGATACCTAAGCCCGCGGCTCGGTACCGCCTGATATCAGGGTATCGGGCCTCGATACTGCTCAGTACCGCGGCTCGATATCGCTGACGTGACTTATTCTGATAGGTATCCGGATGTAAAACTGTGTTGCGTCTGCATAGAATAATTTATCCCGTTTTAGAGGGTTAACCAAGTAGATCATATCATTAAAATAAATTCAAATCATGTGCCTCAATAAATGACATATATGTAAGGAGTTAAGCAGGCAGACATTACTTTTTTAAAAGAACAGCACAAATTGAACCACGAACACTATTACAGACACCACCAAAAGATTAGTTACTTCAAGAGATTTATTCATAACAAACAAACTATAATTTCCTTTAACGTTCAACCAAGGTACAAAAATAAAAAAAAATTAATGTAGTTCTTAGATCTTATTACTATTATACACGGTTAACATAAAAACAAGATCAAGATGCTCTTCAACTGCAAGGAAAGGTATATATAATAAAAATTTAAAATTGACATAAATCATAAACTTAAGCCCTTGAACAAATATGCCTTCATGTACCCCAAAGCCGTAACAATTTCATCTCAACCACCTCGACCTTCAGCCCACCATCTTTGTTGTAGTCACCACCATCATAGTCATCCCCAGGAATCACTTGAAAGCCTCACACCACCACCTCCTCTAAAAATTTTGGAGTATTATTCTCAATTTATGTTGGGGACAAATATTTATGAAAGAAAAAGATGATTAAAATAAATGAAGAAACATATTAAGAGGCATTGAACTCCACAAGATAGGCATGGGAGGGACCAATTTATTATAACGACGACTCAAATAAAGATCCTCTCAGTAATGACAGTGCATATCATTTCTGAGTTTTTGCCAATTATGTCATTTTTTTTTTAAATTATATGTGGATAAGTGAGGAATTGAACTTGATATTATAGAATACTTGTATGTAATTCCTATATTTTATATTATTTTACTCTTGTAATATTTGTATTTCAATTCTATTTCACGAAATTTATCAATTGACACTTTACGCCTTGTGCAATTTTTTGTTTCATATATATGTCAATTTGTTACTTTATAGTTCAATAAAAATTTAATGTCATTATTTAACATATTATTTGAGTATTATATAAAAAATCACTTTTAACCTATATTATTACTTTACACAATTTTTTGATTTTGAGGCTTAAGCCTTGCCTCACAAAAGAAAAATAACTCAATGCCCAATTGCACAATTTTAAACAATGACTAAAGTTAATCCAACCTTAGCTGACATCCCCTTTCCTCTCTTTGTCATCACAGCTCCCATATACACACTTGCTCATGCACATCATCACTCAGTTCTTACTACACATTATCACTCGATTCTCACAACGTTCATTATCACACCTAGTCACTATCTCACTCGTGATGCATGTACTTGTGTTCACATTGCACACTCGCTCGCTCGCTACTACATTGTCAGCACAGGTTGTTGCTACACTGCCCGCACATGTTGCTACACACCCACACATGCTCAATATCAAAATCAACATTGCATTGCTTGCGCATGTTGTGCCCATGCAACATGTATTTGCCTCCTGTCACATCTACAAATCTCAAGCATTATTGCAACTGCATCAAGATGCTCCATCTACTTCTAGATAAACAATATTTTGTATGCCTTCATCGCATATTCTAAGATATTTTTTCTTCAACGACATGATTTGCCTCTCAAAGTATACTGCAATATCAGACAAGGAAATTGGGATGAGCTTCTCCAAATTAAGCCCTTTACCACTAATCCAACTATTTGGCAAAAATAGAATGAGAAATTAAATGATAGTCAACTCTACCATCTAAGTATTGTCACTTCTCCCTCTGGAGTTCTTTTGAGTCATTAAGCTTGCGCCTCCATGTCAGCAAGTATCTAACCAATCCACCCTTATTACAAGACATCCCAGCAGTTGTGGTCATGATGAACAAACTGAAGTTAATTGTGACCATGAGGATAAAGCTTTTTTCTTCTTTCTCTCATTGCAACCGCACTAATCATCCCTCGTAATGTTGTTAGGCTATATTTGATTATCCCTCCAATGCTTAGTATGCTTCTAGCTCCCAAGTTGGCACTTCCACCCTAAAAAATTCTTCTTGATTTTTCAATTTCTTTCAAGAGGATTATGATCACCTCATTCAACACTCAATTTATGTCCGAAGCTTGCCCCCTCTTTCACCTATTTATAAGTGGAGGTAGAGGCATAACGCTTCAAAAAATGTTATATTAAAAAAAAAAAAAAAAAAAAAAAAAAAACATAAATTATCAAATTATAGCTTAATGAAAGCTTGCCATAAAAAAAAAGATATGCTACCTATGACTTTTAATAGTCTTGAATACATATTTGAGAGTCTATGTAATTTTGTTAGCCAACTTCACCTTCCTTAATCAAGTGTTGGTGAATAGCACTGTTGAACTATTTGAGCATATCGATCTACCTAGTCGGCCTCTAGAGTCAAACAAAAAAATCAGTTCTTCATAATGCTTAATCCTTGGTTGATTAGACGATGAGTTTGCCATAATGATGGTGACTTCTTTCAATTGATCTAGAAATTGGCAATGCTTAACCACTTGATTGGTTAAATTCAGTTTATTCATGTTGCTGACTTCTCATAATCGGCCTGGTTGACCTAAATACATCTAAATGATTTTTATTGTTGATTGTAAAGTAACTAGCAAACCTGGCAAGAGCTATTACACAAGTACGATCGAAATAGAAGATTGATGAAGTTGGTGAGTGAGGACCATTCATGAAACCACTTCGATAACAAAGTTAGAGACAGAGAGATGCGAGAAGGGACAGAGAAGAGTAATTGAAGACTTATAGAGCGGAAAAAGGAAACCACATCTCACTCTGCACTCACTATCTTAACCTAGTCTGATGACCTTATCTAAAAAAATAAAAAGCAAAAAATAAAACTAAAAAAAAAAAAAAAAAGAGAAGCAAAGCAGTAAAATATGTAATGAGTCTTGTCATAGATATGAATTCATCAATGACTCCATAAAATACATAGATAAGCACGAAAAAACTAAATAGACATAATATTGGAAATAGAGCATTGCAATATCCTTAATAAATTTAGATTTTATGACAATAGAAAGTGATAATTAACACCGCCATGTTGACCCTCATGTTATACCCAAAGGAAACAAAAGGAGATGAAAGCAAAATAGAAATCCGGCGTACATACCTTATGCTCGGCGGATCCACGTATTCTGCCGTAAATCCAGCTGAAATCGGCGCTGATTCTATCAAATCCCGTAAATCCTGCCCGTAAATCTTGCGACGAGTTCTTGATCGCTGCCCCATTCGCGGCTATAAAACGAAGCCGAACATTCTGCTCTTCCTCCCACGACGCTCCTCTGCTCTTTCCACGCTCGACTCCACACGACCTCCTCTCCCACAGCCGCTACCTCCGATCTCACTACCCTAGTCCGACGCCACTCCTCCCGATCACGATCTCAGAGAGAGAGAGAGAGAGAGCTCCTTCTACATACCTCTACTCCAAGCCGAGACCCCGCCGATCTCCTCCTCTGCCCGACGCTCCCTCCGATCTCTCCCAATCGCACCCACTGCCGCAAGGCTTGCACCGCAAGCTCCGATCCAAATGAGCTCTCTGCCTTGCCTGATTGCTTCGACCCGGCCACCTCCCATTCGTCCCCGAGCCGAGACCCCCATTCCCGAACTCTTCCTCTGTTTCACTGTGTCGTGCCTTCTTCCCAAGCCGAGAGAGAGAGAGGGAGATAGGTATAAGTTTTATATATATATATATATATATATATATATATATATATATATATATATATATATATATAATTTCATTTTTATTAATTATGATTAGTGATACTAATTATAATTAATCATTATTATTTTTATGTATTTATAAGTAATTATTAACTATAATTATTAAATTAATTATGAATAATTATTTATAATTAATTAATTTAGATTATAATTAATTTTTATTAATTATTTATTTATTTATAATTAATTATAATTAAAATAAATAATTATGGTTATTTGCTCTCCCCTCGATCTACATGCTGACCCCGCGCAGGTATAACTCTCTAACCCTAAAACTCCGAGAACCCGTTTCAACACATTCGTCGAGACAAAACGACCACCTATACACGCTTTTCTTAGCGTGGTGGGAGGGAGTGCGTCACGACGTTTGCGACGAAGCGGGTAATCACCTAAATTCCTTCTTCGAAGTTCGTATCGCCTTGGAAACCCCGCCTATGCACGCTTTTCTTAGCGTGGTGGGAAGGGATTCTGGTGAGATGCGCACGACGAAGCGGGGATACCCATAAGTACCCACTTGCGGGGAAACAACTGCCTTGCTTACAAAATATTTTCAAAAAAATATATATAAAAAAATACTTTTTTTGCAAAAACACCCATGCATGCTTTTCTTAGCGTGGTGGGGGATCGAAAAATACACAACCGCGGTGTCCTCGAAAGAGGGCACCTACCATACACGCTTTTCTTAGCGTGGTGGGAAAGGCCCAGTTTTCCGTAGTTTTTTCCTAAACGGGGGAGACGCCGGAAGGCTGCAGAAATTTCGGGTGAACGCAACGCTATACTTGGACCTCATTTGAACTCAAAAGACAATCAAATTGAACTCCACTTGAACCAAATGTACCTAAGTGAACAAACGAAAGTGAACTTGAATGTGGACCGAAGCTGACAACGAACTCAAAGAACAATAACACAAATACAAATTGGAGCTCAAATACAATGAACTTGGTACAAGAAGTCTTAATTTGGACTTGGACAGTTCATACTAAAATTCAAAAGACTTGGACCACATAAAACATAGAACTTGTACTTGAGATTGTAATTTGGGACAACTACAAAGCTCACTTGAACTCAAATCAGAAAATAATAAAGGACTTGTGGACATCGAACTTGAACAGGACACAGACCGCAGAGGACTTGATTTGGACAACAAGACTTGGACTCATGCTTGAACAAAGATTTGAACTAAATGCAAAAGAACTCATATTTAAAATAATTGTAAAGGACTACTTTTGAATCTGAACTCATATTGGACTCGAGTTAGAGCTTGATCCTGGACTCAAATGATATTGGACTCGAGCTAAACTTAATAGTCAAGGAAGTACTTAATTTAACAAATATGACATCAAGTCTCCAAATGGAATGGTGAGTGATTGGTGCTTCAATGGTTAAGAAGGATCCAAGCAATTCAAAAGTCATAAGTTTTCAATGCAAATGAACAAATATATGCAATCACCTGTATGCGGTGATGATGGAGGAGATCACAATAAATTATGTAATTCCAAATGAAAACCTACAATACTAGTCCATCATAAGAGCTACAAAAGCAAGTAAACATGAAAGAATGTAAGTGCCTCTATCACTAATTATCCAACTCTAAGAATATACATCAAAGATAAAGATCAAGTGCATGCAAACATGCAAGGTTTCATGTATAAGTTCATTACGAAGGAGTTACAAATGGAGTCTATTTGAAAGCAAGGACTCTCACCAATGCATTCAAATGAATCTCAATAAGATATATACATGTAAGGCATCATCTAAAGGCAAGGGTGGTATATCAGCAATATTCTTACAAGCAATGACCACTCAATGAAAATAAAAATGCAGAGCCCAGCATGCAAAAGGGGAGCAATTGGCAACAAATGCAAATACATATGGGCCTTTATAGGAGACCTGTTATACACAACAAGATATCCACAAGCAAAATACCAATTGACTACAACAAGTGCAAGTTCATATGATTCAAGGCAGGAGATTAATTAGTGCACTATGACCCGCCTACGAAAATCAACGAGTAGTGCACGACAGTCTACCTGTACGAAGCAGCAAACAACTCTATCCATAAGCTGCTACGCCACTCCACCGGATCTGCAACCTCCGTACAAGCAGACAGAAGGCGTCTACGAATACTTTCAAAGTACCCCCGCACAAGTGCACCGTAGTTTGTATACACATAGGTACACAAAAGGGTAATTGTAATCAAAACCCGCATGGGCCCCGGCGAGCGTGTTATTGGTACACACGTGACGTCTAGGGATGCTGCGCGGGTTGACAAGTGAATTCAAATTCGAAACCGATCCTTCTATACAGGTCAATAGAAGTCGACAGGGTTCGAACCAACAAACAAATATACAGTTGTGGCGACCGTCATATTTATCTTAATACATTCATATTAGGCCTTCAATGCCTACATTCAAGAGAATTCACTCTCAAATGCACAAAGCCTACGAAACCTGATCCCCTATCAACGATTTGATAAGGTAGACAGGGTTCAATCAACAAATGGAAATGACCCTAAACACCCCGATGATGGCTGTGTTGAATGTTTATTTCAACCGGAGGGGTTCACAAACATTTTCAAATGCCTCCCAAAAGACCATTTCAAATATTCCATAGCTCCACCCAAAATACCCATAAAAATCCAAAACTCCACAAAATCCAAAAATCTCAAAATCTTAAAATCCAAAAATATTTAAAATTGAAATAATCCATTCAAGCACTTAAAGCAAAATCCATCCACCCTCCGCAACAGTTTGTCGGAGTGGACAAATCAAAATTTACTTCAGCTCACAAAGAGCTAATGCCTAGTCAAAAATATCACTAGGATCCATTCTCAAACAATCTCTTGCAAGTAAGGACGTGGTACGTGTCCTCTGACCAGCAGTTCGCCGCCAAATGGCAACGCAGGATAAACGGTTATGACCTGGGGCCCTCTGAACCGAGTGGTTTTGCCGCCAAATGGCACCACGAAATACCGGTTATGGCTAGCGCCGTTACGTTCCTTATTGGCATCAAGTAGACCAGGGACCATGATGGCCCGGGACGACGGAACCATGGGATCTTGATCGGGCCTATCATCCATTCCCCCACCATTCGCTTTAAGTGTAAGATGGTGAAAATTTCTATTTTAAATATCAAACCTTCAAATTCCAAATCTTTAAACCTTTCAAATTCTAAACCTTCAAACATTTCAAATCTCAATACCTATGCTGCTACTATATGCCAGATAACACGTATCTCTATACGTATCTGATCGACGACAAGCCTTAATCGAAAGTTCTCTCTCGTGATTGGGAGGGGTAATTAACTATAGGGGCTTGCGCCTATAGGAAACCAGAACTCATATCATAAAGTCCTCACAAAATGAGGGTGAAATCTCTGGGTAGTGTCTTATCTACAAACCCATCTGCCTTCCAAAATTTACCCCGGAACATATCCGTTAAAACTCCCTCGCTCAGATAAAAAGAAAAGCGAGCGGAGGCCGAGGCCGAATTTTCGGAGCCCACAGATTTCTGGCGACTCCACTGGGGAATGGTTTCTCTTTTCATCTCTGGCTAGTCATTCATAAGCTATAGTAGCAGCTATATCAAATCGTACTCAAGATTTTAAGTCTTTCAAAATGATCGTTTAATGATTCAAAATTCTGAATTTTCTAAAATGGTCATTTGACAAATTCATTTGGCATTCAGTAGAGTTTTAAAATTATTTTTATTGCTTGCTTACGCTAATCATTTTTGTCTATTTTTATTTTTGTGTTCCGTGCAAGTCTCTGCATTTTGAAAGTGCGGAGTGATGTATCAAATTCTGATTACTAACCCTTGCCTTTCATTTATGGAGATGAATCTACAGAACACCCCGATGACCGTCCAACTAGGACAAGGAGCCAGAATTCAGCTGGCTAATGCTGTTATTGAAACTGGGAATGTTGGAGCTACCATCCAGTTTGGTAGCATTGATTTTCCTGCTATTGTTGCAAGGGCTTCCGAAGCTACTACTCATCTTGTGCAGCTACTAGCACGACGACCTGCTGCTGAAAATCCTCGTAGAAGGGTTTCTGTGTTTGAACGACTGTCACAATCAGAAGTTCCAGCCACCAAGAGAATTGTGAATGGTGGAAGAGTTTCTGTGGTAGCTGCAAACACCACCACTCTGCCGACCAGATTATCTGCACCTGGAAAATACGATGCTGAGGTCTCCTCATCTGGAGGAAGGCCTACTAGGAGGCAGAGAAGGAAGATGAACGCTGAGCTTCGAGCTCAGCATCAACAACTCCTGGTCCACCCATCAAATCTGCCGGCCCAAGAGTTTGAAGCTAACATTCCAACCCGGAATGGGTTTGCAAATCTGAAGTGAGTCAAAAGAAACAGCTATACTGGTGAGCTGAAAAATTCTTTTGGGATCAACGACCTGAAGCCCTAATTCCTCTAAGGAAGAAAGAGCCTGAAACTCTTTCAACCGGGTATACAGAGTCCTGAAAACAGTAAAGGAAAAGGGATTGAATAAAAGAAGATACCAACGACCACTGATGGTCGAAGCCAGAAGGACTCCTCCGAGAGAACGCTTATCTGTTGCGGTGGAGAGGAAAGAAAGGATGTATATTCTACGCAGTGAACATCGGGGTGTGACACCTGAACCGCATGTTCAGGGATCCACTGTCAAAAGGTCTCGGTGGAAAGAAAAACAAGTCTGGAGGCCAAAGCCTCGAGGAAATGAAAAAGAAAGAAGAGAAAGGAGGATTGATCTGGGCGTGACATCCGATGAGGCTTCCCGGAGATCCGCCCCCATTTACAAACAACGTCCGAAGTGGGCCCCAAAAAGGACCTATAATGACATCCCTCCAGACGGTAGACACCTTGGAGAATCCTCCAGGGGATCCCGTTGCCCTCCATCCCCTCCAAAAGAAGAAACCAACTTTGACCGCAGTCCGCTGGTTGAAGAAGTCCCCGTGCCTAACCAAGAACCGGAAATCCAGTGGCGGCGCCGTTCGGAGATCCGAGTACTAGAAGAAGAAGGAAATGTGCAAGGGGGAGACAACATTGAAGAAGAGGAATTCCTTGAAGAGGATGAAAATATAGAAGAATACCTCGAAGGGGAAGAAAATATTGAATAAAATATTGATGAATTTATGGAAGAAAATCTAGAAGAAGAAATGCAATAAATAAATAATACTATGGACATGAAAATTGTCTATATGGTGAGACACACCAATGTTAATGAGGAAGTCTACTACGATGACGATGAAGATGATGACGATCAACAACCGCCAATTAGGCGAGTTTATCAACGTCGTCGTGAAGCTGGGTCCACCACTGGCAGAGGCGGTCATTCACAAGTTGAAGAAGAAAGAGAAGAAGCCGAGGAGAATCCCTTCGCTGACGAGAATGTCACACTTGCAGACATGCAAAGACATATGAGGCGACAAATGAGAGCCAAAGATAAAGAAATATCTTAGTTGAATGAGAAGATGACTGAGATGATGGCTCAGATGGGGGCAATGATGCAGATGATGCAGAGAACTGTTGTTGTTGGTGCCATGCCCAATCCTCCTCCGGATCCTCCAAACTTCCAAATGCCTCAAGTCTCGGGAGTACGAGGTACTCCTGAAGGTGGTCATGAAGCTCATAATGTCATCCGTCAGCCCACCCCACAAAATGTTGCAAGTACTTCCGAACCAGTGACTGCTGCACAATTGGAAGGAATCATCACAGAAAAGATCAGGGCTATTATAGCCGTCGAATCAAGCAGAAAAGTTGGTGGGCAAATGTCATCCGTACCCTGCTGAGTACGACCAAGTACAATACCTAAAAGGGTATTATGTACCAAAGTTCAATACTTTTAACGGTAATAATAACCCCAGGCAGCACCTAGACACAATTTAAAGCCACCTGCGGGAACACAAGAGGCAATGATGCCCTACTCTTCCGACAATTCGTCAGCAGTTTGACAGCAATTGCTTTCGAATGGTATGCTGAACTGCCAAATGATTCTGTGAAAACCTTCGCAAAATTGGAAATTATGTTCGTGAAGAGGTTTGCTAGTGCAACTGAAAAGATCACGATCGTTGATCTCGCTCTAGATAAGAGAAAAAGAGAAGAATCAGTGACTAAATATATCACTCGCTGACAAAATTTGAGCATGAACTGTGAGCAGCAGTTAGAAAAAGAGCATGTCGTACAGTTGTTAATGGGCAACATTGATGACAAGATGCAACCCTTCCTGTGCATGGCTACGATAAACACATTTCAAGACTTGCTCGATAGAGTGGCTAAGTTTGAAAAGCTGAATTTCTCCATATCAGAAAATCACTCTGATAAGCCCAAGAAGGCTAAGGCCCCAGGTGCTAGAAGGGGTGAGGCCGACTCTACGTTTTTCTCTAGAGCTGATAGAGAAAAGCATGTGATTTATAATGTAGACAAAGGCAAACAGCCGATACAATACGAAGAAAAGCCCAAACAGGCCTACAACCCCAACCCCCAACCGAAGCTGATATTTGGGGGAAATGATAAGCCACAGACTTATCAAGCTGGAGGCCAGAGACAAGCAATAGTAACTGGTGATAGAACGTTCCAATCCCTCAAAGATAAAATGAATAAAGAATATTCATTCAAAAGGGAGAGTGTCGCCAAATTATTTCGACAAGTGTTGAAATCGGGTTTAGAACTGCCTGAATGCAAGAGACCCGAAGAGTCGAAGCACACTGGTGACCCAAATTATTGCCCATATCATCGGGTACTCAGCCATCCTATTGAAGATTGCTACATATTCAAGGATTGGCTTGAAAGAAAATATCAAAAGAGGGAGCTGACATTGTCCGATAATGTGTTGTCTCACCCTAGAAAGGAATCAGCTCGGGTGGTCACGTCCTCTTCCGTACCCCTAGTTAAAGAAAGAAGAAAAGAAAATGAGCCAATTCATGAAGAACAGTGGGAGACTGCGGTCTCTAAGAAAACTGTAAAAATGTTGAAACAACATGAAGGAGTTCCAGGTGTAAAGTGGAAGTCTCCTGTTGAGCCCATGATA
Organism: Dendrobium huoshanense; assembly: GCA_016618105.1. Lineage (NCBI taxonomy): Eukaryota > Viridiplantae > Streptophyta > Magnoliopsida > Asparagales > Orchidaceae > Dendrobium > Dendrobium huoshanense. The sequence continues at coordinate 52,090,667 of CM028357.1, read as the reverse complement.
AATTTGAAGGAATTGCCGATGGTGCGAGCTCCTATTTCTAAACAACTCTCCAATCAAGCTAGCACTTCAAAGTCTGGTGGGGTGAAATCATCCAAGAAGAAGACCAAGTTGAAGAAGCCCAAGGAGAAGATGACCTCAACTCAGAGGGTTATTGACAGTTTGGATGAGTACTACCAGACTGTGAGGCGACCTATCAAGCTCCCTGACTTCATGTCGGAGCTTAAGATAGATGAAGCCGAAGAAGATGATGAGAATTCTCTTCCCAAAGAAGTATGTCGGGTCATCTCAGTGGCGTCGAGTACCTCGATAAAAGAGGAATACACAGAAGAAGTACCCTCTGAATCCTGTATGATGGTTTTGCCAATGGATTACAGTTCGGATGAAGATTTGTATTTTCCAGAGGGAGACGAATCAGATCCTAGCATAGCGTCTCGGATGGGACATGTAAACCTGGGTGGTGATTCTGAATCAACAAATGAGTCCCTAGACGCAACGATGGCTGACTCTGAAGAAAATATACAGTTAGATGACTCTGAACCGGAGGAAATTGCTCAAGTGCAGTTAAGAAGCGGCAAGATATTACCGCCTCCACCGAAGAAAGGGGTCTCCAACAAAGACAAAGAGAAAGAGATAGTTATCAACGATGATATTATTCCTGAAGATCCTAAGAAAAAGAACACTTCATCCAAGGGGATAGATCATAATATCTTATCCTATTTGAGAAAAATCCAGCACAACTCAGCATATACGATGCTTTGGTGATGTCTAAAGATCTTCGGGAGACTCTGATTCAGGCTCTCAAAGATCCCGAAAGATACGAGGCGTATTTTGTTGAACGTAATTTGACTGAAGTTCTACAAACTCGTAATGAGCCGTTCATTACTTTCTCCGAAGAGGACATGATACTCGGAACTGCAGACCATAATCGTCCTCTATATGTTACTGCAGAGAGCGATAAGCTGATCATCAGTCGAATCTTGATCGATCCCCTCCATTGTAAGCTTTGGAGAGCTCCAGATACAGAATGCTCGGATCATTTATGCTCCATTTGGAGAGTGAAGCTAAATTCCATGTGATTGACGCGGATACTTCATTCAAGGCGCTACTAGGTCGTCCCTGGTTGCATGAATATGGCATTGTCCCGTCAACACTACACCAGTGTATGAAATATCTCAAAGATGGAGAATAATTCAAGATCTCTGGTGACATTCAGCCTTTTACAGTTCATGAAGCAACAATTTATGAAGATGCACGGTACTTCATGCCAAAGAAGCAAAAGTCTTCGAGCTCCCTCGAAGCTAAAGCATCAAATTCAAAGGGTACAAAGCGACCTGAACTGGAGGGTAGGAAAAAGCAGGTGGGGAGAAAGAAGACAGTGCCGACTCTTCCCAAAGCGGCGACCATTCCAAAAGAAAAGAAGCATGTACCTCATCTTGGGAGTGACACAGATGAAGATGATGTTACTCCTGCTAAATCTCGAAGAGTATGTCAGTCCACAGATGAATGGAGTAGGTATGTTGAATTTTCAAATGATGATTATGACTACGATTCTATTTATATGAACACAGTGCAAAATGTGTTCTCTAGAAGAATTGACAGCCTATCAATTTCAGATAGTGTACTCGTAGTCACGCGTGTTCCTTTACAACATTTCAAAGAAATTATTCCGCGCGAGGTGCATAAAGTTGAAGAACTCGCCACTCTCTATCTGCCTCCCCGTAAAAATGGGACTGTGCCAAAGAATGTGTTATATTCCACGGGAGTTCGTGAGGAGGAGAATCATGACTGAGATTGCATGCTCCTCAACTCCGAGGAGTTATTTCCTACGAGGCTACCTAGGTTCAATACCAAAAATATTCAGATAATGCTACGAAAACAAGTCAATATTCCTACCACCAAGCGACAACTTCGTACAAGTTTGGGCCTCTAGTATGGGAGGAGTCCGCGTCCGTTATGGCAGAAGGATACAGACGCATATAAAGGTATTGGATTCATCAAAAGAAAATTTCTCCGGAAAGAGACTTGCCGGGCAATCACATGCATGAAAATTGAATCCGAGGATGATGTTGCTGAAGAGACATACGAAGCTGATGATTATGATGAGCAGCCCGTAGAAGCTGAGCCTACACCAGAAGAGCTTGAAGATGGTGGTCAGGCAGCCACTATGGATGAACTAAAAGAAGTCAACTTGGGGACTGAAGAGGATCCTCGCCCAACCTTTATTAGTTCTCTGCTACCCGAAGAACAAATAGAAGAAATAAAAGAACTTCTCTGTGAATTCAGGGACTGCTTTGCCTGGACATATGCTGAGATGCCCGGCTTATCCCCTAACATAGCAGTTCACAGATTAGCAATCAAACCGGATGTAGCACCCGTCAAGCAAGCTCCAAGGAGAATGAGATTGAAGATTGAAGAACAAGTGATTGCTGAAACAAAGAAATTAATAGAGGCAGGCTTCATCCGAGAAGAAGAGTATGCCGATTGGATTGCCAATATCGTTCCAGTGAAGAAGAAGAACGGGCAAATTCGTGTCTGTATTGACTTTAGGGACCTCAACAAGGCGTGCCCAAAAGATGATTTTCCACTTCATGTATCTGAACTCCTGGTGGATAATACGTCCAACTACGATATGTTCTCCTTCATGGATGGATCATCAGGCTACAATCAAATCAAGATGGTGCCCGAGGATGAAAAGCATACATCGTTCAGAACGCCCATCGGAATTTTCTGCTACATAGTCATGCCCTTTGGCCTGAAGAACGCTGGTGCTACCTACCAGCGGGCGATGACTCACATATTTGATGATTTGATACATCAAAAGGTCGAGTACTATGTGGACGACCATGTTGTCAAGAGCATGGATCGAAGAAATCACCTAGATGACTTAGAGGATTGTATTTGAAAGAATCATGAAGTATGATCTAAAAATGAATCCTCTCAAATGTGTTTTTGGGGTCTCCTCCGGCAAATTCTTGGGGTATGTTGTCCGTCATTGAGGCATCGAAGTTGACCCCAACAAGATCAAGGCAATCATGGAGATGCCACCACCAAGGAACCTTCGACAGCTTCGCTCGCTGCAAGGACAACTGGCTTTCATTCGGAGATTTATATCAAATCTATTGGGTAGGTGTCAGCCATTTTCAAAGCTAATGAAGAAGGATGTTCGTTTCAAATGGGATACAGAATGTCAGGAGGCATTTGACAGCATCAAAAGATATTTGTTGAATCCACCCATTCTCGTAACGCCAATTTCGGGGAAGCCTCTCATACTGTACATGGCTGCACTAGAAGAGTCCCTCGGAGCACTATTGGCCTAGAATAATAAAGAAGTTCAGAAACTCCGTTACTATATGCTATCCCATAAAATCACATTGATATCAAAGATCAATCCGCTGAAGTTCTTGATGACAAGACCAGCGTTGACAGGTCGTCTAGCCAGGTGGGCAGTATTGCTATTGCAGTTTGAAATTACGTACATGCCACAAAAGGCGGTGAAAGGACAGGCCTTGGAAGATTTCCTTGCTGCACACCCAATCCCGGCTGATTCTCCACTAAATGATGATTTGCCCGATGAGCAGATAATGCAAGTTGAGGAGAATGAAAGGCTACCATTCTGAAAAATGTACTTTGATGGGGTATCATCTATTAGACCTGTCAAACCTCCAAATATTGCAAGAGCCCGAGCCGGCATCGGTCTCATTTTCGTAGCACCCGAGGGAGGTATAATGAAATTTTCATTCAGTTTGACTGAACCTCGAACCAACAATGAAGCCGAATACGAAGCTCTATTAGCAGGGTTGGAGATTGCGATCGATGTTAGAATCCAACGTCTCCAAATCTTTGGTGATTCTCAGCTCGTGATAAATCAGGTTCTCGGCATTTATAAGGTTGGCAAAGTCGAATTGGCCCACTATCACCGGCGAGCCCTCGAGCTTCTGAAGCAAGTACCAAATATCAAAATGGCTCGAGTTCCTCGAGGACAGAATACTAAAGCATATTGTCTGGCTAAATTAGCCAAAGAAATGGCGAACATCAATGAGGAGAGTCATATATTTATCGGGGTTTACACTCGTAGGGGCTTGGAGCCCGTCTATTACAATTCCCGAGGGCAGAAGGAATTTCAGATTCAAGTCAGCAGGATGAAACTCTAGTTGGCCCTCAACCTCTCCATCAGATCGTTATGGAGAATTATCCAGAAGAATATCACGTGGCCAAGAGACATAAAACTAGTCAAGCTTCAGAATCGTGGTGGCATTGTTTAGATATTGAAGTCGAAAATGATTGGAGACATCCATTCATTGACTACTTCAAGGAAAACAAACTCCCGATAAAAAAGTCTATGGCCGCACAAATTCGAAAAAGGACGTTGAAATACACAATTGTTAATGACACGTTGTACAGACGAGCCTTTGATCAAATGTGGCTAAGGTGCTTGGGGATCAGGGAAGCTGATAAAGTGGTAGCAGAAATCCACAAAGGGCTTTGCGGAGCACATCAGTCAGGACCCAAAATAGCCGCTAAAATCAAGAGAATGGGTTATTATTGGCCAACTATGGTCAGAGATTGTATTGACCACGCTAAGAGGTGCCACGATTGTCAAATCCACGGTGATGTTATACATCAGCCTCCAAATCTACTACACCCAACAATAGCATCCTGGCCATTTGAATGCTGGGGTACTGATATTATCGGACCGATAGATCCACCATCTTCAGCGGGACATCGCTTTATTCTAGCAGCGACATACTACTTTTCCAAGTGGGCAGAAGCGGCTCCATTCAGAGAAGTCACATCCGAGCATGTGATCAATTTCTTTACCCACAATATCGTCTACAGATTCAGTGTGCCACGCCGAATAATCTCAGACAATTGTACTTCATTTAAGAGTACAAAAATTTACAAGTTCGTTGATCGGCACAAAATCGATTGGCGGTATTCATCCATATACAATCCAAGAGCAAATGGATTGACAGAAGCCTTCAACAAGACGCTGGTGAAATTGTTGAAGAAGATTCTTACCAAAAACAAAAGAGAATGGCATACGAAGATGGCAGAGGCACTATGGGCATACCGTACAACCTACAAAACGGCCAACCAAAGCCACTCCTTATTCTCTTGTGTTCGGTGTTGAAGCCGTATTACCGTTAGAGATCGAACTACCGTCACTCCGGGTAGCAATTCAGAATGATCTCACTCAAGAGCAAAATGTCCGCCTCAGAATGGAAGAGCTCGACGCACTTGATGAACTCAGGTTACAAGTCCAATAAAACCTGGAAATTTATCGATGAAGAATGGCAAAATCCTTCGATCGTATGGTGCGTCCTCGAACATTTCAAGAAGGGGAATTGGTCCTGGTGCTGAGAAGACCAATCATCCCGCACCGAAAAATCGGTGGCAAATTTGTATCAAATTGAGAAGGCCCTTCGTCATCGAGAAGGTGTACCAAGGAGGAGCATATCAGTTGATCGATCTGAACGGCCAGAGGCCTATGCCACCTATCAATGGTCGACATTTAAAGAAGTATCATGCATGAAAATTTCATGACTAATGTACTTTGCAATTATCAAAATTTTATATGCATATTTATCAGTGCATGTTTACATTTACATTTTGAAATTCTCTTGTGTAACAAGAATGCATTTCAAAATCCCCCATCGGACTGGGGGCATTTTAAATATTTATTCGGGTCGACATCGCGCTGCAACATCTCCGAATAAATATTTAAAATCTCAAAGATACAAAGCCTATCCAAAATGTCCCTGCGAGACAGGGGCATTTTAAATATTCATTTGGGTCGACATCGTGCTATACGCCAAGATCCCCAAATGAATATTTAAAATCTTATATTACAAATCTATTTCATTCTGAAATGTCCCTGCGAGACAGGGGGCATTTTAAATGTTTATTCGAGTCGACATCGCGCTGCATGCCGAGATCCCCGAATAAATATTTAAAATTATCAATTCAAATATTCTATTGTGCTAAAGAATACAAATATTTATTTTCCAAAGTATATACAGGTGGTCTTTCAAGAGTTAGAGACCACCTCCTACAACAAACCAAGACTCAAAAGTCAAGAAAGAGACTTTTGTGGCTACACACTCCTACAAAATTGAGCCGAAGAAGCTTGAAGTCTTTCGACAACCTGAAGCTTAAGGTTCGAATGGGTGTAAAAGGTCGGATCCAACACGCCCAAATATGGCCGGATCGCTGGCTGCTCCGTCTACTAAACAAGCCATAAGAAAGGCCGTAGTAGCGGAACCCCCACTTCATCAACCCGTCAGTAGGGACTGTAGGAAGCACGAAGGCAGATTTGACTCGACTAGTTCAAGTGATCATAGTCTACAAAATTCTCCTAAATGACTGGAGAATCAAAGTTCCAGTGGAAGGATGAGTCTCGAACAACCACTGAATATTCGTAGGCTCCAAAATCTACAACCACGAAGGATGACTCTAAATCTATCAACTTCAGCAAAATCAGCATTGGGAAGCGCAATTCCCATAGCTCGAGTCTGAAGCCTGAATGGGTGTAAGAGGTCGGATCCAACAAGCCCAAATATGGCCGGATCGCTGGCAGCTCCATCTACTCAACAAGCCATAAGAAAGGCCGCAGTAGAGGAACCCCCATCTCAGCAACCAGAGGACAAAGAACTATCAAATTCCAGCTCTCCCGATCTGATGAATTCAAGTGATTCAGATTAAAGTCTTCTAAAGTGGTTAAGGATCAAGATACTACCTACGTTTGGTACTATCAATTGAATTCATAACCTGCAAATCCTTCAACAAATCCGTAAAGAACAAAGCGAAGATCGAAGGAATTTTTCTTCAACAAGTCCATCAAAGCATAAAGCAAATGACCGAAGAAAATTATCCCAAAGTTCGTTAAAAGCTTATGGTTGAACTAAGAGGATTCTGTCATCAACAAGTCCGTTATGTATAAAGCTCTGGACCGATGACTTTTCTCCATCGACCTAATACAAACCTAAGGGTTTAGGTCATCAACATCTAACCCTTCGACAGGTCTGCCAAAGCAAAAAGCATAGGGCCGAAGGTATGAAAATCTCCTGATAAATCGGGTAATCCTCCATCAATATCCGCAGCACAAAGCACCGGGCAGAAATCAGTATCTCAACCATCTATGGATACATTTAAAAGAGTCAATAAGAAAGAGAATCTTAGTGTGACATCCGAATAAGTTTCTGGAGATCCACTAAAAGAGAATCTTAGTGTGACATCCAAGCAAATTTTGGAGATCCATTAAATGAAAACCCTAGTGTGACATCTATAATAAATATCTAGAGATCCACAGGGTCAATCAGCATACAACAAACGTGATTCACTCTAGACGCGAATCACATTTGTTGGGGGCATTTGTTGACCCTCATGTTATACCCAAAGGAAACAAAAGGAGATGAAAGCAAAATAGAAATCCGGCGTACATACCTTATGCTCGGCGGATCCACGTATTCTGCCGTAAATCCAGCTGAAATCGGCGCCGATTCTATCAAATCCCGTAAATCGTGCCCGTAAATCTTGCGACGAGTTCTTGATCGCTGCCCCATTCGCGGCTATAAAATGAAGCCGAACATTCTGCTCTTCCTCCCACGACGCTCCTCTGCTCTTTCCACGCTCGACTCCACACGACCTCCTCTCCCACAGCCGCTGCCTCCGATCTCACTACCCTAGTCCGACGCCGCTCCTCCTGATCACGATCTCAGAGAGAGAGAGAGAGAGAGAGAGAGAGAGAGAGAGAGAGAGAGAGAGAGAGAGAGCTCCTTCTACATACCTCCACTCCAAGCCGAGACCCCGCCGATCTCCTCCTCTGCCCGACGCTCCCTCCGATCTCTCCCGATCGCACCCACTGCCACAAGGCTTGCACCGCAAGCTCCGACCCAATTGAGCTCTCTTCCTTGCCTGATTGCTTCGACCCGGGCCCCTCCCATTCGTCCCCGAGCCAAGACCCTCATTCCCAAACTCTTCCTCTGTTTCACTGTGCCGTGCCTTCTTCCCAAGCCGAGAGAGAGAGGGAGATAGGTATAAGTTATATATATATATATATATATAATTTCATTTTAATTAATTATGATTAGTGATACTAATTATAATTAATCATTATTTTTTTTATGTATTTATAAGTAATTATTAACTATAATTATTTAATTAATTATGAATAATTATTTATAATTAATTAATTTAGATTATAATTAATTTTTAATAATTAATTCTAATTAATTAATTATTTATTTATAATTAATTATAATTAAAATAAATAATTATGGTTATTTGCTCTCCCCTCGATCTACATGCTGATCCCGCGCAGGTATAACTCTCTAACCCTAAAACTCCGAGAACCCGTTTCAACACATTCGTCGAGACAAAACGACCACCTATACACGCTTTTCTTAGCGTGGTGGAAGGGATAGTGCGTCACGACGTTTGCGACGAAGCGGGTAATCACCTAAATTCCTTCTTCGAAGTTCGTATCGTCATGGAAACCCCGCCTATGCACGCTTTTCTTAGCGTGGTGGGAAGGGATCCCGGTGAGATGCGCACGACGAAGCGGGGATACCCATAAGTACCCACTTGCGGGGAAACAACTGCCTTGCTTACAAAATATTTTAAAAAATATATATATAAAAAAATACTTTTTTTTGCAAAAACACCCATGCACGTTTTTCTTAGCGTGGTGGGGGATCGAAAAATACACAGCCGCGGTGTCCTCGAACGAGGGCACCTACCATACACGCTTTTTTTAGCGTGGTGGGAAAGGCTCAGTTTTCCGTAGTTTTTCCTAAACGGGGGAGACGCCGGAAGGCTGCAGAAATTTCGGGTGAACGCAACGCTATACTTGGACCTCATTTGAACTCAAAAGACAATCAAATTGAACTCCACTTGAACCAAATGTACCTAAGCGAACAAACGAAAGTGAACTTGAATGTGGACCGAAGCTGACAACGAACTCAAAGAACAATAACACAAATACAAATTGGAGCTCAAATACAATGAACTTGGTACAAGAAGTCTTAATTTGGACTTGGACAATTCATACTAAAATTCAAAAGACTTGGACCACAGAAAACATAGAACTTGTACTTGAGATTGTAATTTGGGACAACTACAAGGCTCACTTGAACTCAAATCAGAAAATAATAAATGACTTGTGGACATCGAACTTGAACAGGACACGGACCGCAGAGGACTTGATTTGGACAACAAGACTTGGACTCATGCTTGAACAAAGATTTGAACTAAATGCAAAAGAACTCATATTTAAAATAACTGTAAAGGACTACTTTTGAATCTGAACTCATATTGGACTCGAGTTAGAGCTTGATCCTGGACTCAAATGATATTGGACTCGAGCTAAACTTAATAGTCAAGGAAGCACTTAATTTAACAAATATGACATCAAGTCTCCAAATGGAATGGTGAGTGATTGGTGCTTCAATGGTTAAGAAGGATCCAAGCAATTCAAAAGTCATAAGTTTTCAATGCAAATGAACAAATATATGCAATCACCTGTATGCGGTGATGATGGAGGAGATCACAATAAATGATGTAATTCCAAATGAAAACCTACAATACTAGTCCATCATAAGAGCTACAAAAGCAAGTAAACATGAAAGAATGTAAGTGCCTCTATCACTAATGATCCAACTCTAAGAAGATACATCAAAGATAAAGATCAAGTGCATGCAAACATGCAAGGTTTCATGTATAAGTTCATTACGAAGGAGTTACAAATGGAGTCTATTTGAAAGCAAGCAAGGACTCTCCCCAATGCATTCAAATGAATCTAAATAAGATATATACATGTAAGGCATCATCTAAAGGCAAGGGTGGTATATCAGCAATATTCTTACAAGCAATGACCACTCAATGAAAATAAAAATGCAGAGCCCAGCATGCAAAAGGGGAGCAATTGGCAACAAATGCAAATACATATGGGCCTTTATAGGAGACCCGTCATACACAACAAGATATCCACAAACAAAATACCAATTGACTACAATAAGTGCAAGTTCATATGATTCAAAGCAGGAGATTAGTTAGTGCACTATGACCCGCCTACGAAAATCAACGAGTAGTGCACGACAGTCTACCTGTACGAAGCAGCAAACAACTCTATCCATAAGCTGCTACGCCACGCCACCGGATTTGCAACCTCCGTACAAGCAGACAGAAAGCATCTACGAATACTTTCAAAGTACCCCCGCACAAGTGCACCGTAGTTTGTATACACATAGGTACACAAAAGGGTAATTGTAATCAAAACCCGCATGGGCCCCGGCGAGCGTGTTATTGGTACACACGTGACGTCTAGGGATGCTGCGCGGGTTGACAAGTGAATTCAAGTTCGAAACCAATCCTTCTATACAGGTCAATAGAAGTCGACAGGGTTCGAACCAACAAACAAATATACGGTTGTGGCGACCGTCATATTTATCTTAATACATTCATATTAGGCCTTCAATGTCTACATTCAAGAGAATTCACTCTCAAATGCACAAAGCCAACGAAACCTGATCCCCTATCAACGATTTGATAAGGTCGACAGGGTTCAATCAACAAATGGAAATGACCCTAAACACCCCGATGATGGCTGTTTGAATGTTTATTTCAACCGGAGGGGTTCACAAACATTTTCAAATGCCTCCCAAAAGTCCATTTCAAATATTCCATAGCTCCACCCAAAATACCCATAAAAATCCAAAACTCCACAAAATCCAAAAATCTCAAAATCTTAAAATCCAAAAATATTTAAAATTGAAATAATCCATTCAAGCACTTAAAGCAAAATCCATCCACCCTCTGTAACAGTTTGCCGGGGTGGACAAATCAAAATTTACTTCAGCTCACAAAGAGCTAATGCCTAGTCAAAAATATCACTAGGATCCATTCTCAAACAATCTCTTGCCAGTAAGGACGTGGTACGTGTCCTCTGACCGGCGGTTCGCCGCCAAATGGCACCGCGGGATAAACGGTTATGACCCGGGGCCCTCTGAACCGAGTGATTTTGCCGCCAAATGGCACCACGAAATACCGGTTATGGCCAGCGCCGTTACGTTCCTTATTGGCATCAAATCCTTGAGATATGAATCAATAGGATATGATTGATATAACACAAAGCCCTCTGTCAGCTAAGGTGGATTCAAATTTATCCCCTTAGATAAACATTCAACCCCGGTCTACAAGGTTCCCTTGGACGATGCAACCCATGGCTGCCGACAAGGATCCTTCTGTCAGGTTGGGTCGACTACCTCCTCTGACTAAGTAGACCAGGGACCATGATGGTCCGGGACGACGGAACAATGGGATCTTGATCGGGCCTATCATCCATTCCCCCACCATTCACTTTAAGTGCAAGATGGTGAAAATTTCTATTTTAAATATCAAACCTTCAAATTCCAAATCTTTAAACCTTTAAAATTCTAAACCTTCAAACATTTCAAATCTCAATACATATGTTGCTACTATATGCCAGATAACACGTATCTCTATACGTATCTGGTCGACGACTAGCCTTAATCGAAAGTTCTCTCTCGTGATCGGGAGGGGTAATTAACTATAGGGGCTTGCGCCTATAGGAAACCAGAACTCAGATCATAAAGTCCTCACAAAATGAGGGCGAAATCTCTGGGTAGTGTCTTATCTACAAACTCATCTGCCTTCCAAAATTTACCCCGGAACATATCCGTTAAAACTCCCTCGCTCAGATAAAAAGAAAAGCGAGCGGAGGCCGGGGCCGAATTTTCGGAGCCCACACGCCAAAAAAGTCTTGAACCAAGAATAAGTGGTAAATAACAATTACGATAGTTTATGCCAATGAAAAGTCTTGAACTAAGATTAAAAAACACACAAAATAAGTTTTTTTTTGGGAAGTGCATTATCCACAATCCAATATGCTCGTAAAAAAATTACCATAATTCTTAACACAAACACTCATGTGAGGATTTCAGAGCCTTCTATCTCCCACTATCCTAAATAAGTCATCTAATCATTAAAGCATTCTCCATTATCCTTGAAGATTAAATAAGTTGCATAAAATATATAAGAGTATTGATAGGAAGTGGATGTAGATTCCAAAAATCAGTGAGAAGAAATTGAAAAAACAGGAAGAAGAACACACCAAAATATTTTTATAGCAATAATTAGGAAAGAAAACAGCATGATACAATTGGATCTTCAATTGGATAGAAATATCCTGCTCTCCCAAACCCCTACCCATCAGTTAGAGCCCTCAAAACCTAAAGAAACTCCCTATTTAGCAAAATAACACCCATAAACTGAACTCTAGCAAAAAAAAACTAATTCAAACAAACAATTACAAGAGCAAATTCCAAAACTACCCACTCCAACTCCCTCTACACTCCTAGCCGCCCCCCTCCCAGTTTGAGCAAACAAATAGAAACCAACAAAGAAAACACTAAGCTGTTAGAATTCATAGAATTTGATAAGGGTAAAAATACCTTCTAATTATGATACAAAATTATCCCTATTTATAAATCTATACAAGATGTCTTAATAAAGAAATAAATAACTTCTAATTGATACATAATTGCCTCAATATAATCCTTCCTAATTCAACTACCCAAATATAGAAGGATATTGACGTGATCCAGGTGAGCCTCCCACGGATTCTCATCCTGACAGTGGGATCAAATGCCAAGGGATGATTGAGATTTTTGACACTTCCCCTAAGCTGGAGACCAACTTGCAATTACTCGCTCAAAGGTAGAGCTGCATTGGTTATGGATAGGATATCAACCACCAGAGAAAGCCGGCAATGAAGGCCGATGATGGAAAACTATCCTCAAAATTCCGACAATTAAGGCCGGTTGTAGGAACTTGTATTCCTTAAAATTCCAGCAATGAAGGTTGGTGATGGGAACATCCTCAAAAAATTCCGGCAATGAAGGCCGGTGATGGAAATTTTGTATTCCTCAGGTTTCCAGCAATGAAGGCTGTATTTATAGTAGCAATAAAGGTTGATTTGATCAACCATGAAAGCTGAATTGCTTGTATCAACAATAAAGGCTGATTTGATCAGCAATAAAGGCTGATTTGCTTATATCAGCAATAAAGGTTGATATTAGATCTTAATCAGATCTTAAATCTGATTTAAGGTTTTTTTTTTCATTTAATTAACCGGGCTAAGCCAAGTTTTAAAAGATTCAGACCGGATGGCTAGGGCTCAAAGAAAGGCACGATTTGCCCTCTCAAGCCGCAAGTCGAGTCTCCGTCCCAAATTCCTTCTTGCGGTCAGCAGGAGGAGTTCAATTGGCATGGCCTTTGCCGAAGCCCCGTCTCCACTGGATGGGTCGACAGCACTTGATCTTCAACGGCAATGAAGGTCGTTTCTTGCTCCGTCCGTGCCCATGGCTTTGGTCGCATGTCTTCGCTTCTTCCGTCGTTGGCTTCGACTGGCCTTCTTCGACGACTTGCTCCTCCTATCGGATCGGAAGTTTTGAAGACTCGTTCATGGCTATTCGACTACCCTCCTTGGACGACTTGCTCTCCGTCAAGGCAAGGCTTCGTCTGCGGCTTGTAACTTCCGTCTAGGCCTCCATCCGTCGTCTGTTCTCCAAGCTTCATCCGCAAGGGCTTCGTTACATCATAAGGAGGTATAGGCACGCGTCGCTTCTTCGGCTCCTCAGTGGCTGTCCGACTACACTCCTTTGACGTCGTTGCTGTTTGGCTTCAGGTGTGTCGCAGGAGGTGCTTCTTCGGCTCCTTCGTGGTTGGTCGACCGTTCGCAGGCAGTGCGAGAGTCGGATAGAGCTCCGTAGCCCTTCTCCCGTTCCGCCTGGTGCTACCTCCTTCTGGTGCCGATTCCGCCTGGATGTTCGATTCCGCCTGGTGCCGACTCCGCTTGCTTGCGTTCGTCCGAGTCGGAGGCAGCACGTCGACAGCACCTGGAAGCTCCGATTTTTTTTTTCCTCATCCGACTATTCTACGATCGTTATTCAATCGGCAATGAACAATGAAGACTCTGATACCATGTTAGAATTCATAGAATTTGAGAAGGGTAAAAATACCTTCTAATTATGATACAAAATTATCCCTATTTATAAATCTATACAAGATGTCTTAATAAAGAAATAAATAACTTCTAATTGATACATAATTGCCTCAATATAATCCTTCCTAATTCAGCTACCCAAATATAGAAGGATATTGACGTGATCCAGGTGAGCCTCCCACGGATTCTCATCCTGACCGTGGGATCAAATGCCAAGGGATGATTGAGATTTTTGACATAAGCTATTAGGTTTTTCAACATGTGTGTTTTTAAGTTAATATAAAAGAAACACCAATCAAAAGCCATTTTCAATCTAAGTATTAGAATGCACGGAATATAAAATAATTTGAACCATGTGAAGGCTGTGCTGTGGCAAAACTTTGCATATAAAATTGTATATGTTTCAGCATAAGCTCGCGCATGCACCATCAAAATGTCAAATTGCATGTTTCAAATACTAATACAACCATTTTTCCAATGACAATTCACCATCTAAATCCAAGCAGATAATATAAAAATGCATAATTTAATAATGCCGGGAATAACGAACATTTTCAACCCAGACTTACCTGATAGATTCCAAGAATCTTAGCCAAGCAAGTTGGACTTCCTGTAGCAATCGACTCTGAAAGATATTTGAAGTACTCTGGAGCAAATTTGATAAATGATTCCAGTTCTGTTTTTGTAACCTGCTTTACTATAAACCTGTCATCCAAGGATTTTGCAAAAAAGACATTACTCTTGCCACCTTGTGCCCCCCATTTCTTGCAACGGCTGAGTGATCTTATGAAATCAAGCTCAGATGGACAGCAAGTTTTCCTCAAACTATCAAAATGTTTTGCATAATAACACGTTACGGTGTATTTGACTTTACCGAGGGATCCATCATCTGAAAAAGAAACTCTGGTATGCAATGCTTTACTAAATGCCAGTGGATCACCAATCAAGGAGCTTCTGCTTGCAGACTTGGGCAGAGAATTGAATTCAGTAGACCAACTATTTCTGACAGATTCAGAAGAAACATCATCTGCTAACTTAAAAGTTTGGACATTTCCAACATCAAAAAATGGCAAATGAGTCGAAGATTCTGCTCCATCTTTTGTTTTCTCGCAGGCCTCAGATAACTGAAAATGGTAATCAGTTGAAGCAAGCGCATAGGAAATGATACTGGTTGGTTCATCATCATAAATTAGAATGACAGTGTCATTGACTCCATTAGGAAGAAGTAATCGAGCTCCACCCTGGTGTTCCAATTCCCTAAAAGAAGAAACATGAACAGGACTGTAATCACGAAGGGAATCAAACTTACCCAAATTCTTATTCATCAGATTGTAGAAATTCAGAAATGGCAATTTAATCCAGTTTGAGAGATCTTTTGAATGTCCTTCTCTACTGTAGCTGTTTGAAAATTCACTGGGCTGCACTTCATCGGTCCCCATCTGTTCATCTGAACTGTCGGAGACTGTGACTGAAGAAGTCACTCCTACGAAACTTGGTGATTTCATCAAGCTACCCTCAAAAAGTTGAGATCTATTTTCACCTGTCCATTTCGCATGTAAGTTTCCTGACAAATCTTCCATAGCAGGAATTTGCCCATCGGAAAGAAACTTATCGGCAAGAACACTCGAATCAAGAGGAGGATCAAATTTGTTATTTGATGTAATGCATGCAGAAGAAAGGATTTTGCACTCTTTACTTTGAATAGAGCCCTGATCAAAATCTCTTAATTGATGACTTGCATCAGTTTGACTGGTATTATCAAGAGATCCTTCATTATGGTCGAGCAAATTTGTAGTCGCTTTAACAGAATCATATTTTATTGAATCCAAACTAGTAGAGCCTCGAAATAGTTTAGGAGCAATATTCAAATCAACTAGTTTTCCAATAGAACTAATCTTGTCCTTGCTCTTAGTTATGAGACCACTAACCACTTCATGATTGCTGTTCTCTGAACCAAAAGCAAATATTAGACGCTGATCCCACAGAAATGCCAGGAAAAGTAACTGCTTCCTTAGTTTATTTATCTCAAGAATATCCATCACTGGCTCCCTCTTTCTCACCCCATTTTTCGCCACTTTATGAAAATATTCCTGAAGAAAAAAACTTTAATGCAAAATGAGAAGTTGACTAAAAATGTGGAAGCAAGAAGATGACGAAGATGGCAGCAAAGTTGAAAGAAGAGGATTTTTGTTCACTGACCTCAAATTCTGCCTTCTCCTTTTTCAGCATTCCTTCAAAATCAACAATACTGCGTCTGCAGTCTGTATCATTACCACTAAGGGACCCTTTGTTTGGCCTCCTCTCAGCAAGTTGACAGAGAGCATTGATCACATCCCGGAATAAATGTTCAGCCTTGTCAGCAACCTGTGATCAGAATAGTATCATCAGCTCACTGTCTAAATAATCCAGAAAACTATTATAAAACGTTCATTAATTATCTAAAATACCTCATTCGCTTCTTTTTTAATCCAATCGTGTTGCTGGAAGCTGAAATCAAGTTTTGGAGGTGGTAGAAAAACAGAATGTAGATGGATTGGCGCATAGCGGAAACAAGCAACCATCCTTCCAAATCTGCTCAAATTACAAATACGCATATTCAGACTCAGAGGGATATCCATGCAGGCATGCATGCACACAGAAAACAAGGGAAAAGTATAAAAGTGACTGCTGACACGAAAAGAAAGCATAAAGAAGGTACCCATAAAAGCGCAGGCAATCCCTGTGTAGTGAATGACCACAGCTTGCCACTCTACTAGCAGCAGCATGATTTGAAAAGCTGAGTTCTAAGAACTTGCCAAAAGACAAACCCCAAGCAGCATCAGACATCACAATTCTTTTAGTAGCTGGAGGAAATCCACTAATTCGAGGACAGCAGAGGCACCTGTGCCACATCCAAATTTTACCGTCACGCTCACCAGGTAAAAGAAACCCTGAAAGCTTTCTAACAGATATTGTTAAGCTTCCTTGACGATGAGTGTAGCAATGGACATGAGCTTCTGATGGCATCTCACAGAAACGACATCGGTAACCCTGACAGAAGCAGTAGTCAGTTGGATGCTTAGCCGTTAGAGACTAGATGTATCAAATATAAGAAGAGAAATCTAACCTGGTCAAACAGATGGTCTCTTAAAAATCTTCCTAAAGGCTTGTCAAAGGTGCCATAATATTTGATGCGAAACAAATGTGCACGCTCACAAACAGTGCCCTTCCAAGCGCACCTGGATGACAGTGAAACCAAAATGCTCTGGTGATCAGAGGAAGGAGAAAAATCTTCCTTTGATAATACATTCTCATCCCTGTCATTTTTATCCAGATGTGGAGCTACCAAGTTGATAGTACCTGGTTCTCCAAAAAGTTTTCTGCTGTCTTCTTGTGTATGATTTGACGTAATGTTGCATGAGTCTGAAGTGCCTGCACTACCTTGACCACTGATTTTAGAAACATAGCGACTATGCACAGTCTCCATATTTTTTGACAACGCTTTAGCCTCAAAATGATCAACCAAACCCAATTTGCTTTCCTCTTTTGCACCCCAAGGTTGATAACAAACATCCTGAAATCCTGATAATATGCATGGTAGCGATGAGTCACCAGGCATTGCTTTTTGTCTTTCTGAAAATCGCTCATACTGGCCACTTCTATCTAAAGGATAATCATTCATATCCACTGATGGATGGCTGAGATTAGATGCAGGATTCAGAATATGGACATTACCGCTATGGTATGAATTACCACCAGAAGAGAAGGTGAAACCAGGTATTGTAGATATAGATTTATTTGTAATGGATGGTGTATCAGGCAGTGCAACAGTTAAAGGGGATTTCAAAGGAAGCTCTGGTAAAGAGGCACCTTCGTCTGCTAAAAATGAGGTTTCAAGAGCTAAATGATACGCTGCAAAAACTCCATATTGGATAACGTGTTTAACTTTCTTTAGTTCATCCCCATTGGCACCTTTGAGTAGAATCTGAAACAAGAAAGGAATAAAATGATAATAGAATGCATGAAACTTATGACAGTAGACATTATTTCCTTGTAAAAGATACCACATCAGCTTTTTGGGTCAATCAAATCAAGTAATATGAAGCACAAGGGCACCTATAACTTGAAATATTCTTAAACTAAAAAACTGGTACCATTTGGACTACATAAAACTATAATTACTGGCTAGAATTTTAACAAAATGACAGTTCAGCTCCATGACAACTTTCAATGACATTTTTGAGAAGGCTAATCCATCCTGTAAACTCTAGTTCTAGTTACTCTATCAAGACACACAAAAGCTGTCACACAATCCTTAAAATAAGACATACTACTGAGCAATGCACATCTCATGTACATTCAGGCGACGCAGCTACCTTATTTGTATAGAAGCTCCTATATGAGGCCAGCAAATTTATTTAATTGATGCAATTCCATAAAATTAAGGTTATTAATGCCATAAGTTATTCATAGAGAAAAGGATTAAAATGGTCCATTGACTCTTTATGAAAGATCAAAATAGTTCACGACTATATTGAAGGATTTTTTTGATCCCTCAATTCTTTAAAGATGAACAAAAATAATCCTACCGTGAGACAATTTTATTCCTTTTTAAAGACACGAGGGAAAAAAAATAGTCCTTTAATATAGTTGATTACCATTTTGATTCTTCATAAAAAGTCGAAGGATCATTTTATCATTTTATCGTTATTCATATAACACGGTATAAAATGACACATGAAGTAGGAAACCATATGGGATATGAAATATATACTTAAAAAAAATTCCTATCACCAATCCACCTATATTTTCATCACTAATATGACTCATGAGTTATGCAAGTATCAACCATTTATGTCAAAAACAAATTACACATGCAAAAACAGTCTTCTTACACAATATACTATATTGTGCCAGGATTCAAGCATAATTGGAAACTCCTTTGAATAGTTTGGTAGGAGCAGACTGAAATTAGAGGAAAACTAATTTCCCACATTCTCCAGTATGCAACTGACTTCCAGCATCTTCCACCCAATACTGAACTGCTATTAACCAAAATTTGCAGAGTAGAAGAGCAGGGAGAACCCAATTGAGATAGCATGGGTTAACATAGGCAGCTAAGAGGTTTAGAACAGAGCTAAGAACGGTTGAAAACCCAAATGGTTCACATGAACGGATCAGCAGAGATGAGAGTCGCGATTGAATATTAGCAAATCTTTGATGGAAAAGCGAAATTGAATGTCTTCAAACTAAAGTGACGTACCAGTGGGCAATTGCCACAATTTTGGACAAATGCAGCACATCAATTTATTAAAATTAGGTCCAATTGTCTTGTGGGTTGAAACATACTTTCAAATTGCATCTTATTCCACCCTAAAACTTAGAGACTCTAACTTCAGCATCTATTATTCCATATATAAATAGTCACATTTTTACAATAATATATTTCAACTAAACCTTATAGGAGATTCTAAGTTTCCATTCGCCATATTATATACTATCCAACACCTGGTTTAGTTTCTTCGTTATAACATACATACATAGTGTATGTATATATTTCTATACATTTTAATATCCTATCTTCTTAACATTCTTAATTAGAGTAGCAACTGAATGCAAAATTGAACATCAAAATTATCAAAACTATCAAAACCGCCCCAACAAAACAAATAAATTATGGCTCAAACAAAATCAAAGATTCAAAACAATGGATATTCAAGTATTAAGCAAATATGCTTGAAAGGTGACCTTATAAAGGTAGGGTAATGAAGAGGTATAGTTATCTAATAATGCTGCCTTGTTCTTCATTTGGAGAAAGGAAGGAAACTAACATTATAAAAAATTAAAAAAAAAAAAAAAAGATTAAAAAAAGGCATTTAGAAACTAAAATTCTAACCCAAAAAAACTTCAGTCATTAATTTAAAGAAAATCATATCCATTTTCAAAAATTAAATAATAAAAGCTTTCAAGACATGCTTCCTTAGCATTAAAAGACTTTATGATGCTATCAAGAAATTCTGTACTTGTTATTTTATTTTGAACAATAGTATATTTTGTTTTCTTTTCTTTTTTAGCTATCCAATGATGGGAAAGCATCCAATGATCATGGTAGGTAGTGCATATGGCTTGGTAGTCCTATGGTTTGCTGGCTCGATTGGTCTCTAGATGCTGGTGGTTCACGGGTCGGCTGTTTTGGAGCATTCGGTTTTGAGCTTGTTCTCTAAGTTGCTTGAGCTGAAGTTTAGTAGCTCTTTAATTCTCAAAATGTACCTCATTATGAAGTTTACTTTTGGAGTAGCCTTGTCCCTTCCCCTTCCCCTTTCTTCTTGTCTCTTGGGAAACCGTGGCTTGCTTTTAATGGTGGCTGAATTCTATGCATTAAAATAAAGAAGGGTGCTGTTTTTCGTGTTGGCCTCTTGGGATTTCACGGCTGGCTTATGTTTTCCGTGCCTGGGCTCCTTTCCCGTGGCCTTGGCTCTTTGGTCCGTGCGGTTCCCTCATCTCCCGTGACTGCCTCTTTGGTTCCTGGTTTGGGCGATTATCCGTGAGCATGGGGGGAAGATTTCTATGCTTATAATGCTTTGGTTCTTATGGAAATTAAAGTCATGTGACTCTTGGCATTCCTCTCTCTTGCCTATAAATATGAGAAAATGTTATGAAAGAAGGGAGTTGATATTTTGTGAGCATATTTGCTGTTAACCTGCGGGTTTATTCGGAAATCCTACGGGCACTTTCCAACCTTCTTTTCTCATCCCCTCCGGAAATCTTGCGGGCTCTTTCCACCCTTTCTTCTCGGGCTTCTAACCTCTTCGTCTCTCCGCAAGTGTCACTCCATCTGTATCCTTCTTCTCAACAGTGAAGCAACTTTAGGGTGTCGTGTCTTGGTTGATTTAGAAGCATTTGGGACAGTCTTGCAATGGTGGACCATCGGGTTGCTAGTTTTATGCACTTTACTTATTTAACCTATAAATTCAATGCATGTGAGGAACCCGCTCTGACGGTTGTCTGAGTATAGCGTATTTTTAAATTTCTTTATTTCTTTAAAATCTCCTAGTATCTTTGATTGTGTTTGTCAAGTTTTGGGTCGTTTGTTTTTATTTAATACAGTGTGTTTTAAGTTCTATCCATTGCCTCTGTTTCTTCTTGTGTGTCTACATCAATTTTGGTATCATAGCAAGTTCGTCTGTTTTTTTTTTAGGAGTCTTTCTCTTTCGTGTCAAAAAAAGTGTCTAATGAACAAGGGGGTTGGCAACAAAAAATGCAACAATTGAATGATTTGCAACATCAAATTAATACGGTAGCTGAGGCCATTGCTAATCTAAATGTCAATCAAGCTAATGTTAATCCTAGTATAATATCTTCTGGCAGTGAAGAGGAAGAACCTAGAAATCGAAATAGGCGACAAAGAAATTGGGATCACGGAATTAAAATCGACGTTCATAATTTTGAAGGAAAATTGCAACCTGAACAATTCATAGAATGGGTAGAAAAATCAAAAAATGGATCAGTTTTTTGAATGGAAAGAAATTCCGGATAATCGAAAAGTTAAATTTGCAAGTTTGAAACTAACGGGATATGCATTAACTTGGTGGAAAAACTTACAAAACAACAGACTAAGAAGAGGCAAAGAAAAAAATTCAAACTTGGGATAAAATGAAAGAAAAGATGAAAGGAAAATTTTTACCTTCTGATCACTTGAGAACTATTTTTCAGGAGTTTAACAATTTGCGTCAAGGTAATCAAACTGTAGAGGAATACACTGAAAACTTTTACAAGTTGCAAGCTAGAAATGATTTGGATGAGTCTGAAGAGAAAACTGTAACGAGATATCTCAATGGGCTAAAATGGACAATTCAAGATCAACTCAACTTACATCATGTGGTAAAACTAGATGAGGCTTACCGAATGTCTTTGAAAATTGAAAAGCAACATTTGCGGGGAACCAATAAAATCACTTAAACATATAAACGAAGGCAAACGAGTGGACTAAAACTCAAACTTCTGTGGGAACTTAAAAGTTAAAACTGTTGAAAGTTAAAATCAAGAAAAAGGAAAAGGGGTAGCAGGAAATAAACCATCTGAACAATCTAAGCAAATTAGACCTTGTTACAAATGTGGGTTATATGGTCACTTGTCAGCTACTTGCAGAAAGAATAATCCTCCACGAACTAATTTCATAGAAGGTGAAAATGAGATAGAGGAAGAGAAGGATAATGAAACAGAATCTGAAAATGAAGCTGAATTAGAAAAATTTGATTTAGAAGGAGATGAAAGTGAGGAGTTTTTGGTAATTCAACAAGTTCTAACAACAACAATTGACAAAGGGGATAGATGGCTAAGAGGAAACATATTCAAAATAACTTGCACCATCGAATGAAAAATCTGTACCCTTATGATAGATAGTGGAAGTTCTGGAAATTTTGTTTCTCAAAAATTGATCGACAAACTTAAACTCAAATCAAAACCACTTGCTAAATCCTATAAGATCTCTTGGTTTAAAGAAGGGGGTGAGGTTCCAATCACTAAACAATGTACTGTCAATTTATCAATTGGGGGATCATTTAAAGATCAAATTATTTGTGATATTGTGCCTCTTGAAGTTTGCCATATTTTGCTAGGACGACCTTGGCAGTACGACAACAAAACTGTTCACAATGGAGAGAAAAACACATATACTTTGATGAAAAATAATAAGGAGTTTACTCTTCATCCACAAAAGAATGTGCCGAATTCACCCGTTAAGAAAAACACAATTGCCAAAATTACTTCTCCTGAATTGCTTTTAAATGATAAAGATTTGAAACATTTTGAGGTTGCTTATTTAGTTTTGGGAAAAGAATCTGATACTGTTCCTAAGAAAATGCAAGCTTTATTGGATGAGTTTTCTGATATAACTTCTGATGATTTTCCAATTGGATTGCCTCCTATGCGACAAAATCATATTGACTTGATTCCTGGAGCTTCTTTATCTAACCTTTCTCATTATAGGATGAGTCCAACTGAACATGATGAATTTTTTAAACAAGCATCTAAATTGTTAAAAAAATGCTTGATTCAAGAAAGTTTGAACATCTGTGTTGTGCCTGCTTTGCTAACTCCAAAAATGATAGAACATGGAGGATGTGTGTGGATGTAGGACAATAAACAAAATAACCACCAAATACTGATTTCCAATTCCTAGACTGGATGACATGCTGGATATGTTAAGTGGTGCTAAAATTTTCTCAAAAATTGATTTGAAAAGTGTGTATCATCAAATAATAATTAGACCTGGAGATGAATGGAAAACTGCTTTTAAAACCAAAAAGGGTTTATATGAATGGCTTGTTATGCCTTTTGGTTTGTCAAATGCTCCAAGTACTTTTATGAGAACTATGAATCATGTTTTACAATCTGTTATTGAAAAATTTGTGGTTGTATATTTTGATGATATTCTGATTTATAGTATTCATCCATCTGAACACCTTTTTCATGTTAAAGAGATTCTAAAAACTTTGAGAGAACAGAAGTTATACATCAATTTGAAAAAAGACTCTTTTATGACTTCGAGTTTGACATTTTTGGGTTACATTGTATCTGCTAAAGGAATCAAAGTAGATCCTGTGAAAATCGAGGCAATAAGAAGTTGGCTTGTTCCTAAGAATATCAGAGAGGTAAGAGGGTTTCATGGTTTAGCATCTTTTATCGTCGATTCGTTAAGAACTTCAGTATTGTTATTGCTCCTATTACTGATTGTTTTAAAAAGGGGATTTTTAGGTGGACACTTGAAATTATTAAAACAAAAATGAGTCAAGCTCCCATTCTTAAATTGCCAAATTTTGAAATCATTTTTAAAGTTGATTGCGATGCCTCTCACATTGGTATTGGTGCAATGCTTAGTCAAAAAGAAAAACATGTTGCTTACTTTTGTGAAAAACTGAATGAGTCTAAGTCTAAGTATTCTACTTATGATTTGGAGTTCTATGCTATTGTGCACGCTTTAAACTTCTGGAGATGTTACTTAGTTCAAAAAGAATTTGTTTTAAATACTGATCATGAAGCACTTCATTTTATGGACACAAATGCATACCTCTTGGATCTACCTATTACTGTTGGCACTTTTAAAAAGTTAAGTAGAAAAAATTTGGTCCATTTCGTGTGATTAAAAAATTAGGTGCTAATGCCTATTTGCTAGATTTACCAGATACTGTTGGCACTTCACTTGTTTTTAATGTTTCTGACCTATCTTTGTATGAAGGAGATTCTGACGATTTTGTAGATATCGAAACTTTACCACTCTCTGCTCCTTTGGTAAAGTCTGAAGATCAAATCGAAGATGTTATTGATGTGAAAGCTAATAAGACGAGGCATGGAGAGCATAAAAAGTTTTTGGTCAAATGGAGCAATTGACCAATGACTGATTGTACCTGGATTGATGCTGCTGATCTAAAAAAGAAAAACTTGGAGCTTTATGAACGAGTTGCTGATACGTTCTCATCAGGAGATGAGAATTTTCCACCAGGGGAGAATTGATGCTATCAAGAAATTCTGTACTTGTTATTTTATTTTGAACAATAGTATATTTTGTTTCCTTTTCTTTTTTAGCTATCCAATGATGGGAAAGCATCCAATGATCATGGTAGGTAGTGCATATGGCTTGGTAGACCTATGGTTTGCTGGCTCGATTGGTCTCTAGCTGCTGGTGGTTCACGGGTTGGCTGTTTTAGAGCATTCGGTTTTGAGCTTGTTCTCTAAGTTGCTTGAGCTGAAGTTTAGTAGCTCTTTAATTCTCAAAATGTACCTCATTATGAAGTTTACTTTTGGAGTAGCCTTGTCCCTTCCCCTTCCCCTTTCTTCTTGTCTCTTGGGAAACCGTGGCTTGCTTTTAATGGTGGCTGAATTCTATGCATTAAAATAAAGAAGGGTGCTGTTTTTCGTGTTGGCCTCTTGGGATTTCACGGTTGGCTTCTGTTTTTCGTGCCTGGGCTCCTTTCCCGTGGCCTTGGCTCTTTGGTCCATGCGGTTCCCTCGTCTCCCGTGACTGCCTCTTTGGTTCCTGGTTTGGGCGATTATCCGTGAGCATGGGGGGAAGATTTCTATGCTTATAATGCTTTGGTTCTTATGGAAATTAAAGTCATGTGACTCTTGGCATTCCTCTCTCTTGCCTATAAATATGAGAAAATATTATGAAAGAAGGGAGTTGATATTTTGTGAGCATATTTGCTGTTAACCTGCGGGTTTATTCGGAAATCCTGCGGGCTCTTTCCAACCTTCTTTTCTCATCACCTCCGGAAATCCTGCGGGCTCTTTCCACCCTTTCTTCTCGGGCTTCTAACCTCTTCGTCTCTCCGCAAGTGCCACTCCATCTGTATCCTTCTTCTCAACAGTAAAGCAACTTTAGGGTGTCGTGTCTTGGTTGATTTGGAAGCATTTGGGACAGTCTTGCAGTGGTGGACCATCGGTTTGCTAGTTCTATGCACTTTACTTATTTAACCTACAAATTCGATGCATGTGAGGAACCCGCTCTGACGGTTGTCTGAGGATAGCGTATTTTTAAATTTCTTTATTTCTTTAAAATCTCCTAGTATCTTTTATTGTGTTTGTCAAGTTTTGGGTCGTTTGCTTTTATTTAATAAAGTTTGTTTTAAGTTCTATCCATTGCGCCTGTTTCTTCTTGTGTGTTTACATCACTTTATTACACGAAGAAAACCACGAAAATATTATCATGGCTTCAGACACGTTGCCTAATGCCAATTAGATATTCAAATCAGTCCCATCGATCCCATGTTACCTCAACTAGGAGACATAACCACAACAGTTGACATTAGTGGAGACATCTTTATATGCATCTGTCAACTTTAGCTAAAATATTATTTCATTGCTAGCATTGCCGATAATTATACAAGGAAGTTTTCTAAATAGAGACAGTTTATATCAAGGTTCACGTGCATCAAGCTACACATTCAGTAGTTCATATCTTCTATTAGCATGTAAAGGGAATTGCCTCTATCAAAGGTAACGAAAATAAAACTTTCAGTATGATTAATTAGGCATAATGTTAGACAGAAGGAATGTTCATTAGTTGGTTAAAATGAATACGCAAACAAAATCAACTTTATTATATCAGTTTGATTTGATGTTTATCATGGAATTTAAACCTTTTGGTTGCTTTCTTGGTTCAGTTTCGAATTTTGCTAACCTGGAAAAAAACAGAAAAAATTGACCTAATATATAATAACTTATTGGTAATGTATATATACCAATAAATTCTAGCACAAATATGTATGTGCTATGCATGATCTGATATAGCGGATGTATGCTTGTAATATACAAACTCATGCCTAATCAAATTCATTGCTTGTTTGGAATTTAACAAAACCAACCAAAACATATACACAAACAAACACACGGTTAGGCAACATGATCATTTGCATATGTTTTACATTTTGACTTCTTACCACTCTAGCAAGCTTCATCTCAACCTTACATAGCTACACTAAGGGAGCATATTGTGATGTGCTACTGTAGAAAAATAAGTAGCCAGAAAGGATTTTTGGCATATTTATTCCCCCAATGCATATTTATATACAAAAATACCTAGAGAATAAATAGAAATAACTAATTAAAATCACTCAAAAATAAAAATTTGCCCCAGCTTCAGTCCGCCTCCTGCATGCCAGCTGTTTGATGTTGTCTACCCCCTTATACCCCGTAGATTGATGCATAAGAAGCAATGCAAACTCCATGCTTTCCTTGTATATCAATCCGTGGGAAAGGTATTTCCTTGCATAGAAAATGGATCAGTAGTCTCCTTATTTCCTCTTCTAGCAATCCCACCGGTTCTCCTTGGTCCGTCGGCCTTTCAACAGTTATGCTATATGATATAAAGTCATTATAAGCTGCTCGGCAAATGAACTTAACATGATAATGACTGCTTGGCAAATGAACTTTTCATGATAATGAAGCTGTGGACAGGTGCTCATGTGAATGGAATTTCTATTTCATATTTCCCACACAAATCAAACTTTTAATTTAACAAACTTTCTCAAAACAGATGCATTAAGACATAGGGGAGGTTTTGTTCGGAGAAAAATGAATGCATAAAAAGTAAATACCTACAAACTAAATTCAGCCAAATCGATTGCATTTACTTTTCAGCAATTGTGAAGAAAACGAACTATGTTTACTTCACCTAATTCACTTCAATCCAAACATAAAAAATTACTTCACATGCAAATACTTTATTTTATATCAAGTTTTAACCAAACCAACAACCCCTTAGTCTCCACTTCTGGGCCATCTGTGCGGACATATTTCTTTGGCTCTATCCTGTAATATCAATGTTCACTGTTCTCTTAAGCTGCTCATCACTATTACCATGCCACATAACAGATGCCGCATGCTCATATTTTGTATGTTCTTGAAGAATAAAACTCTAAAAAAGCTTATCACCAATGATCTTTAGACACACTTATCATTCCCTCTGCTTATAGCCATATATCCTCTATTATCAATGACAAAGAAAAACCACTAATCCCATTTTTGAATGGGCAATCCCAACTCCACCAGCAACAGGTAAAAAAGCACGAATATTTTACAACCCATTCGCCCTAGGAGAGGCTCAATTGCTAGTATGTCATAATTAGGCTTGGCCCAGGAGAGGTTAAATTGCACTCAGGCCTAGATGATTAAGAATCAGGCCCATACAAGCCCATCAGGAGGGGTCGGGCCCAGACTATCCATCGATTATTTGAAATTCATTTGTGCTGATTAGATGGATAAAGATTTTTGTTTTTAACGGCATATTAGTAAAATCGAAGTTAGAGAGGCTTTAAAGAAAATGAATTGTGGAAAAGCTGTTAGACCTGATAATATTCAAATAGCATGGAAATGCTTAAGAGATGAAGGAATTTCTTTGCTTACTAAACTTTTTAATACTGTTTTGAAGAATAAAAATATGGTAGATGAGTGGAGAATGAGTGTGTTAATTCCTATTTTTAAGAATAAAGGTGATGCACAAGATTGTACGAATTATAGAGGAATTAAGTTAATGTGTCATACTGTGGGATCCAAAAATTCGGCCCCGGCCTCCGCTCGCTCTGCTTTTTATTCGGCGAGGGAGTTTTAACGGAATAAGTTCCGGGGTAAATTTTGGAAGGCAGATGGGTTTGTAGATAAGACACTACCCAAAGATTTCGCCCTCATTTTGTGAGGACTTTATGATCTGAGTTCTGGTTTCCTATAGGCGCAAGCCCCTATAGTTAATTACCCCTCCCGATTACGAGAGAGAACTTTCGATTAAGGCTAGTTGTCAATCAGATACGTAGAAATACGTGTTATCTGGCATATAGTAGCAGCAATGGTTTGAATTTGGAAATTTGGAAATTGGGTTTGGAAATAGTTGGAAAATTTGGGAATTTGGAAAGTTTGGATGTTTGGAAATTGAAAATTTTGATATTTAAAATAGAAACTTCACCATCTTGCACCTACAGCGGATGGTGGGGGAATGGATGATAGACCCGATCAAGATCCCACGGTTCCGTCGTCCCAGGCCATCGTGGTCCCTGGTCTACTTAGTCAGAGGAGGTAGTCGACCCAACCTGACAGAAGGATCCTTGTTGGCAGCCATGGGTTGCTTCGTCCAAGGGGACCTTGTAGACCAGAGGTTAAATGTTTGTTTAAGGGGACAAATTTGAATCCACCTTAGCTAACAGAGGGCTTTGTGCCCTATCGATCATATCCTATTGATTCATAACTCAAGGATTTAACGCCATTAAGGAGCGTATTGGCTCTGTCATAACTGCTATCTGTGATGCCATTTAGGCGGCAAAACCACTCGGTTCAGAGGGCCCCAGGTCATAACCGTTTACCTGCAGTGTCATTTGGCGGCGAAACTGCTGGTTAGAGGATACGTATCACGTCCTTACTAGCAATAGATTGTTTGAGAATGGATCCTAGTGATATTTTCAACTAGGCATTTTGCTCTTTGTGAGCTGAAGTAAACTTTAATTTGTCCGCCCCGGCAAACTGTTGCGGAGGGTGGATGGATTTTGCTTTAAGTTTTTGATGGATTTATTTCAATTTTAAATATTTTTAGGATTTTTGGGATTTTGAGATTTTTTTGGATTTTTTTGGAGTTTTGGGTTTTGAATGGATATTTTGGTGGAATTTTGAGTATTTGGAATGGCATTTGAAAAATATTTGTGAACCCCTCCGGTTGAGATAAGAAATCAACACGGCCATCATCAGGGTGTTTGGGGATCATTTCCATTTGTAGCTTGAACCCTGTCAACTCGACCAAGCGGTTGATCGAGGATCGGGTTTTGTAGGCTTCGTGCCTTTACTAGTGAATTCATATTATTATAGGTCTTGAAGGCCTAATATGAATGTTTTAAAGCAAATACACCGGTCGTCACGACTTTATATTTGCTTAATGGTTCGAACCCTGTCGATTTCTATTGACCCATATAGAAGGATCGGTTTCGAACCTGAATTCACTTGTCAACCCGCGCAGCATCCCTAGACATCACGTGTGTACCAATAACACGCTCGCCGGGGCCCATGCGGGTATTTGGGGGTATTTTATAATTGAACCATGTCCATTCCTTTCATCTGCTAAGGAGGATCGGGTTTAAAATTTGATAACCCGCGCAGCATCCTTAGATGTCATTTGTATTTCTATAACACGCTCGCCGGGGCCCATGCGGGTTGAGAATATATTTTCCCCTTTAGTGTACCTATGTGTATACAATTTATAGTGCACGTGCAGGGGATATCTTTGGGATATTTATAGACACCTTCTGTCCGCTTGCATAGAAGTTATGGATCCGGTGGCGTGGCGTAGCAGCTTCTGAGTAGAGTTGTTCGCTGCTTCGTACAGGTAGACTGTCGTGCACTACTCGTTGCTTTCTGCAGGTGGCTCGTAGTGCACTAACTAATCTCCTGCTTTGGTTGTAGATGCCTACATTTGTTGAATCCCTTTTAGCACTTTTGCATGTGAATGTTGCAATGGGCACACAGTGGATCTTCTACGATAGCTCATAGAAGCTTGAATTTGTCGTAGTACTTCAGTACTTGTATGTAGAAGATATATTGGATGCGCGACCATTGTTCATCAAGAGGCTTGCAAGCCTCAATAATCTTGTCCAGGTTAAAGTTCAAACATTTGGTTGAATTGAAATTCATTAATTCTATAATAATTTGATTTGGTTCTCTTTCTAGAACTCGTATAGGAATTAGCGGGGGATTCCTTCATCAGACTCTGTTGTGGGAAAGCTGGTGTATTCATTTTCAATCAAATAGTATTGATTGTATAGAGCCGATATTTGCTTGTAGATGGCATAAGCATTATTACATTTCTTTATATTCACCAAACTTGCGATTCTATTGTTTGAGTCACATTAGCATTATGAATCTTTTAACCCCCTTAGGAGTAGATCACAGCTTGCATGCTAACTTGCACTGACCATGGAAGGGCCACTATATTACAGGTTCCTTGATTTATACTTGTAGGTGAATCACATATGTTGGATATTCCTTCCAAATGTGTAGATGACACGCATATGTTTCATAGAATGGTTGGCATTAATAGTATGATTGTTGTCCCTTCCATGAACCTCTTTGATCATTTCTCTTCCATGAACCTCTTTGATCATTTATAGATATGCTACATTTCTTCATTCAATCTCTAGCATTTATATTGATATGATGGAGTATTTGCTAAGTTAAAGCCCTCATTCCATAATTGAGCTCAAATTCTCTTGTATTAAGCTTCATATGGTGCCCAAATTTTGGCTCATGCTCCTTGTAGTTCTCTTCTGAATTCGAGTCCAAGTTCTTTGTAATCAAAGTACAAATTCTTTGCATGAGTCTATTTCCAATTCAAGTTCTCTGATGATTATATTCAAGTTCACTTGTCTTCTATTGTCCGTCTGATTTGGTGTTCAGATAATGATTCAAGATTGATTCAAGACTTTGCTTACATCATTTGATTTCCAAATCAAGTGTGAGTTTAAGTTCAATTAAAGCTCAAATCAAGTCTTCTGTCGTCTTGTAAAGTCCCAGTTCGAGTTCAAATGAGAGTCCAAGTTTAAGTCCAAGTCTTGTTGTCTGAGTTGAGTTCAAGTGCATGTTCAAATTGTTCATTTCTGTTCAATCCGGCTCGAGTTCATAAGTCCCCTGTAGTTCACTTGAGTTCGAGCCATTCTCTTGTTTCGTTTGCATTCAAGTTATTAGATTGTTTAAGTTTGAATTCAGTACATTTGAGGCTCCAATCAAAGTCCAAGTAAAGCTCCAAATAAAGCTCCATATTATCCAAGTACGATATTGCATTTACCCGAAATTTTGGCAACCTTCCGGTGTCTCCCCCGTTTAGGGGAAAACTACGAAAAACTGAGCCTCCCGCCACGCTAGAGAAAATCGTGCACGGTAGGTGCCCTCGAACGAGGACACCGCGGCCGTAATAATTTTTATTCTCCACCACGCCAGAGAAAGGCGTGCATGGGTTGCGAGCACCAATTTAAAATAAGCAATTTTATATTTGATCTCACTTCGCCGTAGGCGTCGCACCGGGTTCCCTTCCCACCACGCTAGAGAAAAACGTGCATGAGTTGATTTTTCGGTCCGACACTAACGCCGAAAATGGGGTTTTGAATACCCGCCCCGTCGCAAGCATCGCAAAGAATTCCCTTCTCACCACGCTAGAGAAAAGCGTGCATGAGTTGGTCGTTCGCCGCGTTGCAAGCGCCGGGAATAAGTTTTCAAAGTTTTAGAGTGAAGGGGTTATACCTTAGCTTACCGTCGAGGTGGTGTTGGTACGTAAGTTGAGGTGAGGGAGAGTAGAATTTTTTTTTTTAATTATCATTATTATAATTAATTAGGCTTGATAATAATAAGTTATAATTTAAACATAATTAATTATAATTAACAATTAATCATAATTAATTATAATTAATAATAATTAATTTAAATTAAAATATTTAGTTTTAATTAATTTTAAGTAATTATAGTTAATCATTAATGAAAATAATTAACTATAATAACATTAAAAATTAATTAAATTTTATTTTAATTAAAACTAATTATTGATTAAATATAATTAAGTATTTAATTATAACTAATTTTAATTAAATATAACTATTTATTATTATTATCAATTAATTAATTATAATAATAACAATATTATTAATAATTAAAAAAAATCCCTCTCCCCCCTTTTGATTCACGGTTTAGGGATTTAGGGGATGTGGCCGAAGAAGCTTGAAAGGGAGAGAGTTACCTTCACAACCAGTGTGCTCCCGTTCTTACTTCAAATCAAAATGTCGGAACTTCCAAACGGAGCAGGGGATCGGGAGGAAGGTCTCTCTCTCAGTTTGAGAAGCAAGGAGGTCGGGCAAGGTCAGAGGTTTGCGGCCGTGTGTGGAATCGAGCATGGAGAGCAATGTTCGGCTGGCTCTGGTCGTGGAAACAAAGGGAGGATCGGAGGGGGGAAAGCAGGCTCGGGAGGTTGGATGTCGGGCTGAGGGAGATTGGGAGGTCGACGGCGTCGCGAATGGGAGGAGCGAATGGAAGAGCAGCGGGATGCTTACGGGAGTCGAGAGCAGCCAATGATCCCTTTGAGTTGGTATTTAACGACTCAACTGGAGGTGCGACCGAGGAAGTGTACGCAGAAATCCCGCGAGGAGACCTGGACGGCGCCGAATTCAGCAGGATTTTCGCTGATTTTGGGAGAAAAATTGGGAAGGATTTCGGGATTCAACGGATACAAGGTATGTATGCGGGATTTCTATTTTTTTTCTTCTTTTCCCTTTGGTTCCTTTGGGTATGACATGAGGGTCAACACATACTTTAAAATTATGGGAGTGAGTTATGGAGCGTAGGTTGCAGCATGATACTAATGTTTCTCAAAATCAATTTGGATTCATGTTGGGTAGGTCTACTATGGAAGCCATACATTTATTGAGAGGTTTGATAGAGAAATATAGAGAGAATAAGAAGGATCTATATATGATATTTATTGATTTAGAGAAAGCATATGATAAAGTCCCAAGAGAAGTGTTATGGAGAGTTCTTGAAAATAAAGGAGTTAATAACGCTTATATTCAAATCATTAAAGATATGTATGCAAGAGCTATTACATGTATTCAAACATAAGGTGGTTTGACCAAGTATTTTCCTATATCGGTTGGATTACATCAAGGATCAGCCTTAAGCCCATATCTTTTTGCTTTAGTCATGGATGTTCTCACTAGACATTTGCAAGAGGATGTACCTTGATGTAGGCTTTTTGCTAATGATATTCTTCTTGTTCATAAGACTAGAAAGAGAGTTGAAGGTAAACTTGAATTATGGAGGTCAACCTTAGAGTTTAAACGTTTTCGCTTGAGTAGATCTAAAGTTGAATATATGGAGTGTAATTTTAGTAGTAATAAATCTAGTGAGGGGATTGTGACTTTGGGCGATCAAGTCATTAATAAGAGTGCACATTTTAGATATCTTGGATCTATTGTTCAGAGTGATGGTGAAATAGATGGGGATATTATTAGCAGAATTCAAGTTGGATGGTTAAAGTGGAGGAATGCATCAGGCCTTTTGTGTGATAGAAAAGTCCCTCTCAAACTAAAGGGAAAATTCTATAAGATGGTGGTGAGACCTGCAATGCTTTATGGTGTCGAATCTTGGTCATTAAAAGAGAAGCATCACACTAAGTTAGTGTTGCAGAAATGAGGATGCTCAGGTGGATGAGTGGCTTTACCCTAGGATAGGATGAAATGAGCATATATGTAAAAAGGTTGGAGTAGCTCCAGTGGAAAATAAGATTAGAGAGAGTCGCCTTAAATGGGTTGGTCACATAAAACGACAGCCTTCCAATGACCCAGTTAGGAAAGTAGAGGTATTAGATTTGACTTATGTTAAGAATGATAGAGGTAGACCTAAAAAGACTTGGTTAGAAAATATTAGAAATGATATTTCTTTATTAAATTTAAATGAGAATTTGACTTTTAATAAGACACAATAGAAAAAAAAGATTCATGTAACCGGCCCCACGTAGTGGGACAAAGGCTCGTTGTTGTTGTTGCTGTTGCTGTAGTAATCCCACCATCATCATCCTGCATCAGAATGCTTTTTTCCCGGTGATAGAAAGCTTATATTATGAATTGACCATACACTGCATCTCAAGCAAAAAACTGATCGTTCAAAAGCATAAAAGATGCAGTATTCCCCTTTAGATGTCATATATGTTTTGAAAATTTTTAATGTTTTCAAATGTCAACAACTTGAAAACCAAACTAAAGAATATGTTACTCCGAAGATAAAAAATTTCAGACAATTTCCAAACAAGCACGTACAGAAGCCCTAAACTAAATAAAAGACAGCTGGAGTGTTGGAGCACTTAAAAACTCTTGTATTTAAATTTGGTAAGGCTTTGCAAAACAGAATGGCATGTGATCCAAGAAAACAGCAAAGCTTGCACCTGTTTTTTTTTTAATATCTTTCAACAATACAAAGGAAATAATAATGGTGGAAAGTTCAATCCAAATTCATCTAATCCATTTTCAATGACTTAACGAACCAAAATTTAAAAATCATACTGGCCAAGGATATGCACCGATTTGTGAAATTTCAACATAAGAAAATATTTTAAATCATCATTTTATGCCGATTGTAGTAGTATTTAACAAAAAAAAGTCTATGGCTGAGATTGAAGAAACATGGATATGATGCACAAGAAAAACTTACTGTACAGCCCAATGGCTTTGGGCATCCTTCAAAGAACATCAGTGTCTTAGTTAATTTGTTTCCATTTTGACAAGCACTCCCATGGTCTTCAAAAAACCTATCCACATGGAACAAATCACAATGGCCTAGCTTTAGTGATGACAGATGGTCGATTGATGGGACAATCTGAGCACCGGTACAGCGAGATATGCGTTCCAAAAGAGGCCTTTTAATATTCAAAACAAGAGAAATGTTCTTTGCAAGAAGATAATCTTGAGCATAACGAGACACTGATTTCTCAACCAGAAGAACATTGGGATGCTGAGCATCAATTTTAGCAACAGCCATCTTCAAGTGATACATTTCCTGTCAGAGAGAAATGCAGAAGTGAGATGTAAATGCACACAAACATTCAAACTACATTATATTAAAAAAAGAGTAAATAACGAATATTAAGGAAAGGGATTCATTTTGGGCTGAAGCTCTCACAATTTTTTTAATTTTGTTCATACTAAATGTATTATCAATGATGTGATGGATGGGAAGAAGCCTTTAAAATAAAATGATGCAAGCACACTAGTTAGAAAAGCCAAACAAGGAGAACAATGGGCAAAACTATAACCAAACTCGATTCAAATAGCAACAATCATCTATTAGCACAAAAACCGACGGATAAAAACTAGAAGAAAGATCAAAAGAAACAAAAGAAATAATAAAAGTCGCTATCCTCAGAACAACCGACAGAACGGTTTCCTCACATGCATCGAAATGTAGGTTAAGTAAAGTATGTAATTAGGGCTAGCAAACCGATGGTCCACCACAGCAAGAAGGTCCAAACGTCCAACCAAACTCCTCCAGCAAATGCTCTCAAATCAGCCAACAAACACCTCCAAAGCTTAAGAATAAGGATACAAATGGAGTGGAACTTGCGTAGAGAAGAAAGATGTAAGAAGCCCAGATGAAATAGAGGAGAAGAAGAAGTGGACAAAGCTCTCAAGCTTTTCCAAGAAGAAGAAAACCCTCAGGTTTTTAAAGAGACAATGCTCAATAATTTTCAACAACCTTTTCCCTCAAAAATCATCTTCTATATATAGGCAAGAGTGTGGAACCAAACAGCCATAAACCTCCAAATAAGCCAATTAGATTTTAGGAAATGAAAGGCCAACAGCTACAGCAACAAATCCCAAACGGCATAGCATAACAAAGAAGGGGATTAACGGAACCGAGCAGAAAACTGAAGAACCGAGCAGTCATCCGCAAGAACCAAAGGGGCAAAGGCCCGAGAAAACCACCCAGCACAGGAAACCAACAGCCAGCCACAGAAACCCAAGGGACAAAGCACGGGAAATCACCCAGCTTAGGGAAGTGAGAAGAAAAAGGGGAGGAGAAGAGACAAGTCCACTCCAAATTGAATCCAAAATTTAAGAGAATACCTATTTAGATTAATGAGCTAGGTAGTTCAATAAATCCCTCAATAAATGAACTAAACTTCAGCTCAACATTAATGAGCTAGCAACTTAGAAAAATAAAGCTCAACTCCAATAAACCACCACCTCCTATCATCATTTTCAGCTCAAACCGAGAACCAACAGCAGCCCAAAGGACCCATCAAGCTAGCAAACCAAAGGTCTACCAAAGCCCAAGCACAACCTACCATGATCATTGGATGCTTTCCCATCATTGGATAGCTAAAAAAAATATAAAACTAAATAAAAAAACTAATGTTCAATATTCGATAATGAAAATACAGAAATTATGATTGCATCATAAAATCAAGGAAAAAACTCTTACCATCACATGCATTCTCTCATTTCAAATTATTTCTTATAATATTTTTTATTTACTAAAAATATTTCCCCTCAACTCTCTCTCTCTCTCTCTCTCTCTCTCTCTCTATTTATTTATTTATTTATGTGTGCGCGCGTGCGTGTTAGAATTTGATAAGTTGAGGGTCTAAATTGGACATTACAAAAAATCTAGGACTAAATCAGACATACCTAGAGACTATTTTGATTATTTATTCTATTCAAAACTACAAGTAAGATTCTAAGATTTTCATGCACAGCAATGATTCCAATCACACGTGGCCACCCAGTGATCAAAAATTGTGCATCGGGGAGGACCAAAAATTGTAAAACAGCAAAAATTGCATGGTTTCAAATCATGAAATACAGGTAAGGAAATGTGATGTCTTGTTGTGAATTGCCAACCGCAAGAAACTAAAATCCCTCAATTTAATAGATGGCTGATTGATTTGTTTTAGGAGAAATATATGATGTTATGGAAGAAGTCTTTTAAAAATAGAAAATGTCCCTACTGTAAATACATATCATTTAGAGATGGTGACAAGTTGTGCAGGAGAATACAGTTGCATTTGCAGCCCACGAGAAATGTATAGGAAAATATATGCAACAAGTACAATGCTTCACTTGCAAGGGCTATGGTTTACAAATATTTTGATGCCAGTTGTGCAAAGAAATTTTACAATTATTGTGAGAAGACTGGGCATATTATTAAGGAGTGTTCTACTCGTCCTCAGAATTGACCATCAAATGCTAAACAAGCAGTCATTATTGGTCATGTTGTTTATTTAACAACAGCAGATAAAGCAAGTCTTACTCCTAAAAAGGTTCAGCAAATTATCATTAAAGTCCTATCAGCATTAGGGCTACAAGACATCAATGCACTATCTTGTTCATCATGGCTTCTGAATTATCATACTTCTAGTCATATAACTAGGTACCTCACATCTTTTTCATAATATCATACCATATTATAGATCATCATCAATTTGAAATGCTAATGGTAGCTAATCATCTATTAATGTTACTAGGGATATTAATTCCGTAAAAGATGTCCTCATATGTTCCAAGTTTTCTACTAATAATTGTGATATTTGATTTTCTTTTGATGTTTGCATTATACAAAATAAGTTGACAAATGAAATACTCATGAAATGTCCTAAAGTTGGACGACTATTTTCCTTGCATCATTTCATTTATGAGGTTCTCTCATTGTCATGTACTACAATAAATCAATTTTTTTTTCTTTTTAAATTAAATCAAGAATTTTAATTACTACAATAAATCAAAATGGCGACCTAAGACACAAATGATTTGGTTCTAAATTTTATTATGTCATTTAATTAATTCTAATTTGTGGGGTAATAGAGATCAATTCTCTTCTCATGCTAAATTTCATGTATTTGTTTTCCTTTATTATGTTATGTAGCTTTTATTATTTATGTGTTTCTTGATTTCCCATTTTACCCTTTTATTAAGGAGGTCGTATGTAAGCCCTAGGGACATTGTAATCCTTTTATTTTTTTAGTCTTTGTACGAGGCTATTTATAGCCCTATTGTTCTTCTTTTCAAGTTAATGAATGATTGATTAAAAAAAAATTCTTCTCTTTGTTTGAATTCTTATGAGCTTAAGAAATCGGAGTGAGATCTCTAGGAGAGGGAGAATTGTGTATCATCCACCAACCTAGACGAGTCGGGTTCGTGGTTCTACTTTCTAGCTCTTCCCCTTCCTCCTCCCACCACCACCGCCGGCCCTACTACCTTTCCCCACCCACCGTCAAGCCTCCACCCTCCCCGAACCCATCTCCGCTTCACGAACTTTTATTTGGTTCAGTCACAGGACGTAGCTCTATGTTCGGCCACCAGTAGAATCGCGCCACGCGTTCTCACTATTTACCGCGCGCCCCGACAACTCGACCCAGAACGGACCCAGAATGGCTCGGTATTTCTCGATTTTGCTAGGTATTGCTCGGTATTACTCGGTATTGCTAGGTATTGGTCGATTTTGCTTGGCAATAACCAATACCAAGCAAATACCGTGCAATACCGAGCAAATACCGAGTAATACCGAGTTGTACCGAGTTTTTCTAGAAATAGAACGACAAATTAGGAAAATTTTCAAATTCAAATTAGTTGGATTTGAATTTTGAAAACCGCCCAATATTAAATTACCCAAATTAAGCAAGGAATTAATGGGGATGAGGAGGTGGATGGGGAACCGGCGGTTAGAGGGTTGGCCGGCGGTATGGGAGCTTGGGTGGGATGTTGGCCGTGGGTGTTGGACGGGGAAAAGAGGGGTTTTCGGGTGAGGCTAGAATCCGACGGCCAAACGAGGATGGGGAGGAGGAAGAAGATGAAGATAACGATGAAGAGCAATAAGAAGGAACAAAAGCAAATAAACAAAATATCAAAGATACAACCGCGAGCCCGGACACATCCTGCGGCTGAAAGGGTACTACATTGCCCTTCTCCAAAGGACTTCACGCCACGAGCCCGGACCCATCCTGCGGCTGGTGGAAACTCCGACTCCCTCTCATAGAGATTTCACTAACATTCTTCCCAAAGAACCCAAGTGCAAAACTCAAAAATTTTTATTAATAATCCATCATCTTCTAATACAAGAGCAAAGGCCTCTATATATAGGCCTTAAAAGAAACTAAAAAATAATTTTGCCCCTTGGGCTTACATAGAATAAATCCCTTAAGGGTAAAAAAAGAAAAATGCATAATTAAATAAAAATTACAATTAATAAAATAAGATAAAATGAAGGGATCTTGGCCGTCGATCTTGGTCTCTTCCTTTGATTAATGCCCACCGTCGGATGTCCGCATCATATAATCTTCAACACCATTAATTGTGATTTATTATATATAAAAATAAATCACATCATTTACTATGATCTACCATATGAAAATTACTAATAGATCAAATTTCACAAACTTTACTAGTAGTTTGATCATTCATCAAGAATACAATAAAAAAGAATGATCTTAAAAATGCTAGTTTTACTTATATATTTAATCTATCAAAATCATCAAATATTCTCTAAATATAGCCAACATTCCATGTATTTAATTCCAAGTCATTTGAATTTCTCTACACATTAAAAATCAAAATTATCCATTGAGAAAAATTTGATGCATCCACAATTAATGATAAATGATAGTGAAGAGATTTTACAGTTCAGTTCTTCTATTTGATGGTAATAATTTGAAATGGGAGTTCAATGAGAATTCTCCTTTTAACTAGGGAAAATTCAATGCCATATATATATATATATATATATATATATATATATATATATATATATATAGAGAGAGAGAGAGAGAGAGAGAGAGAGAGAGAGAGTAGCTACAAACATACCTGCTGCAACAAAGTATCAAAACTGGACAACAGATTTGTCACCCGCTGGTATTCAAGAGCTCCTCCCAGGATTAAAAGACGTGGTTTCTCCACCCTTGATGGCATCCGACGATGAGCAACATTTTTCTTACAAACCACTCCTTTTATTACCTTACTAAAAACAAACCATATGAAACTTATCAGAACTCATATTACTTGCTAACAGAAAAGAATAAATTTGAGAATATGCATAACAAGCAGGAGGCCTTAACCCAGAGTCTAATGAAATAATGTTCAAGCATAGTCTCACCTATGCATAAGCATTTTTTCTTAGTGAAATAAAGGATATAAGAAAAAAAATCAAAATTCAGTGAACTCAATGAAATTCAACAGAAAAGCAAGAAAAACGAATCTTCACGGATTAAACAAAAGAATTCTAGGAAAAATCATCAACAATCTTGACAAACCTTTCATTGCGAGACCCACAAGCCACGCACTTGACCTTCACGTAGCCACCAGGATCCATACCTCCACCTTTGCTAGTATCTGGCTTAAGCAGAGTCGCTGCTTCCCATGACAAAGTAGTAATTATCTCCAGCCATCCATCATTGTTATGCTCTTCACCAACAGGAAGATTTTCAACCTGAAGAAGTTGAGCTACTAAAGCCCTGAAATGTCCATCAACAACATTTTTCATGGCCTTCTTGTGCTCTTCACTTGACCGATCTCTAGTTCGACACTCACCACTGCCAAAGCTGTTCGATTGCAGATACCCCCACTCTCCTAAAGTGTCCCCACCATCATCATCATCAACCAAAGAAGACTCGAGTTCATCTTCTTCATTTTCAGGTTCAGGAGGAAGCCAAAGCCGTTCATTGTTCTCAATATCCACAGGCTGTTTATCTGTACTTTCTATACCATATATGGCAGACGAAGCATTGCACTCACAGCTATTATCATGACCCAACTCTTCAGAAGTCTTATCCTTCTCCAACAAATCATAACTCAGCATCTCACCATGTGCATGAGAAAATTTTTCTTTCACATCATTAAATTCTGCAGCAGGATGAACTCCATTTGAGCAGTAACCGCGGTGAACTTCATCAAAATTTACAGGATGAAAATAATCAGCAGAAGTTAGAAACTGGTGTCTTCCTGAGTCTGAATGACCATCATACTCGTCCTCTTCATCATCACTCCTGAAAGAAAACCCATCCAGAATAAGTGACCATTATTCAGTAACCAAAATTCCATCTACATGGGCTAGCTAAACAACATGTTTTGAGAAGGCTCCAAAGAAACTACATTTTTAACTAGACTAAATCCATCGGTGCTGAACTGTACCTTTACCAGTGCTGTGAAATTATCACAATAAATAAAATAGGTTACAAAAATGTATAAACTAAAACCGAAAGGTAAGATGGAAAATAAAAGCATTGGTTCTACTCTACCCTACACGCAATATAAGTTTGCGGTTATCTCTGAAAGCATGTATCAAGCTGTAGGGACTCAGTAACATTATACCAAAGCGGAGGAGAGACGGTAGTATTCATTCTCCTAGAACGAAGGTAAAAAGGAAACTAAGAAAAAAGAATAGTGAGTATAGCCTTCCTCTGCCATGGCTGGAGAAAGCCATTGGTGTTACAAGATTAGTCACTTAAATGTAAGAAGTATAAAGAGTATTAAAATAAACAGTTCATTATCCACGTCAGCACACCTACAGACGTTTCTAGACCTTTGTATTAGCTCTACACCTGTATCTATATATACATATCTGCTTGTACCTTAGTTAATGTATTCAATAAACAAATTACATAGTTTGTCTCTATGTGTCCTATTTCCTGTTCTTCTCTGCACCGAACAAGGATTCGGTTTCTACATGATATCAGGCCTCAAGATTCCATAATCTTGCTTTCATGGCTTCCTCCGATCTCTCTCCGGCCGTCGAGCAGGACTCCTCCGCCGGATCCGACACTCCAAGTATCCCCTCTCTCAAATTTCTTATATCCAACATCAAAAATCTCGTTCCCACACAACTTTCCACCGATAACTACCCACTTTGGCGCTCTCAAATCCTCAAACTCTTCCGTGCAAATGGCTTCTCTCATTTTCTTGATCCAAATATCTCCTCTCCTCCGGATCTTGTCAAATCTTCCACCGGAGACCCCATCCCTAATCCTACGCTTCCATCTTGGCTCCTTCAAGATCAAAACCTTTCTGCTGCGTTATGCTCTACCATCACAGCTACTGTTCTACCTTATGTCTTACTTCTTGGTTCCACGGCGGCAATCTGGAGTTCGCTCGAGCTCCGGTTCCAATCCACGAACCGCTCCAAAATTATCCAGTTAAAAAATGAATTACACCACATTTCCATGAAATCTTCTACAATGTCTCAGTATCTCACCCAAATCAAATCCCTCGTTGATCAAATATCCGCCGCTGGCGCCCCTCTGGATACTGAAGATGTTATACTATACATCTTGAATGGTCTTCCTTCCCCATACCAATCCTTCAATACCTCAATACAAACCATGCTCAACCCGATCAGTCTTGACAACCTGTATGCGCTGCTCCTTAGTGAAGAAATCAACATCGCCATGGACGCTGCTCGCATTTCTCCGGTCACCGATCCCAACTTGGCACTCTATTCATCCAAGGGTCGCGGACGCTCCTCTTACAAACCCAACAATACAAATCCTCCTCGCTCGCAACCGGCCATCATCTGTCAAATTTGTAACAAGAAAGGCCATTCTGCCTCGGCCTGCTGGCACCGTCCAAACCTTCAGTACACTCCGACCATACCAGCGATCAACACCAACACAGCTCTTGCTACCACGGCCCCCAATCATCTTCAAGATTGGTATCTTGACTCCGGCGCTTCTTCCCACATTACAAATTCTGTTGATAAAATGTCTACCTCCACAGCTTATCAAGGATCCGATTCCATTACGACGGTGATGGCAGAGGAATTCCAATTTCTCACACCGGCGACGGTATTCTTCCGACACCGGATCGTAAGCTGCACCTCTCCAAACTTTTACTTCTTCCTAACATTCGTTATAATCTTATCTCTATTTCACAATTGACTAAAGATAATAATATCTATGTTGTCTTTCATCCTTCCGGCTACATATTCAAGGACCTCAAGACTCATCAAACTCTTCTTGCTGGACCCTGCCGTGATGGGCTGTACTCAATTCCTCACTCTCCCAAGCCTACCATCACTCTCTCAGCTCACACTGCAACACCTGCTACTCCTAACACATCATCTGATGCTCATCTTATGTCTAATACTTGGCACAAGAGGCTCAGACACCCTCAGAATAAAGTTCTTACCATGATCTCTAAAGCTAATACAGATCTTCACATTTCTTCTTTTAATTCTGTTTGCAACACGTGTAAAGCCTCTAAAGGCACCAAACTCATGTTTGAAAAACATTATCATAATAAAAGAAATCCTCTCGATCTTATTCATGCCGATGTTTGGGGTCCATCCCCGGTTACGTCCGTTCAAGGATTTCGCTATTATGTCATTTTTGTTGACGACCATTCTCGTTTCACTTGGATTTTTCCCATGCAACAGAAATCTGAAGTGGCCACTATCTTTATCTCTTTTAAAATGTTTATAGAAAAACAACTCTCTCGTTCAATCCTTTGCCTGCGTACCGACGGTGGGACAGAATTTTTAAACAACACTATGTCTACCTTTCTTAAAAACAACGGTATACATCATCATCTCTCATGCTCGTACACACCTGAACAGAACGGGTTAGCAGAACGCAAACACCGTCATATAATCACCACTACCCGCACCCTTCTTCACACTGCATCTGTACCTCACAATCACTGGCCGGAAGCTATGCTCACTGCAGTCTATCTCATTAATCGCATGTCGTACACAAATACACAGAATCTTTCCCCGTATCAACTTATCTTTCACAAACCTCCCACCTACAATCACCTTAGGACCTTCGGGTGTGCCTGCTTTCCGCTAATCCTGTCTCATCTTAGACACAAACTTCAACCCACCACCAATCTTTGCATCTTCCTTGGTTATTCTGAATCCTACAAAGGCTTGAAATGTCTTGACCCCACGACAAATAAGATTCAGATATCTAGGCACGTAACGTTTGATGAAAATTCTTTCCCCTTTCTTAACATTCCCTTTACCCAATCTAATACACCTGCAAACGTTCCTGCATCACTTCTATTGCCTACATCTATGCCTATAACTAATCCTCCTCAAAATTCATCCCAGGTTTCCAACAACACGTCTCATATTCCTTACAACTCCAATGTTGTGGACAATTCCAGCAACTCTCTCAACGATTTCTCTCCTACTTCCACTCCTCATGACAACTTAAATCACACCAGCCAAAGTCATCCACCCCGTCATCATATGACCACTAGAACTATGACTGGGTCGCTAAAACCCATTCACAGGCTAAATCTTATTCACAATCAAGAAACAGTGCAAGAATTATCTGATCCATCCTCTTTCCGTGAAGCTTTTCAGAAACCTGAATGGCGAAATGCCATGTCTCATGAATTTCTTGCACTACAAAAACAAGGCACGTGGAGCCTTGTCCCACCTCCTCCCAATGCCTCGATTCTCGGTTGTAAGTGGACATATAGGACTAAGTATCATGCCGACGGTTCCATAGCTCGTCTCAAAGCCAGACTAGTCGCTCAGGGGAATCACCAAGAATACGGTATCAACTACACTGAAACTTTTAGTCCCGTTGCAAAACTTCCCACTATCCGGATCCTCCTCACTATTGCTCTTTATCATAAGTGGTCTGTTGAACAATTAGATGTTGAGAATGCATTCTTGCATGGACAATTACACGAGACAATCTATATGGCTCAACCCAAAGGATTCGAAGATCGATCAAATCCAAATCACGTCTGCCGCCTTCACAAGTCTATCTATGGTCTTAAGCAAGCCCCTCGCCAGTGGTACAACATGTTTACAGCCTCGCTTACGTCCCTCGGATTTGTTCATAGCAATTCCGATCCTTCCCTCCTCTGTTTCAATCAAAAAGGCCTCCAAGTCTACATTCTCATCTACGTCGACGACATCCTCATCACCGGTAATAACCCTCAA
The DNA here is from genome assembly GCA_016618105.1 of Dendrobium huoshanense. Classification (NCBI taxonomy): domain Eukaryota; kingdom Viridiplantae; phylum Streptophyta; class Magnoliopsida; order Asparagales; family Orchidaceae; genus Dendrobium; species Dendrobium huoshanense. The sequence continues at coordinate 52,045,717 of CM028357.1, read as the reverse complement.
GCCATTTCTGATCTCATTCAAAAACTGAATCAATCATATGCCCTCAAGCACCTGGGACGGGTTCACTCGTTTCTTGGCATAAAAATTCAGTCCGCACCTACACATTACTTCCTATCTCAATCTCACTATGCCAAATCCATCGTCAACCTTGCAAATCTTGATCAGTGCAAACCCATTGCCAATCCCAGCTGTACAAAACTTCCTCAGCATACTGAACCCGTTCCAAACCTCTCAGACCCTTATCTGTTTCGGAAGATACTAGGTTCTCTCCAATATCTTACCCTCACGAGACCTGATATTGCATATTCGATTAATTCTCTCGCACAGCACATGCATGATCCCTCACCATCTCATACATACCTCCTAAAGATACTTCTCAGGTATATCAACAGCACGTTACATTTTGAGATCCCTATTATCAGAACGAATCTGTCTATTCGCTCCTTCTCCGATGCCGACTGGGCAGGGGATCCGGTATCCAGAAAATCGACCTCTGGTTACTGTTCGTTCCTCGGCAATACAATTATCTCCTGGACGGTTCAACGACAGCACACAGTAGCACGATCCTCCACCGAAGCAGAGTACAGGGCTCTTGCAGCTCTCACCGTGGATGTCATATGGCTCAGACAAATTCTATCAGACTTCGGCATCTCTCAAGACCAACCAGCTGAACTACATTGCGACAACATGTCAGCAATTGCAATCGCTACCAACCCCGTCTTTCATGCTCGCACAAAGCATATTGAAATCGACCAAAGATTTGTCAGAGACCACATTCAGAAGAACAACATAAGACTGCTTCCTATTAGCTCTATCGATCAGATTGCTGACATCTTTACCAAATCTCTATCCACAAAGAGATTTCACTCTCTAAGAAACAAACTGACTGTTCTTCCAGATCCGTCAGTTTGCTGGGGTGTATTAGAATAAACAGTTCATTATCCACGTCAGCACACCTACAGACGTTTCTAGACCTTTGTATTAGCTCTACACCTATATCTATATATACATATCTGTTGTACCTTAGTTAATGTATTCAATAAACAAATTACATAGTTTGCCTCTGTGTTCTATTTCATGTTCTTCTCTGCACCGAACAAGGATTCGGTTTCTACAAAGAGGTTCACAGGAAAATTTATACGAAATGAGACAAAAACCATTTCCTCACGGAGAAAGACCTTACTAACTCCAAACAACTAGAACATAGACATAAAACAACATAAAATTAAAACAGAAACAATTGAGAATACATTATGATACCTATTCAGGCAAAAGCCGAACTCATTAGAGTGAGGATGTCCTGTCCCGGCAACTGAATCCATGTTTCCTTCAGTCATCATCATATCTTGTTTATCAGGGACTGGACCAATGTACGTGGACTGACTGACGCTATGACCTGAGCTACATTTTGTACTCTGATAACCACCAGGAGAGTATTGCCCAAATCCAGTAGCTGTTGCACCGCTGCTTGTTGTCCCGCTTGACTGAGTACTAGTCAAGCTAGTTGTTGAAAGAAAATGGTCGAGGACCAGAGGAGAGGTGGAAACACCACCACCAAGACTATTAGCTGCTAGGTCTTGCTCCCATTGTTTAAAGCAATAGTTACAAACCCTAATTCTTCGTTCATTTTCTTCCTGCATATTCCTCGTCTCATCAGAATTAACTGGCACAAAATTTGAGGTACACTTTGCACAGAATATACGCCCACACAGACGGCAATGATGTCTACGGTTAAAAACTGTAAATTGTGAATCACACTCATAACAAACCCTGCAACTGTCATCTGGCATCCAGAAGTCTCTCAACACATTTTCTGGCTCTGACCTTCGTGGGCTCCAGGTCTTCATCATATGAACAATCTCCGAGAACTTCCTATTTCTATTGGCCAGTCCCATGCATAGTTAAAAGGGGATCTGTAGCTAAGAAGCCAAATAGAAATGAATCCGACTAACAGGTTCTTTCATCACTGCTATGCTACCAAAAACTGACTGGTCTGATATCAAATTTCATCAATCAACTGTTTATATAAATATTAGCCCAACAATTCTCTGAGAACATATTTTCTATGAACAACTCTTCTAAAATAATTTAACAAAAATTGCTATTTTCCGTTCCAAAAACAGGAATCATCAGACTTTCTACATAATACAAAGATAAAGACGATTAACTCGGAAGATCTAACTCAGGCCACAAGCACCTATGCAGGTCAAAAATGAAAGTAATACTGACTGGCTAAACTGAATCACGCACTGAAGCAACTTAATAGAGCACTCTCATGCCAATATAAGCCACTTCCATGAAGACCCTTATCCATCTCTCATCGATGACCCCCTGTGGAGTCCAGCAGTAAACATCAACCGCACCCATCGCACATCCTCTGTGTCGAGCCAAAACATAGAAACCCTAATCTCCAGCACAAGTAATGAACTGATTAAGTATTGCCAAAATAGCTCAAGTGCCAGGGAAAGCTCTTCAATAATGCCCAAAAGAAAGGGACTGCAGACCAAAACAGTCGTAATAGAACCTCGTCTCAGTGCGGCAATTACGGCAGCCGCGACAGGAATCCTAAAGGGTAATCACTTTATCCCCCCTCTTCTGAAAAGGTAATGGGAATCGAGACGCCGCATCAAGAACATCAAGCCTCAGTAAAGTTCATTGATATGGAGAAAAAAAAGTGCACAAGAAACGGCAAAGAGTTCAGAGCATCACCAGTTGATCTCAGTAGAAGCGACACAAAATGGAACCAAATTTCCGCCACAATCACACAAAGTAGAAGTAAAAGCAGGAAGGATTTCCAGCCCAATTTCTCCCTCTTTCCTCTTTCCTCCTTCCTTTAATTCGGTCTTCTTCACCCTCTCCCTCTACTCTTCTTCCTCCGCGTGCCTTCTCGGGCTTCAGACTGTCAAGTTTCATGTGAAGTGCCGGCAAGCTTTTCCATTCTAAGAAATAAAAATATATATTTATATAAAAAAATGAATCATTCATATCATCATGCGATAGCGCATGTGGCTGTAAACTAAACAAGCTGACTCAGCACACTGACTGCCATGGACCCATTTTACTAACGAATTTGAACCGCCAGATCTAATATAGATCAGAGACGCAGATAATTATTTTAAAAAATCGAATGTTTAGATGAATTAGTTATTTATGCAGCTTATTATGTTGATTTGGAGCTTCGACTATCAATCAAGAGATTTTAGATTCAAATTTATGTACCTTATATGTATGTACAATAACAACAACATCAAGTCTTTATCCACTAAATGGTGTCGCCTACATGAATTCTTTTTCTCCATTGTGTATGGTTAAAAGTCATATTATTGTTTATATCTAATAAAGAAATGTCCTTTCTAATAATTTCTAACCAAATATTTTTAGGTCTACCTTTACATTTTTTTTTTCTACCTTTACATTTCTTAACATAAGTTAAATCTAATATCTACTCTCCTAATCTCCTAATCAGGTTATCAGAAGGTTGTTGTTTTATATGACAAAACCATCTAAGGTGACTCTCTCTAATATTATCTTCCACTAGAGCTACTCCAACCTTTTCATGTATATGCTCATTTTGTATCATGTATTTAAGTGTAAAGCCACTCATCCACCTGAGCATCCTCATCTCTACAACACTTAATATTATGCTTCTCTTATATTGGCCAACATTCTATGACATAAATCATTGCAAGTCTAACCACCATCTTATAGAATTTTTCCTTAAGTTTGAGAGATATTTTTCTATCACACACCAAGCCCGATGCATTCCTCCACTTCATCCATCCAACTTAAATTATATTATTAATATTCCTATTAATTTCACCATCACTCTGAAGACAAGTTGCATATAAAAAGGTTAAACAAGATCATAAATGGCCAAATTTTCGAAAGGAGCACATTTTAAACAACATTATGTAAAAGGAGCAGGATTAAAAAAAAAATTAAAATGGAGAAAATACGTTGAATAATTTGGCGCATTTAGAATGCGTCAAATATTTAAACTTTTTCTAAATACGCCAAACTATTTGGCGTAATAGCCTTGAGAGAGAAAAAGAGAGGGAGTGGAGATGACGGGGAGAGAGAGAGAGAGAGAGAGAGAGAGAGAGAGAGAGAGAGAGAGAGAGAGAGAGAGAGAGAGAGAGAGAGAGAGAGAGAGAGTGGGTAGGAAGAGAGAGAAAAAGCTGATCGGTGAGAGAGAGACAGTAGAGTAGAGGGGGAGAGCATGTGGGTGTATGAAGATAGTAAATATTTAGAGAGTTAAACTAATATGAGAGATAGTTAAATATTAATTAAAATAACATTTAAATTAATAATTAACTAATATTAATTAAAAATAAAATATTTAAGTAATATTTATAATACTAATAAATATTTAATTATTATTTAAGTAATATTTATAAATTATAATACTAAATAATATTTAAATATTAGCATATATATTTAAATATTAATTACTTAAGTAATATTTATAATACATTATAAGCTTTAAATATTTAATTGTCTTGAATTTGATTAAAAATATTTAAAATAATAGCAAATATTTAAGAATAAAGAAATTCTTTCAAATTTGAAATTTGTATAAATTTGATAATTTAAAAAATGCAATAGTAAAAAAAAAATATTATCAATAAAACTAAAATATCTCTCTCATTTTATTTTATTTTTTTATTTAAACAACCCATTTTCTATCAAATTTGAGTGGAGTTTGTATTAAAAAAAAAAGTATATCTCTCGGTTGCTATTTAAAAAATGATAAAAAAAATATGTCGAGTATAAATAATCAAAATAGAAAATTACAAAAATAAAATTAATATATCTTTAAATAAAAATAGTTAATATCATTTTATCATTAAAATAATTATTTAAATATTAAATATAAATCAGTTAAGTATTATTTAAATTATTTAAATATTAGTTTAATTACTTAAAAACATATATATAATATATCAGTTAATTGCACTTATTATTTAAAATATTTAAGTATTAATTTAATATTATTTTAATTAATATACTCTCTCTCTACCATGAGCTTTTAACTCTCCTTTTAACTCTCTTTCTCTCCGGTCAATTGTTTTCTCCAGTTAGCTTAGCTTTATCTCTCTTTCTGCCACTATTTCTCTTTTCTCTCTCCCTATCCTCTCTCCTCACTCTCTCTTTTCTCTCTCTTACAAATACGCCAATCCGTTTGGCGCATTTAGAATGCGTCCAAATATTTGACGCATTCTAAATGCGCCAAACTATTCCGCGAATATGCTCCTTTCTAAATTTTTTACTCTGTATGCTCCTTTTACATAATACTATTTTAAACCTGCTGCTTTTTAAAATTAGACCATCATAAATTTCATCTTGACCTAGAGAACCCCAATTGTCAATTATCATAGCCCAAAATTGCATGGCAATGAAGTAGCAAACCACTAGGACAGAAAACCCAAAAAAAAAAAAAAAAAAAAAAATTTCTGATAAGTAGAAGCCAACATATGGGATGGAGAAAAGAAGAAGGCCAAATTTTCTGAACAAGTACGGTTGATGTCGTATTTAGTGGAAAAAGCTAAATAGGAAAACAATTTAAAAAAGAGCAAATACGCGTTACCTTTTGGCGCACTCAGTAAATGTGTCACTTAAAAATGCGCATTCAAAGAATGCACGGAACTGTTCAGCGCATTCAAGAATGCGCTGAACAGGTCAGCGCATTCTTTGAATTTCCAGCTCTCGCGTGGTTTCGTGCTATTGGCTGCTTCTACCATGGTAAAATGTGAATTCATGTAATCATTGAGGTGTTTTAAGTTATTTTACTGACTTTTAGGCCCTCATTTAACGCAATTTTATTTTGTACATTGAGCCGTGCTCCCATTCTCCACCTTCTTCTTCTTCTTCTCCGTCGTCAATTTGAACCCCTCTTCTATCGGCGGCGGCCTCGCCTTTCTTCTCACCGCCGACGACTACGCTATCGACGACTCCGACGGGTTTCTCGGCCTCATTAGCCCTTCCGCTGCTGGTCCCGCCGTCGTCGCCGTCGAATTCGAAACACTAATGGATATGGAGTTCGAGGACATCAGCGATAACCATGTCGGAGTGGATCTCGACAGCATGGTGTCCAGTCAGGTCGCCGATCTCGATTCCGCCGTTATTAATTTGAAGAGCGGCAAGCTCATAAATGCGTGGATTGAATACGATCATGCAGGGGTTCTCCAAGTTTTCGTTTCTTACTCCACTGTTAAACCGTTGAATCCAATTATGGATTTTTCGGTCAATCTCGGGCAGTTTGTCGATGAGTTTATGTTCGTGGGATTCTCCGGCTCGACTCAGGGGAGCACAGAGATCCACAGCATTGAATGGTGGAGTTTCTCCTCCCCTCCTTCCTCTGCTTCTCCGTCTCGACAGTCCTCCCCTGTTTTTACCAAAAATTTCGCACCGCCTCCTCCGGCCGCCGTGGCTCCGGCCCTTCCTATAGCCGAGGGACCAAGCAACAGCAACGGGAGCATTAAACCCCAATCCTCTTCGTCCTGCCGCAACAACAGCCTATGCCACCAGGGTCCCGCCGCCGTGTTCACCGTCGCTACCGCCGGCGCTTTCTTCATCGCCGCCTGCGCCGCACTAGGCATCTGGGCATTCACTCGAAGAACCAAATCAGTCAAAAAATGGGACGCATTGGTTGCGACAGCGGAGATAGTGAAATCCCCTCGTGAATTCAGCTATCACGAGCTCGTCGCTGCTACCCGCGGCTTCAACTCCTGCCGAATCATCGGCCACGATGCGTTCGACACAGTCTACAAAGGCATCATTCCAGAAACAGGCGCAATGGTGGCCGTCAAGCGTTGCATCAACGACGGCAATGGACGCGCAAACGCCGACCATTGCGCCTCACAGGGGAGGTCGGAGTTCTTATCAAAACTATCAATCATCGCAAGCCTCCGACATCGGAACCACGTCCGGCTCTAAGGTTGGTGCGCGGAACTGGCCTAAAAGTCAGTAAAATAACTTAAAACACCTCAATGATTACATGAATGCACATTTTACCATGGTAGAAGCAGCCAATAGCACGAAACAACGCGAGAGCCGAAAATTCAAAGAATGCGCTGACCTGTTCAGCGCATTCAAGAATGCGCTGACCTGTTCAGCGCATTCAAGAATGCGCTGACCTGTTCAGTGCATTCAAGAATGCGCTCAACAGTTCGGCGCATTCTTTGAATGCGCGTTCTTAAGTGACGCATTTACTGAGTACGCCAAAAGGTAACGCGTATTTGCTCTTTTTTAAATTGTTTTCCGATTAAGCTTTTTCCACTAAATACGACATCAACCGTGCTTGTTCTAAAAATTTGGCCAAAGAAGAATAAAGAATTATATTGCATCTAGAGCTCATACAAGGAGCCTAGCCTCTAATAAATAATATTATGCCAATCTTGTGTATGCTTCCATCTATTGAATTTGAGCTTGAGAGTATTTTTTAATGGTTGCCAAGATAAAATAGGAACTTTTATTACGTCTTCTGACCGGACGTAGCTCTACGTTCTGTCAGAGGATTGTTACTCGGTTTTTGCTCGGTATTTGGTCGGTATTGCTAGGTATTGTTTGGTAATAACGAGGAATACCGCTCTGTGAAGACCAATACCGAGTAATACCGAGAAATACCGAGTAATCCCAAAAAAATATCGAGTTTTTCTAGAAAAACCCAGTATTTTTTGGGATTGCTCGGTATTGCTCGGTATTTTGTCTTCACATAATGGTATTTCTCGTTATTGTTGGTATTGCTTGGTATTTGCTCAGTATTTCTAATTTTGTGTCTGCGATCTTAGTGCCGGCCGAACGTAGCTCTACGTACGTTCACCAGACCAAATAAAAGTTCACAAAATAGACACCGTCAAGGTGCCATCAAATTTCCTATTACTTTTTTTTCCTTGAAATGTGGTAAACGATGCGGTGAAAAGCTTGGGAGATATTTTATAACATAAATGTGGAGCAAAGTAGGTCTCAAATAAATGAGGCTGCCCAAGAAAACTGACCTTAGTAGAAATTTATGAAGTGCTTGATAAAAGGTTCATAAAGTTCATTCCAAGCCAATTGATCAAAGTCAGTGTTATACTTAGGCTTTGTTTGGGACGACATTTTTAATATTTCTTAAAGCAATTTTTTAGTATAAAAATTAAAAATTTTGAACTAAAAAGTTGCTTTAAGAAGCAATAAGAAAACCGTCCCAAATGAAGCCTGAATTGTTGTATAATGAATGTCATTGGTAGATTTTTTTTTTGGTAAATAGGGGACTATAATTAGAAGAAGCTTCGAGTAGACATTTTTTTTTTTTTTGGGGAAAATTGGGGCCAAAGCCCTTAAATTTCAATCAAAAGAAGGTTACAGAAAAAAGAATTACAAGTGAAATAATAAAAAAGAAGCTAACCATCATAAGTGAAAACCAACTTATGAGGCACAAAATATAGCCTATACCACCCTTATACTAATCATAACAGTAAGAAAACAAAATTATTTTGTAATATCCAGATTAACTAAAGCTTTTGTTGCATCAGCACGAGCCATCTCTTCAGGAAGAGAGCACCGGAGGTCACCCAAAAGAGCACAGCTCCAGAACAGCAATACCCTGCATTGAAAAAACAGAGACCAAAACCGGCTCCCAGGCTATAGAAACTGGATTCAGATTTGTAATTTAGAACGAAAAACCAGCAGTTGGTAGGCCCCTGGTTGCCAAAAGACCATCCAAGGGACCTAACCAAGGGAGCTTCATCATCATCCAGTCTCAGCCAATATCGCTTGTCGGATGGACAAAGTGACCCGAAATAAACGAGGCAATTATAATTTTTCCCACAGAACATTGGCATTCTTCCATTTCATAATCTTCTCAAACATGATATGTTTGATATTGTTCTTTACCGTCATTGAGCACTGAAAATTGCCTCCAAACCTTCTGCAGTTCCTTTCTTTCCAGGAATAATATATGATACAACATACCGCCAATTTATAAAATTTCAAAATCTCAGATTGGCCACTGAATTCCCCATTAATCCAGTCAAAAGTTTGTATTATAGATGGTCTTAGCAAAAATATCCCAAACCCAGGAATAATACCCTTCAAAATGTTGAAGGTGAAGGAGCATTCGAAATAAAGATGAGAAACAGATTCTTCATGCATATTACATAAGCTGCAAATAGAAGGTACATATATGTGTCTATGACGAAGCGCATCAGCAGTTTTTAATCCGCCCACAAGAGCAAGCCACGCAAACACAGAATGTTTCAAAACGTGCTTTTTATGCCAAATTGAATGAGACCAACTGCAGTCCGGCACTCCCGAATAAAACTCAAGAATGTAATGCCTAAATCTAAAGCAATTCGAGCTGTTCCAAAGCAGGCAATGGCCATTCCCCTCATTAATATTCACCCTATCAAAAACCTGATGTAAAGAGGATGGAATCACCCCCGGTAGCTCCCAGCAACCTCCAGAAATAAGCTCAGATAGCTTAATTCCTGCTGTAGCAATGTCAACATGTATCCCTATATAGCTCTCAATAGTGGAATTGAAACACCAGTGATCCCATTTAAACGAGATGGGGGAATTGTGAAATATTTTAAACTGAAAAAGGCTTTTACATTGCATAGCAGTCTTACAAATAGACTTCCATAATTTAGAATCAGAAAATTGAGAGGGCTTCCAAGGGGAAGAATATTTTTCCAACAGCCACATAGCAAGAGGGGAGGGTGAGTTATACATCCTGATGATGATAGAACAGTTATATGCAAATTGCAAGGCATTAAGGGAATGAATTCCCAAACCTCCTTTGTTTTTAGGCATAGTGATTTGGTCCCAAGACACCATATGAAGCTTCCTAGCCTTGTTGGTATCTCCAAAAAACAGAAATTTGGAGCTAATCTTTTTGAAAATTTTTTGCACCGATTTAGGTATAATAGAACCCCTGATCCAATAAGCTATAGTATTTTGAATAGTGAATTTGAGATACTGAAGTCTCCCCGCAAAAGATAGAAGGTTAGCTTTCCAGCCATTGAGTTTTTTATTCAAACTGTCCGTTAAAGGAAGAAAATCAGCTATCTTAAGCCTATAAAAAGACAGAGGGATACCTAGATATGTTAGCTTGTTAACAATATTGTATATGTTGAGAGCTTGACATATCTCCTGATGGTTGTAAAGGTGTTTAGGAAACATAATAGAGCTTTTATCATGGTTAACAACAAGACCCGAGGAGTTGGCAAACTCCTTAAGAGTGAGGTCAAGAATTTGACAGTTACCGATAGTTGCTTCACCAAATATCAGGACATCATCAGCATAGAGCAAATGAGTAAGAGAGAAGTTTCCAAGTGATATACCTTTAAAACCTTTTTCTTCCAGTAAGTTAGAAAAAGCGTCCATTACCAGACAGAAAAGGTAAGGGCTGAGGGGACAACCCTGCCTCAGGCCGGCCGATGTAGGAAAAAATCCCTCAAGAGCACCATTTAAAAGAATGGAGAAATTCACATCAGTGATACAAGCCCTCACCCAATTGACAAAGAGACTAGGGAATCCTTTTTTCTTAAGTCTAGCCAAAAGAAATTGCCGAGACACAGAGTCAAAAGCTTTTTTAATATCCAGTTTAGCACAGAATATCTTTTCACCACCTCTTTTACCAGCATAATAAAGAATATCACTAGCCAATAAAATATTGTCCGTGGATACCCTAGACTTCACAAACCCAGCTTGTGTGTCTTTCACAATCCAGCTCATAATCGGTTTCAACCTAGCAGCCATAACTTTAGAAATGATTTTGTATAGGACATTGCATAGAGCAATAGGCCTATACTCAGAGATACTGACAGCATTTTTATGTTTAGGAATAATGGCCAAAGCAGTGGATTTAAGTCCTTTAGGAAGAAATCCTTTGGAGAAGAAAGACTTAATAGCCCTGCAGACAGTAGGGCCAAGGATATGCCAAGCAGATTTGAAGAAATGAAAATTAAAACCATCAGGACCAGGTGCAGAATTGGAAGATCCCGAGAATACAGCCGTTTTAATTTCTTCATCTGTCACAACCGAGATAATGGAGGAAGCATAGACATCCTTCAAAACATTACCAATGGGGAATGAATCCAGATTAATGTTGCTGGGAGGAATAGGGTTGTACAGATCTTGAAAATAATTGATAATAGTAGAAATCACCTCCTCTCTAGAAGTGTGTGAATTACAAGCTATCAGATTTTGTACAGATTTATTACTTCCCATTCTGGTCCTGATTTTGGCATATAAAAATTTAAGGTCATCTTCACCATGACTAAGCCACTTAACCTTAGCCCTTTGAATAACCCAAGAGGCATGCATTGAAGAGAAGTTTGTCAGTTTGACATTGTTATCTTTGAATTCCTGGTTGAGAATAGAGTTAGTGGGATCATAATGAAGTGCTTCCAACAAATCCTTTTGTTTCTTTTGCAAAGCATCAAAATGTCTGTTAACACAAGAAGAAGAGGCCCAATCCTGGGTTTTGATGATATTCTTAAAATTAATATTCGAGTAGACATTTAATTAGAGATATAATGTTCTTTCTCTATCAGTTAATTAGACGTTTAATTAGAAAATTTATTATCGTCATATCAATTGGAGGAATATTAAAAATGATGATAATCCATAAGATTGGTTGGCTCATTCGGATGTTTATACTTAATCGTTCTTAATTAAAGATATTTTCGCGCACATTACGCGGCATGATTAATGCTGACTAATCTTCTTGTATCTATTGCTGTAGGTTTTCTCCTGTTAAAATATGAACTTATTGGACTTTTTTTGGAAAAGAAAAAGTGGACAAGTAGGTAAGCAAAATAATATAAATATATTTTTGTTTTTCATGTTGTTCGCATTTTTTTTCAAAAGATCCAAATTTCATTCCATAAAAGGATAATACAATAAAGACCCAAAAGCTGACAAAAAAATCATAATACAAAGCTAATATTAGCAGTTACAAATCACTAAACATCAAAAATGAAAAACCGATGAAGAAGACACAGAAGCCAGGCGGACTCGGAGCTTCTTGCAACCGCCCAGAAGAAAGGCACCGACAATTCATTGGAGGCAATAAACCACAAACCAAACAGATGATAACTATACAAAAGACAAGATACAACTCACAATCCAACTAATAAACTGCAAAGCATAAGAGCAGAACCACCAAGGTTGCCAGCAAGCCTAGGCCAACTAGGTAGCGAATAGGAAGCAGCTTCATCATTGTCCATAGCACCACAAAAATCACAGAAACAAGACGCACGGCAAGCAAGAGAACAAAACGAATTTTTTTTATTTCTACGCCTTTTGCCGCCACTACGAAAGAAGGCTTGATCAACAATAGGCCCCCCTTCAAATGTACATATATTGTAAATCATTCACATGCTCATCAAAGTCATCTTCCAGCAAGTCTAGGCCAACTAGGTAGCGAATAGGAAGCATCTTCATCATTGTCCAAGACACACGGCAAGCAGGAGAACGAAAGGATTTTTTTTTTTTTTTCTACGCCTTTTGCCGCCACCACGAAAGAAGGCTTGATCAACAATAGGCCCCCCTTCCAACTGTACATTTCTTGTAAATCATTCACATGCTCATTCAAATTTTTTTAAGATAAAAGCAATATATGAATAATTAGTTAATTTTTATATTACATCATCACAAAATAAATCAATGGTTTTAAGACTCATCATCAACAATTTTTTATTAGAATTTAAGCAGCTAAATTGTTAGATTAAAAAAATAACCAAATTACAGCTGCTTGAAGCCCAAATGAATAAATCCACTACATAAACAAATATTATAAAAGTTTATTCTTCTCATTGAGACACTTATTTTGACAATTAACATAGAAAATTCAAAGATTGTTTGATCCTTAAATAGTATTATGAAGTTTCAAAGTTTACTTCAAAGGCTTATTTTGGGCATATTTGGACATTTCAATATATTTTTTATATGATTGGGCTCATCTCATCAAACGGTGATCATTTCAATTATAAATTTGTTCAAAATAGGACAATTTTTTAAACTAAGTATCTTATTAATATAATTTAGCTAGTTAACCAATGAAAAAAAAATTAAATCACCATTTAAATATTAAATAAATTTTGTATTAGTCATTCAATGTTAAATTTTGAAGATATGCTTTACGGATGCATGGTACTTCAGCTAATTTTTTTATTTTTTGATCTGACAAGTTGCAGGGATAAGTCATATTGTAGGAACTGTAAAGTTGTTTTATCAAATCATGATGCATTATCAAATCATATTTATAGGCATGTATTGTCTTGTCATATAGACAGTAACAATTAATTTTATTAAATATTTTTCATATTCTAGTTGTCATATCTTAGATGTGATTCTCTGTCTATATAATTTGTAAATGTAGAGGTTCATTTGATGTGCAAGACTTGAAACTTGTAGCCTTAAGTTTGTTTGCTAGAGTTGTCCAACCTCTCATACCTTTCTAGATAATGTATTCATCGATGATGAATACGATTCAAAGAATTTATTCCCACCAAGCAAATGATTGAAGATCAAAGAAATTTTGGCGATAAGTTATGATGAGAGTCTTGAAGAGAAGGTCAAATATAATGAAAATTTTCGGCGTGTTATGCTTTTTTAGAGCAAAGATGAATATTGCTTTTTGTGGCATACACATAATGAAGTTATGAAAATAAAGCTGTACAAAGTCAATAATGATCTTAGAGACATAGGGTGTAGACATGTACAACATAGGTTCATGGAACATGATAGACATTTGATTTTGCTAGACATTCTCAGGGGACGAATTCATGAAATCAGTTGTTATAAAGATGGTTCTGTAAATCTAGGCGACGTCTAAATAAGATGTTGCTTAGAGTATGATAGATAATTGAATCAAATAGAAAAACCTAGGCGACATCTAAATACGATGTGTAAACTTAGAAATAAATTCACCAAACTTAAAATAAACACAACATATAACAATATTAACCGCATTAACTTAAATAAATAAATAAAAATACTAACCTCAATGTCATTTTCACTGGTAGTCGCCGAACGGTCACAGATAACAAAGAGCCAAAATGGGAAAATAGGGTTTGTCCAGCGATTAAAGTGACAAGGGTAAGTCAGCCGTTAAATGGGCAAATTTGAAGATTTCAAAAAAAAAAAAAATCAATTGGTTAACTAAATAAATTAGATTAATAAGATACTTAGTTTAAAATATCATCCTTAAAAAATAAATTCAGGTAGTCCTACCTTTAATTCTAAACATTTTTAATTTAAATAATATAAAATTATTTTAAATTAAATTGAAATTTTAATTCACATAATCAACCTCTAAGATCTTGATATAATTTTGATTGTGCAATTAAAATATTTCTCAATATTGCTCTCCTAGTCATAATTTTTCATCAATTCATTTGGTACAACTTCCTTACTACTTTATTTTTCATATCGTAATCATAATTTATGTTTGATCACTATTTTTCGTTGCTTGTCACAATAGGAATAGATGATTTTTTTTGTGAAATTTTTAAAAAGGAAAAATAATATTATATATTCAAGTTGAAATATCATACACTTCTTAGAAATAGTGTAAGATATTGAATATAAATGATAGAAAAGAGTCCAAAAAATAAAAAGAGAGAGAATTTAGATAACGATTAAATAACACAAGATTTCAAGTGATTAAGCTACTTAGCTTACCTAACTATATTGTAAAAAAAAAAGTACTCTATTGAGCATGAGAAAGAAGCAGCAGAAGGTCATTCCCTCCTCTAGGGTCAGTTGGGGACAACTGCAGCATTTTACAAAGTTAGCTATGAAATTATTATGGGAAAAACAATTTAACTATTCTAGTTTAAAAAAGCTGCTTTCCATAACAAAGTTAGCTATGAAAGTCGTGCTCGCGGTCGTGACTCGTGAGTCACGAGAGAGGAGTAAAAGGGAAAACAAACCATTGATGTTTTTCATGTGTCCAAAAAATAATGTTGGTGGCTTCTCTGGATTAACAAATAAGTTTAAAAGGAAGAATTACAAAAATTATATCAGATTTTCTCGTTGGCGAATTTGTTGCTCTATTAAGCCACTAAAACAATCAACTTTAAGCTCATTTAAGCTTTCAATTTTAGCTTTAGCTAAATCAATAATACACAATATATATTTGGTTGAGTGCGCTGTCATGAGTGCGCGGCGGAATAAATGTATGTTGTCAATTTGTTGTTGTTCATTATTGCCCATTTTTTAATTATAGCTATTATAGATGTTGCATCCTTGAACATTCATGATGGTAGAGAGATATCAAGTTTAGCTTTCAAGCTTTATAAGAAGATCCAACATAAATACAAATAAAAGATATGGTTACAAGAATCACAAGAGACGCCTCATTTTTATGTTGAAAATCTTAAAAAGAGAAAAATCATGAGGTCTAACCCCCCCGCCCCCCCCTTCCAAAAAAATGCTTATTTACCCTAATTTGTTCAGTTCAACTCACGCTTCCGCTCCTCCCTCGTGACCTCGACCACAGATGCAGATGCCCTCACCTCTTCCGCGTGTACAGACAAATGCACGACTCCTCTCGGCTCGCCTCTTCCACGTGTGTAGACAAACGCACAGCTCGTATTCTGTCTCGCCTCTTTCGCGTGCAGAGACTGAACATCCAGCTCCTCTCTCTCTCTCTCGACTTACTTTCAGACGGAACTACCTCTACCTATCTCGGCTTGCTTTCAATCTTGAAACTTGCAGTCCCCCCCCCCCCCCAAATCAATTATCCGACTTTGACATTGATTAATGATTACAAATGAGGTTCTTCTTTGTTTTATTAATATCATCTATGGTTGCTTTTAATTCGCATTAAACATAAATGCACGAGCAATATAATTAACTAATCGCAAAAAAAAACAAATGAAAACTACTTATTTTTTGGCTTTATTAGTACGAAAGCAACCATGCTGTTAAAGTCAAGCTACACAGCTCATCGTGAACATGAAAATATGATCAACAACGCAAAAAATTTGTGGCCATTATTTGGATAATAACAAATATAAATAAAAAAAAAGTGGCCATCATCGTTTCAGAGGCGCGATGGATGCCCTCCGCATAAATATCGAATAATATATTTTGTGTGTTTCTATCATCTGATACCATCGTGATTGATAATAATTGAATTAAGATTTTTAATTAAAATTTTAAATTATTTATTCTGAAATTTAAAGGAAGAAGATTTTTATAATATATATAATTGTAGAATGGATTAAGGGTAAAACTTAAATATTATGTATAATTATTTATAATTTGTCTTAATTATAAGAGACTCTTTCCTAGGCTGTAAAGGCAGCTTTCTACCCAAAGAGCATCATTGATTTAGCTAATGAAAAGTGACACTGATTTTATCCTTGATGTGGGCATAAATTTGTTGTAAACTGATGAGAAAAGCTAATAAAAAGTAACTATGCTTATAATTTAAATTCCTAATTTTAATGAGTAAACAAATATATTAATTCAGCTAACTAAAAAGAATTTCACTGATGTTGTTCAATTACTAATAATTGCTACATCACTACACAAAAGAGAACATAAAGGATGCATTATCCAGCTGCGGTTTTCAAATCGTTGTTGTATACAATTTTAGATGCCACTATAAATAATATAAAATATATTATATTCTATAGCAACTATTATCGTTGTTAGGTCCCAAGTTCTGAATGTTCTCACTAGACATTTGCAAAAGGATGTAATTGGTGTATGATTTTTGTTAACGATATTCTACTTGTTGATAAGACTAGAGAAAGAGTTGAAGGTAAACTTGAATTATGGAGGTTAACCCTAGAGTCTAAAGGTTTTTGCTTGAGTAGATCTTAACATGAATATATGGAGTGTAATTTTAATAGTAATAGATATAATGGCTATTGGGGGGATTGTGACTTTGGACGATCAAATCATTAATAAGAGTACACGTTTTAGATATTTTGGATCTATTGTTCATAGTGATGATGAAATAGATGGGGATATTATAAGTAGAATTCAAGTCGGATGGTTGAAGTGTAGGAATGCATCTGACTTGTTGTATGATAGAATAATCCCCCTAAAACTTAAGGGAAAATTCTATAAGATGGTGGTGAGACATGCAGTGCTTTATGTTGCAGAATGATGTCCATTAAAAGAGAAGCATAATACTAAGTTAAGTGTTGCAGAGATGAGAATGCTCAGGTGGATGAGTGGATTTACCCTTAGAGATACGATATGAAATGAGCATATACGTGAAAAGATTGGAGTAGCTCTAATGGAAGATAAGATTAGAGAGAGTCGCCTTAGATGGTTTGGTCACATAAAACGACGGCATTCCAATGACCCAATTAAGAAAGTAGATGTATTAGATTTCACTTATAGTAAGAAAGATAGGTAGATCTAAAATGACTTGGTTAAGAAATATTAGAAATTATTTTTCTTTATTAGATTTAAACGAGATATTGACTTTTAACAAGACATAATGGAGAAAAAAAGATTCATATAGTCGACCCCACGTAGTGGGACGAAGGCTTGTTGTTGTTATATTGTATTATATAGCTACAGTTACAATGGCTGTCATTTTTTTTTTCAATAGCGGATTGCAGCAATCTTATAACGATTTTAAAACTGCTGCAAAAATTTTTGCATTTTTTATACCCATCGTGAAAGCCTAAATTTAGTTCTGCAAAAATCCTTTTTTATAGTGTTAATATTATTTCAGTTCAACTCTTAATCTATTATTATTCAAGTAAACGATTAATATTTAATTGATCATAATTTGAAATTATTGTTGGCTTCTACTATATCAAAAACACCGCAAATGTAAGACAATTACTGGATTTTTGTTATATTTTTGACATAAAAGTGTATGAATTCTTCTTAATTATTGTAGGGCTTTAGATTGGGACTGAATATGTAATGGCGCATTGTTTATGTAACCATTACAATTAGTTATTACTTCTCCAAAGGAAGAACAATACATGCATCTAAGGCTTCGTTTAGGACAGTTTTTGTATTGCTTTATGAAGCAACTTTTTAGTACAAAATTTTTCAAATTTAAAAAAAAAAATCATACTAAAATATTTCTTCATAAAACAGTACGAAAGCTATCTCAAACAAAACCTAAATATGCCCACATTCGTCTTCTCAATGCCATATTCATGCTGTAGAAAAAAGTTATTGTTGAATATCTCACATTGATCATGAACTCACCAGTTATCACTCATAAACTCTAGTACATGATATCTATGTGCATCTTATAGTGGAGTAAATTCAGGTTTTATTTGAGATAATTTTTTTATTATTTTCTAAATCAATTTTTTAGTTCAAATAAATTTATAATAAAAAACTGCTTTAAAAAATAGTAAGAAAATTGTCCCAAAAAAAGCTTCAATGAGTAAGAACAGATTCTTAAAGAAGCTTTTTAATTTTTATACTAAAAAACTACTTTAAAAAATAATAAGAAATCCCTCCAAAGAAACTTGAGATTTTTGTGGCTTCTGCTAGCTGATTTAAATCATTTACCTATTTTTGTTATTAGGTTCATCTCATTTAGGTGAAATGCACAGAGCCTTAACCTATAAATGCTCCTAAAAACCAATATTTAAATTAATTATGAGTTTCTAATGTGATAACAGATTCAATGATGAGTTAAATTAACAAAGAAAAATAAATTTTAAGCTCATTTTAGCCAACAGCAAATTGTCATCACATTTCTGAAGAGAATGTACAGTTAAATTGTTTATTGTATGATTATTATTATTATCATTATCATCATATATATAATACATACTGATACAAATCTAACCAATTAAATTACTATAAAAAAAAAAAAAAAAACATAAACTGCATGAGAACAAAGCAACATAAAGCTTGCTTAAAACTCAGAGACAGGCAATTCAAGTATGCCTGTACCTTATGATTTTCATGAGGGAGGAAGAGAGAAAGAGCAGCTACTTCTTCATTCATGTTTGCATAATTGTAATTCTCTAAGGAGTAATAATAGAATTATAAGAACTATGAGAACCTATTTAATGCACATTGATTAAAATTAATCAATAAACTACTACGGCTTCATTTGAAATAATTTTTTTATTGCTTTTTAAAATAAAGTTCTAATAAAAATTAACATTTTTTTACTAAAACTTATTTTAAGAAACAATAAAAAAATCGTCTCAAATAAAATCTAAATTATATTTATTTTCTAATATTACTGACCGCTTCACAACAACTTTGCCCTCAAGAAAGAGCAACAAAAAACATAAGATGAAAAATGCTGTGATCTGAGCCGTCATTCAAGGTCAGGGAAGAGGCAAAAGTGAGCTCAGGTAGGGCTTGGGACAATATATCTAGCAAGATTTGAGAGGAGGAAGCAGAAGAAGATGAATATTGACATATTTGAACTTGAGGTGATCTGGGATGTTGGAGGTTGGGAGGTAAGGCCTAGGCAGGAGAGATTATTATGTATGGAGATCGGACACAAAACGATGTCCGAAAATCAACTAGAAAGTGGCTGATACCGAGCAGTACCGAGCGAAAGAGTGATGTAGCGCATTCTGGTTGGTTTCCGGATGACGTTCGACGTCCGCACAAAATAATTAATCCCTAGGCAGAGGAGAATATCTCTAAAGAGGGCTATTTATAGAATCAAAAGCTCCATAAGGACCTATTAAACACATACTATCTAAGAACTATTAACATGTGTACTCCTAGGACCCATAAGTTGTCATAAGTTACCAATTATATATATTCCCTAACTTATATACAATAAGTTAGAAACAAAATACAATGAATGTTGAACATAAGAAAAAAGAACATAAAAGACATAAACACTAACAAGTTGATATCCAAATTTCTCTATCTTTCACATATTCAAATATAAAATAACACAAATATATATGCAAAATTAATAACAAGATATTTCACCCAAAAATTTAACACTTTAATTTAGCAGCGTGATGAGCTGTGCTAAGCTTGAACTCAAACTCATATAATAAAAAAGTAATAAATGAGCTCACCAGTTGACCATACCTCTAATTCTCACTAAACACCTCGATAGAATATTTATCTTTGAAGAAGTATTTTATATCTATTAAAGTACTCTTATACGAAGATAAAATATCGTATGCCTGAGCATTATTCATAGTGAAATGCATTACTAATTGTTAAAAGAGCTTAATTTAATATTACAAATGCAGTAGCTTTTTTGAGCTAGGCAAATTGAATTGCTATATAACTAAAAGTATGCTACTCAATACAATTTAGGCTAGTTAAAATTCTCACCTAAGAAAACCTCAATATTTTAAAGCAAGATGTAGGAACAAAATATCAGCTCAGCAGACAGATTTTTTATTGTGTGTAGATATCAGATAGAGAGAATCATCCGGTTTTCTCTCTGTCTATAGTAAAAACACAGCTGCTATAGCAGCTGCGCTTTTACTATAGACAGAGGAAAAACCGGACGGTTCTCTCCCGTCTGGCGTCCAAACACAATAATCTCTCCAGCAGACAAGCCTTGATTTACCAACAAAAAAGTTCACACAATCATCTCCGCAAGCATACAAGTGAAATTGTTCATCAGCAAATAAAAAATCCGTAAACAAGATCAATTTGTATCCAAGAAACATAAAATACTACTTATACCAATGCAACACTGGCAGCAAAGAAAAAAATCCAGACTAAATGTAAGTTGCAATAAAATTAATTTGAAATACTTAAGTTAAACCAACATCATAATTTGGGAATTTTATACCATTACAAACTTAGAATGAAAAATAAATCTCTCTATGAATAATAAATTGGAGTTAATTTCCACTTCTAAAAAAAAAAAGCAGTAAATTCCCTAAATAAAAGCTCAGAACCATGCCCTTTATTCTATTTCCCTTCCCCAAACTCAAGAACATGACAACCAGCTCAGCTTAGATTCTTCCCAAAATATTGAACAAGTTTATCGAAAGAAACAGGAATAAACACATATATTTCACCACCATCCAGGAAAATGAGCCATGCTAGTCTTTCCAAGCTCACAGCAAAGACAGCTTCCTATCTCTCTTATTTTTTACCAGATTTACCCAACCTAGACCATCGCTCTTTTTCATTTTTCCTTATAATATCCCAAAAGAATTCTCTTACGCTATAGAGAGCCCCTTCATTATTCCAAAGAGATGATATTTTGTCCAAGTACAGTGTCCAAGGATGAATTCAGAATTTGGAGTTTGCCAAGTCAGATGGACTATGTTTTCGGACGATATATAGGAATGAAATATCATCTAGCAATTCTAAGACTTCCAAAATTCAACTTACATTGTGTCACTTCTAAGTAGAGTTCTCATGTTCCAGATACGATCAGAATATGTACCTACTTGAACATCGCCATCCTCAGAATTTCTTACAGAAATCTGACTATTTAGTTTCACGGAGGCAGATCTTGCAAGAGCTGCCTCATTTTTAGGAGCATCCAAGTCTAAGTAAACATTACCAAAGTGAGCTTCCAGACCATCCAAATTGGCAACTGGAGATGGTTGGTCAGAAGCAGAAACCAAATTATCTGTTGGGTGCAGAATCCAAGCCATCCAATCATTACGTTTCCTTATTTTATCACCCTACATCAGAAAAATGTGCCAGAGATGGAAAATTCGTGCACTCTATGGTATAATAGAAAATTGAAAATAGAAAAAGAAATTGTGCTTATGAAAGGGAAAAAAAATATTTGAGTCAAGCCATTTCTTATACATACCTGCACCTCCACTACATTGGATAGTTGTACGGTGTCTATTATATATTGCATATTGTTGGTCAGTTGCTTCACCTGCTCAAAATAGCAAGAGAAAACAATTGCAGACTTCGTTAACATATGCTTGAATGAAATACTAAAAGAAAATTCGAACATTACTATGAATGCTGAGAAACCAGCGACAAAAGAGAGAAATTGAGGGTGAAGTTAATTTATAAACAACAAAATGAGTCAATACTCTTACAATCTCATGTAGGGCTCAGGCTTCATAAAGACATTGATAGTGCGGTTAGTGTTAAGAATGCGGTAGTCACAATACAAAACCTCAGCAGAGAGTGGCATTAAAACCACGGTAAAAAATGTGGGGATTTTAATGGCGAGTAGAAAAACATTCAGCAAGTGAAATTCATTCCAAATTACAATTTCACCCAAATTATAGTTTGGCATAGAAATTTAAGACCAAGGAAAACCACATGCCAATTTGAAACTCAAACAACAATAAAAAAAATCAAATTATACAAGATTTGAAAATAATAATCAATCTAGCAAATCAATCACTAACGAAAATAGAAACAAAACAAGGACAAAAAAAAGACACCAAATAACAATTCAAATATTGTAACGGTACGAAGAGATCGTTTCCTCCAAAATTTTACAGATACTACAAAACTATGCTAGAAAGATTCACATCCAAGAGTAAAAAAGGAAATAAAAATAATTCTCATTCAAAACTTTATGTTACACAACTCACTTTGATCTGCTGGTTAGGAGCCTAGGCTATCAATAAGAGGCGTTGGGCTCGAGTCTAATGTATGCGATGTGTGTGTGAGTTTGACTTAATTGACCGAAATGTCCCAAAAAAAAACTTTATGTTTACATGCCTCAAATTTCCCCTTATAGTCATAAAATTCCCTTCCAAATTATAAAAAAAAAATGTAATCTACAGCCAAGATCCGAAGATCGAAAGAATCCCACAACCAACAAATGATTGTTTCATTTATAGTAATAGAAATGCAATCCACATGCAAGCTTCATGAAATCACAATCCATGGAAAAGAACCAACTCCAATGAAAACACTTAAGATTCATAGCCATAATCACGCTTCCTTGAGAGGTCATGTGGGATCACATTTCGTTTTTTATTTATTTTGTTTTTATTTTATTTATATTTTGATAAGAAATTAAAATATGTTTGGTATCTTAAAAGTAGTTTTTTTTATTTTAGTTCAACTAAAGTCAGACATGTACTCATGGATGGGATGCCCTTCACTTTCGGGTTGGGCAATCTGCTAATGGATCCAAATGATCAACTCCAAACTAAAGGGTTAGCTCATGCATCGTGCTGGTATCGAGTCAGAGGCATTCTGTTCCCATTTTCAACAGTGTCGTGCAAAATCACAACTTTTGGGAAGGAACTAAAATGAAGGGTGTTATGGGTGCCCAACACTAAGTTGATTTGAGCGGGGGTCAAGGTAACAGAAAGTGCCAATGAGGCTTTTTCATAGCCAACAATGAGGGGAGGACAAGAATCCTAAGAGGATTCAGGTCTTGCAGGCGTTTGAGGAAATGGTCAAGAGGTTCCATTTTGGATACATGTAGGTGGTGATGACAGCCATGGGGATCTTGGAGGCAAGCTCATGCAAACCTTTGGCAGTTTTGTCGGACTTCAATGATTCATTATATCTGATGTTGATTGAACCAGCTTACTTCTTGACTTGGATGCTCATGATGGAGCTAGAAAGGAACGAAAGAAAATTATTTTGAAAAAAAATAAAAGCAAAAAATAATTGTTACATTATTTTTTGAGAATAAGTTGACTTATTTTTTAAAATAAAAGAATAGAGATATTAAAATATGTATGTATGTATATGAGCGGATCCTCATATAGTTCTACCCACCCTAAAAAAAAAAAAGTTTATATGAGGGGCATTTGCATTTTCGGAACTGCCCCCCCCCCCACCTTTTTTTTTGCCTTATTCCTATATCTTGTCTGCTCATGCACCGATCTATTCCTTTATTTAGAATTTTTGTTTCATCCTTCTCCTATTCTGTGAGATGTCGTGACTCGCCGTTCACAACCACTGCTCGCCGTCATACTTCGTAGACCATACTCTAGACAAAACAGTCGGTCATTGCCTGATCGTCGCAGTCGCAGCACGAACCCACTGGTGCCACACAGCCTCGCCATTCTAGGATTGAAAGTGAGGAAAACAGTACTTGTTTCTGACTTCGAATCTTATCTTTTGCTTCCTTTTTAGCTTGTATAATTTTGAGCATAATTTTTTTTCTTTTTTTCCCTGGCAAGAGACCAAAAAAAATTTACAAAACAATAAAGCATTTGTAAGTTTGTGACATTTTTTTGCTATTTATGTTTTTGTTCAACATTTCTAAGTTTGTTTTAGCACTCAGTTTGATCTTTCTGCTTCATTTAGTACAGGTATCTTCTTAAATTTTTTTTAGTAATTAACTGTTACCATTTTATTTTATATTGTCAACTTTGAATATTAGTAATTTATTGCACTATATTAAAATTCAGGTAACATTAATATTTAAACATAGGAAATTACTGTGGAGTGTGGATCATCCTGTTACAGACTACAATTAGTTGATTCGTAGCTGAGTTCAAAAAGGAAATGAGATAAACTTCCCTGCTCTCAGTGAAGATCCATAGAAAAAGAAATACATATACTAATTATTTTTCTTATGTGTACAAAAAAATATGCATAGAAAAATTTAGCTTAGGATATTATTGTTATAGTAGAGAAGAAATGATATTGTACTTTGTTTTCTCTTTGAGAGTAAGAAGAAATAGTTTCATGGTTTCCGCCATTTCACCTCTTTGAGCTTTGGATCTACACTAGTCGTTCACTCTCACTCTCTTCCGATCATCCCCTGCTTCAATAACAATTATTGTTTGTCAGACAGATGGATGATATGGTTTCAATGTACATGGGCAATTATTTTTTAAATTCATTAATTATAATGAAATACAAGGCTTTGCTTAAATTTTTAGTTTTTATATATATTTTTAATATTGTGTATTTAGTTTTTTATATAATGAGTTTGCTCACCCTAAATAATAAGGTTGGATCCGCCCTTGCGTATGTATGTGTGTATATATATTTGTGTGTACGGCGCGAGTTAGAGAGAGGGATTAGAGAGAACGAGGTCAAGAGAATGAAATAGAAATAGAGAGAGAAAGTGGGAATTTTCTCTCTCTATTTAGCAAGAGATAGGGTGAGAAGGTGAGGTAGAGAGAAGGAGAGTGGGGAAGAGAGTGCGAGAGGGGGGATTCAAGAGAGAAAGAGCTAGGGAGAGAGTGCGATAGCAACTTTTCTTTGTTTACAGAGAGACAAAGAGAGTTAGCGAGGAAGTGAACGAGCTAGAAAAAGGGAGGAAAGTAAGAAAGGAGACAATGAAGTATCGACACTTCTCCTCAATGAAGCATGCAGTGTCCAACACGTATTGGATACGGCATGCATTCGACACACCTTCGACATGTCTCTGACACGCATCGAACACGCCAAAGAAGTGTCTGATTGAAAAAATATACAACAACATCAAGCCTTTATCCCACTATGTAGGATAATGATCACGCCAAAGATGGAGAAGGCTTCCACGCTAGTGGTAGTATTTTTTTTTTTTTTTCCTCAACGAAAAAAGATGAGACCAGCTAAATGACATGTTGTTAATGTAACACCTTCATATTCAATATTCAATTCAACATATTTTTACCTGGTTAGATTTAAAACAATTCGTTAATTTCTACATTTAAACATTTTTACATGTTGGGAATGTTTTTTGTGCATGTGAGAGTCTGCATGCATTCTGAAGTAGGTTCCAGCCCCAGGGGTCTATTTGCATGTTTGAAAAATCTTAAGTTTTTTCCCTCGGGGCATTGCTGCGTTATGGTTGGAAGCACCCTAGCGGAAGTGCTCTTAGGTTTTTGGCAAATTAATTATGTGCTCCGGCACATAGCAGGGAAGGGACGCTAAGCAAATGAATCGAGCGTTCGACGAGCTACTCATGGCTCAACCCGATAAGAGCTCATTTATGTTCCTTTAATAAGGTAAACAAACGAGCTTGAACACTTTTGATAAATATGCAATAGCTAAATAAACAAGCATTAACAACTTGGTGTTATGTTCGTCTATGTTCATGAACAATGTCGTTTAACGCTCTTGAACAAGCTCGTTAAGAAGCTCGATTAGAGCTCGACTAAAAAGCTTGATTAGAACTATATTAGAGTTTATATATATATATATATATATATATATATATATATATATATATATATATATATATATATATATATATATATATATATATTGTTAAATTTAATAATTTAATAATCTATTTTTACTAATCCCTGTCCAAAATCATTTAATAATTAATTTTTACTTCATGCATCCACCTAAAATTGCGAACAATCCACTCTCTAAACAAATATAAGATAAATCATAAATCATTTGTTCGTGAACAAGTTCATTTGGTAACTCGAAAACACTAATTAGATTTGTTCATGAACAAGCTCATTTGATAGCTCAAGAATAGTCATTAGATATGTTTGTGAACGAGCTTATTTGATAGTTTAAAAATTTTCACTAGATTGTGGACTCGAAAAATCACACCCCAGCCTCCCCTCTTTCGGATGAGTTTTAACGAATTAAGTTCCCAGGTAAATTTTCAGAAGGCATATTGGATTTGAAACAAGACACTACCATGAGATTTTGCCCTCATTTTGCAAGGACTTTAGATTTGAGTTTTAGTTTCCTATAAGCGCAAGCCCCTATAGTGAATTACCCTTGCCGATAACGAGAGAGAACTTTCGATTAAGGCTAGTCGTCAAAACATATATGTAGAAAATACATGGTATCTGGTGTATAGTAGCAGCATGGGTTGATATTTGAGAATTTGATATTTAAAATTAGAAATTTATCACATTGCACTTAAAGCAGATGGTGGGGGAAGTGATGATGGACCCGACCAAGATCACATGATTCCATATTCTCGAGCCATCGTGGTCCTTGATCTACATAGTCAAAGGAGGTAGTCGACCCAACCTCAAATTTCTTATAGCCAACTCACGGATGGATAAATTTTGCGCTAAGCCTATATCCGACAACCTAGGCAATATGAGTTTCCTGTATGGGTTATTTTAACACTTTGGATGCATCGGCACGGTTCGTTTTGCAAACGGGTGGTGTTTGAGTGACTTTTACGCTATGGCACATATGTAGTCTATTATTTTTTCATCATGTGGCTATTTGGCAATACAATAAGTCCTTTCTGCATAAATTCGACTTTTCTAGGTCCATCAATCAAGTTTATCACGTAAAGCGGGCACGCATTTGATAATTTTGATGGTGACCGATGCATTCAATTGATTTTGTTTGATAATGTATCCAACCATAGCTATCAACGCCAAGTTTGATCGATTCTAGTTTATATCACCTCGTGCCGCCTAAGTGAGGACAAACATAGGGCAGCAAGTTGGATCAGATTTCAAGACACAGCAGAGAGCCATTGTGATGGGGACATCACATCAGCGTGGAAGGTTTATTAGAGACGTGGCCACCGATCTACGACCACGATCTAGTCCTTGTATTTCTGAGTCATGATTGTATTTTATTTTATTTATGCATTTTCTTATTTGCTTAGGTGTCGTTATTATTTCCCTTTGTACCCCTTTCATGGGAGTGGTCGCATGTAAGCCCAAAGGGCAAGTTGGTCTTTTATTTTCTTGAGTCTTTGTACCCGGCTATTTATAGCCTCATTTCCTTTGTTTTGAGTTAATGAATGATTATGAGAAAATTTTCCTGCACTTGTGTTTGAGAGCCTTTGAGAGTTCTTGGAGAGTTTTGGAGAGATCCCTTGGAGAGGGAGATTGGCGTATCACCCACCAACCTTGGAGACGGCCGGGTTCGTGGTTTTATCTTCTTTATCTTATAATCACCTCCTCGTCGAGCTTCCAAAACCCTCCACCCATCCTCTTTCCCTTCACGGTCAAAGCCCCACACCCGATCCATTATCCACTTCCCAACACCCCACGGCCAAGCATCCCCAATCCCCATTGCCGCCGGCCACCAATCCCCTAGCCTCTTTTATTTTGTTTCCTAATTGGGTTGGGCTTAGTTGGGATCAATTTGAAATTCAAATTCATTTAAATTTGAACTCAAATTATTTCCTAAATTAACTCTTCTATTTTAGGAAAGTATTTGATTTAGATCTAAATTTGAATTTCAAATTCAAAAGGATTTTAATTAAATATTCCCTAATTTTGAAACCTAAATTAGGAATCTTCCATTGCTTTCTTCAATCAAATACCAACCTTACCTGCCGCCGGCCCCATGCCATCTCTCATTAATCCCTCCTCAAATTATTTCCTAACTTCAACACAATACTTAGGAAATAATTTGAAAACCGCTTAATTCCTGTTACCGAATTTTCCTCTCACCTGGATTGGATTATTTTATTGCCTAAGTGGTCATATTCCTTTTGGAAATAAAGTAATTTTCTTGTTTCCTCTTCTCTCTTTTGCCGCCCAACACCTGTCTTCCCGCTGTTACCCGTATCTCCCCTCCCTTTCACAATTTCTCTCCACATCTCATCTCTTATTGTTCACAGCCATACCTTTATCACCCTCTTCTCCCATCATTGAGAGCTAAACTTCTTATCAGATTTTGAGGGGAAAACCTGAAACCTTTTCTAGAATTTCTGAAAGGGAAATTCAGATTTTGTGGGAGGACAAGTGGAGCTAGTTATTGCCACCACTTGCGAGACGGATCAAAGACCGAGGAGGTTCTACTTCCAAGCATCAATGAATGACGGGATCTATTGACGAGCACCTCGAAGGCATCGAGTGGCGGATCGCCACATCCCCTTAAGCAAAGGTTTTCTCTTTCCCACTTGCATTCAATTTCTTCTAAATCCAAGTTCTCAATTGGTTAGATTGTCATTGCGAAAGTCTCCTCCAAGTGCTCTTGCTAAGCTTAGTGATTCGTAGGGATTGAGTGTGTTTTCCATGCATCCTAACTCTCGTTGTTAGATTAGGGATTACATTGAAGACTACTACTTTGCATTGTTTTACTTGTCTTACTTATTTAAAAAGATTCAAAACTTGGAGCATGTGATTTAGCCTACGCAAAGCGCCTCTTTAATTGTTTTAATTGACGTTGAAAATTGCTAATAATTTTAATCCTAAATTATTCTAATCAAAGAATTGTGCAATGCTTAAAATGAAGCCATAAGCATGTCACCTAATTAGTCCTGCATCATCTGGTATCAGAGCATGGTTTGCTCTAGTTTTTGCATGCTAGACATCATCCTAGGAGTTGTTTTACTAGTTTTATATGTTGTTGCATGCATACTATCATTTAAATTAGTTTAATTACATTTTATGCTTGCTTCCCACTGTTTTCTTGCATGCATTCAGAGGTTGTTAAGCTCATTTATCAATTGTTCAAGTGCTGTCCTTAACCTAGCCACTTCACTAGTTGTTAGGTTGCTTAGGCCCTCCTTGTAGTTTGTTGTCCTTGAGTTTCCAGCACCATTTAGAGTCCCCTTAGAGTGTTTTTCCCTGCTGTAGATTGCTGTCCACTTCCTAGAAAACCTTCTCAGTACCCCATTGTGTTTAGGAATGGACCCGGAACAACTAGGGAGGACTTTAGACCTATTAGTAGGCCAAATGAACAACATTAGCCAGCAGCTTAAGGAAAACCAGTCGGATTTAGCTGAGCTTCGTAGGAATACCACGGAGAGATTTGATGCACTTGAGCGAGCTAGAGAAAACCCGACTCCTTACTCCCCATCGCGACCTCCTTCTATGTATGGGGATGAAACTTACCCGGATGAGAGGCCACATCGGGCCAATCATCGAGCTCCCTACCATGGACATGACCCACGTCATGATCCTGGTTTGGATAATAGGCATCACCGTGCCAATCATCGTGCTACCTACCACGGCCATGATCCCGACGCACCACTGATGAAGAACATTAAGGTTGATGCTCCTACCTTCGATGGCACCCTCGATCCCCAGCTCTTCCTGGACTGGGTCAAATGTATGGATAGTTTCTTTCAGTGGTATGATATTTCTGAGGCCAGGAAGGTTAGTTTTGCTGCCATGAAGCTTACGGGTAGGGCGAGTCAGTTTTGGGCGAACTTAGAGAGTCTTAGAGAAGATAGGAATGAATACCCTATTGTAGACTGGCTATCCATGAAGCGGGAACTCAAACAAAAGTACTTACCATCCTCGTACTTCCCTCGACTCTTGGATAGGTGGAATAGGCTGACTCAAGGCAATAAACCAGTTAAGGAGTACATCGCCTCCTTTGATGACTACCTGATTCGATGCAAAGGGGAGACCTCTACCACCCCCGCGCAAATCTTGTCTATGTTTCGAACCGGGTTGCGAGAGGATCTTCGCAATGAGCTGTTTGCCCGGAACGTCACTACACTGGAGAATGCCTACAGCCTAGTGCTTGACTTAGAGGAGACCCGTTCACAGCACCCGACCCGTTCACATGACTCTAGGCCTTCATACATACCTTCTAGTAGTTCCACCCCTCACACCCCCACTGCCCAGCCGACCCCAGGGAGCACCACCCGACCCTCGTCTGGCCCCCCTACTCCCCGTCCTGATGTTAGAAGTAAGCCTCCCACTCCGGACTCGCCTCGATCTAACCCAGAGACCAAATGCTTTAGATGTCAAGGGTACGGACATATCGCCTCTCAGTGCTCTAGTCCCTATAAAGCCACGATTATCGAAGAGATCACTGAAGAGGAATTTGAGCCCGAAGCTGATCAGATTCACCAAGTAGATAACGACGGTGAATTCTTTGAGGAGGATGACGACACTGCTGTCATCCAGAAAATTGACACTTCTCCCACTTGTGTGGTGAGATGTGCACTGTCACAACCCGTTACCACCGACGACTGGCGTAGGACTACGATCTTTCACACCTACACCAAGATCAAGGATAAGAACTATAAAGTCGTCGTGGATAGTGGCAGCTGCATCAATGTTGTCTCCTCCAGCATGGTGTCTAAGCTTGGCTTGTCTGCCGTTCCCCACCCCAACCCCTATAAGGTAGCTTGGGTCAACACCTCTGCCTTGGAGGTAAAAGAACGAAGCGTCATACCCATCTCCTTCGCTGATTATAAGGAGAACGTTTGGTGTGATGTGTTGATCATGAATGTTGGACAAATTCTTCTAGGTCGTCCCTGGCTATTTGACAACGATGTCCACATCTATGGTCGTTCAAACAACTGCTTGTTTGAACATAAGGGAAAAAAGATCAAGCTGGTGCCATTACAGCCCCGGGTTACGGATGAGCCTGAATCCAGCCCTGTCAAAACCAAGAAGGGACTAAACCTAATAACCGCTATAGCCCCGAGTGCCCCTTCACACACCTTAGTTGATCGTGAGACTCCCACTGAGTCTGACGAATCTGTCCCTCGTGAGAGTCAGCTCCTACCTAGTAGGCTTATGGAGATCCATCTTCCTGATCCATTACCCCCGATGATAGGCAATTCTTATGTTTTAGATCTAGCCCCTGGAGCCTCCCTATCTGAGCGTATCCTAGTTGGACTCGACTACCATGATTCAGTGACTTGTACCCTTGGCTTAAGTCCTTCCGAAATTATATACGGGTTCAAACCTAGACAGCCGTTAGATCTGATACCCATGAGTTCTAGGTATAGGATTTCTGAGTCTGCGTCAGCATTTGCATCTCATTTGCATGAACTTCATAAAGACATTGCACAACAAATTGAAAAGAATAATCAGGAATATAAATTACATGTAGATTTAAAACGTCGATTTAAAACTTTTGAGGTTGGTGATTTTGCTATGGTGCGGATTCGTCCGAAACAGTTCCCTCTGGGAACAATTAAGAAATTGCATGCAAAGAGTGTTGGGTTTGTCAAAATACTTAAGATAATTAATGACAATGCTTATATAGTAGATAGACCTGCATATTTCAATATAAATCCCTCTTTTAACATAGAAGAATTAGTGGCATATGAAGGTCCTGATTTTAACCCACAAAATCCACTATCAAAACAGCCTTGTGTGAACCCACCCTGTGAGATCCCAAACCTACCTTCACTACCAAATATTCCCAAATTTCCTATAGCAGAGCAAGTGGAGGCAGTCTTAAGTGATGAAATCATATCCATAAGAGAAGGAGGACGAAGAAGATATTTGATCAGGTGGAAAGGAAAGCCCGAGTCAGAGGATACGTGGCTAGATCGCGAGGAGTTGCAACAGATTGATCCAGATGCACTAGAGATCTACGAGAGCGCCATAGATTCTTACTCGACGGAGTCGAGTTTTCTCCCAAGACTATTGTCGCATTAGAAAATCGATTCTACTGGCCCAGCCTTAAACGCGACGTTAGTAAACTATTAAAGAGATGTCATACCTGCTAGTTGGCCAAACAACGCAAGCAGAATACGGGACTCTACTCTCCACTCCCCGTACCCAATTGCCCTTGGCAGGATGTGAGTATGGATTTCGTCCTTAGGTTACCCAAAACTGCTAGGAAACACGATTCTGTCTGTGTGGTCGTTGACCGTTTCTCAAAAATGACCTATTTCCTCCCATGCTCCAAAACGTTTGATGCCTCACGGATCGCTAAGCTTTATTTTAATGAAATAGTTAGACATCATAACCTACCTAAAACCATCGTTTCCGATAGAGATGTTAAGTTTACAAGTTACTTTTGGAAGACTCTATGGCACAAGATGGGGACGATGCTTCAATTTTCTACAGCTTTCCACCCCCAGACTAATGGTCAAACTGAGGTTGTTAATAGGAGCTTAGGAAACCTTTTAAGAACGTTGGTAAGAGAAAACCTTAGGGATTGGGACTCTAAACTTTCCATCGCGGAATTTGCTTATAGCAACTCTGCCAATCGAACCACTGGTCTAAGTCTTGCTGAGATTATGTACGGATACCAAGCCAAAAATCCTATTGATCTAGTACCCATGAGTCCTAGGAGTAGAACATCAGAGTCTGCATATGCATTTACATCTCATCTCCAGGAGTTACATACTAAGATTAAAAAAAAAATTGAACAAAGTAACACCAATTATAAACTTATTGCTGATAAGAAAAGAAGGTTCAAGGAATTCGAAGTTGGAGACTTCGTGATGGTACAGATCTGCCCGGAGCGTTTTCCTCCTGGCTCCGTAAAGAAGCTGCATGCGAGAAGCGCCGGACCTTTTAAGAAAATTTCAAAGGTTAACAATAATGCTTATGTGTTGGACCTCCCAGGAGGTTTTAACATAAATCTAACTTTTAATATAGAAGATCTAGTAGCCTTCGAGGGTCCTGATTTTAACCCCAACAATCCACTTTATGATGAGTCTTGTGTGACCCCACCTAGTGAGATCCCTAGCCTCCCTCCACTCCCCAATTTACCCCATTTACCCAATACGGAAGATCGAAACCATTCTAGATTATGAGATTATTTCCACAAAGGAAGGAGGGCGCCGACGGTACCTAGTTCATTGGAAAGGAACACCGGAAACAGTGGACATTTGGATTGATCGAGAGGAGCTACAGAAATTGGATCCAGACCTTCTAGAGCTATACGAGAGCTTCCACAGTACTCACTCGACGGGGTCGAGTTTTCTCTCACCATAGGAGAATGATGGGGACATCGACAAGAGGTTTCGACGCGTTATCAGAGGCAACACAGGAGATCGATGGCCATGATGGAGAGTCTTTACTTTTGATGCATTTTATGTATTAGCATTTTATGTATTAATCATTTTATTTCAGTTTTTCTGTTTTTGCCCTTATGGGTACTTGGTCACTATTGTAGTCCAGGGAGCATTCTAGTCTTTTATTTCTTTGTCATTTTAAGGCCTCTATATATGACCATTTTCTTGTGTATGAGGATTATTGATGAATGAAGAAAAATTATCTTGTTGTTCTCTTTGTGAGTTCCAAAACTTCTCTAGATCTCTTTGTGAGTTCTTGAGGAGATAGCATTTTAGATCTCTTTGTGAGACTAGTGGATGTGGTGTTGAGGTTAGAGGTTTTACTTTCGCATACACCTCCTTTTATCCTCTCTGTCAAGAAATCCTTCCCCACCAAATTCCTTGGAGAACCCGAGCCCCTCCCTCCTTGCCGCCGGCCACCTTCCCACCTGCCGGCCCCTTTTTCCCTTAGCCTCCATTTAGAAATTCAAATTTCAAACTTCGAATTGTTTCCATATAAGGAATTTCCAAATTAGGAAAGTTTCATTCATGAATCCAATTTAAAATTAAATCAAAGTGGATTTATTTTACTCTTTCCTAATATTCATTGCTTATTTGGAAACCTCCCCCATCCTCTCCCAAACTCCCTCTCTCCCTCATGATGCCGCCGGCCCCCCTATATTTGGCTCCCCATTAATTGCTCAATTACTCCTTTCACCTTATTTGAAATCCAAAATTTGATTTCAAACATTTTCCCCCCAATTTCACTAAAAATAAAATTAATTTCAGTTTTAAACTCTCTCTCCCCTTACTATATGGCCGGCCACCCCTTTCCCATTATTTCTCTCTCCAATTGTCACATAATCACCACTTAATACCTCATTAATGCTTTTCCCTCCCAAGTTTTAATTTCAATTTCAAAATCTAAATTTAAAATTAAGATTTCTTCTCTCTTTCTTATTAGAAATATGAAGTTAAACTTCAGATTTTCTCCTCCCCCAAAATAGCCTCACCTTCTCCCCTCTCTCCCTCCCAACCGTGACCCCATCTTCCCCCCAATCCCATGGCCCAACCTTTTCTCCTCTCCACCTCTCCAAGCCGTCAACCACCTCTCTTCTCTTCGGGTTTTCTTATCGTGTTCCCTCATTCCCATGCAAACTGTGTGTGGCCGATCCTGAGGTCGATCACAGCTTCGTGTACAACGAGCAAGGGGAGACCGACAGCTTTCTCTCCCCCTTCTACGAACCGGATTGGGAATACGACATCACCGTCGAACGCTACGTCAACCGGATCGTGTATTGCCTTTCCCACACCATTGAGCTTCAACGACCAAAGACCCCGTGGTCCCTCGCCGGAAGATACGTGCCACCTCCACCTCTAGCTACCTTCCCAACAACGACGTTCCCCGGCTTGTCCGTCCTAGTGGTTACTTCATTTCTAGTGTGGAAGATCTTCCTCCGCTCAACCTAGATTTGTAGGGAAGAGAGTAGATCCTCAAGGTGAACATCTCATTATTAACTTTTGGATTTGTGTTATAAGCTTTTACATTACTTCACATTTGTATTTGATTGAGAGTGTTTTGGTTAATCTTTACGTAATTCTTTGCCTAAGCAAGTGAAAGACTGAGAATTCTTGTAACCTACTTTAAATTGACGCATAATTTTATAAAGGTGAAACTTCTATTAAATTCTCTTGATAATCTTGTGTAACTCCAAACATGTATCACATCAGTGAGGTTTTGCCTCGTAAGAAGGCATACCCATGTCTATTATATGGTAAATAAGGATTCATGTACTCAAATGATCTTTGTAATGCTTGAATTTATGTTCTTGAATAATTTATTAAATTATATGCTTCACATGCAAGACATAGGCGGAGGATTTATTGTTTATAATTTATATGTAATTGACTTAAATTTCAAGGACAAAATTTGTTGAAATTAGTAAGAATGCAATAACACAAAAAACTTATTTGCTTGCTAAGTCGGTCCAGTTGAACCACTAACCCATTGACCCAACTCATAGCTCCACCACCTTAGCATTGGCTTTGGGAAGGATCAAGTATTAATCCTAAAACATGATTGAGCGGGGGTGGGTAAGAGAGAGAGACTGATGACGAATAAGAGCTTGAGTTCAAAAGAAGCAGGTGAACAAGAGATCGAGCAACAATCAAGAACGAGATCAACGAAATGAGGAAAAAGTCACTTGTTGCACAAAGAGAGAGATCAAAGGGATAAGTGGGGGCTCATGGTCAACTATGGGAGTTCTTCAAGGAAGAGAGGTCGAGCTTTTTTAGGAGTAACCAAGAAAACTTTAAACCTCAGAGTTATTTATGTTAATATTACAATGTTTTATGGGTATGAATTAAGGTGGCTAGTTCTTATAAGAGCCAAATTAAGATGGCACTTAAATGTCAAACTCTATCCCTAACATTTACCTACTTTGATTTATAAGTAATTTTATACAACTAAAATTCAATTGTATGGGCAATCAACTTTGAATTGGAGACTTGAGGTATTTAACCCACAATCATCATATCTAAACTTTAAGCACAGATTTAAAAGGGTGTTTTATTTGAATAGATCATATAAGCAAATCTTAGATGTTTGGAATCAACATGAATCAAGGGTTATGATATTTATGCTATAATTTGATTATAAGCCATGATTTATAATCTCTTCTAATGTGAATGTATGAGTAAATGATATTTTATGTTTGGATTCTTTAACAAATGATATTATAAATGACTAATAAGACGGATAATGGGGAGCATTCATCTTATGCTATATAATGAAGAAAAAAAACTCAGGTTTATCCTCGCAAATCCAAGAATTACAAGGTTGTGTATTGGTAATAAGAGTTTAAATGAATTAGCTTTATATTATAATTATTTTTAAATACGACAGCATGATTATTCTAATATAAAGATAAGTAAAAATATCAATATAAATAAAGCAATTCATAGATTTTCAATATATATATATATATATATATATATATATATATATATATATATATATATATATATATATATATATATATATATATATATATATATATATATATATATATATATATATAGGTGTGTGTGTGTTTGGGAGAAATATAAGAATTTATTGATAACAAGAATATGCTTAAATTGGTTGTTTTGATTATTCTAGTGTGCATTAAATTTAATGCATGATTGGCCTAGCCGCTTTTGAATCTAGGTATTGTAATGCGACATGTGTTTAACTAAGATATATCAGAGTCATGATTAATAAATCATATTTCATGTGTTCGTCAGGCAGGTAACTCTTTACTCTTTAGTCATTACAGGATAAACTTATCGTAAGCTTATCTAATTGTTAGCGTATATTAGGGAATATTTTTTTATTTATTTATAGTGTTCATGTGCCCACATTGATATAAAATATTTAGTTAGTTTTATTAATGTTGATTATTGCATAGATTGTTATGATGTTTATGTGCAATGCATGGTTGATATGAAATAAATCTTGCTCATACAAATGAATGACACTTTTAATATGTGGCAGACTTAAATCATATTGATTATATAATTTTTATTACTACATCTTGTTTATGAAATAATATTTATATAATACATGCTTGCATGTTTGACGAATGTGAATGTTAGTGGCACTTATTTGTTGATATGCTTGGCTAGCAAGGTGGATATGCCAATAGAGTGAAGACTCTCTTGGAGTTCATTGGACCGCCACCAAGTGTTTGAAAATCTACTCTTATTAAGTGTTAAAATGTATAATTATATGTTCAAGTATAAAATGTATAATTAAAAAGATTGATGAGATATTTCTAGATGTATAAATATGGCATGCATGCACATGGATGATTTAGTCTTTGAATGCAACAATTATCATTTTACACTTTTTCTTATAAATTATGTTGCATAGTAACCACCAATCAATTAATTCCATATCTAATAATATTTAGCATACAAGTTTAGATTGTTTTGATATACTAATTATGATTGTATAAAATAATATTTGTATTATTACCTGTGCTTCTTTCATTGATCATATTAATGTCCTATGACTTATCATTTATTCCTTTGCTAGTAGATTTCACCAATTGAGTTTGTTTCCTTACAAACTCACACCTATTCTTTTTTATGATTTTTAGGTTATTAGCTGTGCATCATTTTAAATAATAGTTTCCAAATTTATGTTTCCAGCATCTTGTGAATATGACTAAGGTTATGTTATTTAAATAATCTTATAATAGTTTATCTTTTAGATGAGTTATTACGATAGTTAAGTTCATCTTATATATTGATGGACAAAGATTTGGATGTCATGGGATTTTAGATGTTGTAATCATATTTTTTTATGAATGTTTATCATCGTACATAAATTTCTACTTGTTGATTAACACTAAATTAATCAACTCACCCCACTCTTTCAGGTTGCTGTTGATTTTCCTCTGGTCTCGATGGGCTAATCATGAAAAAAATAATGTCCCAATGTCAGACAAAAGAGGAACAAAAAAATGATTTTTTTGGATCAAAGTACTTTTACATGAGCTCAACATTTTAAGACTTATTTCTTAAAGATCAATAATGGAATTCCACTACTCAAAAACAGTTCAAAAATTAATGATGAACAACCCGGATGAAGGGGCAACAAAGGTTTCCATGCAACTCACCCTATTGAAGCCAGCTATCAAAGATATTGGAACCCAGCCTTGTTCATCCATATTCTGCCTCAAGTATAAATCTTTGCACAAGTTTTCCAGGCTGACACAAGGAAACATAAGAGATATGTAACTCCACAGCAGTATCTACTCGAAACAACTGAGACCAAGTAAACTTCTATGCATACCTAAAATAATAATCTATTTGTTTTAGCAACATAGCGCGCTGAGGGTCAACAGCAGGAAATAACATTACTTGTGGAGTATGGGCTGGATGAGAAGCGAATGGGACACCTCTAAGGGACTCGGGATGCGTGGGTGCAGCAACATAGTAAATGGGAGATTGAAAGTCTGAGAAAAAAGTTAAGCCAATCAGTTCATCAAATATGATGATACAAATTGAGCAGGTAATGTCGCCAACAGCTAGATGGTTTGTTATTTACCTGGAAATCCCATAGGATTGGAAAATGGTATAACAGATGGAGGAGGTGCAGCGAAGGGTGCTGCTGCGACAGATGGAGCCCTTGGGTATGGCCCAACACCTCGCTGTTGATGTAGCTGTTGCAAGTGGACACCTCTACCAATATTCCGATGACTCCATTCATTACCTCCACGATCCCCATCGCGCCTGTTACCATAATTTCCATGGTGGCTATTGCTGCCCCTTCTGCCCCCACCATAGTTCCGCTGATGATCATACCCCCCATGGGAATGAGGAGAAAATCCACCGGACTTGGAGTAATGATTCCTTTCCTTATCATTGCTGTTGTTGCTCTGGTTTGGGAAGCCTCTTGGAGAATTGTCCAAAGAGGGTTGTTTGCCCGTCACTGACAGGCTAGCTTCTGTTAAGACTGGCAAGGAAGATGGCATGGCCAGTCCAACATTAGATACTCCGCTGCTACCAACCCCAGTAACTGCTGCGCGCTTCATGTTCTTATCGCGGGGAGACGGAGAATTCTGAGTTGAATTAAGCTTTTGATAATTCTCAGCTTGCTTTGAGGAGGGAGATGATGACAAGGAAACCTAGCACAAAACCAAATAACCACTACGCATACATGATATGATCTTCTAATTCTCTACGCAATTATTGAAATTTTGGTTAAGTTAGATATCTCACCGGCGGAGCCGAGACTGATCCGTCGGAGAGGGCCTTGACTGAATCAGAAGAGGACGATTTTGGCGAAGCCCTGGCAGATTCAGAGAGCGCAGGCCAAGAGGTGGTGTCCATGACGGACCCCACCTCGATCGCACTATTAGATGGAACGTTCCAAGCTGGCTTCTTCCCTCGGCTTATGGGAGAAAAGTCGGCGGCATTGCCACTGCCGCCATGATCCGAACCAGCTGAACAGCGTGGCGACTGGGTTCGCACGAATGGCTTCCGCGGAGATCGCACTGGTATCACCATAGAAGCGATCGGGGAGGCCAACGGCGAGGAAAGAGCCAAGGCGTCGTAGCCTTGCGTAAAATCAGAGGAAGCATTGGAGATTTCCTGTGCTGAGCGAGGGGACGAGGTAGTATCGACAGAGGATGCCATCGCCGGAAAGAAATGGTTAATTCTTTAGGGTTCCGATCAAAGATGCCTGAAGGGAGAGAGAAAGAGAGAGAGAGAGAGAGAGGAGGGGGATTATGTCCTGCACCGATGAAACGGGATTGAGAAAAAGCTTAGTGATGCATTCTTCTTTCCTTCAAAAGAAAAGGGATCCGATTGCAGCACAAGCGAGGGAAGGCTCTCTCTTTGTCTCCACCTCCCTCCTTCCTCGTCTCCTCGGTCAGCTTCGTATTTCCGAAGCCGGGGAGTGGGGGACTCCTTTAAGCTTGGAAAACGAAGCGCATTTGTTTCCTAATAAGAACAAAATAGGCTTCATATTTTCTTCATCCTTTTATTTACTAAATTCCTAATAGCAAATTAGGACCGAAAGGATTGATCTAGTAGCATAATTACAAATTAACCTCTTTGTTAAGCCAAACAAATTATATTAGTCGTAGTATAATAATCTCTTTTAATTAGGTCATTATTTATATAATTATTTGAAATAAAATACAAATTATTACCCTTTTTGGTATTTGCATTTATAACTATCAAATATATATGATAATTAGATTTTGTTTGGAACAATTTTCTTATTGCATTTAAAAATGTCTTTGTAGTATACAAATATTTTGAGTTAATAATTTTTGTGTTAAAAAAATATTTTAAAAAATAATAAGAAAATCGTTAAAAAAAGTGTTAGGAAAGCTTTGATAGTTTAATAAATAAATTAGATCCTAATGCTATATAAAATAATACTAAATAATATTATGTTATAAAGTAAGTCAAACAATTTGTGCATGACTTTTATAAATAAATGAAAAAAAAATGTTGTCGTTGACTACTTAATAAAGGGCATTCTGTAATTAACTCCAAAATTAGGGTCATTGGTTTCAAGTGCCCAATTAAATGTCTCTGATGTCACAATGCAATGCTTTCACGTAGACACAGCTCACCTTGGCCTGTTGGTTGAGAGCCTATGCTTTTAACTAAGAGGTCTTGGGCTCGAGTCTTTGTGTATGCGTTGTGTGTGTGAATTTGCCTTAAATGGCATAAACGTCCCAAAAAAAAATGCTTTCACGTAGAATATAAAGCGGAGTCAAAAGCGGTCGCATATGGCAAGCAAATTAAAGTGCAAAAAAAAAAAATTTTTTAAAAAAAATTTTTTTTGAGAAAATTTTGAAAAATAAAAAATCATGGGCTCTGATACATATGAAATAAATGTAAATAATATTACAAAAATTTTCTCCTACTCTTAATTGGAGAAAATGAGATTTTGATATACCAAACACCAACTTGTCCTCATATTTTTGTAGAATATAATACTAGATAAGTAATGAAGGGTGATGTCTACAGTCAAGAGTTATGATAGTTGGTGTTCAAATGATAACATTTAGTTCGCAGAAATTAGATAACAACGATTGAGTGATAATGGTGGGTGATGGAGATTGAACGATGACAATATGAGTGTCAAAATAGATTAATAGGTCAAGTTTGAACCTGCTCGAAATTGACTTGACAAGTATCCAATCAATATGTTACTAATCATAGATTTTATGTTAATTGATAAACTAATAATAAGAAAATACCAACAAATAACAGCATTTAAGGGGGGAAATTATGAAATGAGTCAAATTCAGATAAAAAAATGGGTTTGCGGCTAAGTTCGAACTCGACACTTTTATTTAATTGGTCGGAATTCCAGACCGGAACAAACCGATTTATTAAACTGGTCATCTCGAACCCGGCTTTTAGGTTTGGGTCTAGCTCGATCTGGCACATCAGGTCTTTTATTGACACCTCTAAATGATGATAATTTTTACCCTAAAGAAGATATTTTTGATGTTGCTACGCTCTTATCGTTGAAATGTTTATCTTGATTATAACTTTACTGCGATCCAATACAAATACTGACTTGAACTCAATAGTTTATTCTTATTAGGCCCAGATGATGAAAGAGTAGAAGCTGTAAGTCTCCAACATCACCCTTTTTAAGATTAGACGTTTTAAAACTATAAAGGATGAGAGCATCAATAATGCTCTTCGAGGGACAAATGGTAACTCTATAAGATTTCTTAGTTGCCTGTACGCAACGAAGCATTTGAACAGGTGGCATCTCCACAATACTTTCTCAAAAACAAGAAAATTTTTCCAAAGCACAAAGATAAAAAAACTAACGAAATCTAATTAATTATTTTCTCACACATTCTTTTACATGAAAACGCAGATGAAAGGATTAATGGCCTATTTGGATTAATTTTTTTACAATTTTATTTTCAAATATTAATCATAATTTTATTTGAATGCTACTTTCTTCATACTTTATGATCATTTTTCAAAAATTTCTATAGTGAAAACTGATATATCATCGAAAATTACCTTGATTGAACACGAATCTTGAGGCAAAATAAAGTTGAAAATTTCAGAAATTAATCGAAGATCATATGAATTATGATTTCAGCAAACTTACAATCGAACTGAGCGTCTCGAAAACACAGACCCAACGACACCAAAATCGACTCAATCCGAGCCCAAATGAGTCCAAATCAAGGACCCGAAGCGCTGTTGGAAGGTTCAAACCACAATTTGGATTACCAAACGGTTTTCAAACATAACAAGCTTATAATCAAATCGAGCGGCTCGATGAGACAAATCCAACGAGCCCAAGATCACTGAATTCCGACATCACTAAGACATTCAAATGTCCATCAACGGTGTATGATCAAATGATTCAACATCGGTCGTCCATCCAACCACTCCCAACTTACCATTGATCCTTCATATATTTACAAGTCATGCCACTCTCAAAAAACTATAAATAGCCCCCCACTCTTCTCATGAGGGGAGGGAGAATAAGAGAAGGAAGGGAGGAATTTGGGAGCTCTCTTGCCATCGACCACCACCGGGGTTCCTGCCGACCACCATCAGAATTCCTACCGGCCACCACCAGAGTTCCTGCCGACCACCGTCGGGGTTCCTACCGACCACCACCGAATTCCCTGCCGACCACCGTCGAACTTCTGCCAGTCTGCCGACCATCGCCGGACTTCTGCTCGTTCAGAGTTCTTCCCAACCATTGATGAATTTCTGCCAGTTCGTCAACCGCCGCCGGACTTCCACCAGTTCGCCGATCGCGGTCGGACTTCCATCTGTCCTCTGATCGCCGTCGGACTTCTACCAGTTCACCGACTACCGCCGGACGTCCGCCCGCCGCCCGCCAACCATCGTCGGACTTTCATAGTTTGCCGTCCGCCATCAGAATTCTGCCAATCTGCCGAACACCGCAGGACTTTCGCTAGTCCGCCAACTACAGTCTTCCCAACCATTGCCATCCAATTATGGTCCTTCTGATCTCCGTCATTTGCATACTATTGTCCTTCGGACCTTCGTCGTCTGCCGACTACATTCCTTGCCGACTATGGTCGTCCCGACCTTCATCGCCTGCTAACTATGGTCCCCTCGACCTTCGTCGCCCACCGACTACGGTCCTTGAGGATCTTAAGCCAAAGCAGATAATATATTGATAGTTATGTGTTTGGATTGTTATAATTTAGCTCATTCTATGTGGTTTAAATGATTTCAAGTGAGGGAAGAGGTTCAGAAGTGTGAGACTAATTAGGATTACTCATATTTTATTTATTTTTATTTTAGTTAATCTTTTATACTCATGAATATAATGATATCTTATAATTATATGACCATTGAGTATTGTATATGATATATATTTGGTCAATGGATATAGACATGTATCGATGCTTTGAATTATGGAATTTGTTTCCATTGTTTATTATCAATGTATAAAATTAGATAGCTTTAATTGTTGTATGATAAAAGATAAAACAAAAAAAATGTATTCTTGAGCATGACAAAGTCTCTCCCTCTTATTCTATCAAACCATTACATAGATTTCCTCAATTATTGGAAAAGATTGGCTTGTTCAAGTGGCCTGACAAGCTTATTTCAATAAATAGAAGACCACTAATAATCTTCAATAATACATTTTCAAAGTGATCCACCTTTTTTTTCTTCATATTGTGTAGCATTTTTATCTTAAGGAGTCAAATATTATAACTAGAATGGAATATTTTAGTCATTTTGTTGTGATGTAATGTATAAATTTATGGCTTGCATCATTGCAAGTTTTTTTTAAGGACATGTGTTTATGTGAGGAGGTTGTTTGTAATCCTTGACTAGTGGCAACGATGGACATTATTTGTCCATTTCCAACAGAGATTCATTATGTGCTTTGATATGGCTGAGGGTGATGTAATTGATTGAAATTTGTTGTAATATGTAAAAAAAAAAACCTATATTAAGGTACCAGTTTGGAGTAAACAACTTTGGTTACAATGAGTTTAAGTGTTTTTAATTTAAGACTAATAGTTTAGATGGGTTTGAAACCAATAGCTACTTACATGATCATGTTTTTTTTATGAATTTGGCATCCAATGCTAGGATATTTGCTTTGATCACATTAAATTGCAGTAGAATTGCCTCTATGAGGAAATGACCTCCCCTTTTAATAAGCATTTGAAGACAAATAACCTTTGTCATAGCCAATACC
Organism: Dendrobium huoshanense; assembly: GCA_016618105.1. NCBI lineage: Eukaryota > Viridiplantae > Streptophyta > Magnoliopsida > Asparagales > Orchidaceae > Dendrobium > Dendrobium huoshanense. The sequence continues at coordinate 52,001,555 of CM028357.1, read as the reverse complement.
TACCAAGATAATCTCTTTACCACAAAGAAGAGAATATAAATCATCAATATTAAGTGGTTGAAGAATAATGTGAATTGTTGTCTTGAATGCATGATATGCGGGTGGATCTATGAGAAAAGAGAAGAACGTCCAAGAAGATGAACGGCAAGACAGAGGAAAGGGAATTGTATTAAATGAATCGGATGAAACGTTGGCTACAGTATTACAGAGCTTAAATAGACTATGAATGGCAACTAAGTAAATACATATATTCTGTTCACTTATAGCCTCCCTCAAATTAATCATTCGGATCTTGAATGGTTAATTTGTGTCGGAGTTCTTTGAATCGAGTAGGTGTGAACGATTTCGTGAAAATATCGGCTATCTGATCGGTGGAAGGAATGTAGCTGAGGTGTATGCCGCCGTTGGTGAGATGGTGCCGGATGAACTGATAGTCTATTTCAATGTGTTTGGTTCGAGCATGTAGAACCGGATTTTTAGCTATGGCCATTGCTGAGACGTTATCGCAGTGGATAGTGGTAGGGACGGTTTGGGCAGTGCCGAGTTCGTCCAACAAGCGTCTGAGCCAGATAACTTCGGAGGTTGCAGCGGATAGTGCCCGGTATTCGGCTTCGGTAGATGATTTGGCCACTGTTACTTGCTTTTTAACGGTCCATGAGACCAATGTAGATCCTAAGAAGGTGCAGTATCCGGATATTGACTTACGATCTGTTGTGTCGGATGCCCAATCGGCATCTGTATAGGATCGAAGAGTGAGATCGCTGGGTTTGATCGGAAGACCATAGGTGACCGTGCCTTTGATGTAGCGGAGAAGTCGTTTGAGAGCTTGAAAGTCGGAGTTGGTCGGTTGATGCATGCGTTGACAGACTTGATTTGTGGAGAAGGCTATATCCGGTCGAGTGATGGAAAGATATTGTAGTGATCCAGCAATGCGACGATAAGTTGAAGGATCGGAGTAAGGTTGTAGATCCGGTGGTGGCTGTTTCGTTTTGAGGGTGCTTGGCGTAGGAGCTGGTTTGCTGTCGGTTAGGTTGGAGTCCCGTAGAAGTTTTTCCGCATAGTGCTGTTGGGTTAGGAATAGACCGTCTGAATGCTTTATGATTTGAATGCCCAAAAAGAGTGAGAAATCAGCCAGCTGCTTTAAGGCGAACTGAGTTCGGAGTTCATTAAGCAGCTTTTGAATGGTTGTTGTGTCATTACCTGTAATGAGAAAATCGTCGACATAAATGAGAAAGAAGATGTGAATATGATTTTGTTTAAAAATGAGAAGCGAGGGGTCGGAGCGACTGAACCGGAATCCTTGAGTTTGAAGAAATTGAGTCAATTTTTCAAACCATTGGCGCGGTGCCTGTTTTAGGCCGTAGAGAGACTTTAGCAGTTTGCAAACTAAGGTTGGCGAAGTGGGATCGGTGAAGCCGGGTGGTTGGCTCATGTAGACGTCATCAGGTAAATCTCCGTGCAGGAAAGCATTGGAGACGTCTAATTGTAGAATTTGCCATTTCCGGTGAACTGCCAAAGTAAGTAGAATGCGAATTGTTGTCATTTTGGCAACTGGGCTAAAAGTTTCCGTGTAGTTGATGCCTAGTTGTTGATTGTAGCCGAGGGCTACAAGACGAGCTTTGTAGCGGTCCAGTGTTCCGTCGGGAAAGACTTTCTTTTTATAGGTCCACTTACAGCCAAGGATTGATTTGTTGGGCGGAGGAGGTACAAGGATCCAGGTTCCTTGTTTCTTGAGAGCCTGAATTTCGTCAAGCATTGCCTGCTGCCAATGGGGAATTTGAGCGGCTTGTTTGTAAGTGTTTGGAGTATCCTGCATAGGATTAGTAGTCACAAGTGAAAAGATCTGTTTTGGTTTATATATTCCAGCTTTTAGACGCGTGGTCATGTGATGAGTGGATTGCTGTGTAGTAGATTGAGGAGGAAGTGTGATTGTAGAGTCATGATTGAGAGGATTGGGATGGTCTGTATTGGCTGAATGATCAGAAGTTTGTGTAGAGGTAGGTTTAGGTGTTGTGTTAGCTGGGATTTGGTGCGGTGTAGGAGTGATTGTAGAGATCGGTGTTAGTAGATAGGGAGAGGTGGAGGTCTGCGTGGAGGTGACAGGGGCCGAGACCGAGACGTCTTTGTTTTTGTAAGGAAAAATTGTTTCGTGAAAGACGACGTGTCGGGATATTTGGATCTTGTGTGTGGTGAGATTGTAGCATTTGTATCCCTTGTGGGATGTGGAGTAGCCAAGACAGACACATTCTTGTGATCGTGGCGAGAGTTTGTTGGGAGCGTAGGGGCGAAGCCATGGAAAGCAAAGGCAGCCAAAGGTTCGGAGCACGGTGTAGTTGGGTAACCGACCATATAAGCGTTGAAAGGGGATGTTGAGCTGTATAGATTTGGAGGGAAGCCTGTTGATGAGGTAATTAGCCGTGGATAAGGCTTCTGCCCAAAACGAGTGCGGTATGTTGGAGGCATGAATGAGAGTGCGTGTGAGTTCAAGTAAGTGGCGATGTTTTCGCTCGGCCACGCCATTTTGCTCAGGAGTGTGAGGGCAACTAAGTTGTCGTTGTATGCCATGAGTGAGGAGAAAGGAGGTGAACTCAGTGCTTAGAAATTCTCCTCCTCCGTCGGAGCGGAGGGCTTTCAGTTTTGTGTTGAATTGAGTTTTAATAAGTTTGTAAAGGATCTTGAATTTAGAGAAGGTTTCTTGTTTTGTATGCATTAGATAGATCCATGTAAAACGTGAATAATCATCAGTAAACAATGCATAGTACCGAAAACCTTCAAGAGACGGAATAGGAGATGGTCCCCAAACATTTGTATGAATGAGTTCAAAAGGAACTTTAGAAGTAGAGATAGTTCTATTAAAAGCAATTTTGTGACTCTTGGCCACACTACAAGATATACAAGGTGAGGTAGTAAGAGTTTTCTTGATGTCCGGTATGTAACGAGACAGAATTGAGAGGATATGCCGGTGTGGATGGCCTAAACGGTCATGCCATACGTTTCCGGTGATGTTGCTTGCGTGAAGTGCTGTATGGGTAGAGGCTTGTGGTTTGGGAATCTTGTAGAGACCTTCATGTAGATTGCCACGAAGTAGAGGACGCCGATCCTGGATATCCTTTATAACAAAACCATTTGCGTCAAATTTTATGGAGATGGGATTGTCAGCAGTTAACTTTGAGACAGATAAAAGATTTTGTGCTAGAGAGGGAACATGCAGAATTTTGCGTAAATAAAGCTTACGAGGGGTGTCGGGGAGAGGTAGTAATCCCTGACCGGAGTTCTGAATGGGAATGGTGGAACCATTGGCTATGGAGACGCTATCTTGTCCTGCGTAGGAGTGAGGATATTGAACATTTGAGATGTCCGGTGTGAGATGAGCCGAGGCGCCGGTGTCCAAGATCCACTCGTTCGAGTTGTTCGGAATTGTCTGAGCTTGGAGTGCTTGCGGTGATCTTGTGTTGGTTGGAGCATATTTAAAATTGCAGCGATGCCAACAATTGATTGCTGTGTGGCCGGTTTTCCCGCATATTTGGCAAGTCGGTCTTGAGTTGTTCACGGTGGATGGCTGAACCGTGACAGGGTTGATGAAGTTCTGTGTAGGTTGCTGGGATTTGTTCTTGATGAAGCGTCTCTGCATTTTTCCTTTATTCGAATTGTATGAATTCGAATAGAAAGCAGTGTTACCTGTGGCAGCCGAGTTGTCCTTGGCGAGTTCTTGAGAGACGTTGATCTCCTCGCTGCAGAGCATGGAATAGAGGTTGTCGAGGTCTAACGGTATGGGGTAGGTGCGAATCACGGCTTTGAATGAGTTGTAGGAGGCGGGTAGTCCATTGAGTATGTGTAGGATTATGTCTTCCGGATCGATCTTTGAGCCGGAAGCCGCTATGCTGTCAACTATGGTTTTAATTTGCGTGAGGTATTGTTGCATGGAGAGGTTTTTCATTTGAACATGATGGAGTTCGTTCTTGAGTTGGATGACTCGGGAACGACAGGTGGGTTGGAGGCGGCGTTCAAGAACTTGCCATACATCTTGCGTGGATGTGGAGGAGATAACGTAAGGCAAGATGGCGGGAGAGATGGTGGAAAATAGAGCTGAAAGAAGATTGTTGTCTTCGAGTTGCCAGCGGTTGAAGTCGGAAGATGCTGTGTCGGCGGGCGGTGGAGAAGTTCCGGTGAGATGTCCGGCATAACTGTTCGCGGTGAATTGTTGAAGAACCTGAATGCGCCAAATGGCGTAGTTGTCGGTGGTGAGGGCGTGGGGAATGAGGTTCTTGATGTTGGAGATGAGGAACTTGAGCTGTGGTGGAATGATGATGTCGGTGGACGTTTGGCCGGAGAGAGGAGGGGAGATGGTGGTGTTGGTCGATTCTTGATCAGCCATTTGAGGCTCTGATACCATATGAGAAAAGAGAAGAACGTCCAAGAAGATGAACGGCAAGACAGAGGAAAGGGAATTGTATTAAATGAATCGGATGAAACGTTGGCTACAGTATTACAGAGCTTAAATAGACTATGAATGGCAACTAAGTAAATACATATATTCTGTTCACTTATAGGATCTGTATTGAGAGTATACAAGATAATGTCCTTAGGATTAATAGAACTTCCAACAACAATAATCACATCTACGTTATCCTTAATAATGAATAAGTATAGGGTCAGTGTTCGATCTTTTATGGCTAAATGATGCAACTCATTTTTAGTTGCAGAATGCGATAATGATTTATGGATTAAAGTCTTTTACCAACTATTATTCATATTTAGTGGCATATCTAAATATTTAGAATATAGGATAAAAGTGATATAAAAATAAGTGAATATAGTGCCTCGAATAAATTTCGATTAATTAGTACCCATTGATTATAATGGGAATTGGAGAGGGAATACCATAAAAAATGAAAGAGTTTTGCTAAAATTTCATTAAGAAACCTTTAAAATCCATTTGGTTTGAATGTCTTGAGCACGTGAGATCTCCAAATAGGATGATTATCGACTATAATGAGCTTAAGTTGAGTTAGAACATATATTTCTGTCATATTCATTGATTTTCTTTTTTTATGGGTGGAGGAAAATGAAATTTTATTTATTTCAATAGAATTATAATCCTTGAATGAAGGAGCTTAAGTTGAGCTAGAATATTTTTAACTTAATTTTAATATATGCTTAAAATTAATATATATTTTTATTATATCAAATTATGATAAAATGCTAAATTTTTGGGTGCACATGAATTAAAAAAAAAATTATATATATATATATATAATATAAAATAGATGAAAATAATAAAATATTAAAGTATATTATATTTAATAATATAATAAAAATTTGATGCACCTAAATATTTTAGGAAAATTCTTATAAAAAAATAGATGAAAATAATCTGATATATATTTTTTTTCTTTTCTTATACATCCAAGCCACACCACGTCACTCTCGTAACCTTCATTCTTTAGCACATGCACCCTCCACCACCCTTCTGATTCCAAACTCTGCAGACGTACCGAACATCGCCGAGGTTTCGGTTCGCCGACGTGGACATCCTTCGCAGGCTTCCCGCCAATTTGACGTGCATTATAACTAAACCCTTTCTCCCGGCCGCGTTGCTGCCATCTCCTATAGCGAGCCCTCCACCTTCCTCCACAGTGGTCGCCTAAACCTACTCCGATGTTTCCTTCGCGTCGCCTGAGCAACGGCCGCTCTCCTCTTGTCCGCAAGCAATGCCAAATCACCTCCTTCTTCTCTCCTGGCAAAAGCCCTGCGCTAAACTCTAACCCAAATCCAAGTCCCAGCATTTCCTCTGATACTTCTTCTTTGAACGACAAAGCAACGCAGAAGAAGCCCCTTGTCATCACACCACCCTCGGTCTCCAGCATCGACACCTGTTCATCGGTAGGCAAGAAGGTGCCGTACTCTTCGGAAGTTGTTGGCAAGAGGATTAGGGTTTATTGGCCGCTCGACAAGGTTTGGTATGAAGGGCATGTCCGATCGTTCGATGAGGCTTCCGGCAAGCATGTGATCCAGTATGATGATGGGGAGGAAGAGTTTCTTGATATCGAGAAGGAGAAAATTGAATGGGTAGAGGTGGAACGGCCAAGGAATCTTCGTCGGCTTAGAAGGATGTCGGGATCCGGGTCGCCGGCGGCTAAGAAGCCATTGGAGTCTGTTAAGGCTGGAGCTGAAGAGGGAAGTAGCAAAGAAGCTTCTACGAGTGATGAGGAATGGGGCCGGGGATGTAGAGAGGATGACATGGAGAATGATTCTGAAGACGTAGAATTGGAAAACGAAGATGTTATGGAGGAAGAAATAGTGTCGAAATCAAGAAGAAATGTGGCATCAAGGCTTTCTTCAATGGCAGGGAAGCGAAGAAAGATTGCCGTGGAGAAAATGGACTGCATCAGGACTGTGAAATTCGACGACCAGGAAGATAATACGGAATACAAAACACCTGTTGATGCTAGAAGAAGCAACTTAACGCATCATGATAATTCAATCGGAAGTAAGTTCATCGTATACTGCAAGTAATACTTAAGATAAGATGCACTATAGTTCTGTTTGGCTTAATAAACCTATAAATCGAGATTTTGTAAAACTTGAGGAAAATTTAAGTGAGTTAAAACCTGAAAATTATTTGACACAACAACAATTAAATAATGTTAAATTCAAATATACTTTTGGCTATTTTCTTTAGTATTTAAGATTTGTGATCATAGAAATCCTTAAATGCATGGTGGGACTTGATTACCAGAAAATGGTGGAAATGAGCAGTAATATTTTGCATTGTTGCTGTGGTAAGTGTGGAACTATGCTAGAGCCATTGTTTTTGTTTTCCTGTGCATAGAAGTAAAATTTTGAATGAACTTCAATTTGGTTATGCAGGGAATCAGCTTTTGGATGTTGTGGATTTCAGTTTAACGGGTGAAGTAGCTGATCGGTTTGGGAAACGAAATGCTGAAAAGTTTAAGTTTCTTGGAGTGTGAGTATTGTCAAAAGTGAAATCATTATTTTTCCTAGTTTATGCTATTAATCTTCCTTTAGACTCATTTGTACCATTTTTACCTGAGAGATGCTTGAAGATTTGGGCTTTTAGCAATGAAACTAGCACTCTCTTGTTTGTTTCTAGCAAATTGTTAGGATTGATCTGATTAACCATCCATATAAATTGGTTTTCTTACAATTGAATGTAATATTGAGATGAGTTTCCAAAAATATGGCCGTTGCAGAGGATGTGAGTAAATTGAATGAGTTGATTTTCATCAGTGGCACTTCAATTGCCTTTCATGCTGACTATTGGAAAATTTTCCAATACCTTACTGATAAGGCGAGATGGCATACTCCAAGTGATGAGGCCATTGATAGGAGATTCGGCGCGTCTATCAGAGACGACCACGGAGATCGACGATCATGATGGAGAGCCTCTATTATTGATTTTATTTGTACTAGCAGTTTATATGTCATGCATTCATTTTCTTAGTTTTCCCATTTTACCCCTGAGGGTATTAGTTGCTCTTATAGCCCCAAGGGGCATTTTAGACTTTTGCTTTTACTTTTATTTGGAGCCTATTTATATGGCCCCTTGTATCTTGTATGAGATTATTGATGATTGAAATAAAATTTCCCCTTGTTTTGTTCTCTTTGTGAGCTCAATGACGTAGAGATCTCTTAGTGAGTTCTCGTGTGTTCTCTTTGTGAGTTCGCGTGTATACATCAACGGAGACTTGAGATCCTTAATCTTTTGTCTCCCCACCACCGAAGACACCAAGTAGCAAGAGAAGAAGAAAGAGGTCGAGCTCCATTCCCCTTTCCCCTCTCCACCCTAGCCGCACCCCCTTGAGCTCCACCCACCCGTCGTCCATCCCAAAACCCCACCAGCCGGCCACCTTGCCGCCGGTTTCCCTCCACCACCTTTCCACCACCACATATTTCCTTCGCATTCTCGCTTGAAATTTGATTTTCAAATTTCAAAATTATTTCCAAATTTGGACGACCTATTTTAGGAAAGTTTTAATTTTGAAATCAATTTCACATTCATGAAATTGGATTCATAGAATAATAATTTCCTAGTCATCCTCCTAATTTGGAATCCTCCACCTCATCCCTAATCCTCCTCTCCCCTCATTGATGCCGCCGGGCCCCTTTATTGGGCCCCCTCTTGATTGCAAATTAATCCCTAATCCTATTTTGAAATTCAACTCCTAATTTCAAAATAATTCCCTCCGGTTTTACTTAAAACTGAAATTATTTCAGTTTTTAAATTCAAACCCTCCCCCTCTAATCAAGCCGCCGGCCCCTATGATCCTCCCCCTTGGGAAAGTTTTAATTCCCCTCCTTAATTTGAGGATTTCAAAATTAAATATCAAATTTTCCCTCCCAAATTCCCTAAACTAAAATCAATTTCAGTTTTCTAACACTTAATCCCTTTTTTACTCCTAAACCTACCGCCGGCCTCCTTCTCCCTCAACATCCCGCCGGCCTCCCCTCTCCCCTTTTGGAGAATTCTTGGCGGCAACCACCCATTCTCCCCTCAATGATGCATGGAGGAACCCGAGTGGAATTTAGGGTTTGAGTACGACAACAACGGAAGGGTTAACATCCTCATGTCACAATTCTTCGACGTCGGCTTTGACTTCGACGACACCGTCGAAGAATACTTAGACCGAATCCTACCAACGCTAGTGGATTCCATCGACGAACACTTCTCCGTCTACACGTGGATCATCAAAGGTCGATCTACCGTGCCCCCTCCACCTCCGAGATCCTTCTCCACGGCGACGTTCCTTGGCTCCTCCCTCCTCGTGGCAACCTCAATACTAGTTTGAACGATCTTCCGCCGCTCAACCTAGTCTTCGTAGGAAAGAGAGAAAAAGGTCTCAAGGTGTGAACAACTCCGTATTAATTGTGGGATTTTTATTTACTAACCTTAGCTTTATGTTTTCCTTTGTGTTTGTTTAAATAGTTTGGCTATCTTGTTGAAATTTCTTTGCCTAGCAAGTTGAACATCACGAATTCCTTGTAATCGAATTAACTTTGATACATGATTATATAATTAGTTGAGCTAGAATTTAATTCTCTTTTAACTCTTGTGTAACTCCATCCATGCATCACATCACCAAGTATGGGGCCTTCATTATTCTCTATTATTTTAAGTATATGTTGCATAAAATTTACATTTGGGTCTTAGACAGCCGATTTGGTAAATTTATGGCAAGGCATTGAAGTATGATATGATTCCATAAAATATTTTGCATTTTTTTATTAATTTTTTTCCTTTTAAGATGGTGCGTAAAAAGCTTATCAGTTAATAACTTTGAGCGCCTGAGAAAAGCTTTGTAGTTTTCAATGTATAGGTTCTTTTTAAGTGTTAGTGAGTGGCTGAGTGCAAAACATGTTGTCTATTCTTTTTTAGAGTACATTTGATGTTTTTAATAGGCGAAATATATAAATAAAAGTAATATTTTTTGTTCTCCTACAAGTCATCCAATCTTATATATATATATATATATATATATATATATATATATATATATATATATATATATATATATATATATATATATATATATATATATATATATATATATATATATATATGTATGTATGAAATGTTTATACAGATTGAGCTAGATTGACAATCCTGATACACCTTAAACTGACTTTCGATTGTTCTTTCGCAAAATGGCGAGGAGCTATTGTACAATTAAAAATGCAATGTGTTGTGGGCTTGGTGATCTTGTGTTATGACATGTTTTTAGACCATTATGGCCTAGATGATCCCAATATGCTGGTTTGGAGAGTTAATACATAACATAAGCAATAGAAGACATTGTTGTGGTCATAAGTTTAGGTTTTCTTTCCTAATGAATTGTGAAAATAGCCCAAGTAATAAGTCGAGAAAGGGAAAATGGGCCATTCAGTTGATGCTTTTTTTATTGTTTTGCTTTTTTTTTTTTTTTTGTGATATTAAGTTAAGTGTTGCAGAGATGAGGATGCTTAGGTGGATGAATGACTTTACTCTTAGAGACAGAATACGAAATGAGCATATACGTGAAAAGGTTGGAGTAGCTCTAGTTGAAGATAATATTAGAGAGAGTCGCCTTAGATGGTTTGATCATATAAAATGGCGGCCTTCGGATGACCCAGTTAGGAAAATAGATGTATTAGATTTGACTTATGTTAAGGAAAGGTAGAGGAAGACCTAAAAAGATTTGATTATAAAATATTAGAAATGACATTTTTTTTATTAGATTTAAATGAGAAATTGACTCTTAACATGACACAATGGAGAAAAATGATTCATGTAGCCGATCCCACATGGTGTGATTAAAGGCTTGATGATGTTGTTGTTTTTTGTTTGCGATATGATTATGGAGTCCTTTCTCTCGGTTTATGTATTGATTATGCACTTTTTGAGCCAATTGTAATTGCATTCAATTTGAATGTTGTTAGAAATATCAGTTGAGGGGTGTTATGATGGGGTAGGGGCCTAGGAAGAGATGTTTTAGTCAAGGAGATTCAAACCTAGGAACACCCTTTCAGCGCTGTGGATAGCAAATTAGCTCACTGGAAAGCAATGGAGTATTATTACAATTCTACTTTTATGTGCATCTAGGAGAGCTAAGATATTACACACGATTCTTCATCATCAAAGTCTTAATCAGAGCTCATTATATAAGATTCTGGTGGTGTCTGATTAATTGATCAAAGAACGTGATTTAGTTATAGGATAAATTACAATTATTCAGGGTAATTGTATATGCTTTTTTCATCTGATGTATATTTTGTTGTTATTAGAGAACGGAAGGATGCACATGGAAGGCGCCCAGGAGATGAAGACTATGATCCAAGAACCCTTTACCTGCCGCAGGAGTTCTTGAAGAGTTTGTCTGGTGGACAGGTAGTTGGTTTTGTGTGCGTGAATGTTTTCTTTGCCTTTCTGCTGCTTGTTATTTATTGGCACATTTTCCATATAGAGGCAATGGTGGGAGTTTAAGTCGAAGCACATGGACAAAGTTTTGTTTTTCAAGGTAATTGGACAACCGTGACAGTAGCATTTAATTTATTTAACATTCTTTTTGAATTGAAGGAAACATAAACATTTACTTATTTTTAACAGATGGGAAAGTTCTATGAATTATTTGAAATGGATGCACATATTGGAGCCAGAGAACTTGAACTTCAGTATATGAAGGTAAACAGTGGCTCTCTTTTTGCCTATGGTTATTTTATAATTTACCTTTGTTACATGAATCCATTACACAATACATTTTTATGGTTATTGACATACATACCAAGCAAAGCGTCTTATATTAAATGCCTCACTTCAAATTCTTCTTGTTTACTTTTGAATCACCTAACTTTCTTTCTATATGCCAAAATACTATTCTTAAGAGTTCTTCCAAATCTTTATTCATCCTTATTATGAGCAAATAACAAGTAAAATATTAGTTAATGAATATTAATTGAAATAGTTTTCATGGCCAAAGGCCTTATGAAGCTCTGGCAACCGCCTAATGAATCTGCTATAGTTGTGGGTCAGTTAGTTATGCTTTGATCTCTTTTTGAGGATCTCTAGTCAGCCTATGATTAACTTCCTCCTTGAATGATGCTTAAAGAACCAGTCAACAGTCACCCTTCTGAGGAAAGCAATAAAAACCACTGACATAGGAACTTTAGTAAAATACAAATAAGTATCTAATTCACCCCCAAAGTTTGACAATGTAATTATTAATTTTTTTGAAGATTTGAAAGATGTCGAAAAAGTTTTGCCAAATAAATGACAATAGAAATATCTCAATTAATTCGACGCTGTAGCCTTCTTTAAAAAAAAATCTAAATCGGCACTGTAGCCTTTTGAAAAAAAAGGAAATGAGAAATTTGGAGTGAAACCGAACAAAGAATGAACAACAAAGACAATAGTGGATATGTTAATGAGAAAGATGAGTTGCTCACTTGCTCATGCTAAATGAACATAGGCTTTTACATAGGCAAATGAGGTAAATCTACCCTTTTCTCTAAAGCATTATAAATTGAGTTTTGAGCAAGGTTGAATGCATCCGATGGTTTCTACTCTACAAGTTGTTATGTTCCGATAGACTTGAAATAAAAATTGCTATTGTCTAGCTTAGACATTCTTTACCGTGAAAATTGAGATCCTAGCCACACCTTGCTAAAACAATGATGTTGTGGTCAATCTTGGATAGATGTTTTTTTCTTGTATTCTGAACTGTGAAGAATAAGTGTGTAACCCATTATTTGAGAAAATGATATTGTGAGTATTATTGTAAGGCACTATCTCTCTTATTATCTTTTAGTCTGTATGGATGGCAGCCTACATAAGTAGCTTCAAGGGAAGGGAGGAGCTTATCTAATTGCATTGTTCAATGGAAGTTTCTAGAGTATTTCATGTAATTTAACTAAAGCAGTAATTTATTTGAGCATGGTTATGGTTTTGGCGAGTGCGCAGATTGCTTCCAAAAATTTATAGGATATTTGCGGCACATTTGATTTTTTTTAATGGTTTGGTTTCCTATAGCAATTTCTAGATTTATTCTAATTGCTTGTCTCTCAGCATTTAACTCTTCTCTTTTTTGTTCTTAAAATTACTCCTAGGGGGACCAACCTCACTGCGGGTTTCCTGAAAAGAACTTCTTAATGAATTTGGAAAAATTGGCTATGAAGGTGCGACTTTATGCTTGAAAATCTCTATTGAATTTTTTTTTTCTACTTTTTTTACATTATGTTGATATCTTCACTTTTATGTACTTGATTTGAAGGGATATCGGGTTCTCGTTGTGGAGCAGACTGAAACACCTGAGCAGCTTGAACTTCGTCGGAAAGAAATGGGCACCAAAGATAAGGTTAGTGATGTAGAACTACAATGCTTTTAAATGTATGTGGTAAGAAATTGCACGAATTGAAAAGAACAAGAACAATTATTTCTATTAGCTATTCCAAATGACAAGAAAAAACGTAAGAGCGGTCATTTTCGTTTAGGCCAAATCACTTGAAAGAACGTAAACCGTCACAAGTAATAAAGAATTTCAACGACATGCAAATTAGGTAGACTTTCACCAAAATCCCTACACTAACAATAAGATTGGTACATAGAGAGTGAACTCAATTCCTACGTTTACTAAGCGTTGGCATTTAGCGAAGCACGATTCTTTGCGATTCCATCAACACCTACAAGGTTAGTGAATTAGAAGATAAATGAATAAGGGGAAGGAGAAGTTCACCAGATTTTAGCCTGAAGCTTCAGGGCAGCGATTTGATGACCTTCCGGAGGTCAGTTAGTCACTTATTGTGGCTCATGTCCTCTAGGACAGTCACTAGAAACCCAAGACAGCAGTTTGAACCTTTGAAAATTTCTGGATAGCGAATTGGGCTGTTCCGGTGGGCTGGATAGCAGTGTAATTAGTGACAAAGTTCTGGAAAGCAAGGTTATTTGTTGTGGAAAAAATTCTGGGCAGCTCTTGGAGGGACTTGGGGCGGCTGGATTCTTTGGACTGGGAGCTCCGGACAGCAGTTCTCTTTGCCCAAAAAATCTGGATTGCACCTTGTAGATTAGCAAGTAGTGGAGAGAAGAGTTATGGATCGAGAGATGTTGGTGTTTAGGGCTTGGGAAACTATAGAGGGGCGGCGGCTTGAATGGGGGCTAGGGGAAAGGGAGGGAGAATTCAAAGCTTGCCTAATCAAGATACTTAAATTAGGGAAGAATATTTAGTCGTGGTCTATTTGAATTTCAAATAGCTTTGATTCAAATAACCTTCCTAAAATAGACTATGGCAGATTAGGAAAAATATTCCAATTTCAAACATAAAGAATTCAGATTTCGAGAAACTTTCTTATTGAGGTTAAACCCAATAAGGAAAGTAATGAATTGTAATTTGGGATATGGAGGGAAGGGGGGAAGATGCTATTTGAATTAATTCCCTAAGTGGAGTGTTGGATTTAGGAAACAAATCCCAAGGGAATTAATAGGGGGGCCGGCGGCATGATGGGGCTAGGGGAATTAAATGCTAGGTTTTATGCTTGCTTAATTTAGGTTTAGGAATTAGGAAAGTGTTTAATTAAAGCCAATTTGAATTTGAAATTCAAATAGATTTAATTTAAGAACTTTTCTAAAATAGATTTGGTAATTTAGGAAAGATTTTAAATTTCAAATTGTTTGAATTTGAATTCCAAAAATATGTCTAAATTATGCCAATCCAAATTAGGCAAGGGAAAGCAGTGGGGAGGGGATCTAGGGCCGGTGGGTTGAAGGGGTTTCGGGTATGGGGGCCGGCGGCTAGGTGGGAATTATGTGGAGTTTGGTGGAGAGAAGGGGAAGGGCTTGGGGAAGGAAGAAACCGTGGGAGTGATGTAGGTTGGTGGTGGTGGGGGGAAGTTAAGTGGCCGGCGGCAAGGCTTGGGAGGACCTAGGCTGGCAGCTAGAGGATGAAAGAAGGGGTTAATGAGAAGACAAAGATAAGGAATCACGAACCCGACCGTCTCCAAAGTTGGTGGGTGATTCGATCTCCCTCTCCTAGGGATTCCTCTCTCAAACGCTCATACGATCTCACAAAGAAATCACAAGGGAAAAGATTTTATCATTCATTACTTCAAAAGAGAGCAAGAGGGCTATTTATAGCCTCATGCAAAGGACTCAAAATAAAATACGACAATGCCATCTTGGGCTTACATACGACCTCCCTTAAGTAAGGGTAATAGTGGAAACAAAAACATAATAATACTAAAAAATACATCGACTCAATCATAGCCGTTGATCGACGGCTATGTCTTTAACAAACTTTCCAAGCTCCGATGTACCCATTAGTTAGTTTTAGGCACTAGGAATTTTTTTTAATAGTTGAGTCCTATATAATCTTTATGGTGATTGCAGTACTAATTCTATTTCCGAATTCCTTAATCACTGTTTGATATTAGGTTTAAGATTCAATATCAGCCAATGCTAAAGAAGTTAAATTTTTATGTTAAGATATGGTATGTTGGACTTAGATTTATCTCAAACTTTGTGCTTTTCCAGCAGAGGTTCAGTCTGTCCCCTAGGACTCGATGTTGTTTTTTTTGGGGTTAATTTAAGATTTAGTTATTTAGATTATAGAACTGGCTAACATTTATTGAAAATGGGCTTTGCCTAGTTGTTTATAGAGGATCAAAGAACATGGTAAAAGAAATAGCAGACATTGGGTGAGTTTGAGTTGGCTACTTGGCTGTTATTGCTTGTAAAACTCGTTGTAAATTTTTTGTAGGAAATGCTATAGGTAGAAGTTTTTGGATGAAGATGGAATATTTTGAAACAGAAAAGGGCATTGTTTGTCAGGGTTGAGGCCCCATTAAAGAGCAACTCTTGTAAAGCTTTTAGGAGAAAAAGGGTTAAGAATGAATTAAATTATTTATCAAAAGATGAATAAATATTTATTTGGCTATACAAGGAAAGAGTTAGATAGATCAAGTATGTGAGACGCCTTTTTCTTAACATATGGAGTTTCAATTACACAACCAAGTCAGAGCTACGTCATTAGGCATCCATCTAAAGGAAATTCTACCAATGCACAGGTTTATGCTATGCTGTGAAAACCTACGTACTAGGGATGAGCTTGAGGAAATTGACCTTACTCAATAATGTGGTAAACAACTGATCCGTGGAGTAGAAGGACAAAAGGTTGCTGCTACTGTTGGAGGACCTGCTGTGCTAGAAATAGCCGTTGTTTGGGCTGTCGTAGTGCCGACTGATGGAAAAGTGTGGTTGAAATAAGGGCTGCTGTTTCTTGAAAACAGTGGTTGCAATCCAGTGGTTAATGCGGCTGAAACAGCAGCAAGAAATGGAAAACAACTGTTCTTGAAGTTCTGGGAGCTGAAACTGATGTGAAACATATGCATGGAAACAAGAACTGCTTGGGGATTTAAATATAAGAATATTAAAACTTTGCTAGTTAGAGATTTAGTGCTTACCCAAATTAGGTTCTTAGAATCATCAATTGTAGACTATGTAAAGCATGCGGTTACAACTAGAATAACATGGTACTCTCAAATGAACAACATAAAATAAATAAAACATTGTTATGTTTAAGAAACAAGAATCCATGGTTAACAAATAGATCTCTTCACCTTAGGTCTCTCACTCACTCTCTTGTTGGTGGCACTTTTAATGGAGGAAGATTGAGAGCAACCGAGCGATGCCACTAGGAGACAAATGGCGCCCAAAGTGTAGTCCGTTGGAGTGGTAGCCGGTGGCGGGTAGTCAATGGGATGACTAGTGAGCATCCAACATCTTATCCGTTCTCCCTTGATCATCAAAGACGAAGCCGTGGTCGATATCAAGATCGGCCATCCATGGATGTGGAGAACTCTCTTCTTGAGCCCTTGAGCCGGCGGCTTGTTGAAGCAAAAGAGGAGAAGAGGGAGGGCCGGCGGTAGGCTAGGGTGGAGAGGGAGAGGGGCGGCTAAGGTGAGGAGTTGGGAGTGATTTAATTTCAAAATCTGAAAGTTGGGGTCCACTTGCTGCAGCTCGTCACGATTAGGAGTTTTATTTTGAGTCATTTTATGTAGTAGCTTATTTTATTTTTCAGTTTTTACTGTTTTACCCTTATGGGTGGTCCTTTGATATTGTAGCCCCGAGGGCATTTATGTCTTTTAGTTTTTGTTTCATTTTGGCCTATTTATAGGAGGCCTCATGCTATTGTAATGAGGATAATGAGTATTTGAATGAATTTTTTTTTGTTTGTCTTGTTCTTCATCTTGTGTGGGCACTAGAGAGAAGAGAGAGAGCCCGAGGTAAGGGTAAGCGCAATACCCATCAGTCATTGGAAGAGTCCGTGACTCGTGGCCTATCTCCCTCATTCAGGTCTTCTTTTCTTCCCTCACCCGCCAGCCCAAACTTTCCCCCAAGCCGCCGGCCACATATCCTTCCCCTTATCCCTCATATCCTTTCACGCACTAGCTTCTCCATTTCACATCCAACCTCCACCAAAACCCCTACACCCGACGGCAAACTCTTACCCCTCCCCTTGACCGCCGGTCATCATCCTTGATCTTAACCGTTATGATGAATTTGTTCCTCATAACGACTCTCCCATAATTTTGATCTTGCATTAAAGAAGAGAGTTAATGAGTTTTGAAATTCAAATTTCGAAATTAAAAAAACTTTCCTTATTTGCAAAGTCTAAATAAGGAAGTTTTTTGAATTCAAAATTCAAACGGACTCTGATTGGATGACTCATTATTCCCGCCCTCCCCCCCAAGTTTCAAACTCATTTGGAAAGTGATTAAATCTCCCTAACCACTCCTCCTCTCACATGCCGCCGGCCCTACTAGGGTGGAATCCCCTTTAATGCTACTTTAATGCATTCAATCCACTTGATTCAAAATCCAAATTCAAATTAACCTCCCTCCAAATTTACTCAAATTTGAAATTAAATTCAGATTTTGATTAAATCTCTTCAACACTCCATCTTAAGCTAATCTCCCCAAACCCTAGCCGCCTCCCCCATCTCTATAGCCGACCTCTCTCCTCTCTCCCTTCCCCACTTGGGCCGGCCCACTCCTAGCTTCCCCTTGGGAAGTTTGAAGCCAATAGAAGAAGAAGACGACGCCTTCTCTCCTCCACTTCAATGTCGGATGACCGATCCTGAGGTCGACCACGGGTTTGTATTCGACGATCAAGGGAGGACGGACATACTTGGATCTCTGTTCTTTGACGTCTTCTTCGACAACGATGAAACGGTTGAAGACTACATCGACCGCATTTCATTCCAACTAACGTTATCCATTGAAGAGCATCTTCCACAAGGCCGTTGGGCAATCATTGGTCATCCATCGCCTCCTCCACCACCGTCGACCTTTCCGTGGATTAAGACTCTAGGCGTTGCTACCTTCCTAGTGGCATCGTTGGGTGTGCTGAAGATCTTTTCCCGCTAAAGCCTAGTGTAGCCGAGTGATCAATCCCCGAGGTGAAAACTCTCATTATTAAATCGTGGATTGTTGATTAAGAGCTTTTAGTATTGCTACTATCTTTGTTTATCTATGATATTTGGTCAATCTACATGTACGCCTTCGCCTAAGCAAGTGGAAAACTAAGATTCTTTGACAAATTTGCTTGTTATTACAATAAGTTATTGATTCGGATTATATTGTCAATTATTCTTAAAATTCTTAATGAGCTCCTGCGTATTTGGTTTCACATTAGAAACAGAAGCTAGAAGAAGTGGACAGGTGCTGCTCTTGCAGGTCTTGGGCTAAGAAGAAGGGCTGGATATAGCTGCTGGAACAAAACTACTGTAAACAGCTCTTAACTGCTGGAAACAGGATCAGCAGCTAGTAACTGTTGGAACAACGGCTGAAAACAGGATCAGGTGCGGCTGAATGGTTCTTGAACTTGAGATGCCGCGGCGGCTGTTAGGAGTGTTGAATATTAATAAAAAAAAATGGAATGAAGTAAAAAAAATTGAAATAAATGAAGAGATGTTTCTCTTCAAACTGTGATTCGACCCCACTGCATATGGTTACACTCAAATGATGTATTTGTTCGTTAATTAAATCAATAAAAAGGTAGAAAATAGAGGAGGAACTTATGCTTATTTCAATTGCTCTATCCTGTTGGTGTTAATTAATTAACTCTGTTCTTTGCCTTTAGTTAATTGGCGCAAAGCTTAGCCTCTTCACTTTGAAACACGAAAGCAAATTTCCAATCATTGGCCTGCCTGCCTCACGATAGTCACCATTCAGATCTCCTTCAGAACCGCCTCCCGGCTTTGCCCATTCTGAGAACGCTCAATAAAAAAGGAGAGAATAGAGGAGAAACTTATGCTTATTTCAATTGCTCTATCCTGTTGGTGTTAATTAATTAACTCTGTTCTTTGCCTTTAGTTAATTGGCGCAAAGCTTAGCCTCTTCGCTTCGAAACACGTAAGCAAATTTCCAATCATTGGCCTGCCTGCCTCACGATAGTCACCATTCAGATCTCCTTCAGAACCGTCTCCTGCTGCTTTGCCCATTCTGAGAACGCTTCCTTTGTTTCTATCGTCTAACTTAAGCCCTAACCCGGTGCTCACGGTTCCTCCACGTGATGCTTTCATCCTGCGTGTCTCACCTCCACACGCGCGAACGTCAGAACCCACCTCTTGCACGTTGGCTTTGTTTCGATGGCTTACACCCTTGCTCGCTAGATAGATCTCTCACAACTTTCTCACGTGATTTGTGAGCCACGCACTCCGCCTCTCCTACGCTCGAACAACCCACACAAGTCGGACCTGTGTAGCGACTCTGTCTGCGTCCAACACATGTAGTCCGCTCACTTCAACGTCAATCTGTTGAGCGCCGAGTTCGCACGCCCGCACTGCTCGTCACCATGCTAAGACTTCAGACTTGGCCTTCTGCATGATTCTCACTGGTTCGAAAATCCTTGTTTGCTTGCTATAGGTGAATTGCCTCATATATGCATGATTGTTATCTTAAAGCAAAACAATGCATCTTGTCCTTAGTTAATTGAATCTGTAGCCTTTGCCCACACAGACGATTACTCTAATGGACAGAAATATAAACGTTTAAGTAAATCGACATGTAATTAAATTATTATTATCATTATTATTTATATTTATATATTAAAAAAGCCACATATATTTACCAATTCCAAGACCCGCGCCATGATTTTAATCCGGGCGAATGGTTTCAAATTCGAAGGCCTCATGCCATTGATATCTGATCTGGGCGAGATAAATATCAAAACTGAAGGCTCTACGCTGTTGATCTTTGATTCGGGTAGAATGACTTAAAATTCAAAGAACCAGTGCCGTTGATCTTTGATTCAAGTAAGAAGAGATAACGACAAATGTCGTCCCGACCTCCCCGCAAGGGGAGGGGATGCTAAGTGGTTGCCGAAATCAATCCAGAAAACTATTGGAGAGTTATTTGAACTTTAATTGATTAACTCAATTAATTAATTGAAAATTTGAGAGTCGTTAATTATTTGAAATCTAAGAGCGATCATTTAAAAATTAAATTCATTAGTTGGCTAATTTATTTAATTAACTAATTGGAATTTTTTAAACATAAATCAAAATCTAATCAATTGGTTAAATTAAAAATCAAAATTAATTTGATCAATTAATTTAAGATTATTTAAATTCTTTTTAATTAATTAAACATAATTAATAATTAATTTCAAATTAAATATGAAATTTAATTTAATAATATTTAATCTATTTTAAAACATTTTTATTAATTGATTGATTACTTAATCAGTCAATTAAATTTTAAATTAATAAAAAAAACTAATTGATGAAATTAGAGAATGATTTAAACAGTCAGGGTGCTGGAGCCAAGGAACCTAGGGAAGGCTATGGAGTTGGCGCAGTTGATGGAAGATCAGAAGAAATCAGAAAGAGGAGCTCGAGGGAACTATTATGGAGGATCATACAAGATGACTACCACTTTCCTACCATCAAAAGGGGTAGAACCAGGGAGTCTGAAGGAAGCGCCAAAAGAGAAAATTGGAGGGGGAAATGGGGGATAATTCAAAAAGCTGATAGAGAAGGAGATGCAGGACAAGAGGGCGAAGTGGTTGTGCTTCAGATGTGATGAGAAGTACATGCCGGGGCATAGGTGCAAGGACCGAACTGTTCAGGTTCTCCTTGTCTTTGAAGACGAGGAAGACGAGGGAGGTGGGTGCAGATCGGAAAAGGAGGAGAAGCTGCACCTGGATGTGGCAGATTTCTCTCTGAATTCCGTAGTGGGATTTAGTCCGAGTCACACTATGAAAGTGAAATGAGAGATAGCTGACCGTGAGGTGGTGGTGCTGATTGATAATGGGGGGACCCACAATTTCATTTCCAACCAGATCATTGAGCTGTTGGGGATGGAGTTGGTGGATACAGGAGGCTATGGGGTGATGATGAGCACGAGAAAGGTGGAAATGGGTAGAGGAGTTTGTAGAGGGGTGGTGCTGAAGATTCAGGGGATCCAGGTGAAGGAGGACTTCCTTCCCTTGGAATTGGGAAGCACTGACGTCATTCTGGGGATGAAGTGGCTGCAGACATTGGGGAGACCAAAATCAATTGGGGTACACTGAGGATAGAGTTGGTGGTTGAAGGAAGGAGGATAATTCAGGGTGATGCCAGGCTGACCAAGGCAGGTGTTTCTCTCAAATCCCTAATCAGAACAATTCAGGAGGAGAGAGGAGGCTACTTAGTGGAGTTGCACCGCATGGAAGGGGCCAGATTAGAGGAAGAAGGTAATGTTCCCACTACAGTTCAGCCGCTCATACACTACTTCAGTGAGGTCTTTCAACCTCCCCAAGGGTTACCTTCACAGAGGGAGTTGGAGCATGCCATCACGTTGAAAGAAGGGGAGACACCGTTCAGCATCCGCCCTTACCGTTACCCACATATTCAGAAAGATGAGATTGAGAAGTTGATCCGGGAAATGCTGGAGGCAGAGATCATCATACCCAGCAACAACCCTTTTTCTAGTCCAGTTCTCCTGTTCAAGAAGAAGGATGAGAGTTGGAGATTTTGTGTGGATTACAGGGCTTTGAATAAAGGCACTGTACCAGACAAGTTCCCAATTCCGATAATTGATGAGCTGCTAGACGATCTACATGGAGCAGTGGTGTTTTCTAAGCTGGACTTAAAATCTGGATATCACCAAATCAGAATGAGGGAGGCAGATGTTCCAAAGACAGCGTTCAGGACACATGAAGGGCATTATGAATTTCTGGTAATGCCCTTTGGATTGACTAACGCTCCTACTACGTTTCAGTCCTTGATGAACAGGGTGTTCAAGCAATACCTCAGGAAGTTTGTCCTGGTCTTCTTTGACGACATTTTGGTATACAACAAGACTGGGGAAGAGCACTTGGAGCAATTGAGGATGGTCTTAGAAGTACTGCAAGAGCACCAACTGGGAGCCAACCTGAAGAAATGCAGTTTTGCTCAGTCCAGTGTGGAATACTTGGGACACGAGGTATCCCAAGGAGTGACGGCGGACCAAACCAAAATTGAAGCAATGCAGAAATGACCACTACCTAGGAACATAAGAGAGTTGAGGGGTTTCATAGGATTGACTGGCTATTACAGGAAGTTCGTGAAGGGATATGGTACCATTGCATGGCCTTTGACTGAACAGCTGAAGAAAAACAACTTTTCCTGGGAGATGCAGCGACCCAGGCCTTCGAGAGGTTGAAGAAAGCCATGACCATTATTCATGTTCTAGCCCTTCCAGATTTCAGCCAGGCCTTTGTTGTAGAGATCAATGCGTTAGGATATGGGTTGGGAGCAGTGTTGATGCAGAACCACAGACCTGTAGCGTACTTCAGTCAAGTGCTATCAACCAGGGCAAGACTGAAGTCAGTGTACGAGAGGGAGCTGATGGCGATTGTTTTGGTCATTCAGAAGTGACGCCCCTATCTTTTGGGTCGACACTTCATTGTTCGGACTGACCAGAGGAGTTTAAAGTATCTCTTGGAGCAAAGGATGGTGATTGAGGAGCACCGCGCGGTGGCTATCCAAACTTTTGGGCTTACGATTTCGAGATCCAATACATACCTGGTTTGGAAAATAAAGCAGCAGATGCCCTATCCAGATGTGTGGGGGAGCTCTAGGAGTTAGCTCTATCTGTACCCTTGATGGTCGACTGGGTGGCCATCAAGGAAGAGAGCATGTTAGATGAAGAATTGGAAAGGATCAGGGAGGATTTGAGGAAAGACAAGAGTAGCCATCCGGGTTACTGCATTGAGGGGGAGAGACTATTGTATCACGGGAGGTTTGTGATGCCACGAACTTCCATACATATTCCCCACTTGTTGCAGGAGTTCCATGGCAGCGCAGTTGGAGGCCATTCAGGAGTGCAGAAGACATACAGAAGGTTAGCAGTTGAACTCTATTGGAAAGGGATGCATAAGGATGTGGAGGAGATGGTGGCAAGGTGTGAGGTGTGTCAGAGAAATAAATACATGGCAATGGCATCAGGAGGGTTACTCCAACCATTGGCACTTCCAAATAGAGTATGGGAGGAAGTGTCCATGGATTTCATTGACGGCCTACCCCGCTTAGAGGGATTCACAGTCATTTTGGTAGTGGTGGACCAACTTAGTAAGTATGCACATTTCATCCTCCTACGACATCCGTACACCGCAGTATAAGTGGCAGCAACTTTTATTAGGGAAGTGGTTAAATTACATGGGATGCCCGAATTAATTGTGTCTGATAGAGAGAAAGTGTTCCTTAGTCAGTTTTGGAGGAAATTATTCCGAATGCAGGGCACTGTCCTCAAGAAAAGTACCGCCTACCATCCTCAGACAGATGGACAGACAGAGGTGGTAAACCAGAGCTTGGAGACATATTTGAGGTGTTTTGCTTCAGAAACACCACGGAAGTGGGCTTAATGGTTACCATGGGCGGAGTACTGGTACAACACCTCGTACCATTTTGCTTCTCAGATGACCCCATTCAAAGTGTTGTATGGGAGGGACCCCCCACACCTAGTGCACTATGGGAGAGGAAGTACACCTATCTCTTCAGTTGAACAATACCTAGAGGAAAGAGACCTTGTGTTGGAGGAGTTGAAGAAACATCTGGGAAGAGCACAACAAATCATAAAGAAGTGAGCAGATACACACAGGAGAAACATACAATATGAAGTGGGGGATGTGTACTTGAAGCTAAGGCCCTACAGGCAAAAATCAGTGGCTAACAGGAGGAACGAGAAATTGACCCTGAGGTACTTTGGTCCCTATGAGATCTTGGGGAAGATTGGAGCAGTGGCGTATCGTCTGAAGTTACCCTCCTTCGCTACCATACACCCGGTGTTTCATGTGTCACACCTGAGGAGAGCACTTGGAGAGCATGCTTACCAGCATCACTGACAGAGGATTTGGAGGTGGTCATGGAACCCGTGGAGCTAAAAGGGGTAAGGTTGGATAAAAAGGGAAACAAAGAGGTGTTTATCAAGTGGAAGGATCTCCCCCACTACGAGGCCACTTAGGAGCCCTATGAGATGGTGAAACAACAGTTCCCGTACTTTCACCTTGAGGATAAGGTGAATCATTGGGAGGGGAGTAATGTTACGTCTGGACCGGTCCCAGTTGGACCGGTCCGGTTCTACACCCGGCGGCCCAAGGCGGGGCAGAACCACGCAGAAGGAGGGGCGGAAGAGGGGGTGGGCCCAGGCATGCATTAAATAATTCGTTGGAGGGAATTTTTGAATTAGAAGGGTGTTTAGGAAATTTGTATCCTTCATTTAGCTTTAATTAGGGAGTAATGAGGGAATTAAGGAGCATCTTGAATTTGAATGTATTTTGGAGATCTAGGGTTTGTAGTTTTGGGCTCTTGGCGTCGCCGGAGATTTGGAGAGTTATTCATTCCTCTCAGATTGAAGGAAATTGTATCTTTGCTTGTTTTAATTCATCCTCTAGTGAAAGACAAATGTTCTAGATGTTTTCCTACACGTTTTCTCTCAGTTTTCCTTTGTTTTCCAATTTTTTTGGCTGTTTTATTGCTGTGAACAATAGTTTTCTTTGTTGTGGTACTTGATTTGGGTTAGGATTGCTTGTGAATGCAAGTTTTTCCTATCACAACTATTGTCAAATCTACCAACAAACAAAATCTAACATGCAACTTCTAAGGGAATTGTAAGACCTGTCAAAACAAAACTATCAGGCAGCTTAATCTAAAGGACTAGGTTGAAAGATCCATCTTCAGGCATAATCCAGAAGAAGTTGTAAGACCTATTATTTGAGAGAAACCCCTATGAGAAATATTAAACTCTCAAATTAAATATGAACCTATGGGCATCTTATTTATATGACTAAATTGTAAGATCCACAGGTGGGCGACTTCCAATAGAAGCCGTAAGACTCGCTTTACGGGCTACTTTAAATGAAAGACACAAATCCTGACCTAAATTTAAACACCCGGGCTACTTTCAATGAAAGTCGTAAGTCTCGATCCAAATTTAAACACACTGGTTACTTCTAATAGAGTCGTAAGACTTGCTTCAATTAAAACTTCTGGGTAGCTTCTAAATGAAGTTATAAATCTCAAACCAAATTAAGTTTTGGGTATTCTAATAGATGTAAACCCCATAACCCCAATAAAACTAAAATCTACATCTAATGATCAGTTTACTTAGGATCTCTAAGAGGAGGCAATCCATGGATGCTAATCAAATTCCTTGGACACTACGGTCAATGATTGTTAGTGTTGGTAGATTGAAACCTACGATATATTCAGGATGATGAAACCATGAGATCTTGATCGGGTTTACCTCCATTTTCCCTCACAACTGGGACTAAAACAACTAATTTTTCATCCTTAATTGAGAGTTCTCTCTTGTGCGTTAAGAGGGATAATTAAGTATAAGTGCTTGCGCTCATGGGAAATAAGAATCCATATTTAATTAAACCTTGACACTACCATCAGAGGAAATCTAGTTAACTACAATCTGACTTAAGAGGAATAGAATCCTATGTTTGCAAAACGGGATTCATGCCGATGCGCCGTTTTTCTTGAGCCCACTAGAAGGCTGAAGGCAGGGTGCTGAAAGAACTCTCCAGAACGTTTCTTAGAGGCTGTTTGCTGAAGCTGGAGGTAATTTGAGGCCCTAGGAAGATGAGACATGCAGAATTTGATTGTTTGACCATGGGAAAAGAAGTGGAACAGTTGAGAGAAGAAACCTCTTGCAATGGCATGAGGTCGGTCTCAATGAGAGTGCCATTGATGTGCTTCTTGATCCATATCAAGAAGGGGAAAGCACCTTTCTGAGTAGGTATCGAATCCTTAGAGAAGAAGGAAAGGGAATAAAGACTAGAAATGGGAAAGCCATAATTTTAGTCATTTCATAAGTCATTCATTATAATAAGAAATGTATTTACACTACTTGGGTAGATCAAATGTTCAATATAGAATCGGTCTTCCTAAAATAAAACAAAAAAATAGAATAAAGGAAATAAACTAGTGCTTTATGATATATGTGGACCCATTTATCATTTATGCCTTGTGAAATATGTTTGTACCTTCTTTGTTGGTAGGCTTCATAGTTGTTGGTTGTCCTGTCATATTTGTAGCCCATGATTTGTATATGATTTTTAGATCTAATCTTATATTATGTCATGAGAGTAAATACAACATTCCTGATTAACAACATCCGATCAATATTTCAACATGAACTTGATAATCAATAATAAAATAGAACATATCAAGTTAGTACATAAACAAGAATGAATTTAATAAAAGAAAATTAGATTGGGCCTATTTAAAATAGGATATCTGGATTATGTTTATGACAGAAGATTAAATTGAGAACAGGTAAAGAAAAGTACTTTTTTTTTCTTAGTACCAAGTGAATCTCTTTGGATGAATTGATGAGAAGCCGAAAGCTGGTTAAACCACTTTGATCTTTGAACATCTAAAAGGACTATCCCTAGGTGTAACTATAGGTCGTGCAAAGTTTGATGCAAAGTTTTGTCAATAATCACTGCTTTCATAAACTATTGTCAAGTCCTTACGAAACTACATACTGAACAACATCCAAATGAGACATGTTTTTTTAAGAACTCAAAGATTAAAAAACTAAATTTCTTATGTCAAATTAGAAGAAAAGACAAGAAATATAAACAATTAGATCTATGCTTTTCAAGAATTTTTTATAAGGTTTTACCAAGAATATTTGTGGCTTGTTGAAAGAGTTTAGGTAGTTGGAATGCAAATAATTAGTGCGAGAAGGAATGTTAGTGGACACAACAGGTTGCGGGAGTTTTTTTGCCCGAGCTTGTGCTGAATAAAGCCACATAAAACCAAATACATCAACCCTCTAATCCGGAATCTCCAAAGAAAGCCTCAGAGAGCACCACATTGGGGTTGCATGAAAGTATTTGGAGAAGTACCTTGGAGATTCATTATGTTTCCTTAGGTGTTGAACTCTTCTCTCATCAGCGATGATGGGAATCACAATATGGATGGTTCAAGGGAAGCAAGGCTATGGCATGAGATTATAGGCATGCATCCATATGTAATTTCATAAACTGTAAGGGGAAAGTTGGTAAATTATTCATTCTAAAAGCTTGAAAGAGTTGGCGAGAAGCTTGGAAACTGAAGGGAGAGATGGGTTTCCATGAGTCTATTCTTATTGGAGAATGACTAAAAGTGCACTTCAAATGTTGTTAGGCAAACAACCATAAAATGAGGTGTGGCAGTGGTTTGAAAGACAAAGTTGAGAACTACCCCAAACATGCCCATAGGGTAAGTTGATGTGGATGTCAGAATTTCCAGAGGCTTGATTAAATGTTATTTATAAATTTGATTTTGGAATTTAATATAACTAAAGCTTTGGATTCCAGGTTAGTTTTTCTTGTATACATGGGTTTCCACATGTAATTTCAAATCCTTCGGACTTTAAATGATTTTTTTTTTGAACTTAGGGCTTTATGCAAGCCATCCATATTTTCATGTTCTTTTACTATAGGTTTCCTTGAAACTTGAACTTTAGTGCCTTGGATTATGTTTTACTTTAGGTTCCTCTAGACTTACTATTTGCCTTTGGGCAATCTGGAACTTGTTTGGCTCCTATTAATCATAGGTCTATATGAATTGTTGAAGAAATCTGCAAGTTAATATTTATGTTTTGGAAGATCTGCGTGAAATCTGTATGCAGATAAAAGGGGCTATTATTAAATGTGAAGTTGAGGAGGATTTGTAGCTAAATCTATTGCTAGGGATGAACATATGGAGAAATCATATTTGACAGCTTACAGTTTGAACTTTAACAGTATGTAAGTAGTGTAAACTGTATTCTTCCAGGGAAGAACCTTCTTCTGAACTCGTCATTGATGGTGTATGCACTGGCCTGACCATGTCATGCTTGTTATTTTCTCACTACTTGAATTAGCTTTTGTGATGCTTATTTAATGCGTGTCTAGGTTTTGGAGTTTCATTTTTTGTTTTGAAACTGCTAAAGCGTATTATGTGGTTGGTGTGAAATCTATCCTCATGGTCTACTGCATCCAAGACATGAAATGACATTTTCAAGTTTTCTGAATTGTTTATTTAACCTTTTAGCACTATCTAAGCTTTCTTTTAGTCACTTTTATGAATTCGCTTTTCAGTCCATCAGATAGATACTAGCCTTGTTTTATATTTTTTAGCTGAATCATGATGACGTTTTTCTGCTTTCTGAAGGTTGTTAAGCGAGAAATTTGTGCTGTTGTTACTAAGGGAACACTTGTTGAGGGGGAGACATTGTTAACACGTCCAGATGCTTCTTACTTGATGTCAGTCACTGAAAAAAGCCAAAAATTTGAAGAGCACAATACGCAAGGCACAGTGCTTGGCATTTGTGTTGTGGATGTTTCAACCAGCAAATTCATGTTGGGACAGGTTTGTGATTATTATGTTAACTTAAAGTGGTTGAACTAGCATGCATAAGCATTAAAATAATTGTTTCAATGCATTGAAAGATTTGGGTCAATTCTAGTGTTCTCATGTTTTCCTTTTTTTTGAATGGATTAGTTTGAAGATAATTTCGAGAGGGACTGCTTATGTTCAATATTATCAGAATTGAGGCCTGTTGAGATTATAAAGCCTGCTAAGGTGCTCAGTACTGCAACTGAAAGAGTTCTCATGCACAATACTAGAAATCCTCTAGTGAATGATTTGGTTCCTTCCTCGGAATTTTGGAATGCTGACAAAACAATTTTGGAAATCAAGAAAAATTATAGCCCATCAAAACATTCTGGAAAATCAGGGATGATGGATGATGTTGATGGTGTACATAACCTGGGAGACTATCCTGGACTTCCTTGCATTTTATCAGAGCTTGATAGTGCAGGGCAAAATGGAAGCCTTGCTCTTTCTGCTTTGGGAGGGTGCCTCTTTTATCTAAGGCAAGCTTTTCTGGATGAAACTCTACTCAAGTGTGCTAAATTTGACGCACTTCAATGCGTGGCCTCTCTCGGACGAGTTCAAAAGCCATATATGATACTTGATGCTCCTGCACTTGAGAACCTTGAGATTCTGGAGAACAGAAATGGAAACCCTGCAGGGTGACTACAAATTGAAATTACTTTTTTTTTTTGGATGAAATAAGTCGCTAATATGATATATATTTTTTTTTAATACAGAACACTATATGCTCAATTAGATAATTGTGTGACGGCATTTGGCAAAAGGTTGCTTAAAAGCTGGCTTGCAAGGCCACTCTATGACCCTGGCTCCATCCTGGCTCGCCAGGATGCAGTTTCAGGTTTCAAGGTTAGTCTTAGTGACTCTTTATCCTACATCACAAGGCAATGGGCATGTTTAGCATACTATCTTATTTACTGTTTGTTAATTATAGGTGTAACGAAGTTTCATTATATTGTTAGACGTGGACTTATGTTCAATGGCTTTGACCTCTAAAGAGTGTTTTGGGCAAATTGTAGATATGTTTCTCATGTTTGTAATACGATTTAGGTACTTCCTAGATGTTTCAAACCCACCACTTATGTGCGCCTACCATGTTTATGGTAATCAATAGTTAGATATTTTCTATCAATTATTTCATTATGGGTCATCCTTTAGCTGTTTTTACTCTATAAATGAGGCAAGCAAGTCCCTTGCCATTTGGAAATTTGCAATGTAGATCTCCTTGTTCTTTCTCTGAATATACCTTCTCTTCCCCAAGAACTAACCCAACCTCCTGTGAATTAGGGTAATGGTTGAACAAAAAGAAGGGTAACATTGGGAAGGTGCGGCTGACTGACCAACCATCATTCTTCTTCTATCCTTGCATCCCTCATAACTGCCCTCTTCTAATCCTCCCATCATTTGTGGCATGGGTTAGAGAGAGAGAGAGAGTGATAAAATGATAATGCTAAGAATGTGTAGTGTAATCATGAAGCATGGAAATGATTGTATTATACAAATGAGGTTAGTAGCATCTAATGAGAGTTAGTTAAAAATAAACTTAGGTGATTTGAGCATGTACGATGGAGCGTATAAGATGCACCTATAAGATGAACATATGAGATTAATTTGGGAGAATTATGAAGGAAAAATTACTCCAAAGGTAA
Organism: Dendrobium huoshanense; assembly: GCA_016618105.1. Taxonomy (NCBI): domain Eukaryota; kingdom Viridiplantae; phylum Streptophyta; class Magnoliopsida; order Asparagales; family Orchidaceae; genus Dendrobium; species Dendrobium huoshanense. The sequence goes on along the minus strand of CM028357.1, from coordinate 51,971,524 downwards.
TATGACTATAAGCAATGCAAATAGTTTGATAGGCTTCTTGGAGGGCAAGAAGTGAGGTAGATACCTTTAGAGTAGGTGCAGACTCCCAAGAGGAAAATAGAAGAGAGGCAAAGAAAGAGAGGAAACTAGTAATCTTCATTCATGCTATTTGATTACAATCCACTATTTAGGTATACTAAGCTTACAAAATAAACATAATCTACCTAATACATACATTAAAATTAAATAGATAGACTTAGTCTACCTTACTAAAAGAACAAAATAAAGTAAAGCTCATTACTATTTATTTACAATATGTGCTATTTGTAGTTTTGTACTATTTAGGTAGATCTAGTTTACAAGATAGACATAATCTACCTAATACGTACCTTTAAATTAAATAGATAGACCTGGTCTACCTTACTAAAAGAACAAAATAAAGTAAAGCTCATTACATATTTGTAGATTACTTTTTTATGTTACCAATCTCGGCTATTTTGGAATTCTTCTTCTTCTTTAGTAGACTCTGATGATTGTTGGTTGGTCATTCATGTTGGTAGTCCATTCTCCACAATTTGCTTGTACCATTTTAGGATCCAATGAAATATATTGATGTTTAACACTCCAGTCGCCATGAAAAACTATATTGTCCTCAAGGTTGAGAGAAGCAAAGGATGAAGAGAGTGCTACAAAATTTGCTAATGTGGCATCCTTTGGTGTATTTAATTTCCATTGCAACAAGTCTTGACAGTTAGATTGGCCACGAAGCTTTATCATGTGGGATCCTAAAATGATATAAGGAACAAGGAGTGGTTGATCATTAGAAGGAAGTGTTAGGAGGTAAGCCACTGGGCTAATGGCCTCTTGAATTAGAAAATGTCCAAAACATTATTTAGCTAATTTGGAATGTGTTCTGCAGACAACAAGATTTTGCTTGAATGGTTGTTGTTTAATATGACTAGATCTCCTATTGAGAACTGCAAATCCCTTCTATGATGATCTACCATTAATTTCATGCATTTATGATCTTGCGACATATTCTAACGAAGGTGTTGTAAAAGGGTGTCATAGTTATTAATAAGGTGCTATAACATAAATGTCAGAAGTACCATAAAGATATGGGGGGATTGATAGGGGTAATCGACCATATAGAGCCTACAAAGGGGTCATTTGAATAGCCATATGAAGGGAAATGTTATAATAATGTTCAATCCAATAAAGAAATGTGGACCACAATCGAGTATTACTTGATGTAAATGCTTGAAGATATTGTTCTAAACAACGATTGTGGACCTCAGTTTGTGTGTGATATGTAGTGCTATAGTAAAGAGTGGTGCCACTTAAGGCAAAAATACGACACCAAAAGTGGCTTAATAAAATGTTGTCGCGGTCGGACACAATTGATCCAGGGAAGCCATATAATTTAACTACAATATTGGTGAAAAGTTCAGCTACTCGAGGGACGAATTAATTAGGTGGTAATAGGCCAAAATAAGCATATTTGAGCAAATGATCAATTACCATTAAAATTGTGGTGTACCCTTTTGAGTTTGGTAGGTCAATAATGAAATCCATAGATAAATCTTCCCAAATTTGTAATGAAATGAGTAAAGGAGTTAATAGACCGGCGTGAGACAAGGTAGAGATTTTAATTTTTTGGCATGTAAGACAATTATTAACGAAATTAGTGACATTTTATGGAGTCCAGGCCAATAAAAAGTTGTAGAGATACGTTTAATGGTTTTGAAAATACCCTGGTGGCCAACAAGTGGCATGGAATGAAATTCAGTGAGAATCTAATTTTTTAAAGGAGACTTACTAATATAAATTCAACCTTAAATATAGAGAATATTGTCTCGAATTTGATAATATGAAGGAGAGAGTTCACTTTTTGATAGTTGGGAAGTGAGTTTAAGGATATCAGGAGATGTAAGAGTTTCATTCTTTAAATCATTGATTAATGAAAAAGAGAAATTGGTGAGTGTGGAGGGTGAAAATAAGGCACATGGAAAAGGAACTCTTGCTTTAGGTAATCGAGGCTATGATTTAGCAGTTGTATTTGATTTACTTCGTTTATATTCAATGGAGAATTTAAAGCCTAAGAGTTTGCATCTTGGTTTGGTGTTTGAAAGATTTGTGTTTGAAGAATTCCAAGACTTTTATGACCTGTGTGAATAATGAACTCAATGCCTAATATGTATTGATGCCATTTGTAAATGGCCTTAGTGATGACATACAATTCTTTCAAGTAAGTAGAAAATTGGGCTAGATGAGTGTTCAGTTTTTTGCTGAAGAAAGTTATAGGATAATTGTTTTGTAGCAAAAAAGCTCCAATACCAATGTTTGAAGCATTGATTTTTAATAATAAATTATTTGAAAGATCTGGTAAAGATAAAGCAGGGGATGTGGTCATGATTATCTTTAGGTTGTTAATGACAGTAGAAGTGAGTCATTCCATTTGAAAGAGTTTTTCTTTAGTAAATCAGTTGAAGGGGATGCAATATATGCATAATTTGGGATAAAACAACGATAATAGCTTGTTAAACCCGAAAAGGAGTACATATATTTTAAAGAGGTTGGACTTGGTAAGTAGTATTTGATGGAGAATTGACAAATGAAATTTATTTAATTTAAGAAATAGCTTGTTTGTAGTTAAACATTGAAATACAAGGAGGAGGTGATCAACATGAAGTTCTAGAGTAGGATTATATATGAGGATATCATAAAACAAATAATGATAAATTTTCGAAGTAAAGATAAAAAAATTTGGTTTATTAAGGCTTGAAAGGTAGAGGGGGCAAGATCAATATTTAGATGATGAGGTTGAATAGTGAATAACTGGATGGTTGAGAAATGAGAAGTTAGGGATCACAATTGGTTGAAAGAAATGAGAGAGGATAATTGTAGTTCGCTTGAAACCATAAGTGGTTGATTTTGATAATTAAATTGCATAGTCAAATCATGATATTTATGTAAAATTTGTCCTAAGGATTGTAGCCAATGCATACCTAGGACAACATCGGCTCCATGGATGGACAGGACGAATAAATCTAAGGTGGCATGTAATCTTGCTTATGACATTGGGGTATTTTGCTGTGCAAAATAGTAAATTATTATTCCCTACTAAAACTTTAATTTGGCTGATGAGTTTGATGTGATGCAAACTTGGAGTTACACAAGATTATAAAAGAGAATTTACTAATAGATTAATCGTTATAAAATCATGCATCCATTCAAAGTTGGTTACAAGAGTTCTCCGTATTACACTTGCTTAGGCAAAGAGTTGCATGAAAATTAACCAAAACAATTTAATCAAATACAAAGGGGGGAAGTAATGTTAAAAGCTTACAACATGAATCCAAAAATTAATAACGAGTTGTTCACCTTGAGGACCTACTCTCTTTCCTACGATTCTAGGTTGAGCGGAGGAAGATCGTCCACGCTAGAAATGAAGTCGCCACTAGGAGGGAGGAGCCGAGGAATGTCGTTGTTGGGAAGGGACTCGGAGGTGGAGGTGGTACGGGAGGATGACCGTTGATGCTCCACTCGTAGTCTGAAAATTGATCGTCGACGGCGTCCACAAGGGTGGGGAGGATTCGATTCAAGTAATCTTCGATGGTGTCGTCAAAGCCAAATCCAACGTCGAAGAAAGGAGATCGAAGGACGTGGATGTATCCGTAGATGTCGTATTCGAGCCCGTGGTCAACCTCGGGATCCGCCATTCATGACGATGAAATACTTTAGCGGATGAGTTTGATGGTAGAATAGTCTTCTCTTGGCGGAGTTCCACAACACAAAGAGGAGAAGAAGAGATGTGGTGGCGGCTTGGGAGGGGAAACGGATTGAACCGGCGTGAGAGCTTGGGGGGGACGGTTATGGTGGAGAGGCTAGGAAATAAATTCAGGAAAACTGAAATTATTTCAGGTTGAGGTAAATAGGAGGGAATAAATTTGAGAATTTCAAATTAATTCCAAAAGGGGAGGGGTGGGGCGGTAATGGGAGAGAATTTTGGGCTGATTTTGTGGAGATTGAGAATTAATTGGGAGAGAGAAAGCCAAGGAAGGGGGCCGGCCAAGCATAGAGAGGGAGAGAAGAATTAGAATTAAGTAGAGGGGACCCACTCATGGTTTAAAATTGCGCAATATGAGGCTCGCCTTTGCGCAATTCCAGTAAAAAATGCCTCGATGCTTACGCCTTGAGTTTTTTTTATGAGGCTTGCGCCTCAACTTGGTTGAGGCTCGCCTCGCCTCACTGGCATGAGTCTTACGCCTCACGCTATATACATTAAAACTTACATAAATCTTAAAGTAAATGCCCGACATTGGACTCTATAGGAGAGGAGGAAGGGGAGAGAGCGGTTCATCATAATGATGATTCAAATGAAGAACCCCTTAGTGATGACAGTGCTGATGACTTATGAGTTCTTTATGTGATATGTCATTGCTATTTATTTTTGGAAATTTGAATTATAGGTTGATGAAAAGAATACTAGGATTTGGGAAAGATAGAATTTTGAGTTGAACTATATTTCATGTTGTCTTATTATTGGGATATTTTGATTTCACTTCATATCTTATACTTTTTTATGTTTTATATTATTCACTCATTAGTATATAAAAAAATTATCATTTTATGTTTACGCAATCTTTTGATTTTGAGGCTTACGCCTCAAATGGCCTTGAGGCTTACGCCTCGCCTCACGAATGAAAAACGCCTCAATACTCGAATACACAATTTTAAATATTGGACCCACTTGGTTAAACAAGGATTTGAATAAAATGTGAATATATTTCAGATTTTTATAATAGGGAAGTTTCCTAATAACAGGGCTATTAATTAGGATTAGTTTGAATTTCAAATTCAAATTGAAATCTAATTAATATGGAGGCCTCAAATTAAAGAATTATTTTAGGAAAATAGTAAAGGACTAAAAAAAAAACTGAAATTTGAATTCTTGGTCCAAGTGGGCTGGCGGCAAGCCTGGAAGGCTGCAAGGGTTTGGCGGCCGGGCCTCTTGGCCGGCAGTGAGGTGCAGTCGGCGGGCAGCTGGCGGCCAGATGGGGAGGGGGCGGCGGGATGGAGGTTTGGGGAGAGGATTGTGAGGGGAAATTGAAGGGAGAGAACGCCACGGCCTTGGGAAGAGAAGGGAAGAAATTTAAGCACGCAAACCACTAGTCTTTCTCCACTAGAACTCACGAAGAGATCTAAGACGCTCTCTCCTCAAGAACTCACCAAGAGATCAAGAGGAGATTGGGAACTCACAAAGAGAACAATGAAATAAGAATTTTCATTCATCAATAATCAATTCTCATACAAGATACAAGAGCCATATATATAGGCTCTACATAACAACTAATGTAAAAGACTAACATGCCCCTTGGGCTACAAAAGCAATCAACTACCCATGAGGACAAAAATGAAAAAAATTGAAAAAAGAAATGCATAATACATAAAATGCTAATACAAATAAGCATCAATAGTAAAGGCTCTCCATCATGGCCATCGATCTCCTGTGTCGTCTTTGATAAACGCGCCGAAATCTCCTGTCGATGTCCCCATCAGAGTTGAGATGTAAGAACAAGCTGGTGGATAAGATTGACTTGAATACAATTATGGATACTCCCACTATCTATTAAAATGTGAACCTTTTGATTATTAATAAAGCCATTTAAAGAAAAAAAATGGGGATTAAATTGTTTGTCTAAGACATTCAAACTAATTTCATATGAAAGATAATGGTTATCATCAATATCAAGAGAGGAGGGAGGAGACTCTATACATTCACTATCGTCAGCGCCAAGTAATAAGTATAATACATTAGGGCAGCGATGTTGGGATCCAAATTTTGCATCACAATTTAAACCAAGGCCTTTTTCATGTCTATGTTTAAATTCAACAGGAGAGTTTGCGAATTCGGAGTTTAGAAGGTTTATGGATGGTGAGAGATAGGCCAAATGAGTGGGATTGAGGTTGGATGGAGGGAGATAAGTAGGAGGTGTAATCTTGGTAGATGGATTAGAAGGATTTGATTTACGCTAATTTGAGGATGGGGTAAAAAAGAAGCCTTGAATTTTTTATTCATGACATCTAGCAAAGTCCATTGCATCCAAAAGAGAAGTAGGACGAGAAAGTAATAGTTCATATTGTAATTCTTGCTTAAGTATGGAAATTAAATAACTAATAAGGGTAAACTCCAATAGATTAAGAACTTTAAATGCAAGATTTTCAAAAGTTGTTTGTTAATCTGGAGCAAAAGTTTGTTGGGCTAATCTTGAAAGATTCTCATATAAATCCTCATAAGAAGAAAGGCTAATTCGGTGTTGTAAAGATAAAATAAAATCAGACTAAGAAAGAAATTGACCTTTTATCCTAAGTCATTGATACCATGTAAACGAGACCTTTCAAATGAAAAGACGCAATTCTAACACAATGAAAATTAGGAGTATTATGAAAATCGAAGTATTCTTGTATTTTTAAGATCCATCTTTCCATTTCAGATCCAGTAAAGTGATGAAGTTCAATTTTCATAGTTTTAATATAGGAAAAACATGGAGAAACGGTGATCAATTGTGAATTAGGAAAGGGGTCGGTAGATCCAATAATACTGACGGAGGAAGTAGGATCTTGATTGCGAAGGGAAAATGGCCGGCAGTGCATAAGTTGTGAAGACACTTATCAACGGAATCCACAAAGGTTTAAAAATTGTTGGATGGAGGTGCAAATGGAAGTGAATTGAACATCGACTTGTTGGAGAGATTTTTGGATTTCGACAAGTTGCAAGTCATGATTACTTTGCATTGAACGTAAAGCTTCTGCCAAATCAATATTCTTCATGTTGAATTTTGGAAAGATGACATTCTTTGATACAAGAATTGGTACATGTACTAAATTAAAAATGAGAAAAATGGGTAGAATATGTAAAATAAAAAAATCAGCAAAGAATGCGAAAAAGGAGAAGCTGATGGAAATTGTTAAAAATATTGTTCATTTATAAGCAAAAAGCAGGTTGCCGGAAAATCTTGAATCCTTGTATTTTGTTGAAGCTTGTAGAAAAAAACAATGGGAGGACTGTTGGAAGGATCTTGCCGATCTTGGCAATTGGTGGAAATGAGGTTGGTTGATGCAAGCTTGTAGGTAGGGAGTTAATCTAGACCGACGACTGAGATGTGGGGCTGTTAGGAGGTTAATGAACATTATATCATGCTCAAGTATTTGCTATTGTTAAATGTTTAATATTCAACATTTGAGAATGATTGTATAATTGAATTTATATATATATATGCACGAGAAAAATTTCTTTACAAATTTGTATGACATGTGATATAATGAATGAAATAAATTAAATGAATATTAATATACAAATAAAAATTATTAAAAAGGAAAATGTGCATGCATGCAAATACAGGAGTTCACCCTCTTTTGGTACTAGTTGGGGATGCAACATACCCGTGCACTTTAAATGGAAAAAAATGAAAATTATTGTACCTTTATTTGTACAAAATTTAGACGACTCTTCTATAATAAATAAAAAGAGAAAATGAATAAATGAAAATGGAAAAAGTAATAAATGAAATATAAAAATAAATAATTTATTTAAAAGGCATAATAAGAATCTACAATATATGAATGTTATTTAAATGTTAACTGTACGAGAAAGTCAAAGAAACATGATTGATTTTATGTATGTTTAGCTGCTATATTATAAACAGTGATTATCCACTGAGTTTAATATGTAAACTCACTGTTAAATTTAAATTTCAGATAAATCTTCTGAGAAATAAATGACTGAAAGAGAAGAATTCGTCTATAGAAAAAGGAGATAAAATGAAGATAAGAAAGAATTGGTTTATGTATGTGTTCAATTTGAAAAATTGTTTTAGTAGCTCTTCAGTTATTTGTGGAATGCTAGTTTTTTAACAATTTTTTGTTATAGAAAGAAAATGTATTAATTGTCCGACCGTTTGTTCCCGTCTCATTAATTGGAGCCTACTGTCTAGGTAATGACATTGAAAGACCTGTCCAGATCAGTTCTTGGAGGCTTATGAAGGGGAAGTTCAGAGGGATTGTGGTATGGATGGAAACATGGTTGGATGAAGTGAACGAGAGGCAACAAGTGGAAGAACTTGAGTGCTAGACCGTGGAAAGGAAGAACTATAGAGAGAAGAAACCTCTTGCAATGACATGATGTTAGTGCAACAAGAGCACCATTGATAGGCTTCTTGAAGGCCAATAACTGAGGCATCTTTAAGATGTCCCAAGAGGAAAATAGAAGAGAGGGAAAGAAAGAGAGGAAATTAGATATTGGCATTCATGCTATTTGATTATAATAGGGGCTATTTATACTACTTGAGTAGATCAAATTTACAAGATAGATATAATCTAACTAATACATACCTTAAAATAAAATAGATAGACGTGGTCTACCTTAGTACTATAATAACAACAACAATCCTTTATCCCACTATGTGGGATCGGCTACACGAATCATTTTTTCCCATCGTGTCCTATTAAGAATCAAATTCTCGTCTAAATCTAATAAAGAAAGGTCATTTCTATTTGTAGACTACTATTTTTATATTACCAATCTTGGCTATTTTGGAGTTCTTCTTCTTTAGTAGACTTTGATGAGTTTTAGTTGGTCCTTCATATGTTGGTAGCCTATTCTTCACATTTGCTTGTGCCATTTTAGGATCCAATGAAATATTTTGATGTTTAATATAGTTTTACTCAAAATAGATTTAAAACTTCATGCGATACTTGATGGGAATGAATGGATAATAACGATTCATAAAGCCAAACTTAAATAGTTGAGTTAAGGTGATTGACGATGATGATAATATATATATATATCTACACTTCCTAACCTTTCTCTTTTTTTTTTAAGCAAAAGAAGATAGGCTTTGACTCATCCCTTGCTCTCTCTAGTAGGCCTCATACCAAGTTGTGTTCCCCCTACATTTTTGGGCGTGGTGATGGAGTCAATAAAATTTTCTTGAGTGGGCACTACTAAAAATAAGGGCGGTGTTGAAACAACTTTGTGCAAAGTATCTTTGACTTGAAATTTAAAATTTTGAGTTTATTCTGAGTTAAAATCGATTAGAATTTGACCTGTAGTTTGTGAGCTAACTCAACTTCAAGTTAATCAATTTTGAGTTGGTTTGAAATCAATTAAAGTTGTCTCAAAATTATTGATGCAGAACTTGCATGATATTTTATTCGTTCAAACTTAAATTCAATATTGTTTGAAATGATTCAGAATAAACAACACACATATATATATATATATATATATATATATATATATATATATATATATATATATACATATAAAGTTGATTTTAAATTGATTCATAATTCAAGTATGCTTCAAGTTCTGATTTATATTGCAATCCCTAACTTAGATTCTACGAACATCAAATTTAAAAGAGTTAGAGCAAATAATAATGCGTTTAAAGATGATTTCATAAATTGTCAATTAACTGCATTAGTTGTGGTTTCTTTTTCCTTGGTTGATCTATTTTTTGTTGCCTATTTAATGTGCTGTATGATTCGAGCACAATTTGTTCTCGTTGTTCTAGAGAGATTTTTTTGTTGCTTTTCGTCATTGATTGGTGGATGAAGACTATGATAGGAAGTACTTGTATTCACAAGCAAATCTAACCAAAATTAAGTACCAAAACACGAAAATTGTTGTTCACAGCAGTAAAACAGTAAAAAATAGTGGGGAATTAGAGGAAAACTGTAGAAAAATCAAAGTACAACTTGTATTCCACTAGACGATGAATAATATAGCAAGATACAATTGATCCTCAATTCGAGAGGAGGATTGATCTCTCCCAAATCTCTGGCAACGCCAAGAGCCCAAAAAAAAATCTAAAACTAAGAGATCTCAAATTTCAGCCAAATTCAAGATGTCATAACCCTAGGAAAACAAACTATTTAATGCATACAAATCAAAAGGAATTCCCTAAACAGTCCCTACATTCAAATTTCTCTCTTAATCCTCCAAAAAATCCTTCCTAAAACGCTCTCCTTGAGCGGTCGGACCGGTGGAGATTCCGCGGTTTTGCGAAAATGCACGTCCCGTGCGGACCGGCTGGACCGGTCTAACAATACTCCCCTCCAAAAATCCACCTTGTCCTCAAGGTGGAAATATGCTCGTGTTCCCGCGGAGGTGGCATTCCTTGAGGTGACTGAAAAACCTCACTGTATAGCTGAACCAAGGGCTGCACGGACAGAGAAACATCCCCTCCCTCTCCAATCTGATCGCATCCAACCTGTGTAGTCCCACCACATAATCTTCCCCCATCTCTTGTATGTCCCTAACCATGGTCTTCAGTGATGTCATGGTTTTGGATAGCCCTGCATCTCCCCTTATAACCACCTTTTTCCCATCCACCATTAATTTCTATCATGAGTGCTCCTCAATTGTCCTTGATTTTCTCCAAAGTTTGCAACCATTTCATTCCCAGGATGACATCAGTACTTCCTAACTCTAGCGAGAGAAAGTCCTCCCTTACTTGAATCCCCTGGATGGTCAACACCACTCCTTTACAGATTCCCTGGCCTTTCTCCACCTTCCCTGTACCTGTCATCACCCCATAACATGGTTTAAAATTGCGCAATATGAGGCTCGCCTTGAGGCCCGTTTTTGCGCAATTCCAGTAAAAAACGCCTCGATGCTTACGCCTCGAGTTTTTTTATGAGGCTTGCGCCTCAACTTGGTTGAGGCCCACCTCGCCTCATTGGCATGAGGCTTACGCCTCACGCTATATATATTAAAACTTACATAAATCTTGAAGTAAATGCCCGATATTGGACTCTACAGAAGAGGAGGAAGGGGAGAGAGCAGTTCATCATAATGATGATTCAAATGAAGAACCCCTTAGTAATGACAGTGCTTATGACTTATAAGTTCTTATGCGATATGTCATTGCTATTTAATATTTATTTTTGGAAATTGGAATTATATGTTAATGAAAAGAATACTGGGATTTGGGAAAGATAAAATTTTGAGTTGAACTATATTTCATGTTGTCTTATTATTGGGATATTTTGATTTCACTTCATATCTTATATTTTTTTATGTTTAATATTATTCACTCATTAGTATATAAAATTTTTATCATTTTATGTTTACGCAATTCTTTGATTTTGAGGCTTACGCCTCAAAACGCCTTGAGGCTTACGCCTCGCCTCACGAATGAAAAACGCCTCAATACCCGAATACGCAATTTTAAACATTGCCCCATAACAACCGGTATCCACCAATTTCACTCTCAGTTGGTTTACGACTTGAGTGGAAATGAAATTGTGGGTAGCCCCACTATCAATTAGCACCACCACCTCACGGTCAGCTATCTCTCATTTCACTTTCATAGTGTGACTTAAAGTGAATCCCACTACAGAGTTCAGAGACTTCTGCCACATCCAGGTGCAACTTCTCATTCTCCTCTTCAGATATTCTCCCACCTCCCTCTTCGTCTTCCTTGTCTTCACAGACAAGGAGAACCTGAAGAGTTCGGTCCTTGCACTTATGCCCTAGCATGTACTTCTCATCACATCTGAAGCACAACCCCTTTGCCCTCTTCTCCTGCATCTCCTTCTCTGTTAGCCTCTTGAAATTTTCCCCACTCCCTCCTCCTACTGGCTTCTCCCGGGTGGTCTCATTAATGTTGCCTAATACAGTCCCCTTGGGTGCTAGAAGAGTGGTCGTTGTCCTGTAAGAGCCTCCTGAATAGTTTCCTCGAGCCTCTCTTTTAGAGTTCTTCTGGTCTTCCACCAACTGGGCCAACTCCATGGCCTTGCCTAGATTCCTTGGCTCCAACACTCTGACTGCTGTTCTTACCTCCGGTTTCAGCCCCTTCATGAAATTCCCTTCCAGGGCTGACTCCGAGATATGATCCAGTCTACTAGCCATATACTCAAACCTGTCCCGGTAATCTACCGCCGTGCCTTCCTGGGTAAGGGCAAAGAATTACTCATAGAAGTCTCCTCCCTCATCTGCTCGAAAATGCTATAATAAGCATTCTTTGAACTCCCGCCAGCTCTGGATGTCCCTGTCTATCACGCCACTGATACCAGGCTAAGGCTTTTCCCTCCAAGCACATTCCCGCTGCTGTCAATTTCCCCTCCTCCGTTAGCTCATTGATAGCAAAATATAGCTCCACCTTATAAATCCACCCATGGCCATCCTCACCCTCAAAGATGGGCATCTTCAGCTTCCTCACGTTTGGATCTTCTCCGTTTCCTCAGTATCCTCCATAACCTCCCATTCCTCTAAGGGGAAGAGCTCCCCAAGTGTCCCGATCATCCCTCCGACAATTATACTCGAACCCCTCTTCATACCCTCCCCTTCTTCCTTCAAAATCAGCCCATCGACGCTGAATTCTTTCGAATTCAGCACCTCGACGATGCAATTCCTCCCTTCTCTTTTCAAAATCAGCAACTCGACGCTGAATTCTTTCAAATTCAGCACCTCGGCGATGAAATTCCTCTCTTCCCCCTTCAAAATCAGCACCTCGACGCATGATTCTCTCAAATTCAGCACCTCGGCGAGGAAATTCTTCCCTTCTTCCGACAAAATCAGCCTCCCGTTTGTCGTATCCCCTACTCATCTCTTCTCTAGAAAGCGGTTCTAGAGGGGGCATGTCATTCTCCTCCTCCAGGATCTCCACCTTCGAATTCCTCCTCCCCCGCAACGGGTTCGGATTTCCTCCCATGCCATGGCAGTCGGTGGCCTCTCTTACTTCCGATGTCGCCGGATTGGTCTTCCTTTCAAGTAACTTCTTTATCATTTCTTCCATAACCGCGAACTTTCCTTCCAATCTTTCATTGTTGGAGGTGATTTGATTTTGAAAATAAAAAAATTTTCCCTCCAGATCTGATTTTAATTGTCCCAATTCGCCTTCCAATACTTCAACCTTCTTTCCGGCCATCGTTCTTCACCACAGTCTTCACGTAACTCACTTACGGAAGCCAAAAGCTTGCTGAAAATTTCAGAGTTTCAGTCGCCTAATGTCCCAAATCGGCGCTCTGATACCAATTTGATAGGAAGTACTTGTATTCACAAGCAAACCTAACCAAAATTAAGTACCAAAACACGAAAACTGCTGTTCACAGCAGTAAAACAGCCAAAAACAGTGGGGAATTAGAGGAAAACTGTAGGAAAACTCAAAGTACAACTTATATTTCACTAGACGATGAATAAAATAGCAAGATACAATTGATCCTCAATTCGAGAGGAGGATCGATCTCTCCCAAATCTTTGGCAACGCCAAGAGCCCAAAAAAAAAATCTAAAACTAAGAGATCTCAAAATTCAGCCAAATTCAAGATGTCCTAACCCTAAGAAAACAAACTATTTAATGCATACAAATAAAAAAGAATTCCCTAAACAGTCCATACATTCAAATTTCTCTCATAATCCTCCCAAAAATCCTTCCTAAAACGTTCTCCTTGAGCGGTCGGGCTGCCCGATCTCCGCAGGAGCCGGAGATCTCGCGGTTTCACGAAAATGCCGGTCCCGTGCGGACCGGCCGGACCAGTCCAGTGGACCGGTCTAACAGACTATTTCAGGAAGGCATATCATAGTTGTTTGAAAAAATAGTTATGAGAGCAAAAGTGAGAATGAAGAAAAAAAAAAAAAAACTTTGCCAAAGACTTGAAACCAAGTACACAAATTATGTGGTTTGGCAATATTGATTACCTTATGTCCACAGGAAAATAGAGAAATATTCCACTGTCATTGAGAAGGTTATATCATGATCATCTCTTCCGCACACTCTAAATATTGTAAGATTGATAGGATCAAACAGCAAAGTAAGAAAATTGTAGTTGTAGATATTAAAGAACCTTTCAACGTATATCCTGCACAACAGCAAGATATTTTTTTGGTACTATCCATTTTCTCGCAACACCTCCATGCTTGCATTGGCACTACCACACTGCATTGAAGTAGTTCTCCTTGGTCACAAACTAAATAACTAAACAGGCTTTTCTCTCTTTTACGGTTTTATCTTTAGCTGCCCCCACCCCTTTTTCTCTCCATCCCTCTTTTTTCTATCCATCTCTTTGTATTTATTAGTTTCTCTTTTTACACCTTTGTTATTATACACAACTTGTTCTCAATTTCCATTACAGCCCACACTCTAGTTCTTGATAGTCGCTCTCAACTCATGCCCTCTCTCTCTCTCTCTTTATATATATATATATGCACGCGCGCGCGTGTTCATATATATCTTGTTTTAATAATGACTTACTGCTGCGAAGTCAAATAAATTTTTGCTCATTTTTTTTATTTGAAGCTAATGCATGAAAATATAATTTGCAAAAAAAATTAATCTTGTTCTTATCCAAGAATAAAACATAATTCACTTAATTTGTATGCTTTCATAAAATGAGATGCTTTAAATTATGTGTTCATCTTTAACCTAAAATTTGGCATCCACTGAATAAACAAATTGGCCATGATCTGGAAGGCTCTTTGTAGTCATCATAGTAGTCAGTGTAATATCTCAGCCATGTTCAAGGTTTACATTATTTCTAAGTCACTGATCCTCGTAAACATTCAGCTTCTGGCCTAATAAAAGATTTATGCTTCATTAATCTTTATTCTCGGTGCTTCTTGCTCCTGGATCCCATTGTATCTTTTACTTTTCACAACATTGCATTTCAAAGTTTGATACGTCAATTGATCCACTAGAAACCTGTGAGGGTGCTGTGAAAGCAAGGGGCCTGTGGGAGAACCATTGCTCTTAGGGCTCATTTGGTTGCTTGATATTAGAAATTATGTTTTGAAAAATAATAAATTTGTGAAATCTATCATTTGGTTGAATATGGTTAGACACTAACATTTATTTTAAATTCCACAAATTCTCTAACTAACGGTTGTGCAGGCAAGTAGTAGTAGGAAGATATTTGTTATGTGTAGTTTTTCCGAAGTTGTAATTCCTTGAATTAAGTAAAACCTAAAGTCTAATCAGCTGACAGCTTATCTCATTGGACAAGTGCATGCACAATATTTAAATCAATGGTTATGACATATGGAATACTTGCTTCATGGTTCTACAATTTTATTTCTATTACCGGAATATGAGTCCGTTTTTTTTTTTTAATTTTTTATTATTATTAATTTTTTTGTGTACATTGAGTTTGCTTGTAGGGTGTTAGTCTTGCCTATGCACTGGAGTTTCGTAAAATGCTGTCAAGACTTCCAGATATGGAGCGCCTGCTTGCACGCCATTTTGCTAGCTGGTAATTTTGTTGTCTTGGAAGTTAAGAACACTTTTTCTTGAAAAGTTCTTCTGAAAACTTAGAACATTTAAGATGTTTTCAAATTTATTTTCATTATTCAAATTTCATATCAAGTTTGTATGTTTTTCTCGAAGGCCTCTTTGGTTTGCTAATTGTTTGATTTGTTTATATGAGGTAATTTCTGTTGTAAAATCAAATTCTTGTTATTGTACAAACAATATCAAAGTACTTTTATTTACAAGAGTATCACCCAAAATTTGAAGAGCATAACAAAACTACTACTTTCATTTTAAATGATTTATTAAGTTCTCAGTGATTTGGTTCATTATACACAATATGATAAATTTTAATGACGCATGTGTCACGACCCGTCCCGGATGCTCGATCTAACGAGGCGGGTACGAAAAGTCGGACGATAGTACATTTCCAAAAGTATAAAATAACTCATCATCAAAAACTTTTCTATAAACTGAAGAGCCACTAAACACAAAAATCTAATTTACCTGTTATCATTTGCACGGCGTCTTCTGTAAACATGTTCTTCTCTTTCTGCCATTTCTTTTCTTAGGACTTACCTGAAACATTTAAACTCGTGGTTTAAGTTTACTAAGTAAACTCAGTGGATAATTCTCATCTTCACTTAATATACATAAAAATCACTAAGATAAAATAAAGTTTAACATTTACATTAGTGTACTTTTGCTTCACTTTATGAATTTCCTTTCATGAATTTCATTTAAACATTTCTCAGTCATATATATCTCATCATATAACATTATATTCATTCATAAAATTTCTTTTAAACTATATTCCTTTTTCCCTTTTGAATTCATACAGGAGCACAGTCTAAATGTACTCAAAAGTACAACCATTTCCATTTCCTTTATCCATTGCCGTTACATTTTACCTTTTTTACATGCACGGGTACGTTGCTTCCCCAGCCAGTACCATACGGGGGTGAACTCCTGTATACTTTGCATGCATAACCTTTTTCCTTTTTGTTTCATTTGATACTATGTCATTTTCCTTTAATGTTTATGTATTTGTATTCTTAGATGTATAGATATGCATTTCAATTATTTTCCATTTCCTTTGCATATATTTTCTTTCACATATATTGGTAAATTTCCACATGCTTATAATATTTCATTCATTTCATTTATACCAATTCGATATTAATGCATGTATTAGAATTTACATTGTCTCATCTATAACTATCTTCAAATGGAATAGCATGTATAAAATACAATCAATTGTATGAATATACTTTGAATTTTGAAATGAAAATAACTAGTAAAAATTTTCACAAGCATAATTACCCACTTTATTCCTCCCAAAACTTCGATTCTTGGAGCAACCTCAACTTCGAGTTCCTACAACTTTCACAAATGTAACTTCTATAAAAACGTGCTTTTATAATAAAATTGAAAATAAACTTGTATAATAGGAGAGTCACTTACAAAGAAGAAAAATGGGATTTTTCTAAAAATCCCTAAATCCTTCTCTCCCAAAATTCTTCTCTTTGCTTCAATTCTCTTCCTTTACCTTTAAGAAATATATTGTTCGCTTTAAACGAAGTAAACGAAGGAATTTATACAAAAATCAGAAAGAAATTCAACAAACCTTTTTCCTTCTTTTTCCTCGGTCGTTTCCTCCCATTCGTTGCAATTTCTCCCAAAATAACACTCTGATAACGATAAGAATGAAAATGAATCACTATTTCTTACCCTTGAAGATAATCATTTGCTAAAATCGGAGAAAAGAATAACCTACCTCGATCTCGCGTGAAGTCCCGACCGTCCGCCCTTCTCAGTTCGCGAAACCGTCTCTGTTTCGCGAACGGCTCTGTCCGTTGCTTATAATAGGTTCGGCCGGTTCGACTGAACCGGCCGGACCGAACCGGTTATTACAGCATGAAAAAAACTTCCTTTAATTGCTTTTGTGTTGGAACATGTGGCTATTTTTTTATCAAATTATATCTTGAATTTTCTCGCTAATTTCAATGGGTGGGTGAAGTACCAATTTACAAAGATAAGGCAGTGGACAGTATACTTGCTTAGTTTTACTCCCATTGTACGGAATCTATAGAGGGCATGAATCTTGATACGCTCTTGATTAGACTATTGAAGCTCATGCAATGAACTACATATGAATATAAGATGGTGTCAGCCAGTTTGTCTGTCTACAATGCGTGTGCCCTCATAGGAGCATTTGACACACTGAGGTTCAAAAATAAGCCTCAAGTGTGAGACTCAATCCATGCACTGAATTTGATGGATTGGAAATCAATTCTCCTTTGCTCAAAGATGGTTTGCTAATTTAGTTAGAATCAAATTGACTCAATGTGTGGTGTATATGCATATTATAATTTTGTCACTCAGAAATTATGTAAATATTATAATAAATGCTTACAATATTTCACAAAATCATGACACAGGTTAGCTAAAAAATTGACTTCAAATTAATAGTCTCAAGTGATTTTAATGTAGCTTTGACTCAATACCAAGCTGTTTACAAATTTACCAATTTTGAATCTTGAATTTGGAGATGTTCTTAATGCCTATTTAGTCAAATAAAAATGTTATTTTATTATATATATAAATTTTGTATAATATTTATTTAATTAAGTGTTGGCTCATGTTTTCAGACCTAAAAAAATGTTACCCGACCCAAAATCTTTGCGGTGGGGGCATGCTTTTTTTCTCTTGAGGCAAAATAAGCGTTGATAAAGTACTATCTAGTGATTTTTTTTAGAAGATTTATTTTTCTAGTTTCAATTTTTTTCTATGGGCGCAAGTCCTTATGGTTCATTGCCACTGTCATGTGGGAGACAACGGTTGATTAAAATTTAATAGTATAGTATCTTTTATAAATTGGCCATTGCAATGACTCTTTTGGTGCATGAAAATATATGATCCACTCTTATGCTTAGAGGGGTTGATTTGGGCAATAATGACTCGTGTATAATCAGGACCTTATGATTCTGTTATTCCGGACAATCAGGGGCTTTAGTCTATAGGATATGCATCTTGATAACAATCCAAATAATTGCAAAAAAAAAAAAAAAAAAAAACTATGGCTTGTCTTCTTATAGGGCATATTTGTGAGTCTTAATCATTAGGCTCAATACTCCATGTGCCATGGTTGAAGTTGACATTGCCCAAGTCATAACAATTATGCAATTGTAAAATAACGATTATAATTCACTCTGGACTGAGTCCTCTATATATGGGAGTAGAGTTGATGGGGTCTATAAATTAATAATATTCTAAAACTTGACCCTCTGTGCGAAAATAGAGTAGACATGTTCGACATGTTGACACTTGACAGTAACCCAGGTGGTAAAATAACAATTGCAATTGTGGAGCTCACTGCAATATTTTTTCCAAGTATTTGCATAAAGCTTTGAAAGCGTTGTTAAAATTTTTTTTTAAAAAGAAAGTTATGGGACTGACAGGGATGCAAGTCCCATAAAAATATTCGAGATGAAAGCCCAATTCCTAATGAAATGCTTGTTACAATTATTGGGGAAATTGAATTTAAATGCTACATATATATAAATCCAGTTGAACTCAATCCTATGCAAGTGAGCATGTAGAGTAGACAAGATCTATAGGACGTAAAACTTTTTAATAAGATCCTCGACAAGTAAATAGTATTATGGGATTATTTGTTATTGCATGCTATTTTTTCATCAGGTGTTGACACGTGGAAACCATGTCAAATATTTTTTGCATATCGTTCATGATAGCAATGGCGTGTTTTATAGTATATGCACCTTCACATTTCTAATAAAAAAAAGCTTCTTATGCTTGGAAAAATGATCATTGAAATAATTGGCTCACTTATTGCACTAATATGGGCACATCTGAGATCTATAAATGTTTGAGAGTTTATTTTTGTGCTTCAAGGATAAATAAATTTTCCTTATGATTTCATAATGAGGTTTGAGTTGTCTTCATTTACAACTTTTGATGCACAAAGTTTCATAAATCACCTTATATGCATTGAATGTTTTATACTACAGATATATTCACTCCATTCTAATCATTCATCCAATCAAAATGTGCAATTCACTTTTGAGCGTTGTAGTGAAAGAAATAATATAAGTATTGAAGGATTGTGGGACTTAAGTCAACCAATCTTGGCCAGAAATTTTAAGCACGAGGACTAAAGATTTTAATCATTGGATCGATCCTCTTATGATCCTTAGTTTTTAATCTGTCTCCTCTTCCTATTTTGGCCGTCAGCCTCACTTGGGATTTTTTTTATAGGTAGCTTTGATTTTTTTCTTTTGTAAGTATTTTGAAGAAGTTTATAAATACTTACACTTTATACATAAACCAATCAATAAAATTCGAAGTGTTCTTTTTTAAAATTTTTCTACATGATATTAGAGTGAGGTTAAGGTTTTCATCCTTGTCAAGATTCTTCCTTCCCATCATTATATTAGGATTCTTTGACTTCTCTTCCAAGAAGTCAACCCATTTAACTATCATGATATAAAAATAATTTAATGCTGACATCAAGCTATTTTAGATTGATAATGCACATGTTAATTACACACTATAATATTTTTTTTCCAAAAAGAAGTTATCATCCACTGATCCTCAGGTTCTGACATTCCCCAAAAAATGGAGTATAAGAAAGAAAAAATTGCCATCTTTTAGAAGTCATAAAGACTTTTCTATTTTAGAATCAAGAGTTAAAAAGATATTGGTGAGAAACAATTTTAACTGTCGTATACTTAATCAATAGATTACCCTAAAGAGTGATTAGATTTGAAAGTCATAAACTATTTGATTGAATTTTTCCCATAAATAATTTTCTCTCAATTACTCTTTCAAAGTTTTTTGGGTGCATTGCCTATATCCATATCGACACGAGGGTAAATTTGATCTTAGATCTCTTAATTGTCTTTATTGGGCATTCTTTTGCTCAGAAATGGCACAAGTGTTGTCATTCACCACCATTTTTTTTGTTTCAAAGAATGGTCTCTTTGATAATAAGCAAAGTTTTTTTAATTAAACTTATCTTTAGGGGGAGAACACTCAACTAGAAGAAAAGTTTGATGTCTTTATTAGGCATTTTTTTCGCTCAGAAAGGGTATAAGTGTTATCGCGCATCACCATTTTTTTTTTTGCTTCAAGGAATGGTATCTTTGATAATAAGCAAAGTTTTTTTAATCAAACTTATTTTCAGGGGGAGAACTCTTAATTGGATGGTAAGCTTGTTGAAACATCTATTTTTATTTTGACATTCTTACAACATAAACTCTAACAAATTCAGACATTATACCCCTTAAGTCTATACAAAGAAAGAATAAGCCCTACGAAAATCTCCAGCAAACTCAATACTTGGAACTATTATCAAGTAACAATGATCAATCCATCACTACACATTCTCCTATGTATCTCATCTCTTAGTATATATTTTCTTAAATTTTTTCTCTTACCCATGAAGTCCTTATTAGAAATATCAGCTAATTCTATTATAATATCACAATATCTATTTGAGATTTTTTGAAAACAATAATTGAAAGGATGCCACATAAGAAGAGTTGAATGCTTTGAAAAAAAAATCACACATGCGAGATCATTGAACTACTAAATAGGGAAAAAATGGTAGGACGAAAATGATTTTTTGAACTTTAAAATATAGTGCAAATGAAAGCCAGAAGTGGTATAGATCAAGATTGGTAGCTAAAACTTAATCCTATAAAATTTTATAAAGCAAGATTGGTAGCAAAAAAAAATCAGAACAAGTATTCCTCTCTCAATAAACATATTTCATGGATCTACTAGAAGAAACAAAAATGACGGATGGTAAATCTTGCAAAACTCCAATTGAATCAAGTAAAAAAAATGGATGTCGATGAAGGAGAAGTAGACATGAAAAAATAATATAAAAAAATTAGTTGAACAAATGATTTATCTCACACCCATCTATGTATGACATTTGCAGTGATTCTCATTAGTAAATTCATCTCATTAGGAAATTCATGCACAAACCCAAAAATTCTAACATTCAAGATGCTTATAGAATCCTTATATATATCTTAAATTAAGTCCCGGTAAAAGAATCCTTGATAAAAAGTAGAATACTTTACAAAGTGAAGGATATATTGATTTAAACTATGAAAGATTGCTACTTGATAGAAGATCCACCACTGGATATTATGCATTTTTGGGTGGAAATCTTGTAACATGTAGGAGCAAGAAATAATATGTTGTTTCAAGTTCTAGCACCGAGTTTGAATTTAAAGTTATTGCTCAAGGAATCTGCAAGCTTTTCTAGATCAAAATTAATTTTGAAGATTTCAAAAATCAAATGGGAAGGGCGAATGAAGATATATTATGACAGCAAACTTTGTAATTTCAAGTTGAAAAATATTGTAAATAAACTTGTAATGGTCTATATATACCATGCAGTTTGAGAGGGAGTATTGAAGGATTGTGGGGCTCAAAAGTCAATGAATGTTAGCACAAATCCTTGAGCATATGGATTAAAAGTTCTAATCATTGTATTGATTCTCTTATGATCCTTAAATTTCAATCCATATGTCTTCTCTTACTATTCTAGTTGCTGGATGACCCTCTGGGGAATTCTTTTTGTTTGATAATTTTGATTTTTTTTTTTCATTGTAATTTGTTTAGAGAAACATTGTCGTTGCCAGGTCTCAAGCTCTGGATGAGAAAAGTGGAGAGTTGTGTTAGGTAGCCGACAACCTATGTAAAATTTATCGAATAATCATGACATGAATCATTTAATACATTGTGTTAATGCTAATACATTCCTTGGAAGTGACGTGATGTATTATGACCTGAATATAGCGAGAAGTGTACAAGGGCTGCTGCACTGGCGCCCGGGTGCAGTGTTAAATAGGCAATGATTCTGATAGGAAGTGCTTGTATTCACAAGCAACCTATCCAAAATCGGCGAACCAACAGTAGCCAAATGGCTGTCCACAACAGGAAAACAACACTTGTCCGGGAAAATACGAGAGAAAACTCAAGAAAAGACTTGTATTCCACTTAGACGATGAATAAAAGAGCAAGATACAATTGATCCTCAATTCGAGAGGAGGATCGATCTCTCCCAAATCTCTAGACGCCGCTAGAGCCCAAAGAAATCCTAAATCTACGAGATCTCAAATTTTAGCCAAATTCAAGATACTCAAACCCTAGAAAAAACAACTATTTAATGCATACAAATCAAAAGGAATTCCTTAAACAGTCCCTACATTCAAATTTCTCTCTAAAACTCCCCAAAAATCCTTCCTAAAACGCTCTAAATGAGCGGTCGGGCCGCTCGTTCTCGCGGAAGCTCCGCCTGTTCTGCAATTCCGCCCGTGAACCGGTCCCGCCTGGACCGGCTGGACCGGTCCAGTGGACCGGTCTAACAATACTCCCCTCCCAAAGATCCACCTTGTCCGCAAGGTGGAAAGACGACACCCTCCATTCATTCTTCATCACAAACAGTAAGAACTTGCAGAGTTCGGTCCTTACACCTGTGCTCTGGCGTATACCTCTCGTCACATCTGAAACAAAGCCCTTTTGCCCTCTTCTCCTGTAATTCTGTCTCAGTGAGCTTCTTGAAGTTATCCCCACTCCCTCCTCCTACTGGCTTCTCCTTGGTGATCTCATTATTGTTGACTGATGTAGGCCCCTTTGATGCTAACAGAGTGGTCGTAGTCTTGTAGGAGCCTCCTGAGCTGCTGCTCCTAGCTCCCTTCTCCAGATTATTCTGATTTTCTACCAGCTGTGCCAACTTCATTGCCTCCTCCAAGTCACTAGGCATTAGAACTTTAACTGCCGCTCAGATCTCTGCCTTCAACCCCTTCATGAAGTTCCCCTCCAATACGCTATCTAATAATCGCTCCACCCTACTAGCCAGGTGCTCGAATCGATCATGGTAGTCTTCTACTGATCCCTCCTGCACCAGAGCAAAGAACTGCTCATAGAAATCTCCTCCCCGGTCGGTTTGGAAACGTTCTATTATGCAGTTTTTGAATTCCCTCCAGTTCCTGATAGGCTCCCTCCTGTCACGCCAATGATACCATGCCAAAGCCTTTCCTTCCAGACACAATCCTGCCGCCGTCAGCTTCTCATCATCTGTCAACCCGTTGACAGCAAAGTAACGCTCCACCTTGTATATCCAGCCATGGCCATCTTCCCCCTCAAAGATGGGCATCTTCAACTTCCTCACCTTCGGATCACTTCCGTTACCCCGGTACTCTCCATAACCTCCCATTCCTCGAAGATGAGGTGCTCCCCAAGTGTCCCGGTCCTCCCTCCGACGTTGGTATCCGAATCCGTCATCATATTCTCCTCTTCTCCTTTCAAAATTAGCACCTCGACGCTGAAATTCAGCACCTCGACGCTGATATTCTTCTCTTCTTTCGCCAAAATCTGCACTTCCCTCATATTCCCCCTCCTGCCTTCAAAATCAGCACCTTGACGCTGAAAATCAGCACCTCGACGTTGAAAATCATCACCTCGACGCTGAAAATCAGCACCTCTACGATCATTTCACATGCTCATCTCCTCTCTAGAAAGTGGCTCTAGAGGTGACATGTCGTCCTCTCCCTCAAGGATCTCTACTGCCGGATTCTTCCTCCCCCGAAGCGAGTTTGGATTGCTGATACACCTTAGGTTTTGACAATTTCGGTTTTGCCCTAATTTCCCCTCAAAAAGAGGAATTTCTCTACCAAAACCAAAGAAGAACAATCACAAGAGGGTTGAGATGAGAAGCAAAAACCTTTGCATAAGAAAACCAAGAGAAAACAAGATAAGTTTGTCCACTTCGAGAAGGACAAGATCTCCCACAAGAAAACCCTAGAAAAAAGCAAGGAGGCTAAGGAGAAAATAAGAGAGAGAATACACTTTTCATAATAATCCCCACTAAACCCTAATGGCTCCCTTCATACCAACACACAATTTCTCCCTCCCCAAAATGCCCCCACTTAGTGGATGGGGCCCCTTGGCCCAACCGGACCGCCCGCCCCTCTCCCTCCGCCTGTAGACCCGCACGGGTCCAGGCCGGACCGGTTCAGGGTGAACCGGTCCATCAATACCGCCCTCTAGAAGATCAACCTTGTCCTCAAGGTTGAAGTCTGGAAACTGCTCCTGCAGGGCTTCGTATATCTCCAATATCCTCATGTGCCGGTAGATCCTTCCATTCGATGAGCACCTCCCTCTTGCCTTGATCATTCTTCCTTACTTCCTTCACCTGTAGAGGCTCTAATAAAAATTGCATATCTTCTGTGAGACCTTGGGGTATAGTAGGAGTGACCACAGCTTGATCCCCTATGCTCTTCTTCAATAGTGAAGCATGGAATACAGGGTGGATGGAGGAGTGAGGAGGCAACTTGAGACGGTAGGCCACCATCCCAACCTTCCTTTCAATCTCAAAAGGCCCATAGTAACGTGGGGAGAGCTTCTCACTCCTTCTGCTAGCTAAAGTCTTCTGTCGGTAAGGTCGTAGCTTCAAGTATACCCTTTCTCCCACCTCAAATGTTACATCTTTGCGGTGAGCATCCGCCTTGATCTTCATGATCTGTTGGGCCCTCAATAGGTGTTCCCTCAACTCTTCCAACACCCTATCCCTCTCCTCCAAGTATTGATCCACAAGATATACCGGGGATGTCCCCTTCTGATAGTTTACCAACGCTGATGGATCCCTCCCATAAAGAATCCTGAAAGGTGTGAACTGAGATGCGGTATGGTAGCAAGTGTTGTACCAATACTCGGCCCATGGCAGCCATTTGACCCACTGCTTAGGCCTCTCCCCAACGAAGCATCTCAAGTAAGTCTCCACGCTCCTGTTCACCACCTCGGACTGTCCGTCTGTCTGGGGGTGGTATGCTGTACTATGCTTCAAGAATGTACCCTACATCTTGAAGATTTCCTTCCAGAAGGAGCTCAAGAATACTTTGTCCCGATCTGAGACAATGGAATTGGGGACCCCATGCAATCGAATCACTACTCTTATGAAAGTAGAGGCTACTGTGGGGGCTGAAAAAGGGTGTCGTAATGGAATGAAATGATCATACTTGCTCAACCGGTCAACTACCACCATGATGACCGTATACCCATCAGACTTGGTAATCCTTCAATGAAATCCATGGTGACTTCCTCCCAATCTTGTTTGGAAGCACCAGGGCTGCAACAAACCACTAGGGGCACAGCTTGATACTTGTTCCGCTGACAAATATCACATTTGCTCACCATATCTTCCACATCACCTCTTAGCCCCTTCCAAAAAATTCGGCTTTCATCCGCCGATAGGTCTTCTCCACCCCTGAATGTCCACCAATACAGCTATCGTGGTACTCCCGTAGAAGAATGGGAATGAATGCTGAGTTACGATGCAGTACCAATCTCCCCTTGTATAGCAAGAGAGAGTTCTCTAGGTGATACCCTTTGAACCCTCTTTCTCCCCCTCTGGATAGCCGCGCCGAATCCTCTCTAACTTCTCTGCATGTTGATTTTCCTTCACCA